>CM070737.1:29083601-30283601 GCA_036346245.1 Bonia amplexicaulis | reverse complement strand
CCTCATATGATGGCAACATTGGATTGCAATTAATCATGGCAGTTGATGGCTTGATGCAGGGGCCAGCCTTGGGAATCACCTTCTGTTATCTATTTTCTTGTCGTACAGCTATCTGCTGCTGTCCTTGCTTTGGTTGAAGTCTTTGGAAGCAGGCTTCATCAAGATTCATGTTGGCTCAACTTCTCCTTTGGGGTTGAGCAAATAGGTCAGTATGCAGTGCACTGTGTATCAATTTGGACTAGATTAAAAAAATAATAGTTATTGTATTCCTAGAATGTGAACCAATGGGAAATGATGTTAGTTGATTTATGAATTAAATTTGTTCTTCCTCTTGCAATGTTTAGTACCTCTGTGCTTGTTGGAAACGAAACAGGCAAGATGTTTATCATAGGTTTGTACTGAAGAACTGTAGAAATATTAGTTTAGAACTTACTATTATGTACTGTCTAATGAATATGCATTTGCTGAGTGCAGGTTACCATTTGCGGGTTGCATGCTGTTTGTTGTTGCCTGCTGTCCAGTTAGTTGTTAGTATTAGTCATCCTTCTTGGATTTCTTTACCATTCTTTGTATTTAGCTGCATTGGCCTCGTGGATTGGTCCTTAACAAGCAACTTTCTTGGTCTTTTCCGGTAAGCTCCTTTTTACCTTCTCTTCTTTGTTGTGAACAATTGGTTTCATATTAGCAATGTAAGTTTGGTGATATTTATTAATTTGTGTTTGCAATGTGTTCTGAAGATGGTGGAGGTTACTTGAGGTATATTCGGTGTTCAGCATTCTTCTGCTTTATATCTACCAATTACCTGTGAAGTTTCCCTATGTTGTGTTAGCATTTGCCGACTTTATCGGTCTATTCAAAGTTTCCTCAAAATCAGAATGGCCTGAGCTGTCTTCTGGTATTTCTCTTCTGGTGTATTACTTCATGGTAAGAAGCAAAGCATCTCAAATATAAATTCTTGAGCACACATACCAATGATATTTGGCATTCATATGGTAAAAATTATGTGATATATTGTTGGGAGTGATGCTTGTCATCTTTGTCCATATTTGCTCATTCTAGATGTTTTTGTGCTTAGTAATCCCACATGCTATAAGCTTTAGCTTTTGATATGATTTTTATATAGAATTACGGAGGATGGAATTGTGGTAGTAAATTATTGGATAAGCTCTCAAATATGAAATATCTGCCTTAGTGCCTTGTACGTATTGGGATTAATGCTATGTTCCAGTACAACTTGTTAAATTATTGTCTTTTTGCTCAAATGACATTATTGCCATTAGTTCATTCAGCTGGATCTTTATGCAGAAGAATGTGTATGATCAATTTACAATAATTTGTCTTGTCATCCACTTATTTATTCTACATTTCTACATCCACATCCAGTAGTCATAATGAAAATAAAATAATAAGGTAACTCTGAAGTAAGATGACTAGTGATTTACATACGAGGCTGAGCTTAAAGTAAGAAAGGAAGTGCCATCTTGTTTTTATTATCCTAAACATGTTTAAATTAACTAGAGATGAAGTGCAGTGCCGTGTAAACATGCATTGCTTAAATTGTTGACATAAATTACTGAATACTGGGTTTTCATCCACGCTTAGCTGAAGGGTTAACTTGGAGTTGTGATGCTTGGCTAATTTGGGTTTATATGCTGCTCAAAGTCAATACAACTACCAATATTGGAATAAGTTCACAAACAACTGATCACATGGGCTATTCTGAGGTCTGGCCTACTCAACTTAGGCCAAGATGTGACACAACCCCCATAAGGGCCTGACATGCGTCGTTGTCAGCATATTGCATGCATGGGAAATGCCTAGAACCAGTCCTTAGTAGATGCTATGTGTCCAGTGCCAGCCTTGTATTCCATGCCATGTGCCCATGCACAGACCCTCACATGCCTTGCGTCGTACATCTGCCGCTGACGTGCCATGTGACTGTAGCGAGGGTGATGCTTTGGTACCACTCGTGTGTGTAACTTGTTATATGTGACTTTAGTTATTTATTCTTTCTGTGACTTTAGTCATTTATTCTTTTCTTGTTGTTTCAAGTAAAGGCGGTGTTGTTTGTTTGTTTGGATGGAATATAATGGACTATATGGATCAAATGAGCAAACTAAAGTGAAGTAACAGTGATAATGATATATTGTACATCATTTGAAATAGCACCACAGAGTAACATTTTGTTAGTCCCAATTAAGAATCAGTAACAGTCAAACTACCATCACTTCGCAAAGTTTTTGGCTTTTCAGTAGATAAAATATCTTTGCCTTCTAATAATTGTTCTTTTTCTCTCATCATAGTTGTCATCAGCCAAACGAGACATACAAGAAATGGATTCTCTTATGTCTCTAGAAAATGATAGCTTAACAGAGGATCTTCTGCCTTCTAGGAATGCATTTTTGGTTCGCCAGTCTCGGTATGCAAATAATTTATTTTTTCTGTTGAATAGTTGAACTTATCCAGTTTCATTTTTTGTTCCCTGACTTGTAAAACAACTGGATTTTGTAACTAGGGAAATTAGCTCACTAACAGCACAATTATCTGAAACTGCAGAAATAACACCACAAAGGAGCTCGATTACTAAATGATATTGCAATCACAGTTTATTATGGAAAATGACACTGATGTGGAGTATTCTGTTATAAAATTTCAAGAATAAAACAAATATGGCACCTGTTTCTTCCTTCATCAACTCTAGTTGCCGCTAGCAGCAACCGCCGCCACCCATCCAACCACTGTTGCCATTGCTTTGTCCAATTGCTATCATGCCTACACTGGGAAAGCAAAAGACACAATATTACCTTTGGCAGTATTATTTTCCATAATAAACAACGATTGTGATGTTATATAGTAGTTGAGCTCCTTTGCGGTGTTATTTCTGTATTTTCTCCTCTTTGTTATGTGGCTATACCAGTGGTCAAGAAGTTGCCTCTAGGTGGCGATTAATTGCTGTCTATGCGCTAGTTGGCAGTGCCCACTGTGATTTTGCAGTAGTCGGCAGCCTAGGCGCCGAGGTGGCGCTGGGCGCTGAGCTGCTGGTCGATCTCGCCTCCCCCATTGCCAAATCGATCAGCCACATAGAAGGGAGGAGGAAGATGGGAAGGTGGCAGTATAGGCAGCGATGGTTGTTGAGAAGCAGAGGTGCCGGTGGTTCTGTTGAGAAGCAGAGGCGGCTGTTGAGAAGCAGAGCCCTAGTAGAGGAAGGCCTGGGATTGGGCCAGCCCATCCGGCACAGACTTGAACACATAATAACTATACACTCCTCTAGGGTCCCCACTCTGCCTCCACTCGATCCACAAGGAGTGGGAGCTGCACCGCTGCACGCAGATGGTGCTGAGCTGAGCTGTGGTCGCACACGGAGGGAGCATGGAGCTCACCGCCGGCCGGCATCCACCTTGCCCCCACCTCTGGCACATTGAAAGGGAGCTCGCCCTGACCTCCTCCACCACCAGTGCTGCCTCATGCCGCCGGAGCTGCTGCCGCTGCTCCCCGCTCCCCACCTTCCCCTCCCTTGTTTGCTAGTCGGCCGCCTAGGCGGTGCCTCGGTGGGCTAGGCGCTAGGCGCAAGGCGCAGGTCTGCCGCCTGACTAGCGCCTAGCGCCTTGGTGAACCATGGTCTATACTTTTTTGGTCCGTCTGCTTATAGGCTTAGTTTGATCTACTTAGAAAATGACAGTTTGTTTCCTGAGATGGTTTTGCTGGAACAAAAGCAGTTTTGACACTTCTGAATTGCTAACTTGGTGAACATTATTCATGTAAGAGATCAGCCCCAACAATACATTAAACTGTTGGTTTAGGGTTGATATATTTGCTATCTGAACCTAAAATCCACGCAACTTGAATCTGCCCAGAAAGAAATTACTGCCCATTCCGCCAGGCTTGTTGAGCGTGTGAAGTGATTCTTTTAGAGCCTCCAGTGATTCAAGCACAGTTCTGAGAAAGTGAGAATAAATTATGAACTTGATATGAGAGAAGCAAGGTAGGTTGCTTGTTAGTTGATTGGGTTGGGATTTTCTTCTTTTGTGCTAGTTGATTTTGACTTTCGATAATCGCAGATAATTCCATGCTTTTGTGCCCTTCACTCTTCCTCTCCTACCCAGAGGGTCCAATTGTTTTTATTCGTGCTCTCAGTGCGGGCCTTATAGGTAGGCATAGCAAACCGCTGTATGCAATTGGTGCCAAATGAAATGATAGCAATCAAGAAGTGGTAATAATATTAAGGGGAAATTAACTATTTATGTTTGGGACAAAAGGCTTTGTTGTTGTTGTAACTATTTATGTGCTGTGTCACAAGTGTCCACATCAGCAGCTTGTGTATGCGCTAAAATCTCTTTCATTTTGAGCGAAACCACTGTGCGGACAAAAATGACCCAGTTTTGAAAGTAGCACCAAAGTGAACACATGAGCGAAATAGAGACCAAAAATAATCTTTCACCCTTTGTAATTTGATAATGTTGTCAAGTGACAACTTAAGTTCTTAATATAATTCACTCAAGTTTCCCTTTGATGCAGTGAGCCTTCTTATTAGGCTTCCTTCATTTTTGTGGTCAATATAATTATGCCCTTCGCAAAATGTACTAATGGGCTTTCAATATGTTTTTAGCAAGCTGCATAACTTCTGCTATGTTTCTTTGTAACTGCTACTTATCTAGATTTGCCACTTCATATTGTATTTTCTTGCTAAATAACTTTCTGTACTTCAGATCTGGCAGAAGGCATGCTAATGTATTACTGGGAGGATCAGTTTTCAGAACATTTATCATTAACTTCTTCACTTATGGCTTCCCGGTATTCTTCTCCTTTTGTTTGTTATAGGCTTATTCCTTGCAGTTCACATTCTTCTTATGCTTGGTGGGGCATACCATCTCTCCTTGTTCCTACCTATGATCTATAGTCACCGATGTGCAGGTCATTTATGGTCTTGATGACCCATGCAGTGATGATGCAAACACAGCTAGGAAGAAAATAAAAACACTTCAGCCGCTTATCTTTATGCAATGTGGATAGGAAGACATTATAAGAACAAATTGGGAATTCTAGTTTAGTATCAATTATAGTCATATTCAATGAAGTTAAGAGCTAACACACAAGCCAAACTAGCCATCCCATGATAATGTTTCATTTAGTATTTTAGATACTGTGTTAATATCCAAAACATCACTTTTCTTGTTCCGGGAGGGATTATATCATTACAGCATGTTTAGAATAGCATTGCCTCTCTCCTCGTAGGACAAAAGCATATGATTCATCCATGCGGCTATCAGCAAATGATAATATCTATGCAGGCGTTGCGGCAGATAGTAATTCTTGAGCAGTCTCATGCCAAGTTGTAACCCTAACCTCCTATTCCATTCTTGATCATTGACTTCAAATGTCGACAAAAAGCATAGGCCAGGACCAGTTAAGCAATATCAGGCATAAAGTTTTGGCTGACTAACCTTTCAAATACCAGTTGCATGGAATGTAAACTCGTTTTGTTGTAGTATGCCGTGGAAGATTTATGGATATGCTCAACTCTACTTGGGACAAAATAGAATGAAGGGCAGCATATCAAAATGATAGTATTCTTGGATACTTTTATGGAGGCGCTTGGCAGTTATATTCTATCTTGTGTTTCTGAATTCAAGCATTATGACTTTTGCTCACTTTTTGATGCATGTGTTTTGAGAGAAACAGAAAGAATGTCATATTCTTATTCCTAAAAAATATCTAAGTATTTCCTGACTGATTAATTTTTTTGATGACTATTGCAGGTTTTGTTGCTTGCCCTTTCCTTTTGGAGTTTCAACTTCACTAGTATTTGTGCTTTTGGTCTCCTAGCATATGTTGGATACATTTTATATGCTTTTCCTTCCTTATTCCAAATGCATCGGTTGAATGGGTCGCTCCTAGTGTTCATTCTGCTATGGGCAGCCAGCACATATGTCTTCAATGTGGCATTCACGTTCTTCAACAAAAGATTTCAAAAGGTATCCCACTTAGCTGTACAAGTCCACTGGAAATTATCATAGCTATCAAAGTTCATAAAATTTTATTAGATCAATATTTCAGGATATGATGATTTGGGAAACTATTGGGCTCTGGCACTATTCTATTCCTGGATTATTTCTACTTGCACAATTCTGCCTTGGAGTCTTTGTTGCACTGTGTAATCTAGTAAACAATTCCGTTTTTCTTTACCTGACTTCTAAGGAGGGACCATCATCGAGTGATGATCACCTCGTTGATGGTAAGTGCATCACATTGTCAATAATAAGCATTTTCAATTTACGTTTTCATTATTGAATAATTCTATTCTAGTCAACAAAACAATTTGAACAGGAGATGCTTAAAGTTCTATGCAAACCCATTAAAACAATGGTATCCATGTTACATTTTTCTTGATTTCAAAGCATAATTGGGTGTTGTGGGACTGTTTGGAGGGCTTGTAGATGAGAAACTCATCTAGCTCAAGTCCCTTAGAACAGACCCTGCATTCCATTGGGTAAATTAGCCTTGGATGTGAGCGCAAGTCCCTTTTAACAGACCCTACATTCCGTTCGGTAAATATTTGAATTCCTGCTATGCCATCCAATGCCGAACTGAATCATGTCGCCAACCTGTTTTTAGATATTTTAGTGCCATAATCTTGAACAACACTTTGGGTCTGAAGCTTCATGTATATCCTTGGTTTGAAATTTTGAAACCTGCCCTGGTTTTGCTGGTACACCGGTAACAGTTCCAGCACATTACGGATGAGCCAGACAGTGGTGCTCGGACTCACTTGTCAGAAAAGATTTCCTATGTCAATGCATGTCAAACACACTTTGATGCTGTAATGATCCTTAGTTCATTAACACATTACGGGGTAAGTACTATAGGAAGGCTTCTGGAATGCTGGATGGCTGTGGCTTGAAGAGGTGGGAGTGCAAGTAAAGTGAAAAAGACAAGGCTTGGGGAGAATTCTACTTCATTGTTTCTTGCTTGATGAAAATGATTAAAATGCCTCATGTAGTGGTGCTATAACCTAAAAGATAGCAACTGACAAAAAGGAAGTGTCAAAATGGAAACTAATTATCCTAATCACTAAATTAGTTGGCCCACATGCACATAACAGATGCGTGTCAGATACTTCTCGGAATGGCTGTGCCAAGTGAGGAGGGGAAATTGATAAAGTCTTGGTGTTAGAAGACATGTCAGAATAGTGGGGTGTGCTTGCAGTCGCTTTGGGAAATGGGAACCGTGTGTGCAACTTTTGATTTTTTTTATAATGTATGGTGTTTGCTGCGCAGTTGGATGTTTGCCCCTTGGTAACAGACTATGATGTTTGGAATTTTCTGTGGTGTTAATGAACTGTTAATGCTTGTACGGTTGTACCTATGCTTGTACTTTGACAAATGACAAGTTATAAGATACATGTTTTAGGCAAGTTCTTGAATCCTTTTTTTTAGTTTCCCAAATCTTAACACGATCCAGACTACAGAGATGAATTCTCCGAGATGTTTGTTTGGAATTTTAAATCCAACCTTGAAACTTAAGTGGCATCTGTCCGGCAATCGTTGTCAATAATTCATAAAACTTCCCAGTCTAACTGTTCTAGGCAAGGTTTTTTTTTCTGCAGTTGTTGTTTTGTCTTCGATGAGTGTTGAGTGGAGGTGCGTCAGGTTGTTGAGCGACCACTTGATCTGATTGTGTGGTCCATGGCTGCTGTGTGGTGGGAGGGTACCAGGTCATTAGAGCACACAGCAATGAGTAATGACCATAGTTGTGGTTGGGAAGGCTATGGGTTTTGCATAAAGTTTGTGCATGACACATAGAAAATATTAAAAAAAATTCCATAATAATAAGTACCTCAATTATATTTATCACAATTTGATTCTTTAGATCTTATTTGAGTTATTTCTGATAGATCACATCGCAGCGTTAGTGTCCTATGTTTGATATTTCAAAACATTTCTTGATTGTATGACGCCATTGACTTAAGTCCTAATGTGCTATTGGCTTATTCTTTGCAGAGAAGGAAGATACAATGGTTTTGATTGTAGCAACGCTAGCGTGGGGTCTACGCAAACTTTCACGTGCAATTACTTTGATGTTACTGTTTCTTCTTGTGATGAAACCTGGATTTATTCATGCTATTTACAGTATGGTGAAACATTCCTTCTCTCTGTTATCTTTTTTAATTCATGGTAGTTGTTATTATGTTGTCCTATAAAATGGGGGAAAACAAGATATTTTACTCATTTGATTTGTGCATTTCATTTTATAATCTTATTAAACTCTATATGCACTGCTTGAATTATTCATCTACGAACAGCTCATATTCTGTTTTGATTGGTGACTGGTATGTAAATCATACTAATGTCAGCAATAACCTCTCCATAGTGGATGCTCTTAAGGTTTATTTTGTTTTTTCTCCTAGTCTTTTCGTGGAACTTGTAAACTGTATGATCCATGAGTATGCAAAATAGTCCTATTTTGTGAAGTGTTTCTTAGCCTTTCTTAGAGGTCCTTTCACATCATTGTCCTATTCTGTTAAATAGTTCCTCAGTTCAGTTGACTAAGTCAGTCCTGCAACAAGCACCGTTCTAATTTACGTTGTTTATCTTTGTAGTTGCTTTGTTTATCTTGTTAAATCATTTTATAGCATCTACATATAATTGTTTTCCCTTATTAATTTATTAGAGCTGAACCATGGCCAATGAACATTACTTTTGTTTCAGTGTGCTTTTTCCTGGTGTTTCTGGTGAATCATTCCATCAACAAGAGACTGCGGCAGATCTTAGTGTTATTCTGTGAGGTGCATTTTTCAATACTGTACATTCTTCAGCTTGATCTAGTCTCCAATGCTCTGGAGCGCAGTGGCTCACTAACAATGGAGGTACTCTCACAGTTAGGTGCGCACTCTTTTGTCTTGTGTTGTCTCTGCCTCTCTGGTTCTCTGTAAAGGTAACCTTGTTTGTTATTTGTAAAATAGATGACAACCCAGTGCTGTTCGGAATATGATAACTGATTAAATTGTCTTAAAGTTAAAGTATCAAAGATCTAGTTTTTGCTTCATTGAAGATACAGCAGGTTTGCCTGTAACCCATGATCAAGGGATACTGGGATAGTTACAACATGCCATTTATTGATTACTTGCAAAATAATAAATGAGTATGGGAACAAATTCTTAGCAAGTAACATACATGTGGATTGAGCATGGTTCACCAAGGCACTAGGCGCTAGGTGGGCGATAGACTTGCACCTAGTGCCTAGACTGCCAAGGCGCCACCTAGGCGGTCGACTAACAAACAAGGGAGGGGAAGGTGGGAGCGGGGAGCAGCGGAAGCACCTCTGGTGGCATGAGGCAGTGCTGGTGGTGGAGGAGGTCAGGGTGAGCTCCCTCTCAAGGTGCCAGAGGTGGGGGTGAGGTGGATGCCGGCTGGCAGCGAGCTCCATGCTCCCTCTGCATGCGACCGCAGCTCGGCGCAGCTCCATCTACGTGCAGCGGTGCAGCTCCCTCTCCTTGTGGATCAAGTGGAGAGGCAGCGTGGAAACCTTAAGAGGAGTTTATAGTTATTATGTGTTGAAGTCTGTGCTGGATGGGCTGGGCTTGCCTACTAGGGCTCTGCTTCTCAACAAAACCACCACTGCCTCTGTTTCTCAATAGCTGTCGCTGCCTGTACTTCGCGGGCAGCGCCGCCGGCACCTCCATCCCTCCCCCCTCTACCGCCACCTTCCCATCTTCCTCCTTCCTTCCATGTGGCCGATCGATTTGGCAACAAGGGAGGCAAGATCGACCGGCAGCTCAACGCCCAGCACCACCTCGGCGCCTAGGCTGCCGACTACCGCAAAATCGCGGCGAGCACCCACCCACTAGCGCCTAGACAGCAATTAATCGTCGCCTAGAGCCGACTTCTTGAACACTGGGATTGAGTAGCATGCACATGAAAGTTATAAAATATAAAGAATGGCATCTTAGTTCAATTAACTGATACATAATACTCGGCCATAAATGCACATGTTGATGTAATCATGGTGCATGTAACTCCATGCTGTAAGGTAGTTTGGTCACCATGAATCTAATCGTCACCTCATACAAGCGCATCCTACCACTTGTATGTATGTCGTGAAGCAGTAAAACAGTAATTATCATTTGAAATTGCATGCAATATTGCAAAATATGCTGTAGTACTTGGGATGTATGCAAGCATATGCAGTAAGGAGGATCTATGACCATGGATTGAAGTCCCGCCTAATACAAGTGCACCCCACTACTTGTGTGTATAATGATTTGTTCCTCGTAGAGGCAAATCAATAACTATAAATGCAATTATCACATGGCAAGAATGCAATGACCACATACATAAGCAAAGTAATGTAATAGTAGTAATACTATTGTAACTTTGTAAGTATTTAGGTAATCACACACAGGAGTAAGAATTTGCATCCTGAACCATTACACGTGCAGATATTTTCCTAAGGATGTGCAGGTCGATTGATTATACCAATTTGATATTCTGCCACAATGGCTTTGACTGCAGATTATTTGAATACTTCACTATTGGCTTAGAATTTCTGTATGCACTTGGCCGGTTTTTCCAATTACCAGTTTCAAAACATCCCAAAATTCAAATTTTGATTTTTAAATTGTGGCCGGTTTTTTGCCGGTTTTTCCGGTAACCGGCCGGTTACCGTTAGCCGCCGCCGGCCGGGATTTCTTCCGGTTCCGGGATTTGGAACCTTGCTTGTACCATTGCGGTTATATATGTCATACTGTGCCATTAAGGGTGTGTCTGGCAGGAACTGCCTTAAATAGCAGAATGCGAACTCACAATCTTGAGTATCCAATCAGCACGAGTATGTATCGTATCACATTAGTTGAACCTCAATTGGGATGCTGTAGTTGTTATCCTCCCATAATAACATGGTTGCAAATTCTATGTCATCATAATCAAATGGTTGCAAATTCTACGTCACACAATTGGATGGTTAAAATCACGAGTTCCTATTCTTACTTTTAAGTGGGAGTTATCATTTTATACATGCCAGTGAATAAATTCTTCTATAGTCTTATTTTTGTGTGGATAGCCATTTTATTCTTTGCTTAGTCAACTTTCTGCTGTTTTGTTTGACTGATTTGTTCTTTCTCCTGTTGTAATCATGTGATATCTTTGCCTTTTAATGAGTTCTGCGCACACACACATTGACATATTGACTAATTATTTTGAAGTGAAAATTAAAACACCAACCCCCTTTTTATACCATCATAAAGATATTCTGCTCTCTGATACATCTTGCAGGTCTCTCAAATAATGCTAAAACAAAGGACTTCGTGGAGATTGGCTCAATAGTTTGCTTCTGTGCTGTGCATAGTCATGGTTTTAAAATGCTTTTTGCACTCTCTGCGGTTCTTCGTCATACACCTTGTCCACCTGTTGGATTCAGTATACTAAAGGCTGGTTTGAACAAGTCAGTTCTCCTGTCAGTTTATAGCTCACAAAATTCGCGAAATGGTCAAGCCCGCCACAATTCACATGGTATAAATATCCCTACCATCATGTACATTTATATTAATTATTTTTTTGGCAAGACATTTTGTTAAATAAATTAGAACATGAACTATGGCAAGTTTAGTCCACCTAGGAGGCTAGGATTAAAATTTCACAAATGCCATCATCTTCAATTAATGCCTAACCTGGTGGGCAATGTTAGATATGTATATATAGCTGTGTATTTACCCTATTGTATGAGGGGTTTTCTGCATATATGCCACACTTGTACATGAATATATATTGGCCTATTGGCTTCATAATGAATGTGCGCTATTCATAACATGGTATCAGAGCTTATACCTAGGGTTTCGTGTCGTTGGTTCGTTTTCTCCAGCCTCTGTTGCCGCCGCTTGCTCCTCTGGTTGGTCTTTCTTGCCGCTGTCACCTAGAGCTTCATCTTTACCGCGCCATCGCACGGATCTGCAGTCATCGTCCTGTTACCGCCGCCGCCACGCCAGTTGTCGTTGCCCGAGCCGCCGCCTTTGTGCCTTCGCCTAAAGCGCGCCGCTGTTTCGGACCGTCTCCGTTCGAGCCACCGCCGCTCGAATCATCTCTCGCTGAGCCGCGGCCGCCGACCGAGATCCGGCCAGATAAAGCGATCCGCTGTTGTTGCCGCCGAGATCCGTGATCGACATCCCGCCCAACACCGCTTCATCGGATCGGCTCGCTCCGCCCGTCGCCGACCCTACCGGAGATCGCCGTCGCCGACCCCGCTCGAGACCGCCGTCGTTGTCGCCGACTCCACCGTCGCTTTTGACGGTGTCCTTTGTTTTGGCGAAGTGGTGACCAACTGACCGAAAGAAAAAAAAAGAGCACAAAAAAGAGCAAAAAAAAAGAGAAAAAATGTCTTCTTTTGCAGGCACCGTTTCTGTTCCTCGTTGCCCGATGATCTTCGATGGTCTCAATTATCGGGACTGGTTTCAGCACATGCGCCTCCACATGCGCGGTCAATGCCTTTGGGAATTTCGTACTGGCAAGTTGCCTTGCCCGTCTCGTCCTACTCCACTTGTTGAGCCTGTACTCCTGAAGGATGCTTCCGAAGACGCTCGTACAATGGCTTCTGAGGCTTTTGAGGATGCCATGGAGACTTTTCAGACTCAGTATGCTACTTACAAGACATGGATTGATGAAGATGCTCGTGCCTCTGCAATTTTGGTTGCTAGCATGGAGGTGCATCTCACTGGTGATGTTGGATTGGCTTCCGCACATGCGATGTGGACGATCTGCTGCACCGCCTAAGCCATCCGGTGATTCAAACCTTCACAGCGACAGAGGCGATCGTAGCGAGGAGATGCCACCGTGGATGAGTTCTATGCTCAGTTGTCTGCGATATGGCGTCAGATCGACTCTTTGGGGCCAGATGTTTGCCGCTTTGTGTCGGTCTTGTCGGCGTCGGCGATCTCACATGGAGCTCACCGCATCTACGATTTTTGACACGCCTCCTGCCCGAGTTTGAGCGGACTCGTGCTCGATTCTCGGCTTGTCACCCTCGTGTGACTTTGTTGGAGGCCTTGCAGCTGTTCGTACTGAGGAGATTCGATTTCGTAGAGAGGGTCTGCAATCATCATCATCACTTCCTTCGGTTTTGGTGGTTTCTCCGGCTTCTACACCCGCTGTGCCTTTGGTTACTCCTTCCTTAGTTATGCCTCCACCAGTGACAGCTGCTGTTGGTAAGGGACTTAACTGCACCTATTGCAACAAGGATGGACATGTGGAACAGTTTTGCTACAAGAAGAAGGATCCTCGTCGTGGTGCTCGTCCTCCGAGGGGCACTGGAGGTTACTCCTCTCAGCAGAGTTCTGGTACCTCTGACACTGAGCAGCTTCTCACATTGCTAGCTTCTCACATTGCTAGGTCGCATGGTTGCTTCTGCATCGTCTGGTTCTGCTGGTTCTGCTGCTCAGTTTTCTGGTGAGAGACCACCTTCTACTTCTCCTTCCTCAGGTACATCACCTTGGATTCTTGATTCTGGTGCTTCTTTTCATATGACATCTGATTCCACCTATCTTTCTTCCATTAGTTCTTTAGCTGCTCCTATCACTGTCCACACAACAGATGGTACCTCTCTTTCTGTCACAGGACAATGCACTCTTTCAAATTCCTCTTTTCATGTTCCTGCTGTTTCTCATGTTCCAAAACTTACCATGCAGCTCATATCTGCTGGCCAGCTCACTGATCATGGTTGTCGTGTTATTTTCGATTCTGATTCTTGTTGTGTTCAGGATCGTCGCACGGGGCTCGTTTATTCTTGGCCCTCGCCGCGTGACTCACAACGGCTGGGGAGCTTGACCGGTTTCACCTTCCTTCCGCCCGGTCCGGTCTTCGCGCCCACCACCGCCTCTGCACTGCTGCGATCTCCACCGCATCGTTTGCTCAGTGGCATCATCGCTTAGGACATCTTTGTGGTTCTCGTATGTCTTCCTTCGTCGAGGTCTTTTAGGGTCTGTGTCTGGTGATGCTTCTCTAAATTGTCAGAGTTGTAAGCTTGGCAAACAGTTTCAACTTTCTTATCCTTCTAGTGAGTCAGTGTCTCAACGTCCTTTTGATCTTGTTCATTCTGATGTATGGGGACCAGCTCCTTTTGTTTCAAAATGAGGTCATCGATATTATATCATTTTTATTGATAATTTTCTCGACATACCTGGATCTACTTTATGTCATCTCGTAGTGAGGTTTTATCTATCTACAAGACCTTTGCCACCGTGGTTCGCACTCAGTTTGATTTTCCTATTTGTGTTTTTCGCGCTGATTCCACTGGAGAGTATTTGTCGGTAGTCCTTCGTGGTTTTCTTGCTGAGCAGGGCACTCTCTCAGTTTTCTTGTCTATGTGCTAATGCTCAGAATGGTGTGGCTGAACGCAAGCATCGTTATCTTCTTGAGACAGCTCGTGCTCTCATGCTTGCTTTTGCTGTTCCACCACATTTCTGGGCTGAGGCTGTTTCTACTGCCATTTTCATGATCAACATTCAGCCCTCCTCTGCTCTTAAGGGTGGGATTCCAGTTGAGCGTCTCTGTGGCCAGGCTCCTGATTATTCCAATCTTCGCCTCTTTGGGTGTGTGTGCTATGTTCTTCTTGCACTTCGTGAGTGCACCAAACTGATCGCTCAGTCAGTTGAGTGCGTTTTTCTGGGCTACAGTGCTTAGCACAAGTGATATCGTTGTTGGGATCCTGTTGGCCGACGGATGCGGATTTCTCGGGATGTTACTTTTGATGAGTCTCGTCCTTTCTATCCTCGTCCTTCTCCTTCCTCCACCACAGCATCTGTTGTTGAGCCGCTTTCATTTCTAAGTTTCCCTTTCATCCCTATAGTCACCACTCCGCCACAGCCTTTGGTCTCTCCGGTGCCTCCTTCTCAGTTAGCACCTTCTTCACCACCAGCGTTACAAGGCTCTGTCTTGTAACGCGTGGTTTTCAGCAGGAGCATGGTCGTGACTATGATGAGACTTTTGCTCCTGTCGCTCACATGACCACCGTTCACACTCTTCTTGTTGCGGCATCTGTTCGACAGTGGTCTATCTCTTAGTTGAACGTCAAGAATGCCTTTCTCAATGGCAAGTTGCATGAGGAGGTTTACATGTAGCCACCCCCTGGGTATTCTGTTCCTGAGGGTATGGTTTGTCGTCTTCGCCGATCTCTCTATAGCCTTAAGCAAGCTCGTTGTGCCTGGTTTGATCGTTTCTCCTTTGTTGTCACTGCAGCTGGTTTCTCGGCCAGTGCTCATGATCCTGCTCTTTTCATCCATACTTCATCTCGTGGTCGGACGCTTCTCCTTTTGTATGTTGATGATATGATCATTACTGGAGATGATTCTCAGTATATCACTTTTGTTAAGGAGCGTCTTCATGAGCAGTTTCTTATGTCTGATCTGGGTCTTCTTCGCTACTTTCTTGGGATTGAGGTTATTTCTACTCCTGAGGGTTTCTATCTGTCCCAAGAAAAGTATATCTAGGATCTTCTTGATCATGCCTCTCTTACTGATCAGCGCACAGCTGAGACTCCCATGGAGCTTAATGTTCATCTTCGTCCTACTGATGGTGAGCCTCTTTTGCTGATTCTACTTGCTATCATCATCTTGTTGGGAGCCTTGTTTATCTTGGTGTCACTCGTCCTGACATTTCGTACCCTGTGCATATCGAGTCAGTTTGTTTCTGCTCCCACTCAGCTCCACTATAGTCATCTTCTTCGTGTTCTACGATATCTTCGTGGAACTATCTCTCGTCATCTCTTTTTCCCTCGCTCTAGCTCTTTACAGCTCCAGGCATATTCTGATGCCACCTAGGCTAGTATCACCCTTTGATCGCCGGTCTCTCTCTGCTTATTGCGTTTTTCTTGGTGGTTCTCTCATTGCTTGGAAGACTAAGAAGCATACAGTAGTTTCTCGTTCGTGTGCTGATGCTGAGTTGCGAGCTGTGGCTTTGTTGACTGCGGAGGTTATTTGGCTACGGTGGTTATTTGAGGACTTTGGTGTTTCTTTTTCTGCACCGACTCCTCTTTTATCTGACAGTACAGGTGCTATTAGCATTGCTAAAGATCCAGTGAAGCATGAGCTTATAAAGCACGTTGGTGTTGATGCTTCCTACATGCGGACACAGGTGCAGGATCAGATTGTTGCTCTTCCGTATGTGCCTTCTGAGCTTCAGTTGACAGACTTTTTCACAAAGGCACAAACCAGGGCCCAACACAGTTTTCACCTCTCCAAACTTCATGTTGTTGATCCACCATAAGTTTGAGGGGGGTGTTAGATATGTATATATAACTGTGTATTTACCCTATTGTATGAGGGGTTTTCTGCATATATGTCACACCTTTACATGTATATATATTGGCCTATTGGCCTCATAATGAATATGTGCGCTATTCATAACAGGCAAGAGCTCTTTGCTTGTGCTGACCATTTAACAAATAAGTCCTAGTGGTAGGGCTAATGTTTTCCGCTGAAAGCGGGGCAGGATAGGGCCAAAGTAGGAGTGCTTCGCTTCCATGGTATTTTATGCAACTGTTTCGTAGTGTGTAAACTTTGTAAGAATACAGTAATTAATATTTGTTTGTTTATTAGAAAAATCCGGAACTTGGCTACTTAGATAACTCTGTTTTTTGTGCACTGTATTGTATAATATGGATTATTAATTGAATTTATGTTTTTATGACATGCCATTTTCCATTTTTTTTGCTGTTTTACAGACAAAAAAATTGCATCATATCTCAGTAAAATCAGTCAGAAGTTTCTTTCTGTGTATCGCTCATATGGAACTTATGTGGCTTTCCTTACAATTCTTTTGACTCTCTACTTGGTGACTCCCAATTATATATCATTTGGTTACCTTTTCTTCCTTCTACTTTGGATAATTGGAAGGCAGCTTGTGGAAAAGACAAAGAGGCGACTTTGGTTTCCACTAAAAGTATATGCTTCTGTGGTCTTTATCTTCACCTACAGCCTGAGTATTTCTCCACTCTTTGCAAAGTTGGTCTCAAAGTTGGTTAAACTATATCCTGATCTGGGATTTGATCCTGAAGCCTCTTTGTTGGAAAATGTTTGGCAATCATTGGCTGTTCTAATAGTGATGCAACTTTACAGCTACGAAAGAAGGCAGAACAGTGACAAGAACTTTGGTGTATCTGATGCTTCCGAATCTGGTCTTCTCGGGTTCCTAAGAAGGTTGCTAATTTGGCACAGTGAGAAAATATTATCAATCAGTGTGTTCTACGCTGGCCTATCATCAATCAGTTTGTCTGGCCTTATTTATCTGTTAGGTCTCATTGTGTTTTCTACTTTACCAAAAGTCTCTCGAATTCCTTCGAAGGTCTACCTTGTCTACACTGGTTTACTTGCTGCATCTGAGTACCTATTTCAAATGTTGTGCAAACCTGCTCAAATGTGTCCTGGTCAACGCTTCCATGGCTTGTCTCTGTTTCTTGGTTTGAAACATTATGATTCTGGGTTTTGGTGTGTCGAATATGGACTTAGAGGAAAAGTTTTGGTGATTGTGGCTTGCACCATTCAATATAATGTGTTCCATTGGTTGGATTTGATGCCAACATCTCTAGTACATGAGGGTAAATGGGAAGAGCCTTGCCAACTGTTTATCTCTTCCGATCTATCTTCTAGTCCTATGGGCAGTAGTGAGGAAAATCATTCATCAAATAGGTTTACTTTGTTATTTTTGAAAGTCCAAGGTCTTATAAGTAGCAGCTCAAGTTCATCACTTAGCTCAGGCAACACTTATCAGACATCAGAATCTGTACAGAATATGACCAAGGGCTCGGACGAGGACAAAAGATACTCATTTACAAAGATTTGGGGAATGTCAAAAGAAAGCCATAAGTGGGACAAGAAAAAGATTGTTTCTCTGAAAAGAGAAAGATTTGAGACTCAGAAGACAACATTTAAGTGCTACATGAAATTCTGGATAGAAAATCTTTTTAAACTGCGAGGTCTGGAAATTAACATGATTGTGTTATTATTGGCAAGCTTTACATTGTTGAATGTTGTATCGATCTTTTACATCATGTGCCTCGTCGTATGTATTCTTATGAACAGAGATCTAATCCAGAAACTGTGGCCCCTTTTTGTTTTTCTCTTTGCTTCCGTCTTAGTACTTGAGTATTTTGCTCTTTGGAAAGATGGAGTGACCTGGTTACATGGTATCAATGACATTGAAGTCCGTTGCCGTGAATGCTGGAAAAATTCAAGGATTTTCTTTGATTATTGCTCAAAATGCTGGCTGGGTATGTCGTTGTTACTTTTGTAGCTGGAACTTACTGCAATTCAATGTTATATTATTGTTCAGCTAAAATCAGAACATTTACAAACTATTTGTACATTTGTATGATACAGGGCTAATAGCTGATGATCCCCGAATGCTGGTTAGCTACTATGTTGTGTTCATTTTTTCCTCCTTTAAGCTACGCTCTGATCGCTTCTCTGGTTTCTCGGATTCTGATACATATCGCCAGATGAGGTCCCAATGGAAAAATGCTTTAGTTTGGAGGGACCTCTCATTGGAAACGAAAAGCTTCTGGACATTTCTTGATTATGTACGGCTTTATGCTTATTGCCATCTATTAGACATAGTTTTGGCATTAATTGCTATTACTGGTACTCTGGAGTATGATGTTCTGCACCTTGGTTATCTTGGATTTGCTCTTGTTTTCTTCAGAATGAGACTTGAAATACTGAAGAAGAAAAATAAGATTTTCAAGTATCTACGGATGTATAATTTTGCTCTTATTGTTTTGTCACTTGCTTATCAATCTCCTTATGTTGGGCAGTTTAGCTCTGGCAATTGTGATCAAATTGACTACCTGTATGAAATTATTGGATTCTACAAGTATGATTATGGTTTTAAGATAACATCACGATCGGCTTTTGTTGAGATAGTGATCTTCCTATTGGTGTCAGTTCAATCATACATCTTTAGTTCTAGTGAGTTTGATTATGTATCAAGATACCTTGAGGCAGAGCAAATTGGTGCAATGGTCCGTGAGCAGGAGAAAAAAGCTTTAAAGAAAACTGAACAGCTGCAGCATCTTCGCAGGTCTGAGGAGCAAAAACGTCAGCGCAACATGCAAGTGGAAAGGATGAAATCTGAGATGCACAATTTACAAAGTCAGCTTAATAGAATGAATTCCTTCACCCCAATCAATAATGCATCCCACAATGAAGGCCTACGGCGCAGGAGGAATACTAAGTTGTATAGCGAAACTGATACCCCATTGCTAGATAGCGAGATTGGATCACCAACCAAGGCAGATAAGATTGGTAGCACAGAATCATCTCAGTCCTTTGAATTTTCTGTCACAGATACGCAGAAGAACATGGCAGATTTAGTGTTCCAGGGCACATCTGATACTCTGAGATCACCAATCAGGGGGAGAAGTGAAGAATTTATGCTGACTGATAATGCTAGAAATTCTATGGGTTCAACATCCGAGATCACTGAGATTGAAGAGAGTAACACCAAAGTGCATCCTAATTTACTAAAAGGGGAGAAGGGAAGAGGACAACACAAGGAAAACCCACTAAAATCTGCTGTGCAATTACTTGGTGATGGTGTTTCCCAAGTTCAGTCGTTTGGAAACCAGGCAGTTACAAATATTGTGAGCTTCTTGAACATTGATCCGGAAGAATCACACTCCAATGAGCATCCTGCAGATGGTGACATTTATGATGTAGTGGAAAGTCAGAGGGAAACACAGGATGGCCAGTTGTCAAGAACACATTCAGATACCACAGGAACTGCAGCAAAATGTTCAGCAAGCATGCCAATAGGTTTAATCTTTCGGTATATATGGTATCAGATGCGGAGTAATTATGACTATGTTTGCTATTGCTGCTTCGTTCTGGTTTTCCTGTGGAATTTTAGTTTGCTATCCATGGTCTACCTTGGAGCACTTTTCTTATATGCCCTTTGTGTGAACTATGGGCCAAGTTACTTGTTTTGGGTCATTGTTCTGATCTACACTGAGCTCAACATTCTATCACAGTATATATATCAGATTATCATCCAACACTGTGGTTTGAATGTACATTTACCTCTTCTCCAGAGATTAGGTTTTCTCGACAATAAAATAAAAGCATCATTTGTTGTCAGCATACTGCCTCTCTTTTTGGTATATATATCTACTCTCTTGCAGAGCTCAATCACTGCCAAAGATGGTGAATGGGTTCCTGTAACAGAATTCAGTTTTCTTAGTGCAAGAAACAACATTGAAAAGAAACATCATATGCCTCACAATTGGAGAGATAAGCTAAAAAGTTTGCACTTGCCTGTTCTGAATCTCATAAGGATGATTGGGAGAGGCTTATCTACATATTGGATGTCACTAACACAAGGAGCAGAATCTCCTCCGTATTTTGTGCAAGTTACAATGGAAGTAAACCATTGGCCAGAAGATGGAATCCAACCAGAGAGGATAGAATCATCAATAAATAAGGTTCTTGCTATAGCACACGAAGAAAGATGTCAGGCTAACTCGCCTTCATCATGCCATTCTTCTAGTAGGGTTCGTATTCAAAGTATTGAACGAAGCAAAGAAAATTCTAGTATGGCTCTTGCTGTACTAGAAGTTGTTTATGCTGCTCCCTTAGAATGCCAATCAGCAGGATGGTACAAATCACTCATTCCGGCAGCTGATGTGGAAAGGGAGATTCATGAGTCACAAAAGGCAGGCCTTTTTGAAGAAATAAATTTCCCTTACCCAATTGTCTCAGTGATTGGTGGTGGTAAAAGAGAGATTGATCTTTATGCATATTATTTTGGTGCTGACTTGGCAGTTTTCTTTCTTGTTGCCATGTTCTATCAATCTGTCCTAAAAAATAAGAGTGAATTTTTGGAAGTTTATCAGCTGGAGGATCAGTTCCCTAAAGAGTTTGTCTTCATCCTAATGGTGAACTCATCTTCCCATTGAACTGGTTATGTTGCTCTTACGGGCTAATGCACTTTTCTTTGATTAGTTTTCTAATATATGATTTTATGAGCTGTTGGTTGCCTTGTTAATTGTTCTACCTTTGATTCTGCAGATTCTCTTTTTCTTGATTGTAGTTGACCGCATTATATACTTGTGGTCGTTTGCCACGGGAAAAGTTGTTTTCTATCTTTTTAATCTTGTGCTCTTCACGTACTCAGTCACTGAGTATGCTTGGGGAATGGAGCTAGCCCACAGGGATGTTGGAGGACTTGTTCTACGTGCCATCTACCTTACAAAATCAATTTCCCTGGCACTGCAGGCTTTACAGATCAGATATGGTATCCCTAACAAGAGTAACTTGTATCGGCAGTTTTTGACTAGCAAAGTAACACAAGTAAATTACTTGGGTTTTCGGCTATACCGCGCTTTGCCATTCTTGTATGAGCTGCGGTGTGTGCTTGATTGGTCTTGTACGACTACATCATTAACAATGTATGATTGGCTTAAGGTACATATCAATTTTTTATACTCTTTTGCAAATATCTGGTTAATTATAAATTTATTGGCATACATGCTCCGAATCCAACCTGAAATTATAGTTTGCTGTGAGTGATGCGATACTAATATTTTTTTTTCCTTCGGACCAGTGATCAGTTTGTACAACATTGAACACCATTATTTCTTCGTTTTGTTAACCCATATATTGGTTGGTAACTGAGCAGCTATGATGCATGGACAGAGACACGCATGTCCGACACGACACGGAAACAGGGATTCACCATTCCCAAAAATGCCGATATGGGGACACGGCTATATACAAGGTTCCAAAACCTGGAACCGGGGCTAATCCCAGCCGACAGCCGGTAATGGTAACTGGCCAGTTACTGGAAATCCCGGGAAAAACTTGGACGAGTTTCGTGATTTGCAATTTGAATTTGGGCAGTTTGAAACCGGTAGCTGTTCTTGTAACTGGTCAAAAACCTGAAAAATTAGTGAAAAACCGGCAAAACTGCTAGGGAAACCGGAAAAAGGTAGATAAAACATAGGAGAAAAATAATTGATGCGTATTTACTTCATACAATAGGTAGTTTAGCACAACAAATACCGAAACCAACATAGGAAGTGCATTATGCAGTTATAAATTTAAATTTATATTTGAGTAATCTCGGCCGGTTTTTTTTTATCCCGGTACTGGCTGGTTTTTTTATCCCAGCCGGGAACTGCCGTTTTTTCGAACCCTGGCTATTAATATATATATATTAAGAACTTTATTTATATATAAATATAATATGTTCTAATAGTTCGTACTTGGTAAACTCACATGGTAATCATATCATAGTCATGCTTGGAAATTGGAATGCACAAATTACAAAGTGAAAAGTGCGGCTTTCTGTTTCATTACCTGCATCTAAATAGCACATTTTCTCCGCCAGCTCTGTCCAGAATTTCCACATGATTCCAGAGGTCTGGTATCTAGATCATTTGGTGCCCCCTCCTAAAACAGTGAAAGGAGTACTTTCAGCGAGGAAGGAGAGGACCTATAGGAAGGTGAGGATTTGGAGGAAGGAGAGGATAAGGGACTCACCAGTCACCATGCTAGGAAGAAGTGCCAGGTGGGTGGGTCGCTGGCAAAGAGGGTGCTGCAGCGTGCATGTGTAGATTTGCTGAGGCTTGAGAGGAAAGCTGGGAGGATGGGGTGGCAGCCAGTAAGGAGAGAAGGGTGGTCACCGTCTATGTAGCACAGATGCCTAGGGGGCTTTGTGTAAAAGCTCAGATCTGAAACAAACAGTCATAACGGATGAGGAATGGAGGGAGAAGATGAGGGCTGAGAGGAAAAAGAGATGAGGAACTTACTGTGGCGGATATTGCCTCCGGTCACCAGTGGAGGTCACTGCTGCCGCCGAAGATCTGAGCGCAGGAGGGGGAGAACAGGGAGGTGTGGGTGCCGCAAGTAGAGAGGGAGGCGTGGGTGCATCTGGTCACTAAGGTTGGGAGATGCAGTCGGTGTGTCTGGGCTTGCTGGGCTCATGTGGACTGGGCTTTGTCGCATGCGTGTCCATGCTGTGTCCAAAATTAAATATGATTTTTTCGAGTGGAAATGCTCTGATACGGCGGAGATACATATTTCTGCTGTGTCCATGGTGTATCGGTGTTGAACGCGGTGTCCAACACGGACACGGCATCTCCCTGGCGTGTCCATGCATGATGCATCATAGCTGAGCAGTGAATCACCTCCAGTTGAAAAACTTACCTATGATCCTATGAGATTATAGTTTTACTGTGCTCTGATCTCCAGTACAACAATTGTAAACATTATTTATAGGGTCTGTCGTGTATGCTTTAGCATTTCTTTTTAAAGTATCCCGTAGTTTTTAGTACATTGCTGCTTTAGTAGTTGCACACATGCGGTATTAGTACTCAGTTTTGAAGGGTTTTAGTTTACTTGATCAAAAAATTGTTTCTGTTTGATTGTTGTGGACTTTTGAAGTCCGAACTGGCGTTTTTGGGCCCTGTGTGGCCTCAGAATTCAACATTACTCCCAAAAGCTCCTTGCCCACCAGTTTCTGCTTTTGTAGGGTTTCCAGTGCAAGGTAGGATTTATCTTACTGAAGTAAACCCAAACATTAGCAGTTTCTCACATGCCTGGTTGTGCACCATCAGCATTATAAAATCATACTAGTAAAACATACCCTTTTTGAGGAACCTATTGTGTGCAAAATTGATGACATTATGTATGTATCGAAACATATCTGCATGTAGGTGAATAGGTCCTTTCACGAAATTATCTCTATTTGTTTTAATCATTGCCACTGCATTTGTTGTATTTATCTTTTACAGTAATGTCTTGATAGCTGTAATAAAGCAAACTGCCATCTGATACTTGTATTTCTATGCACAGTTGGAGGACATATACGCAAGCTTGTTCCTTGTGAAATGTGATGCAATTTTAAATAGAGCAAGTCATCGACAAGGGGAAAAGCAAACAAAAATGACAAAATTCTGCAGTGGGATATGCCTATTCTTCGTACTTATATGTGTTATTTGGGCTCCTATGTTGGTACGTGAATGCAATACCTTTCCACAATAGTTACACTAACGTGTTCTTCCAACCAAGGATAAAATAATCGGCGTAACCTGCCACTGGCTGTACTGGTCCAGACTGGTAAAAAAATATTGGTCCGAAAAGTTTTAAATTTAAAATTTGAAAAAATGTTATTATGTTTGCTTGCAAGCTAATGGAAGTATTGGTGCTAAGGTAATGAAGTTAAATTGTATTAAATGAAGCAACACCATGAAAGCTTTCATTTGTTACCAACATGAAAAATGTGTGCCAAACTTGTTTCCCTGTTCACCGGCCGGTAACCGGTCCACATTTAAATATTTGTTTGATGAAATTTGGCTGGTTTAAAACTGGTAACTGCTACCAGGGAGGGTCCGATATTTTTTTCCTTATCCAGTTTTGAATCCTTGCTTCCAATCCGCTTCTCTGTATATCCAACAATGCTGCGCAACTTGGGTCGCAGAAAGCAATTACTGCCTTTTTATCAGTATCTTTCCCCCCGTACCCGAAGAGAGGGCCAAGAGCCTTTTGATGAATGTGTTGCTTCTCTTTGTGGTTGATCGACTTCGTTAGTCTCTTGTGCTTCCTCTTGTACATCATCATCATCATAATAGATTGGTTTGTTCCTCATCCCCTTCCTAAGGTAGTCTTGCATCTCTCTCATGATGACTGTGGTAGTCTTAGAGCATTTCTCTACATCTCCAAAGCCCCCCGACAAGATGTTGCTTAAGCCTCTTGATCCCCGAAGAAACAACCATTCCACAAAGCTTGCATCTGACCTTATCTTTGTTGCCCAAATCTGACCAAAAACCATATTGCTATCCAGGATCTTTGGACTTTGCCCTTCGTTTAGGATCTTTACTTGGATCATATGATTCATGTTGCCCACTCTGCTGCTCGACTGCCTCAACATTGTCATCGCCGCCTTGCTCTTTCTGATTTTCCATCAAATCGATGCACATCAGTACCAACTACCATGCTAGCAAGTAGCAACTAGCAACACATCAATCATCAATACATTATACATATAAGTAATGCAATGGCAGAATAGCCAGCAGATGAACCGAAGTTGAGCGGCTAACTTATAAGCAGTAGTGCAGCACTGCACAGTAGAGCAGAGGGAGGCTATGTGCGGGGGAAGCAGAGCGCGGGAGGCGGTGCACCAAGAGAGAGGCGGCCGGAATGAGGGAGGCGGCGCCGCGGGAGGGAGGCGGCCGGAGCGCGCTAGGGAGGGAGGCGGGAGGAGGTGGCGAGCACGTTAGCACGGGAGGAGGCGGCGTGGCGGGAGGAGAGACGGTGGGAGGGCGTGAGAGGAGGAGGCGGTGTGGCGGGAGGAGGTGGCCGGAGCACGGGAGGAGGCAGGCGGGAGGGAGGTGCCTTGGGGGAGGAGGAGGCGGCGGGATGGAGGAAGGCGGCGGGAGGGAGGCGGCGCGGCCAGAGAGGAGAGGGGCGAACGGCGTACCTAGCGGTGAAGCTGGGGTTCGGGCCGTCCCAGTCACCTTCGCCTCTTCGCCTTCGCGACCCAATAGGTATGCGGTTCGGGTCTTCACTGCTTCAGCTGACGCCCTTAAGCCTTCGCCTCGCCCGCCCAGACCGACTTCGCGGACGCCTTGTTGACGTCGTGGACACCTCGTCGACCTGGGCGCCCGCTTAGCTCGCCAAGGCGAGGCGCTCCCCCTTGCGCCTGGACGCCAAGGCGACGCCGTGACAACAATGGTTCCCACTCAGTGGCCGGTACCGGTTACTGGACGGTACCCGGAAAAAACCGGCCACATTTCAAGTGTTGAAATTTGAATTTGAAACCGATAACCGGAAAAACTAGTCGGACTGCCCAGTCTATGGTCTCCTAAGGCCCCTCCCCTTCAGGCTGCACCATTTGTCCTTGTTCTGTATGGTAGTTACCTTATTATGAACTAAGGTTCTCAACTGCTCTCCCATATCTAAATGTAAATGAATTGTACCTGTTGCTGTCTATACAGAAAACCGAATATAAAGACATTATGCAATCATGGATAATTGGATACCTTTGTGACAGGCTTTCTTAATCATGTATTTCCATCATTGATGTTTCCCTCTTCACTTAGTGCAAATGTTTACGATCAGCCTTCCTCAATTCAATACATGTTCACGTTTCTCCACTCCATCTTTTATAAGCACTTGCAAGGTCTAAAGACAGTTTATTTATTTATTTTAAATTTCAGATTTATAGCAGTGGTAACCCCACAAATATTGCCAACCCCATCATTGATGTAAGTGTTAAGATTGATATAAAGGCTCTCGGTGGAAGGTTAACTTTTTTTAAAACCACTGCCTGTGAAAAGATACCTTGGAAGTATTTGAAGGCCTATGATGATGTTGATCCTCTAGATTACTTAGGGGCATACAATGTTGAGGACATTCAGCTGATCTGTTGCCAACCTGATGCATCCACAATGTGGTTGATACCTCCTCCAGTCCAAAGCAGATTTATTCGATCCCTTGAGGAGACAGAAATGATTTTAGGAAAGATGGAACTTATCTTAAATTGGGATTTTCTCAGGGCTAGACCAAAAGGGAAGGAATCAGTGAAATATGAAGCACCTGTTGATCACTGTCCTAGTGTGGATGATGTTAAACAAGTGCTCAATGGGACTGCGAACAGCTTCAGGATAACTGATGCTTACCCTAGGTACTTTCGGGTTACTGGATCAGGTGAAGTGCGGCGACTAGAAGCATCGGTATGAAATATGTTCCTTGCCTTTTTGTTTTTTTTGTTAGCTTTCCTTAATAGAAGCGAAATTATTTTATCTGTTCATAAATGCAGATAGATACAGTAAGTGGTGAACTGCTCTTGAATAATGGCACTCCTCCTTGGTGGTCATTCTACAACACAAACCCATCAGACTTGGCAGGCTGTCAAGGGCTGAATGGTCCCATGGCCATTGTCGTGTCTGAGGAGACACCTCGTATGTATCTATCCATGTTTTACAAATTCGATGGGCTTCCTGTCAAATCTAGTGTGATCTTTGAATGTTGGTAGAGAAGACATGCTTAGAAGCTTATAATTTCTGCCTATTTGGAGGTGCTGATTGTCCAACAAACGTTAATATGTAGTAAAGGCTCATTTTCTAATTATCGTGTTTTGCATTGCCTCACTTATGTTCGATATCCTTTAAAGCAGTATTTTTTGCTGTATACACCCTTGTGGTGTAACCCATGCAATCCGGTTGGTTGGGGCAACCAAATCAACATGAATAATTCTGAAAAAATTGATTCATTCTGTGGTAAGAGTAACAAAAATGAGAAAATTCTGACATGATAAACCAAATGGAAAAGGAAAAAAGACAAATGCTACTATTCACAGCACAGTTGTTTTTTGTTTCTTCTAACTTCACATGATATTTATTGACTTAGTGGAAGTCTATGACAAAGTGCCAAGAAAGGTCATCTGGTGGGCACTTCAAAAGAAAAGAGTCCCAACAAAATGTATTATCATAATTAAGGACATATACGAAAATATTGTGACTAATGTCAGAACGTGTGGTAGTATTACTAATGAATTTTCTTTTAAGATAGGACTACACCAAGGGTCGGCGTTGAGTCCATACATTTTTGCCCTAGTGATGGACGAGGTCACACGTGACATACAAGGAGATATCCCTTGGTGTATGCTTTTCGCTGATGATGTGGTGCTACTTGATGAGAGTAGGATAGGTGTTGATATGAAGCTCGAGTTGTGGAGGAAGACCTTAGAATTGAAAAGCTTTAGAGTAAGTAGGACTAAAACTGAATATATGAGGTGTGATTTCAGTGGTGTTAGGGCAGATGATAGAAATGTTATATTGGATGGACAAGCAGTGCCTAAGAAGGACACGTTTCGTTATTTGGGATCGATGCTATGTTGGGACGGTGAGATTGATAAGACGTGAGCCACAGGATAAGAGCGGGGTGAGTGAAATGGCGCCAAGCATCTAGTGTCTTATGTGACAAAAAAGTCCCTCAAAAGTTAAAGGGTAAGTTCTATAGGATGGCGATCAGACCCGCGATGCTATATGGAGCAGAATGTTGGGCGACTAAAATACAACATATACAAAAAATGAGTGTAGCGGAGATGAGGATGTTGCGGTGGATTTGTGGTCACACAAGGCGGGATCGCAGCCGCAATGATGATATACGTGATAGAGTGGGGGTAGCACCAATTGAAGAGAAGTTTGTCCAACGTCGCTTGAGATGATTTGAACATCTCCAACGACGGCCTCCTGAGACACCAGTATGCAGTGGAATTTTAAGACGTACTGAAAACGTAAGAAGAGACAGAGGTCGATCAAAACTGACGTGAGAGGAAGCAATTAAAAGAGATTTGAGGGATTATAATGTATCTAAAGAATTAGCTTTGGATAGGAGTGTATGGAAGTTAGTGATCCATGTACCAGAACCATAAGAAGGCTAGGGGTAGTGTTTTAGGCTCTTAGCTCAGATAGTAGGTTGTACGGCTTAGGGTTGTAGTATTGTAGGTTTTATTTCAAGACTTTTTGATTTTGAGAAGGTTTCATTTTTAGCCTACCCCAACTTGTTTGGGATAAGGTTTTGGTGTTATTGTTGTTGTTGTTGTAACAAATTTTGAGTTTGAAGTAGAAATTTTGAAGGGTGCTACAACACTCCATACACTACATTATCGATTTTTTTTCGGAATTCTTCATGTTGATTTTGTGCCTCAACCGACCAGGTTGCATGGGTTGTACTATATATGTTGCCTACTTTATAAAGTCAAGTGTAGATTTGTTTTTTTACTTTAGTAATAAATCTGAACTTCCTTACTTAGGATGTGTCGCATTCCTGGCATGGTTTGATCTTGAGGTATAACTCATTGGAAAACATATGTATACGGTCAAGGAGCCATTGGATGGATTAACTTTTTTAGCAATGTTGGCAGAAATTTTGTGGCAATTGAGAATTCAGTAGCTTTCATGTTTGGTTTTTTTGGGTTACTTTTGTTTATCAATATCTGTTTTAAGACCACAATTTTATTAATAAAAACAAACTTTATTTTTTTAGCTGTTACCTCTTTTCTGCTAACAATTATATTTATAGATATATATTTTGTTTACTGCACAGAGGGCATTATTGGTGAAACACTCAGCAAATTCAGCATTTGGAGTTTGTACATTACTTTTGTGTTAGCTGTTGCAAGATTTATCAGACTACAATGCTCAGACTTGAGAATGAGGATACCGTATGAGAACCTTCCATCTTGTGACAGGTATGTTAAAACATTTGCTTGTGACAGTTATGCTAAATTTGTTAGGAGAAACTTTCATCTTGCGTACTTTGTAACCAACAGTATAAAAAGGTCGAAATTTCGACCGAGTAATATTTCGGTGTGTATCATTTTCCTTGCATATGTGTGATGTGGTGTATGCACTAAATAGTACTAGATTTAGTCTAAATTCAAAGAAATCAGAACACAAATCATTTATTTCTTATCTCAATGGTTTTATGAACAATTGTTTTGTAAATTTTAAATTCTTACATGAAAAGCTAGCATTTAGATACATTATTTTCTGCATAACAATATTTGTGTATAAACCACCCACTTGTTGCAAGGGTAAAAACCATACTAGTTTTGGGCATCAAACCAACTTGAAAAAATTTCGAAGAAAAACCAAAAGGTAGTCAACGGTTTTTTTAGAGAACTTCTAAAGATTCTGTGTTAAGCTTAGTGTTGGACGAAAGTAAGAAGAGAAATTTGCGGTGAATAAGAACTATTATTTTTGCCCCTTTCGGTTTTAGTTTTACTGTTTTAGATATGTCAGAAGTTTCTCCTTTTCAAGTGCTCCTTTGTCATGTACCTTAGTACATAATGGGGTAAACACCGTTGAAGAGAGATCGACGGTGACAATTAGAGGTATGTAGAATAACCCTTAAGAGGATAGGGCGTTTGACATCCTTGCACCGGCTATATATAATATTGAGAATTTTTATGTTGATAGATTGTTTTGGTGAAATTTCACAAGGAAAAAGAGTCACCACGGACATTTTCTTTTGCATCTCTCCACCATGGCATAGTTTGAGTAGTGGCCTTCCATCCTCTAGCTTATGGCCCTGTTCATATTAGTTTCTGCTTATAAAAGCCAAAAACCAATACGAATACTTGGCTTCTCGAAGCAGCTTCTCCAATATTCTCGCTACCGTCTCGCTCCGGGGACAAGGCAGGGGGTCTCGCTTCTGTCACACGCACGCATCTGTCCCTCACTTTTTTCACAGCTCGTTCTCTCTTTTTAAAAACTATTTCATTCAGCCATTGCTATTTATTTTCAGCTAAAAGCCATCAACAACCAAAATCGAACAGGAGGGTTGATCTGCCTAGGTGACTGATCCTACCATAACATACTCCCATCAATTCTCTTGCACCATCAGCCAAAGTCGAACATGCATAGGACTAGCACGTTCGGTCGTTAACTCCTCGCTAGCTGCCGCCGTTTCTAGGACCGACCGACGCCTCACCTGCATGCACAGGTACCTACGTAGTGTAGTGTCGGTCGCACATTCATAATAGCGTTCGGACTCATGTGCCTTCCTGAACCAGGGGTGTACGATTAGCAAGCCTGCTAAGGTTCCCTGCGGTCCGGCCGCATTAGGTTAGGGAGCTGGGCGATAATAGCTCCTCCGCATCCCAAGCGCGCTGCCCTCCTAGGCGCGCAACACTAAGTAATCCAAGCCAACCCACATTACTAACTAACGGTGGATAATCATCTTTCTTAGAGGTACTAAATACAACCTTGGAGTTTCGAAACCAGCCCAGTTTGTTCTGGTGGACTGGTACCTGTTTATCTGAATTGAAGGAAAAACTGGCCAGTGCATTTGTTTTAAACCTCAATTCTTTTTTTTTGTAAATTTCATTGAATGGCCCGGGATGCTTTATGCTCTCTAGTTATGGCCAACTTATCGTATTGGAAGCGATAAGTTCCCAAATGAAGTTATAACACTTTTTTTAAACTTTCCATTACTATCACCCTTTTTCTACCTGAAGTCTCAAACAAAGCGAGCAGGTCACAACTAATTTGCATAGACATCAAGCTGTAATGCTCTTTCTGCTGAACATGCAATCATCAATGCATTCTGAACCAACTTGGGGAGTATCCCTATTTTTAGGGTGCATGCAAAGTGTATCTATTTGTGGGATGTTATTATAGTTTATGCTATGATTTCTGAGGCAGATGCATTTATACTATAATCTCTCAAGCTGCCTTATTTGCAAGGGCACATTAATCTTTGACCTGAAATTTTAATTTAGAACTCTTTGAATGCAAAATTGGCTTCAAATTTCATACCTCCAGGGGCATTCTGCTCGGGGAGCTACAACAGTAAAATCTTACTAGTAAAGATTCCAACCACTAGTTGGGACTCCACTGCACAGAACAACAATTGCAAACTGGCCCTGTGGCCAGGTTGGAGTGCTGATTTTAAATTAGCACTTTTTTGGAATATATTTTATTGTCCACGTTTGTTTGTTTGACTGATAAAGGATGATATGCTTATATTTATAGGTTACTTGACATCTGTGAAGGCATTTATGCAGCACGAGCAGAGGGTGAATTAGAAGTGGAAGAAGTTCTATATTGGACATTGGTAAATATTTACAGGTCACCACACATGCTGCTTGAGTACACCAAGCCAGACTAGGGCTTCCACTTGTGCAAAGGAAGCAATTTTGCAAATACTAATCCAGTATTTTACAAGAAGACTAACTTGATAGGTCTATAGTTGATCAAAGAGCCAGTCGGCCCACCGCTCCCTCAGCCCCCTTTTTCTCAAGTTGTGTAGAACGAGATCATGTACATAAGATTGACAATGATTTTTTGAAAAAAAATGTGTACATTAAAGTTTGTGAAAGTTATCTCAGCAACTAATCTGTGTTGAAATGTTGTGGAGAAGGATGCAATTCATTCCCTGAAGGTCGCCCGAACATGTAGAATGTGTTCCAATTATGATCTTTGATGGTATACTCAGGTTTGTCCACAATTTTTCAGATGTTATGTTCTTTGCGCTTTCTACTCCTCTATTTGTTTCCTGAAGCAAGCCTTCTGCTGTCAAAATGTCCTTTATTGTGCACCCTGCTGGCATTGAACTGATCATTGTGCTTATGGGCAAACAACTTGGAAACTGCTGTTCCTCTACATTTGGTGCTTATGGATATATGTAGGTACATCATATGCTTGCAGACTTTTTCCCCGTACGCTCACTACTTCAAGAATACTTAGTAATTGTCGGCAAGAGTGATTGGATGGAAACCAGGATCTGATAGAAATTTGGAATGGCACTACAGCTCCAAAGGTAAAATATCCAGGAAGGCAATGCTAGCATTATGGTGAACATAAATGAATTTTTTTAATATCCTGTGAATCTTGCTACCTTTATGCGACATTTGCATTACATGTTAAGTCAAATAGATGCAGATGCACCACCTCTCATGTTTACATTCTTGAACATGCGCATCTCTTTCCTTCAAATTGTGCCTTCAAGGAACATGTGATTTGTCAGCACCGAATGAAAGTTTTAGGATCTGTTCATATTAGTTTCTGCTTCTGACTTTTGCTTCTAGAAACAAGGTCTATACGAACGCCCTAGCTTCTATAGGTCATTTTTATCGGTTACTATTTTTTGCTTTTATATATGGTAATGTATTTTGTATTTTATTATATCATAATTACGTAAGTTGCATAGTGGTCTAAATGTTATAGTGTCTTTTGTTGTACTATCTTTTTTATATGATGCACTATTATTTATCAGCCACTACTGTTTATCAGTCATAACAAAAAACTATCAGTAAAAGTTAATATGAACATGCTCTAAATTTGCATATGCATGCTGCCTCCTAGAGCTGTTTAGCGTGTGGACCGGTGGACGTATGTATTGCATCTTGGACATGCATATGATGGTTTTAATCCTGGATCGGTACTTACAGACTTGCATATAGCTGATTGCAATTGTACAGTGTAAATTTATGTATGTGGTTCAGCATTTACACTTCTGTTTACACTTCTGGCAGGTAGGGTTCAAATCTTTTGCTTTCAGTTTGGTGCCGTGAGGAATATCGGAACCTTTCGGTGGTTGTTTCTTTGTTAGGAAAATTATGCTTTATTTTTTTAAGGAAGTAAGGTCCTGAAGGCCCTATTAATATCTGGATTGAAAATTTGAAGCTGAAGCATCGGCAAAGTACAACCACCCGAGCGGACTTGGCCGACGCAAACAATGGAGTCGAAGCCGATGTCGCCTGCGGATGAGCTGCTTGCCTCGGGAGCCCAGATCTGGGGACGACGTAGCATATGCCGGTGATCTTGGGCAGCGGAAGAAGGGCCTCTTGCCCTTCTCGAGCGGAGGTTCAAGTGGAATCCCGATGACCTGCGGCAGCAGCCATGGAGCTCCGGCGGGGTAATTCCCCTCTGCCACCGGGAGCAAAGGCCGATGGGTTCCATAGCCATCGAGAGGACGATGGGACGGCGACGTGGTGGTGGGAGTTCAGCTGCTGTACAGGGAAGAGAAGGAAAACGAACCTAAGAACTACTACTAAACAGGGTCAGCTCTCTCTCCCTAACCTTGCGAAATCTACCAGGATGACATTATCCTTCGTTTCGTACTATCCTTATGCACACGAGAGATGAGGTAGCGATGAACCAAATTATTCTATTCCTCGAACAAAATAAGTTAGATTCAGAGTAAAGATCGAACGGTGTATTTACCGTCCGGTCCTTCAAACGAAACACCAAAAAGATTGATTTCTCACGTACTGAGTAATTTGAAGTCAGCTTCTTCCCCAAATGCATCAGGATTAATTCAGCAAGCAGCAGATATCTACACTTGCATGTAGTATGAAACTAATGCTACGTTTGGTGAATCTCACTGCGAGTGGGGCGTCATATCCGTGTAGCCGATGCTCTTCCTGGTCGTGGGGAAGATCATGAACACAATGCTGGACAGGAAGCCCGCCCCAAGCGGGAGGTTCACCAGCAGCTCCCTCACGTCCGGCCCGGCATCCGGGAACAGGCAGCTCTGTATGCCGGCGTCGGCGAGGCCGACCGCCAGGAACACCACCGCCGAGAAGATGGCGTGCACGAAGTCCAGCGCCGTGATCCTGAACCTGCACAGGTCCTTGAACACCGCGTCCCGCTCGGCGCACGTGCCGGTGAAGTTGAGCGGGTAGAACCCCCGGAACGTGGCGACGCCGTAGTAGAGCTTGCCGTCGCGACCGACGAGGCTGTCCGTGAAGGAGAGGAGCACGCACGAGGCGGTGCAGGCGCCGATGAGCGCCAACACCAGGTAGCGGTTGGCCGCGTGGCAGACGCCGTGGTTGCTGAAGGACGGCGCCAGCGCCTGGAAGGCCAGCACCGTGCCGGTCGGCAGGAGCTTCACGAGGTCGGACGCGCTCGACAGCGTCTTGTCCACCGGCTGCGCTGGCGAGCTAGCGGTGCGCTCACTCGGCCGTGGCTTCGTTTCGTGAGAGGAGTCTTGGGTCTCAGGCATTTGGATGTGCATAGCATTGGAATCCATAGCCAGCTGGTATATATGCGTGGGCGCACGTACAGCAGAGGCCGAGGGAGATACGTTTTTTTGACAATGAGGCCGAGGGAGAAACTTTTTTTGACAATGAGGCCGAGGGAGATACTGAGATAGATGCTTTGGGTGTCAACAGTGGCATTGGCTTCCCTTTTATATGTAATAATAGTACGTTAGTGAGGAGTTACAACGAGCAACAAGAAATATATGGTTGCTGGGAGCTGAAATATTCGTGGCCACCTGCGTGCATGGTAGCTCACGTAGCCTGGTTACGGCGACAAGAAACTGCATGCAGGAACGGTTGCACCGGACACCGGCCGAACCGCAACAAACTCCTAGTTTTAGCCGGTTGGCGTACGGACGTCCAAGAGGTTGAGCTTACAATGTTGCTCAACGCCATGGTGTGCATATCTCGGCCCAATTTAAGATGAATATTCCATCGTATTGTTATCGAATCTTTACTTCTTTAGTCAGGTGCACTACACAATGCCTATCATGGTCAACACGAGGGCATGCACAATGAGCTGACATCAATTATCTATAAATGATGCCACATCATATTCATGCTAATCTGGATGACAAAGGGGAGAGGAGAGAGAGATAGGAGGTGGTTTGTTGCTGAATAGACGGTCTATTAGCATGGACCAATGCACTTACTGACTTCGTCATACCCATATTTTAGAGGAAAAAAAACCAATTTACACACTTCAGCTATGGTTTGATTCTGAATTTCAACGTACAACTTTAAAACCATCTAAAACACAACACTAAACTATCAAAACCGTCTAAAACACAACCTTCAACTCATTCCATGGTGGTTTTACTCCAATGTGGCATCCTCATGTAGCCAGATTTGCTAATATAGATGGAGCCCACCCGTCAACCGTCTAAAATTACAATATTGCATCAGTCATCAAAATACATTTTAATTTGCATGCATATACGTGTAGTTGTGTTTCCGGTCGTCTAGCGGAAGCCGTAGTCATCGCGAAAAAGTCACCGTCGGAAACCTTGCCTTGTTTAAATAGTCCAAAACCAAAAATTAAAACAATCTAAGGGAGAATAAAAAGAGAGAAGAGGTCGTTGCACTACTACAGAAAAGGTCATCACAGACGGTTCAAAAACGTCATCACAGACGGTTTTGTGAACCGTCTGAATTTATGGGTCGATGATAATCGAAGGTTATCACGGGCGGTTGTCGAACAACCGTCGTGATGTTGAATATCACGACGATTTGTAGCTACAAACCGTCTGTGATATTTCAACATCACAGACGGTTTGTCGCTACAAACCGTCTGTGATATTTCAACATCACAGACGGTTTGTAGCTACAAACCGTCTGTGATGTTCCTTTCTACCCCTAAATCTAATTCTTTTTATTGGCTAGCCTCTGGAAATGCTAGCCATGTCCTCTGAAACAAGCAGATGAACAGGTATATGTATACATACAATTCAGATCTCAATTCATTTGACAAACATATCACACTTCATTCACATCACATTTCATTCACAAACATAAAGCATCCATTTCGCAAATGAATTAATTGAAATGATATTAATATCCATTAACAAATTCACAATTACAGTCGCGATGGAACTCTCCATTGGATTTGATGACTTTACTCCACAAAAACCAAGCGAACTCTCCTCGAATTTTTGCAAAGTCCAGCTGCTTCAATGCACATGTAGGGATGGGCGCAGCCTGTCGATAGGAACATGCAAATACAGAGGCAAGCACAAAAACTCAACAACACATTCAGATCGATCTATTACAGGATGACAAGCTAACAAACCCTTCGTGGCACGACGGTCACACTAAACAAGACACACTTACGACACTTACGGCAAGAGTGTGTTCTTTAGTATGAACCGTTCGTGCGCGATGGAGGTGCTAGCTCACGGCGGAGGGAGATGCATACAGAAGCGCTAGCTAGTGGATGAACTCACGCGTGACTAGTACCGGTGGAAAGGTTGATGGGGAGTTATTAATAAGGGCCTGGCCGTGGGAGGAACTGGTGCCAGCCATTCGATGTGGAGAGAATAGACGGGTGAGATCGAAATCCTGTGTATACGCCAATTATTGGTGACATGTGATTATTACACACCAATTATCAGTGACATGGGATTATTACAGACGGTTCTTAACAGGAACCGTCTGTGTTATCTGGCTTTTCACAGACGGTTTGTGTTAATAACCGTCAGGAACTTTCCTGACGGTTCTTAACAGGACCTCGTCGTGTTATCTCGATTGGTATAGACGGATCGTATTAAGAATCGTCTGTGAAAGTTCACAGACGGTTATTAACAAAAACCGTCTGTGATGTCTCAATTATCACAGACGGTTCATGTTAATAACCATCTATGAAAATATCACAGACGGTTGCCAGTCAAACCGTCTGTGATTAGCCGTCTAGTATTAGCCTTTCTGTAGTAGTGTTGTTAGAACTTGTTCAGCTTTAGAATACTTAAACCTTAGCGCTCATTGAGATAACAGGACTATTAAGGGCCTACCGGCACCTCTCGCTTTAGTGGGCCTCATCATTTGGAGAAAAACCGAGCCAACACCCACTTTGAATTTCACTGACCTTACCTCAAATAGTAGAAAATCAAATCATAGTGTCGAGGCCACCCTAAGGACCTTTGCTCCATAAGGGTCATCCCTTTCCACCATTGCACACCAACAAGAGAGGGAGCTGATGATAAAACGAACGAAGCTAGAGAGAGGGAGAAAACGTCTCCTCTCTTCTTAACCAAGCCACCAGCACAGAGGGAGAGCACATTTCCTCATTCACCATTCCCTCTCCATCCCATTTCCCATCTCCTCCCTAGCCCATTCCCACTGGAGCGAAGAGCGAAAGACAGAGAGAGGCTAGGAGTTGGTGCCATAGAGAGAAGCTAGGGAGGAGAAGAAGGCGCCCAGAGGAGTTGGTGATATGCACATGCCTTGACTTAAAATGCGTGCGTGCAAGTTGGTTTTCTATCTTGCATGAGAACACCTCCAATTCCAATATCACAAGCATCACATTCTATGTCAAAAGTTTTATCAAAATCAGGAGGTTGTAGAAGTGGTACATTGGTGTGCTATCGCATTCTATCTTTTAGCATGTTGAAGGCGACCTCTTGCGCTTTCCCCACTTGAAGGGCACATTTTTCTTTGTCAATTCGTTGAGTGAGGCAGTGAGTGTGCTGAATCCTTCACGAACTAGTGGTAGAAACCAGCAAGGCCATGAAAACTCCTCACTTGTGTAACTGCTGTAGGTGTAGGCCATGCTCGTATAGCTTCCACTTTTTGTTCATCCACCTCGATTCCCTACTCAGTCACAACAAAACAAAGAAATATAACTCAATCTATTCAAAAGGTGCACTTCTCGAGGTTAGCAAATGACTGCACATCTCTCAAAGTAGCAAAAACTTGGTGCAAATGATCCAAATGTTCATCCAAGACTTATTGTAAATTAATATATTATTAAAGTAAAGTACCACAAATATTTCGATGAAAGCTCTCAACACTTCATTCATTAAGCACATAAATGCACTATGTGCATTAGTAAGACCAAATGGCATAACCAACCACTCATATAATCCAAATTTAGTCTTAAAAGTGGTTTTTCATTCATCATCTAGCTTTATTCTAATTTGGTGGTGACGACTACACAATCCAATCTTAGAAAAGATGGTAGAGCTACTTAATTCATCAAGCATATTGTTTAACCTAGGGAAATGATCATGGTAACGAATTTAGTCTTAAAAGTGGTTTTTCATTCATCATCTAGCTTTATTCTAATTTGGTGGTGACGACTACACAATCCAATCTTAGAAAAGATGGTAGAGCTACTTAATTCATCAAGCATATTGTTTAACCTAGGGAAATGATCATGGTAACGAATTTAGTCTTAAAAGTGGTTTTTCATTCATCATCTAGCTTTATTCTAATTTGGTGGTGACGACTACACAATCCAATCTTAGAAAAGATGGTAGAGCTACTTAATTCATCACGCATATTGTTTAACCTAGGGAAATGATCATGGTAACGAATAGTAATATTGTTGATAGCTTGACAATCTATACACATCCTCTATGATCTATCTTTTTTTGGCACAAGTAAAACAGGAAGAACACATGGACTTAAACTTTCATGCATGTACCCTTTATTAAGAAGTTGTTGCATTTGACGTTGAATTTCTTTTGTCTCCTCAGGTTGGTGTGGTATAGCGGGTGATTAGGAAAAGATGTCCCTAAAATCAAGTCAATTTGGTGCTCTATCCCTTGAAGTGGTGGTATCCCCACCAGTATGTCATTCGGAAATACATCCGCGAATTCCTATATCAAAGAAACAACCGAAACGGGCGAAGTAGATGGTAAAGTATCAGTAGAAAAGGGAGTGTCTTTGTACGCAAGCACAAAATACTCTTGGGGATGGGTTTTTACTCTTGTATCTCACATTTTATGGCTAATAGAACCTATCACTTAAGTTGTATCTCTCTTTTATTTTCACCCTTTTCTTTCTTTTCTCGCAATTTGGGCTGGTCGCTCTTGCTCTTGGTTTTATGGATGTCACTCACCTCTCTTTCTTTTCTCTCACACTTAGCCCTATCTAAATATCTTCGAGAATTTCTTCTAGCGACATTGGAACAAGCAAGACCTTCTTAACTTTATGCATAAAAGAGTTCTTGTTCGAATGCCCATAATGTGTAGTATCTTTATCGTACTACCATGGTTTTCCAAGTAGTAATGCACAAGCTTTCATTGGAATGCGTAAGCTCAAGCGGTAGCCAGTAGGTGAATCGTTAAGGTTGAGGCCTGGCTGTGATTCTCCGTGCCACCACACAGAACAATCAAAGATAGACTCTTTGTGCACCATGTCAGGACTCATCTTGGCATAAGGAGTGATGCTGGCTCATACGCCGATCGGTGCGGCATAGAGATAGGACCTAATGTTCATCCTGCAATCGCCTGGCTTTCTCTCAGAAGGGCACAAAGGGGTTGTAGTTGCCCTTGTTCCTTTCACAAGCTTGCACTATTGTTGCTTGCCGTATATTAAAATAAAACTCACTTGCTGCTCTTTACTAGGGGTATCCTGCTACCCTGCCTCCCATCAAAAAAACTTAGCGGTCGAAACAAAGTCCACATGACCATGCCTCTCCAATAGAACGCTCGATGACTCCACCTCAATGTCTACTTCAGATGGCCACCGTATTGGCTCCCGTGGGGACGACTCATCTCCTAGGAAGCCGTATCATAGGTGAGGTGCTAAGGCCAAATCAAAGAAGATTAAGGTGCCTCGTGAGCCCTGCACGTTCTCCCTCAAAATATCATTGGTTCCAGACACACTATTACCCCGCCTTGGAATGGGTTATACGAGTTTGCATGCCTGGTACATGCAGAGGACCAACGAGTCAAGGACAAACTGGCCTACTGGATTCATCGTAAGATACAGGAAGAAGCATTTCCTCCATGATCTAGGCTTCTTCGTCGTGGACTCCAATGACTTATTCCAACTATCCAACTTCGATGCCTCATTTCTACAATGCTAGACATTGTAAGTGTGTACAATCAAGTTCTATATTCACATAATACCGATAAATATTATAACTTATTGCTTATGTATAGATATATGATGTATGAATTCCGACGATCATGAGAACCGGTGGGTTTCCTCGACCCATATTTGATCTTTGAGCAATGCATCACCTAAGACAAATCCTACGTCGAGAATTACATAACGACATGATTGCTTACTTAGAGCAACAAGGATGGCATACTGGTGCCCTACAACCAGGGGTAAGTGCTTCACTAGTTACTATACAAATTTTATTTTTTACTTTGTACACAACACGAACTTAGGCTTAATGACTATGACGACATACATAATTAGGTGGCACTGGATCCTTATAGTCGTTGTACCAAAGTGGAACAAAATAATATACCTTAATTTCCTACTAAAGAACGACCACGACATCACACTTGTACAACAAACACTTGATAGGTATGCTCAGTTCCTCTATAGATAACTCTATTGTAGTCTTCCCTTCATTTGCAATGTCCGAGGATAACTTTTTAGAATTATGTAGGTCGTTCAGTGCCTATGTTACCAGCGGAGGGAGACATAAGGAATTGAGTGCCACACTGCAACACAGAAAGCAATTTTTGGTACCTGTTACAACACAATAATCTCATACCACACTTCGTAATAATGCCTCTCGAACTGACTATTCCTATATATGTAATTATATTTTTACAGTACCACCAACAGCTACAAGCAAGCTATGTGCATTCTACGTTTGCCGTCATATGCAGAAAATCATGAGTGCTAAGATGAATGATCCAAATGTTTATCAATCTCACAATAATTATTTCATAATTATCAATTTAAATATATATGTTTGCTACTTTACTCCTCCTAGCGATAGGGCATGACAATCAAATCAAGTATATTCAATTTGAACGAGCTCTCGGACATTCAAGAACGCCTCTCCACCTTCTTGATGACAGAGGTCATTGACTCAAGAGGAGAGTTTCACTCTGGCGATATCGATTAATACATGTTCAAACATTTGATTCAAGTGTAATTTACTTTGAGTTGTAATTCAATTGTAACTCTAGCGACAATACATGAACAGGCTTTTGTAATTGATTTTGAGTTGTAAATCACTTTGAGTTGTAATTCGTTTATCTGTCATTTATCTGTAATCTGCTTACTTATTTGCAGAGAGCATGGCTAGCATTTCCTGAGGCTAGCTGAAAAACAAAAAAACATTTTAGCTATACAAAGAAATATCAAAGATGATTTCTAACACAAAACCATATGTGATATGTAAGACTATCATAGGCAATTTTTTATATTAGCCGTCTGTGATATGTCGGATATCACAAACAGTTATTTTTAAAAACCGTCTATGTTGTGACTTATCACAATCGGTTTGGGAGCCATTTGTGATAACCATCTTTTATTACTGACGCAATAAATCAGGTGGTTTAGAAATCCTTTCTGGTAAGGGTTACAAATCATCAATGATGACCCCACGTGTGGTATTGTTTTAATGTCTTCTTTATGAAGAGGTGTTATTGTTTCAGTGTTGATGATCTTTACCAGATGTAGTTGGATTTTTATGAAGGTGGTATGAAAACTTAAAGTATTAATGGATCATAATCACTTTGGCTCCTAGGAAATCCTGCCCTCAAACTGTAATGGTCCATTTGGTTCATGACATTGAATTAGCCTTGTGGAATTGGAGTCTCAAGCATTACGATCCATGGCACCTGGGTTGGGGATTTCCCATGAAGGATAATCCAAATAGAGATTCATCTGTAATGAGTATCTAGGCTACCATCAAAGATTAAGGATAATTTTTTAAGGTGGTATTGGGGGCCATTTAAAAGGATTTTAATCCATTATCTAGATGATATGACTGTCATTCATAATCGTTTATCCATTCTTTAGTAGATATGCATATTTCTTTAAACTGTTATCTAGAGGATATGACTATTAATCATTTTCTATAATCTATTATCTAAAAGATACATCACTCATATCTTCTAGATAATGGATTAATGCCAATGATTAATAGTGAGATCCACTAGATACCATATTAATGAAATATTATTCGATACCCAAGAAAGTTCATAATTCCATAAAATCCTTATAAATAGCCCCCAGTACCCTTCTTGGAAAAATCACCCTTAGCCATGGACAGTAGCCCAAATTCGTACAGCAGATGAATCTGTATTTAGATCACCCTTCGATTGCAAATCCACATCCCCCGGAGCCATGGATGGTAAAAATTCCATCAACAAGGATTTCGAATCTAGAAAAAACGAGGTCTACATTTCCCCCTTGCACGAAGCATTGAGAGGCACAACGGCGTCACCGATTTTGGATGAGCCGGTAGCCCTTAACTCCTCACCACCATGTTCAGCTCCATCGATGCAAAACCCTGCCATCTCCCATGCAACGCAAGAACCTGCCATGATGCCGACCGATTATTCCTTGTTATCGCACCGCATGGATTTGCCCCACATAGTTCTTGCTCCCTCATCCTTGGTCAGCACCACTACTGCATCTTTGGCTAGACTAACAGCAAGCCGGCGGGGCCAGCAGCAGATGCTGTTCCCACAGCGCAGCTTCCTGACAACCCCTGTGGGGGACTACCTCAACATGTCTGATCAAACGCAGATTCTGTCCATGGAGTCCCCATCGATCACATCAGTGCTCCAAGGAGAACCCCTTGCTGTTGTTCATGCCCACCTTAGTACCAGTGGAGTGTTGGACCATGGCCCGATCTTTGAGAACCCTACATCGCTCATCCTGGAGGTACGTGAACTCACTAGCACTGGACTTCCTTTCCCACCTGAAAAGCATCATTCCTTCACATCCGGTATCGTACAGCAGCAGCAGCGGCAGCAGCAGCAGCACACACTACCTGGGTCGCCATCCTATGAAGATCCTTATGGCACTGTACCGGTCAATCCATACCATTTTGGTGGTCCATCCCACATTTCCCCATATGTCCCAAGGGAACAGCGAGCAGCTACAGGGGGTCCAAATAGTGCAGTTGATGGTGCTGTGCAAGCTGCGACGAGTTCCACTGTGGTGGGCGCAAGAGGCCGACGTGGGTACGAATGCAAGCTTTGTAATGTCACGTTCTACTCACCACAAGCATACGGTGGCCACATGAGTTCTCATAGCAAAACGAAGAGGAACAATCTACGTGGTTGATCCTCCGATCACTACTAGGAATACTACTATTAATAACATGATATGTGGTTGTTAAAAGTCCAGAGGTGGTCATTAAAAGTTATTAGCAACCTCAAAATTATGGTCGTTAATCATCGTTAAAGGCTTCATCGTTAATAGTATTACTGACCGTGTACAACTTCCTATCATTAATTCTTAACGACGGGACAATGTGCCATTGTTAATTACGTAGTATCAACGACCACATGTCATATATTAACGACCACTTTTTAGTCATTGCTAACATTTCAGTGGCTACTGTTGGAGTATTAACGACTACTTTATAGTACTAACGACCACCTAATTCATCGTTATAAAATTTTACATATGGCACTTCCATGATATTAACAACCACATGTTTTGTTTTTACGACCACCTTTTGTTACCACAGAAAGCATTGCAATATAAAATTAAGAATATAAACCATCAATAACATATATGTATGATCCGTCTTTTATTCATTGAAACCAAATAACCTTTATACATTCATCCTTCCACGTATCTAAGAGTAGCGACCACTTAACCATTCAAATTCGATAACATCAACTAGTTCTTTGCATCCAACAATGAAAATATAAACAGTTCTAGGAACATGAAAAATTCACTCATTACCTACATTTTAGCATCTATCCTAATTGAAGACAACCCTAAAACTAGATTTTTTTTAAATATTCTAATCATCAGATGGAGACTCTGTCGCACCACACTCGATGATTGCATACAGGGCAGCCCTTTGTAGACAACTATTGGCTGTTGAAAGTCTTACGACTTCACCCAGAATCTTTACGACCGCTCTGGATTATTTACGACCAGTTAGGATCGTTTACGACTGGTTTCGAGTATTTACGACCGGATCCGAGAGGTTACGACCGCTTCTGACCGCCTCCCGCTGCCGTTCGACCACTCAGTCACTCGTCCGATCGCTTCGATCGCTTCTGCTGTGTGGTCGAAAGCTTTCTATTGAAGCTTCGACTGCTTTACTCTGACGCTTTGCTGCTCTCTCTTTGACCTCGCTTGAATCACTGTGATCGCAGCTCTCTCCTATCAGTTACACTGTGGTCATTGTCTTCACAACGTGGTCGATAGCCCTTACGACCATGTTCAGTGCTTCTTCAACATGGTCGATCGCTTCTTCGACCACGTACAATCTTCCTTCAACGTGGTCGAACGTCCTTATGACCACGTTCAGATTTCTTTGCTGAGGTCGTATGACTTCCGATCACCTTCAATCTTTCTTTGGCGTGGTCGTATCAGCTCCCGACGACGTCTTCTTCCAGTTTGCCGTGGTTGAATACCTTTCGACCGCGCCTACTGCTACTTTGTCGTGGTCGTAAGCCCCTATGACCATGTTTGCCGTGGTCGTAGGTCATCTTCGACCACGTCTACGAGTTTGCTCAAACACCGCTCATGGTTTGCTTTTCTCTTCTTTATTTCTCGCCTCTGTTCGGTGTTTTTCAGTGTTGCTTGGTACATAAACTGATTACATGACTCCTCCTTATATACCCAAGTTCTACGACTTGCACTTGGTTTCCGACTATGAGTACAAACTCCGTTTCTGACTTCGACTCTAATTCGACTACGACTTCGACTTTCAATTTCGATCACAATACGACTTCGATTACTACCAAAATTTGCATACGACTTGTAAACAAGATTATTTTCAACATTCTCTCCCTAATCTTGTTTAGTGACTTTCGATCATGCCGTTCTTCCTTCTTGATCACGTTGATCTTCTCCTGCACCTGCTTCTTCGCGCTTCCTCCACCAGCTACTACTTTCACTGCGTGGTCTTGCTTTCGACCATCTTCCTTCACGCCATGCTTCCTCCCGCCACCTCGGGATCCATGCTCTAGGCTTACAACTACCTTCTCTTGTTTGCGTGAGAGCTCCTTCCGAGCTTCTACTTGTTTCAACTTTGCTTACATCATGAGGTCTACACAGACCACTCATGCTTTTGCTGCTTCGACCTCCCTGTGCATCAGTTGCGCCTGTCACGACTACTCTTTCCTCCCCTGCGCGTCTGGAGATGACTGCATGCGAGTGGGCTACAACTTTGTTTGTTTCATGTGGTCGGTATCGACCACCCGGGCCGATGCTTCGACCGCTCGGGCCGATCCTGGGACCTGTGCCTGCATGCGGTCGTCCGAAGTCGGCTTCACGCGCACCGCTGGTTTGCCATGGTTGTAATGCTTTTCGACCACATTCAAACCTTTTTTGCCATGATCGAACGCCTTCCCGACCACGTGCAGTCTTTGTTTGCCGTGGTCGAACACCTTCCCGACTACGTTCGACCACCTTTGCCAACTGGCTCGTTACGACTTTGGACTTTTACTTGCCGTCTGCCACGACTTGCTTTTCATCTGACTTGCCCGTTACAACTTCAGACAGGTCTTCGACTACTAGTAGATGAAGTCTTTCAGGCTCTGGTTCTTCTAGACTACTCTCCACACAAATTGGTCTCCAAATTTTCAACGGTATCTTGTACAACCGATTTGCTGATCTTTGAACCTTCATTAGCAACCGCTCACTACTATTGAATACTCTCAGAAAATTTTCTTTCAATTCAACTCGGCACCCTTCTTCAGTTAGCTGCCCCAAACTTGTAATATTGCTGCAAAGACTTGGTATGTAATATACATCTAACAGTGGTCTTCGACTTCCATTCTTGCACTTCAACAAAATTGTGCCTTTCCTCTGATCTGGACTGTTGAGTCGTCTCCAAATTTCACTTTTGTCGGGACCCGGAGCAACGACTCCAGAACCCTTTGTGTTATTCGCACTATCCCAGGAAAAAGCTTAGTGCACATAGGATCATAGCGATGTATATCTCACAAACAACCTAATTTATTATAACAAAGGTTTGAGCTTTAAAGCCAAGTTCACAATAGAGCATAACACGAAAATAGACAGCGGAAACATAAAGTAGTAGCAACCCATCCAGCCTTCCCCACAAGGCGAATTGACTGTAAGACGCGGCCTAATCATAGTCCTCACCGCAATCGTCGAAAGCTTCCTCTGGAAAGAGTTAGATATAGCAACATGAGTACAAACGTACTCCACAAGTTACACCTGGAATTTAACAGAATAATGCGTGCATAGGGTGAATGTCAAAGAAGGGTATAATATGGTTGATTTGCATGAAAGGCGATATTTAAAGTAAACAACATAATTATGTCAAAAGCTGAAGTTGAAACATTAATTAGAAATAGAATTTAACAAGTTTATAACGTTAGTGAGACTCCAACCAACACTAACCTATTCTCGGGTATCCCACCCGGACCGATTTTGCAAAAGATAGCCAAATTTTCTATAAATCAGATTTTAAATAAAACCAAAGTCTAATCTGTGAAAAACCTTACTCACCATGTCCATGACCGCGGACACGGCTATCCAGGATAGTTTACTACTCTACAGAGGTGTACAACTTTACCCACAAGACACGTTCTCTCGTTTTGCCACGCGAGTAACACACTGCCTTAGGTGTGTGGCTGAGAGTTCATGACAAAGCCTTTACAATGCTTAGCTGTCAACTAGATAACGCCGCCACTAAGGTTTCGCTACAACATGAATCCACATGTTGGAACCCCCTCTTGTGCCATGTGAGACTTCCCGTGGCATCACCACGCTCACATTCAACCTTTAGCGATAACTAGTTGGAACTTCGCAAATTAGTTGGCTAGGTCCGTCCCATACCGGACTTGTGGTGGTACGATGTGACTTTGTAAAAGTAGCTCACAGACCGGTCCTTAACTTGACTTAGGCCATACCTCAAACCCGTGTGCTTGGCAATCCACATCGAGTTTTCCAACTACGACGCATGCCAGCAAGCACCCACCATCTTACCATTGCCTAAGTCTAAACCAGTTTTATATTTTGTTTGGAAATATTTTATAAACAATTGTGACTTTTATAAACCAGTTTTATATTTTGTTTGGAAACTTGACTGGGTTCAATATGGTCAAGGGTGTAACTTGCCATGCTGCTCGTCGCCGAATTCTTCGCCGAATTCGTTTTCTTCCGAATACTCGTAATCTACACGTGAAGAACCAAAAAGAATTCAAATAAAATTCACAAATTTGGAAATGGCTTAGAAATGGATAGTTTAGATTTTTAGAAAAATTTAGAAATTTGAATGGTTCAATTTGGAGCTAAAATGAGCAAATTATAGCCATTGGAAGTTTGAAAAGCAGAAAAAAAGAAAAAGATCAATTTTCTGATTTATTTTTGCATTGAAAAACGAATTTATGACATCATCAAATAATAAAATAAATAAAAAGGGTAACATAGCTTTTTAGGGCTGAGGTGGCTGCCACGTGGCTGTCACTGGGCTACCACGTCGGCTCAAGCCGATGACGTGATGACGGAATAGAGGAGAGAGAGAAAGAAAAGAAGAAGAGGAAAGGAGGAAGAAGAAGGTGATGATGGGTGGGCCCCACATGTTGGTGAGAGAGGAGGAAAGAGGAGGAAGTGGGCGGCCTGCGACACGTGGTGTCTTCTCGTCCATCCGATTTAAGTGAAGATGGGTGGCTTAGATTAAATCAGAAAAAGATGGATTTAATCTCAGTGCGACACGTGTCAGCACGAGAATAATCCGAATTTAAATTCGGATTTAATTTTTCAGAAACTACTAGAGAATTTGTAAATATTTTAGAAAATACCAAATAATGTTTAAAAATTCCAGAAAATTATAGAAAATTCCTGGGGATGTTTTATATAGAAAATTTCTTTTTGGCCTTTTAAAATTTTTATAAAAATATCTTTTGGCTTCAAAAATTGATATTTAATTCTAGAAAATTCCCAGAAATTCTATAAAGTTTAGGGAAGCTTAGAAAATCAAAATAAACTCTTTTTATAAATAGTAAAATGTTTAAAATTACTTTTTCTTGCTTTAGGCTTTAGGATAAATACCAGATAAAATCGAATAAATCCCAGAAAATAAATAAAAGCAATAGGAAATTTTGGGATGTTACAAACCTACCCCCCCTAAAAAGAAATCTCGCCCTCGAGATTTGAGCTAGCTAGCAAAGAGATGGGGATGGTTGGCTCTTAGATCATCTTCTCGTTCTCAGGTTGCTTCATCCTCGGTATGGTTGCTCCACTGAACTCTGCAGAATTTGATTGTTCTTTTTCTGGTTTGACGTTCTGTTGTTTCTAGGATCTTGATTGGCTGCTCAAGATAAGAGAGATCTTCCTGAAGATCTAAGGTTTCCAAAGCTGCTTGCTCTGCTGGAATTCGGAAACACTTCTTTAATTGGGACACATGGAAAACATTGTGTATTCCTGACAAACTTGGCGGCAGATCCAACTGATAAGCAACTTCTCCTTTGCGACTTAGAACTTTGAAAGGTCCAACAAATCTTGGTGCAAGTTTTCCTCTAGCTTGAAATCTTTTTACTCCTCTAAGCGGGGATACTCTTAGGTAGACATAGTCGTTGACTTCAAAGGTTAAGTCTCGTCGTCGATTGTCGGCATAACTCTTTTGCCTTGACTGAGCTATTTTTAATTTGTCCCTGATTTTCCTTACTTTTTCTTCAGCGTCATGGAGAAGGTTTGGGCTAGCATCTTCGAATTTTTCTGGCTGTTCCCAAAGTAAAGGCGTCCTGCATTTTCTGCCATAAAGTGCCTCAAAAGGTGCCATCTGTAAACTGGTCTGATAGCTATTGTTATGAGAAAACTCTGCATAGGGCAACGACTTATCCCAACTATTTCTAAAATCCAAAGCACAAGCTCTTAGCATATCTTCTAGAATCTGATTTACTCGCTCTGTTTGCCCGTCTGTCTAGGGATGGTAAGCTGTACTGAAGTTAAGCTTACTTCCTAATTCTTCATGAATTTTCTTCCTAAACCGGGAGGTGAACTGACTTCCTCTATCTGACACTATCTTTTTAGGGACTCCATGCAGACACACAATCCTGGACATGTATAGTTCTGCTAGCTTACTTCCGAAGTATGTAGTTTTGACAGGTATAAAATGTGCCACTTTAGTTAACCGGTCAATTATTACCCAGATGGAGTCATAACCAGATTGAGTTCTGGGTAGTCCAGTTATGAAGTCCATGCCTATTTCTTCCCACTTCCAATCTGGCATAGGCAAGGGTTGTAAGAGTCATGCCGGCTTTTGATGTTCTGCTTTCACCCTTTGACAGGTGTCACATGCATCGATAAATTCTGCAATTTCCTTTTTCATACTAACCCACCAATATCTTTCTTTAAGGTCCTGGTACATCTTGGTACGTCCGGGGTGGATTGAGTATGGGGTTTCATGTGCTTCTTGCAGAATTAAATTCTTGATCTCTTGATTATTGGGTACACAAATACGATTCTCATACCAAACAGTTCCGTGCTCATCTTCACTAAATCTAGGTGCTTTGCCTCTTCTCATATTCTTCCTGATTTCCTGAATATCCTCGTCAACTTTCTGGGCTTCCTTGATCTGGTCCGGTAGATTAGAATGAATGTCTAAAGCTGTAAGAATACCTTGCTTTTCTGAATCTAAACTTAGATGAGAGATTCCTTTCTGAAGTCGGGTCTGGTCTGCTTCTGTCAAAACATTCCTTTCATAAGATTTTCTGCTGAGTGCATCGGCCACAATGTTGGCTTTGTCTGGATGATAATGGATTCCAATATCATAATCTTTTATTAGCTCAAGCCATCTTCTCTGCCTTAAATTAAGTTTTGCCTAGGTGAAAATATACTTCAAGCTCTTATGATCCGTATATACTTCACATCGATTACCAATAAGATAATGACGCCAAATTCTTAGAGCATGCACTATGGCTGCTAGTTCCAAGTCATGAGTAGGATAATTACTTTCATGAGGTCTTAATTGACAAGATGCATAAGCTATCACTCGGCCTTCTTGCATCAATACACAACCAAGACCTTGACGGGAAGCATCACAGAATACTTCAAAGTCTTTACATCTGGTAGGATAAGTACTGGTGCTGAGACTAGCTTACTTTTGAGAGTCTGAAAACTTTGCTCGCAGGCCTTCGTCCATTCGAACTTCTTTTCCTTTTTCAGAAGTTGAGTCATTGGCTTGGCTAACTCTAAAAATCCTGCTATGAAGCGACGATAATAACCAGCAAGTCCAAGGAAACTTCTGACTTCAGTTACTGACTTGGGTTGCTTCCATTCCATTACTGCTTCTACTTTAGAAGGGTCTACAGCGACTCCTTCAGCTGTTACAATATGTCCCAAAAAAGCAACTTCTCTTAACCAAAATTCACATTTACTAAACTTAGCATAGAGCTGATGTGCTCTAAGCTTTTCCAAAGTTATCCGAAGATGTTTCTCATGCTCTTCTTTATCTTTTGAGTAGATAAGAATATCATCTATGAATATCACAATGAACTTGTCCAAGTACTCCATGAATACGCTATTCATCATACTCATGAAATATGCGGGCGCATTAGTTAAACCGAATGACATTACTGTGAATTCATAATGTCCGTAACGAGTGGAGAAGGCAGTCTTGGGAATGTCCTCAACTTTAATTTTTAGCTGATGATATTCTGATCTCAAGTCTATCTTGGAGAAAATACTTGCTCCTTTCAGCTGATCAAACAGATCATCTATTCTGGGCAACGAGTACTTGTTCTTGATTGTAATCTCATTGAGTCCTCGATAATCTACGCACATCCTCATACTTCCATCCTTCTTCTTAACAAACAGAACTGGTGATCCCCATGGTGAAGAACTTGGACGGATATACCCTTTTTCTTCTAACTCCTGAAGTTGCTTCTTTAACTCGGCTAGCTCATTTGCTGGCATTCTGTACGGTCTCTTGGAGATTGGAGCAGCTCCGGGAACTAAGTTAATTACAAACTCGATTTCCCTATCCGGTGGCATTCCTGGTAACTCTTCTGGAAAAACATCTGGATAATCTTGCACAACTAGCACCTCTTCTAGGGCTTGAAGTTGATTAACAACACTTATTCCTTTTTCAGGGATTTTAGGAATGAAAGTCACTTCTTCTCCTTGATCATTGGTGAGGGAAATGGATCGGCTAACACAATGGATTCTTCCATTATTCTTGGCTAACCAATTCATTCCAAGAATGATATCCAACCCTTGAGATTCCAACACTATAAGGTCTGCTATGAACAGAATCCCATCTATGAGCAGCTCTACTTTTGGACACAAGGTGCTTGCCCTCAATTTTGCCCCAGGAGAATGAACTATCATAGAACTACCCAAAGGTACTGTCCTTACTCCATTCTTAACCATAAAAACATTTGAAATGAAAGAATGGGATGCTCCTGAATAAAAACGAACTGATGCTGGTACTGAATTCACAAGAAACATACCTAGCACAACATCTGGCGCAGTCTGAGCTTCTTTAGCAGTGATATGGTTCACGCGTCCCTTGATCAAGTTCTCCTGTTTCTGGAGTTGCGGCCTTGGGGTCTGTCCTCCTGATGCACTTGCATTAGCTGCAACTTGAAGCTTCTTTGGACAAGATTTGGCATAATGCCCTGTCTCTTTGCAATAAAAGCAAGTCACTCCTTCAGGCGGGGCGATACTCTTAGATACCTGCCCATGACTAGCTTGAGGATTAGGTCGATTGTTTTGCATAGATGGACGGCTTACTGCTGGCCTGATGTTGCTTGATTGCGGGCTTGAATTTGTTGAAGGGTGTCTTGAACTGACTATTCTGCGGGGAAGTGGTGCAAGCTCTTGGATAACCTCCCGGATTCCCTTTTTGTGCAGCCATCTTTCGCTTCCTATTTTCCATTTCCATGAACTTTGCCTCTTGGCGAATGGCTTTACTAACCAGTTGATGAAAATTTGCATAGTCACCTGAAATTAATTGAACAGAAAGGTTGTCATTCAGTCCTTCCAAAAACCTTTCTTGCTTGGCTTCGTCAGTGGCTACATCTTCTATGGCATATCGTGACAGTTGATTAAATTTATGCAGATATTCATTAACCGAGCGGCTTCCTTGGTGTAGGGCTCTAAACTCTTTCTTTTTCAGGGCTATGGTACCAGTGGGAACGTGAGCCTTCCGGAAATTTCGCATGAACTCATCCCATGTAATAACTTGAGGGTTGGCATGTGAGTCGGTTAGAGTATCCCACCACTCTGATGCTGGTCCATTCAGCTGATGAGTAGCAAACATGACTTTTTCTCGATCAATACACTGCAAAATATCCAACTTCTTTTCAATTGCGCGGAGCCAATCGTCAGCGTCCATCGGTTCGGTGCTGCTTGAGAAAGTCGGAGGCCTTATTCTCAGGAATTCAGGCAAACGGTTCTAGGGAGCTTGAGCTAATGGCTGATGAAACTGTTGAGCTGGATTATTGATAGTTTGAGCTAAAAGCTGAATCAACTGCGTTTGATTAGCCATTAACTGAGCCCAATCTGGTCCAATGGCTGGCGGGGGTGGAGGAATAGGAGCGGATTCACTTCCTTGTGCTCCAGCACTATCGTTGGAGTTTCCTTCAATGGCATTTCTTCTGGTGTTCACCATTTTGCTGCAGGCTCTAGATTTAGAGGGAAGAAAGAAGACTTAGGAGAAGGTCTATGTAACATTCCCACCAATAAAAGCACAGAAAAACTCAAGAACTTAAATAACATCCAAGAAAATACTTCATTAATAAAGGTAGTCTTGAGGTTGTTGACAAAGGAATAACAGCTCATAAGGTAGCGTTTTCTAAAGACAACTTAAACTAGGCCTCTATAGCTAGCACTACTACCCGATAACTGGGTTTTACGCTTCTTTGGCGGCAACACGGTGATAGAAGAACCCTCATCCTCAGCTTGGTACTTGGCCAACTCTTCCTCAGCGGCCTGAAGTCTCTGCGAGATAGAGCTTAACTCCTCTAGGGTGGCTTGGTACGCATAGTCCAAAGACTTGGCGTACTGCACTTGACGCACAAGCCGGGGGTTGCCTTCGAACCTTGTGGTGGAGAAAACGCACAGGTCTTGGCAGAAAACCTGGGGGGTAGTATCGGAAAGTGGAGCGTTGGAGATCTTGAGCGTAGATGTCCCTTAATTGGCGAATTGCTTCACGAGCGGCATCTTGGATCCCGTTGGAGAAGGTGTCCCGAGGCATTGGAGCGTCGAAGATATGGAAGGCTGCCTCATCTCCTATGTTGGCGAAGATCAACACTTCAACCCTCCAGCGTTCTTGGTTTCCATAGGTGCCCAGGTACCCCTGGTAAATAGGGCGTGCCTGAAAACCTATTTCTTGAAGAAGAGCCAAAAGACAGTCGGCCAGGTGTCCAGCATGGGTTCCGTGGGTGCTTTGGGTGGGACGTTCAACCATCTACAATTTTAGAAAAAGAGGAGAAATTAGTAAACAATTTTTAAATTAGAATGTAGTTAAGAGAGACTGTGAAAAGGCTAGAATTAGAAATTTTTTAAAATAAATAATATTAAAATATATCCTTGAGGTTTGCCCATTCTATTCTATCTACGGTCACGTCTTAGGGTCAATATGCTCTGATACCATCTCTGTCGGGACCCGAAGCAACGACTCCAGAACCCTCTGTGTTATTCGCACTATCCCAAGAAAAAGCTTAGTGCACACAGGATCACAGCGATGTATATCTCACATACAACCATAATTTATTATAGCAAGGGTTTGAGCTTTAAAGCCAAAGTTTACAATAGAGCATAACACGAAAATAGACAGCGGAAACATAAAGTAGTAGCAGCCCATCCAGCCTTCCCCACAAGGCGAATTGATCAGAAGACGCGCCTAATCGTAGTCCTCACAAATCATCGAAAGCTTCCTCTGGAAAGAGTTAGATATAGCAACATGAGTACAAACGTACTCCACAAGTTACACCAGGAATTTAACAGAATAATGCGTGCATAGGGTGAATGTCAAAGAAGGGTATAATATGGTTGATTTGCATGAAAGGCGATATTTAAAGTAAACAACAGAATTATGTCAAAAGCTGAAGTTGAAATAATAATTAGAAATAGAATTTAACAAGTTTATAACGTTAGTGAGGCTCCAACCAACACTAACCTATTCTCGGGTATCCCACCAGGACCGATTTTGCAAAAGATAGCCAGATTTTCCATAAATCAGATTTTAAATAAAACCAAAGTCTAATCTGTGAAAAACCTTACTCAGCATGTCCATGACCGCGGACACGGCTATCCAGGATAGTTTACTACTCTGTAGAGGTGTACAACTTTACCCACAAGACACGTTCTCTCGTTTTGCCACGCGAGTAACACACTGCCTTGGGTGTGTGGCTGAGAGTTCATGACAAATGATGGGGGGATAGGTCCCGATCTTCCGATAGGATGATAACTTCGATTTTGGTGGAGGAGACCCTTGCGAACCGACTACAACCGAACGACGTCGCTTGCGCCTTAGCAATCACTGAACCACACTCCAAGTCATTATCAACCGTGCCAAGAACACGGTTGACCTGACCACGAACATCTATTCCTGCATGCAACCGAAGAACAAGCAAGAACAAGATACAAGCAATCTGAAATTGCAAATATTTTTATGAGTTCAAAAGGTGGGATTCCGAAGGCAGTCTTGACAGGTGGTCATCCGACACAACTGAAGAACAGAAGTTTGCACAAGGGCTAAACCAAAACTCAACGAAATCCAAGTCCTAGCATAGGGAGGCGGTGGCTCTTATATAGGGTTACAAGGTACATGGACCCAAGTGGAGGTGGCGCAGCACCCTTTTAACTCAGACTCAGAAACCAATGTGGACTCTTTTGATGCTTACAGCCAGATCGGATAGAATTTCAATATGGGGTTGGTTCCTTTAGAAAGTAGACTTCATTAGCTTTCCATGAAGTACAAGAATGTCCAAAACGGAGTCCGTATGAAAAAGTTATGTCCGTTTGAACTTGACAATATCGCAGCAGTCCGAATCCGATTCCAGTACGAACCAACGCGGACTCTTTTGACGATTGCGGCCGGCTCGGATAGAATTTAGATATGGAGTTGGTTCCTTTAGAAAGTAGACTTCATTAGCTTTCCATAAAGTCCAAGAACGTCCAAAACGGAGTCCATATAAAAAGTTATGTCCGTTTGAACTTGACAATATCGCAGCAGTCCGAATCCGATTCCAGTACGAACCACCGTGGACTCTTTTGACGATTGCGGCCGGCTCGGATAGAATTTAAATATGGGGTTGGTTCCATTAGAAAGTAGACTTCATAAGATTTCCATGAAGTCCAAGAACGTCCTAAACGGAGTCCGTATGAAAAAGTTATGTATATTTGAAATTGGGCCTGTCAGGCTGAATCCGAATTGATCTGGAGGCCGAATTGGATTCCAAAATATGTCCAACTTGATCTCTTGCTTGAATTGGTGTAAAATTGATGTGATGCTGTAAAAATATATATTTTTATCATTAGGTAGCATCATATTCTCATTTAAACTATGTGGAAGCTGAAGAAACGAATTCACCTTTAGTTCAATCTTGATATTGGGCGGTACAGTCGTATGTGTTTGTGGCGTGGTCACATCATCCTCCCCTACTTGACAGAAAACCGTCCTCGGTTTTAACATATGTGTAGCCTCACGTGTTGTATGATCTTGATTATAAATCTTGGTACATGATAATAAACGCAACAAACTCTCATTATGTAATATCATAAGTTCTTTATCAAACAAAGTAAAACCTGTTTGAAACGAACTCACCTGATAATTTAAGTGATGCGTAGAAATTCTTGCAATTGGAACAGCAAGCACAACAAATATGATTGTATCCATAGAGTACATGTTCTCATCATCCTTCCTTCTTGAAAACAAAATCATCCTCGGCTTTTGATAAGCTGAAAATAGGGTAACAAAGAAGCCAAGGTGTACGCATGGTATATGTATATGTCATCCGTTTTAGTAGTTCTCCGTTGTTGCACAATTAATATTATTAAATAGCAGCGATCATAAAAGCTCATTGTATTATTAACCCAAAAGTAATCATATATGTTTATGAGCAAATTAAAATTTCTCAAAAAGCAATTATTGCAACTAGTTTTGCAAATGTAAGTGAAGCATTTATGCAATTCAAATCTCTGAAATTGTAAACTTGCAAGGGTGGCACATATGGGCAAAGCTACAACTTGTGGAATCAAGCAAAGTTCTTCCATATAATCATATCCCAATTGAAAAATAACAAATTTATCTAGCAAGGGTGAAAAGATTTGTAAGTTCTTCCATAATTCATCATCTTTATTGAGATTGTCTATACTAGATGGTGCAAAAAGAGATGAATACATAGGCATGGGTTGAGTACTAAATTTTCTAAATTTTACTTCCATCTCATATTGAACAAGATCCAGCACACAAGAATTGTTGTCCCAAACAGCAAGTTTCAATTCATCCACGTGATCGCAAGTTATGCATATTCGATTTACATGAAATTGATTTTCTACACCATAATCTCCAATCAAATTAAATTTATACCCAGGGGTGTAGGCACTAAACAAGAATTTCGAACATGCAAGTTCAGAAACTTTCTCCATAGCATGTGACAATTTCATAGGTAGATCTAACATGATGTAACACAACGAATTAGCAGGAGAAATTCTAGTCAAAACTTCTTTATCTCTAACCAAAGCCACATGATCATTGTATGCAATTAATTCATCACATGAATCACTCAAAACAGCAGGTAATTCAATTATTTTTTGACAAGGCGCACTCAACTCATTCTCAACACTCAAATCAATGCAGTGTGAATTCTCTACTTGAAATATGGGCGTGTCAGAATTGTTTTTCACTATATTTTGCTATAAAATAGCATGAACATTGCATAATCTTAGTTCATCACAAGCATACTTACCGTGAGTGATGATAGCATCATGATATTTACTTTTTTGGCTCTCCTCAGATGATGTAGGTGCACCCATCTCCTCATCTTCGTTCTCAACCAATGGAGTCAATGGTTCAATCAGCTCATGATCCTCTTCGATATGGTTCTCAACTACCTGCAAGTTGTTAGTCATAGAAAAAGGCACAAACGCGGGTTTGTTCTCATATTTCTTATCATCAAGCACTCTCAATTTCTCCTCAATCTGACTTTCAACCTTACAAGCAAGTATAAACAAATGAGGGAGAGAATTATATTCTTCGTGAATGAGAAGTTCCTGAATTTCTATATTAAGCCCACATAAGAATCTATTCTCTGTAACTTCAGCATGTTCCTCTAAGCCACAACGCAATAAACGAGTTTTTAATTCATGATAATATCCCCTTACAGTTCTACTTCGTTGTTTTAAACGTTGCAATTTAGCTAGCAAATAATCAGCATGATATTTAGGAACAAAGTGATCTCTTAAATGTTTCTTTAATGCATGCCACGTTTGAGGCACTCTTCCAAGTTTACTTAAGTACTTCCACCAAAGTTTTGCATCATCAATAAAAACACTAGTGGTAGCTCTAATCTTTTGCCTATCAGACCAATCATAATATTCAAATTGTTTATCTAGTGCTATCTCCCAGTCAATATAAGCATCAGGATCAAATTCACCAGCAAAGGATGGCAAAGTGATTTTAGTTTTACCGGACGTACTATCATGATCATATACCTCCCGTGGTGAAGAAGCTTGTCTCAAGCGTGCATCTTCCTCACGAATTTTTTTGAGTTCCCAGTCAATGGCTCGAAGATGTAGATCTATCTCGTAATCATCCGGTGAACCTGCCATGGTTAGTAGAAAACAAGGAAACAAATCACAAGTATATGTTCCTATCAACTACTAGGATATGGAGGTTCAAATCAACTAATGCATCTCTCAAGCTCTTACCAAATTCTTACAAGTTCTTACCAAAGCAAACAGGTGGTGCAACCGGTGGCTGGTTCGTGATAAATCTGACTTAGGTGATTGGTATAGCGATTGCCGGTACAGCGAGACCTGTTTGGTTAGTTGAGAAGTGGAGCTTGGATAGGCTATGTATTTTGTTGCAAAGGAAAAACAATCAATTAATTTCAGAAAATTGCATATAATTGAATTATAGTCCGTATCTAGCACTTAGCCTATGTTGCTGATCAATCAAGGATGGAAGAAGGCTAAAATAAGTGTATGGCAATGTATAGGAGTGGTAAATACAAGATAATTCAATCGAATGCAATCTGGCATTGAAGAACACAAGGATTGACCCAAAACTCAAAACTGAAGATTTCTGTCCACTGGACAGCACGTCGGTATTTTGGCCGTAACTTTCTGTCAGTTGCCTCTTTTTCAATGATTATTTTTTTCTCAGTTTTCTGACGGCTTTTTCTACAACTTTTGTTTTGGGGCCAAGTTCCACAAACCGACTGACAAATTCGCACAAAAATCACAACTGCAGACTATTGCAGATTCAAACTGGAATTTTAGGTCAATTTGCACCGCACATATCTTTTTACTGCCATACTGGATTGAAGCAAAATTTTACAGGCAGATAGATAATGAAGTTGTGAATCTAATGGAGGTGTTCTCACTCAAAAATGATCACGGAATCAAAAGTTATGACTTTTTTGGTGGCGGATGCAGAGAAAGGAAAATTCAGCCGAATTGGAATTAGGGTTTGGAGTGGGGAAAATTTTTCTTATTTGGAGTTTTATGGAATCAAGGATATGACCAGCAACTAGTCAAAGCTAAAACGGACACAAATTCAATTTAGCAAACCAAAACTAACAGATTGAAAGGCACAACGGGGTTTGGACAGCGGAAATTAACTCTTTTTGTTGGGCAATTTTTTCTGGACTATGGGAAATAAAAACCAATCAACTAACTAGGGATACAAGAAATTCCTACCGGTCAACTGAAGCTCTGATACCACCTGATAGGGGGATAGGTCCCGATCTTCCGATAGGATGATAACTTCGATTTTGGTGGAGGAGACCCTTGCGAACCGACTACAACCGAACGACGTCGCTTGCGCCTTAGCAATCGCTGAACCACACTCCAAGTCGTTATCAACCGTGCCAAGAACGCGGTTGACCTGACCACGAAGGTCTATTCCTGCATGCAACCGAAGAACAAGCAAGAACAAGATACAAGCAATCTGAAATTGCAAATATTTTTATGAGTTCAAAAGGTGGGATTCCAAAGGCTGTCTTGACATGTGGTCATCCGACACAACTGAAGAACAGAAGTTTGCACGAGGGCTAAACTAAAACTCAACGAAATACAAGTCCTAGCATAGGGAGGCGGTGGCTCTTATATAGGGTTACAAGGTACATGGACCCAAGTGGAGGTGGCGCAGCACCCTTTCAACTCAGACTCAGAAACCAATGTGGACTCTTTTGATGATTACGGCCAGATCGGATATAATTTAGATATGGGGTTGGTTCCTTTAGAAAGTAGACTTCATTAGCTTTCCATGAAGTCCAAAAACATCCAAAACGGAGTCCGTATGAAAAAGTTATGTCCGTTTGAACTTGACAATATCGCAGCAGTCCGAATCCGATTCCAGTACGAACCAACGCGGACTCTTTTGACGATTGCGGCTGGCTCGGATAGAATTTAGATATGGAGTTGGTTCCTTTCGAAAGTAGACTTCATTAGCTTTCCATAAAGTCCAAGAACGTCCAAAACGGAGTCCATATGAAAAAGTTATGTCTGTTTGAACTTGACAATATCGCAGCAGTCCGAATCCGATTCCAGTACGAACCACCGTGGACTCTTTTGATGATTGCGGCCGGCTCGGATAGAATTTAAATATGGAGTTGGTTCCATTAGAAAGTAGACTTCATAAGATTTCCATGAAGTCCAAGAACGTCCCAAACGAAGTCCGTATGAAAAAGTTATGTATATTTGAAATTGGGCCTGTCAGGCTGAATCCGAATTGATCTGGAGGCCGAATTGGATTCCAAAACATGTCCAACTTGATCTCTTGCTTGAATTGGTGTAAAATTGATGTGATGCTATAAAAATATATATTTTTATCATTAGGTAGCATCATATTCTCATTTAATCTATGTGGAAGCTGAAGAAACGAATTCACCTTTAGTTCAATCTTGATATTGGGCGGTACAGTCGTATGTGTTTGTGGCGTGGTCACATCAACAAAGCCTTTACAATGGTTAGCTGTCAACTAGATAACGCCGCCACTAAGGTTTCGCTACAACATGAATCCACATGTGGGACTTCCCGTGGCATGTGGGACTTCCCGTGGCATCACCACGCTCACATTCAACCTTTAGCGATTACTTGTTGGAACTTCACAAATTAGTTGGCTAGGTCCGTCCCATACCGGACTTGTGGTGGTACGATGTGACTTTGTAAAAGTAGCTCACAGACCGGTCCTTAACTTGACTTAGGCCATACCTCAAACCCGTGTGCTTGGCAATCCACATCGAGTTTTCCAACTACGACGCATGCCAGCAAGCACCCACCATCTTACCATTGCCTACGTCTAAACCAGTTTTATATTTTGTTTGGAAATATTTTATAAACAATTCTGACTTTCCAAAGTCAAGAATTCAGTTTTTAAGTCTATCATTTTATGTGAAGGAAAGTTCCCAAACTTAGAATAATTAAGCATGGCTAAGCAATTGTTTAAAATTTCTAGTTAGTACTATTAAACTAACTAGTTTTTTATCTAAGGTTGACAAGGCATGATAGTTCAATGTCAAATTTGGTTTTACAAGGAATTTTGGGTGTAACTATGAATTAAACCGAATTTGAAACTAAATTTCTATAAAAGTAAGCATGCATAATAATTTAAAATTCAACATAGATAAAGTTAAAATACTGGGTTCAATATGGTCAAGGGTGTAACTTGCCTTGCTGCTCGTCGCCGAATTCTTCGCCGAATTCGCTTTCTTCGAATACTCGTAATCTACACGTGAAGAACCAAAAAGAATTCAAATAAAATTCAAAAATTTGGAAAAGGCTTAGAAATGGATAGTTTAGATTTTTATAAAAATTTAGAAATTTGAATGGTTCAATTTGGAGCTAAAATGAGCAAATTATAGCCATTGGAAGTTTGAAAAGCAGAAAAAAAAAGAAAAAGATCAATTTTCTGATTTATTTTTGCATTGAAAAACGAATTTATGACATCATCAAATAATAAAATAAATAAAAAGGGTAACGTGGCTTTTTAGGGCTAAGGTGGCTGCCACTGGGCTGCCACATCGGCTCAAGCCGATGACGTGGCCACGTCTGAGTGACAAGACGGGCAGCCGGCTTTCAGGCTGCTGGCCGGCGAGGTGGCGGCGGTAGAGGAGACGACGGCGGTTCCAACCGTACCGGCGGCGAGTCCAGAGATGGCCGGTGTAACACCCCAGCCAAACAATGGCCTGAAATGCTACCAAACTAACAACATAATAAAACTATGCTAAGGCATTCTATAAAATTTCGTGAGCCTCCTTTGTTTATTGATAAAATGAAGTTCTAACAATATTATCAAAAGGTATGAATAACCGCAAGCAAAGTAATTTGGCTACTAAGCGAAACATCTAAAAACTTAAGTAAAGCACGGAAGCAATATGAAGAAGTTCTAATCCATTATTACATCTTAATCAAGGTCATAATCAAATACCACTTGAACTAATCAACAAATAATAATTAGAGTTCTCTATCTTCTCCATGGTGAATATTTCGTGCAAGTGCAACAATACTAATCCCTCTTTATTCCCATGCATGTTGACCTCGTGAAGGTACCTAAAATAAACAAACAACAACAACAAAACAACGACAAGAGTGAGTCCAATGACTCGGCAAGTATAATCAGAACAAATGCAAGCATGAACATTAACTCTCAAGTTAAACATATTACATATGAATTTCATGCTATGCATTATGATCAAAAGCTCCTCTTTCTCATCTCTTTCGCATTTTACCGTGACGCGGGTGTGCATCCGTCAATGCACACCATGCACTGCACTCGGTGCAGGGACCAATGCCCACACTCCGCAAGTGTGGGGACCTCGATCTTGATCACCGCATGATCAAGACTTCAACAATTCTCAATATGATGCATATATGTGAATGTATCAAAAGATAACGAGCATTCACCATACTACGCATCAACCAATCTCATAAATGCCATAATGTAAACAGAACATAAATAGCATTCTCAATTCATCATTTACTCATACTCACAATTTAAACAGTCATGATTCAACCATCATCTAAACAATTCAACAAATCCATAAACACACAGATTTTCACATCACAAATATACTTGCCTCAACCGCGAGAAAATGAAGAACACGTAGAAGGCACAACCCCCAGAATCCGCTCTCCTCCTGAATATTTAATTAATAATTACCAACATGACAGTAGCGGGTTTCTAGATATAAAATAACAGCAACCCCAATTAACCCAACAATTTATCTCAATTAAATCCCCAACTCCCTCGGCCAAATCGCCCAACCACGACAGACCGACTTCCAAAAATCATAACTTTCAGTACGTAACTCCACATTAAGCGTTCTTGGACTCTCTGGAAAGATAATTAAATTATCTACAAAAACTTAGTTGGGGAGACTCTCTGATTCTGCAATTAACTAGCCGATCTAAACCCTTTTCTAAAGCATCAATATTCACGTCGGACTCTCTGGACAGCGCACTAAAACAGTCATAACTTTCACCCAGAAACTCGGAATCCGGACTTCTTTACCTCTATTCAAAGCTAAGAAACTTATCTACAACTTTCCCAATTTGAAGGACTCCTGAATCGCCACTATTTCCATCGCACAAACCGATCTACTAAACTCTGTCCAGAACTACCCGATCTGCAGAATAGTCGCACTAGAAAATTCATAAATTTTGCTACAGATCCAATAATGTGTTCTTGTACTCCTGGAAAGATAATCAAACCGCTACAACTTTCTAGAAGGGGTCCAGACCTGAATCCCGCAAACGAGATCAAAACCGCCGAGAAACAACTCTCGTCGGCAGCCCAAAAACCGACGAATCTAACTCGATTAAAACCAATCTAGAGACTACCGGGATTACCCTTGGCGACACGACGGCGAACACGTCGGCGAACACGACGAACACGGCGACGAACACGCCCGCGATCTCCTCCTCTCTTTACTCCGGATCCACGAGTGCGACAACGAACGTCGGCGGCGCACGCACTGGAGGAGGCGGCGGCGATGAAGACGACGACGGCGCACCGGGAAGAAGACGTCGGGGCAGCACGGCGGCGGCTGGCTGGGGTGGGCGCAGGGGTGGGCGCGCAGGGGTGGGGGCGCCTAGGGTTTTAAGAGGTGGCCTCCCTCCCTCTTGGGCCAAGAAAACCCACACGGCCAAGGCCTAGGCCCAGTTGTCTTAAATTTTCATAAAACCCTCAAAACTCTTATAAATTTAATTATTTCACAAAGTCCTCTCTATTAATTAAACAATTAATTAAACAATTTCCGGTATTACATTCTACCCCCCTTAAACAGAATTCGACCCCGAATTCTAACTGCAACCTCTACAGAAAACAAAAACAACCAACTAGCAATTAACTAGCAATTAACTAGCAATTAACTAGCACCCGACGTGAACAACGCCGGGTACTCTTTGCGCAAGATGCGAGACTCCAACTCCCAAGTTGCTTCTCTCTCGGTCTGCGACCAAAGCGCTTTGACATACTAAATATTTTTTTTCTAATTGCTTGCACCTCGCACATAGGTTCTTGAAGATCCAAGTGGTTTGCCAACCTCCGATCCTTGCTCCTTACATCGCATAACTTTTCACCCGCCCGGGCGATAGCAGATTCGACTCACCAAGGCCACTCGTTGAACTTACGCCCCTACAACACTTGAATTGTGTAGCTTTAATTCTTGAATGGTGGTGGTCTTACTCGTTGGTCAACGGTTTTAATGAAGCCCACGCTCCAGATCTTTCAAGTTCTCCTCGATCCGAGTCATACAAAGCGTGTGTATCCCACACTAGAACCCAAGGTAGTCCTAGTGATACACAAACCCTAAAACTTCGCAATTAACAAAAGCGATTAAATACACATCGGGTTATCATTCCCTTTAGTACCAACCCACACAATCTACACAAAGACATATATCTCATGTTTCCATTCTCAATCGATCTCTTTACCTTAGCAATGAGCACCCCTTAAACACGGGCACACCACGGGGTCAAGGTAAACCCACTCTTTCACACACGAATACAACCGAAAATAAGGGATTCTTATTGCAATCACGCGTCACCCACTCCCCACCAAAGGGTCAAATCATAAAGAAAATCGAGGATTCAACATAAGAACCTCTCCACCTTCCAAGTAGGTGGTTTGCAAACAAACAACACATACGTCAAGGGAATCACTCAAATGTCAAACCCGTCCATATTTTTCCTAAACCGAAAAACCACACAAGCCAACAAAAGTCAACTCAAACCACAAAGACTTCTCTCTCATCACGTAGCTCAAACAAGAATCGGGAGCATTTTACTACCGATTTTTTTTTATTAAACTTCCTCTTAAATCACGAGGTTCCAAATTATCCCATACCATACTAGCTCAATTCTCTTAAATTGGCAACATCAACTCTATGTTCAAACCGAGTGCATCCAACACACTTTTGTAGAGGGACTCTACTATTCTCATAATAACATACTCTAGTCAACTCCTCTTCCCACATGTTACTTTAACGAATAATTTCCAATGCACCTCATCGTTATTTTTCACCCACCAACACTTCACCACAAATCTTAAGGACAATCAACATGAATTTCTCGGCTCACATACCCATTTACTATATCCAAAGGATACTATCAAGGAACATCATAATATTGAATCCACTCCTTCCACTATTCTCACGCAATAACATTAGCCTCAAGGTTCTAGCATAGATCACCAACCAAAATTTCCCATCTCTAAGGCTTCTATACATATACTTGATATATTTAATACAAAGACTCTTAAATTCAGTGACTAAAATTTCCACAATCAACCATACTCAATCATTAACAACCATATGAAACATATTCTCAACTTGATTATCGTAGAAAGATTCTAACTCCTAGAGGGTTACTCAACGAGCTAAGTTATACATGGTAAAATTCAACAATCCTTACTATCCCAATAATTCCCACAACGGTTGGGCTTCTTCACAATTATAAACTCATTAACTACACCATCATAATCATTCTAATAATCCTTGCAAAGTACCCCATCATGATGCTCCAATAAAATTGATCAAGATTCTCATACTTTCAATAATTCCAACGTTCGACAAAATGAGCGTAACACTCATGAACCACAGCTAGGTTCTTCTAGTTGCAACAATAAAACTATTTAGCCCCAAGGACAACATCTTCTTTAAATCAAATCCTCATCGAGAATTATTCAACGAACAATTTATCACTCCAAGAATCTCAAGTATCTTGATACCCACAATCTCACCCGACTAATCACAAAACCACACCAACCAGGTTGCCATACACATCTTAAAGGTCTTTGCAACCCAAATGCGTACCCTTTCTTGGAGAAGCAAAGAAGAAAATTTCAGCACAAGATCCATCTGCAATAAACACAAAACCAAGAAAACAAAGATCTTGGACAACAAAGGATAAGACCACGGTGAAGGCGCATGCCTCCTCGAGGCGAAAACATCAAATCTCAACCAATACGAATACAGGTATTGTCATTTGAGCTCGAAACTCTTAGCGGCGAAAATAAGAAGTCAAACACACTTCACAAAGATTGCACAACTTGACTTCAACCTTCAAAACTTTTATCAAACTTTTCCTTTTAACAAAGAGAACAACCTTCTTTGAATACGGTATCACCTTAACAATTCCAACAAAAGAAGAGTTGAAGACCACAACACATTAATTCTTTAAGAACTAATTAAAATCCTCAACACGACACTTTGCTTAAAACAATTTCAGCTACCACATAAATCATGAGATCAAAGATCGCATACACACTATCAAAACTTTTGATTTAAATAGTACCAAGGAATTTATTCAAATTCTTCTATTTAATGAACCTTCAACATTACCATCATAACCACAAATGGACCAACATACTAAAATCGAATAATACATTCTTAACAAGCATCATCATATCCTCAACTCCTTCATAAACTTTTCCAAAAGAAACATAAGAAATCATTGCATCATGTTTCTAATATCTAAGTAAGGTTGCAACTACTTGATCTAGGAGAACCTAGTGCATAAGCCACATAAATAGAACAAAGCTCTTAAACAAGATGATACTAGAACAAGATAATCTCGAAAATCATGCTAGTATAAATTTCTTACTAGATTTCATATATTCCATTCTTTATTGGTGCTCAACTCTAACTTAGCACCAATTGATTGTACTCTATTCACTATTGGCAATAATTGATTATTATTCGGTCATAACAACATTCATGATCCTAACTCCATTTTACAATTATAAGACATTCATGAGCATAGATTTTGTATCCTACCTTACATTCGAGAAATTAGAATGGAAATGACTTTAAACTTCAATGATACCATTCGTAAGACAAGTTTCTACAAGTCAATGCATCAACCTTCATCTATTCCTTTATCGTATTTCAACAATCTAGCATGGTAAAGATAGATGAAACTAGCAATTGTGCATGCTCATAAAGCATCTAAATAAAAGACATATTAAGGGTCAATATTACCAAGGTAATATTCTAACACCTCCTTACTTAATCATTCCAAGCGGTCGGATTAATTACTAAAGACACAGATAATTCAATTTATCCAATCATGATAGACATTTTAACAATCATAATAATCATTCGGTTCTTATTACACACTCCTCAATAACTCCATGAGTTACTATCATGAGTAAACAAATTCATAATCATAGTTCTTCTAAAAACTATTACGGGCAATATCAAATTAAACAACTACACTTCCAAGGATACTAGTAAAAATTTAATTATACACTATGCTAACATATCAACCGATAATTCAACCTTATGAATTAGTTTATCGACTACCACCTTCCACTTAAGCATAGCAAAACAACATAAAGGATTTTAACACTCTCTTTCAAAAGGAAAAGGAACAATAAACTTCAACGCTCGAGGTAAAGAGAAAACATAGATCCAAAGCTTTCACATAACAATGAGTTTTGCAACTCAAAATTTGCATTAATAAAAGAAAACACCAAGCGAACAATGAGCCATGATTCGCAACAAGACAAACTCCACGAAGGAACTAACCTTACAAATCAACAAAAAGCACGGTAGCAAAGTATCTCGGTGGTCCTGAAAGAAACAATAAGCGCTTCAAGGAGCAGTAGAGACCAATTGCATACCCTCAACTGCAAGAACCACAATCTCAAAAGAAATTCATTAACTCAATCGACCAAGAATTGGCGAAATCAACAAGGATAATAACAACTTTTCTAATAAATTCACCCGCAACACCGCAATTAAGTTACACGAGGTAGCTACATTGCTAATCCTCATACTACAAACAATGATATAATCTGGCAATACCAAGGTAGCACATCACAACATCTACATCCTATCATTGACTATTCTCGGTCATAACGATCATAGGAGCAAATCATAATCATACAAGATTATCAATAAGCATACAAGATTATCTCATAATGTAAATCATCAATATAACATGTCAAAAGCATAAATGCAATGCTTGACCCATCCCATCCTCTGTGCACCAGTGTGTCAATTTAATAGTTTAATTACCACGGACCTAAAGCCCGCTCGATACCAATCTGTAACACCCGACCAAACAATGGCACGAAATGCTACCAAACTAACAACATAATAAAACTATGGTAAGGCATTCTATAAAATTTCGTGAGCCTCCTTTGTTTATTGATAAAATGAAGTTCTAACAATATTATCAAAAGGTATGAATAACCGCAAGCAAAGTAATTTGGCTACTAAGCGAAACATCTAAAAACTTAAGTAAAGCACGGAAGCAATATGAAGAAGTTCTAATCCATTATTACATCTTAATCAAGGTCATAATCAAATACCACTTGAACTAATCAACAAATAATAATTAGAGTTCTCTATCTTCTCCATGGTGAATATTTCGTGCAAGTGCAACAATACTAATCCTCTTTATTCCCATGCATGCGACCTCGTGAAGGTACCTAAAATAAACAAACAACAACAACAAAACAACGACAGAGTGAGTCCAATGACTCGGCAAGTATAATCAGTAACAAATGCAAGCATGAACATTAACTCTCAAGTTAAACATATTACATATGAATTTCATGCTATGCATTATGATCAAAAGCTCCTCTTTCTCATCTCTTTCGCATTTTACGGTAATGCGGGTGTGCATCCGTCAATGCACACCATGCACTGCACCCTCGGTGCAGGGACCAATGCCCACACTCCGCAAGTGTGGGGACCTCGATCTTGATCACCGCATGATCAAGACTTCAACAATTCTCAATATGATGCATATATGTGAATGTATCAAAAGATAACGAGCATTCACCATACTACGCATCAACCAATCTCATAAATGCCATAATGTAAGCAGAACATAAATAGCATTCTCAATTCATCATTTACTCATACTCACAATTTAAACAGTCATGATTCAACCATCATCTAAACAATTCAACAAATCCATAAACACACATTTTCACATCACAAATATACTTGCCTCAACCGCGAGAAAATGAAGAACACGTAGAAGGCACAACCCCGAATCCGCTCTCCTCCTGAATATTTAATTAATAATTACCAACATGACGAGAGCGGGTTTCTAGATATAAAATAACAGCAACCCCAATTAACCCAACAATTTATCTCAATTAAATCCCAACTCCCTCGGCCAATCGCCCAACCACGACATGACCGACTTCCAAAAATCATAACTTTCAGACGTAACTCCACATTAAGCGTTCTTGGACTCTCTGGAAAGATAATTAAATTATCTACAAAAACTTAGTTGGGGAGACTCTCTGATTCTGCCATTAACTAGCCGATCCAAACCCTTTTCTAAAGCATCAATATTCACGTCGGACTCTCTGGAAAGATATTTACCTCTATTGAAAGCTAAGAAACTTATCTACAACTTTCCCAATTTGAAGGACTCCTGAATCGCCACTATTTCCGTCGCACAAACCGATCTACTAAACTCGTCCGAACTACCCGATCTGCGAACAGTCGCACTAGAAAATTCATAACTTTTGCTACACAGATCCAAATAATGTGTTCTTGTACTCCTGGAAAGATAATCAAACCCTCTACAACTTTCTAGAAGGGTCCAGACCTGAATCCCGACGAAACTAGATCAAAACTGCCGAGAAACAACTACTGTCCCAGCCCAAAAACCGACGAATCTAACTCGATTAAAATCAATCTAGAGACTACCGGGGATTACCCTTGACGACACGACGACGAACACGTCGACGAACACGACGAACACGCCCGCGATCTCCTCCTCTCTTTACTCGGGATCCACGCGATGCAGCGACGAACGTCGGCGGCGGCGCGACCGGGGAGGAGACGGCGACGATGAAGACGACGGCGGCGCACCGAAGAAGGCGTCGGGCAGCACGGCGGCGGCTGGCGGGGTGGAGGCGCAGGGGGTGGGCGGCGCAGGGGTGGGGGCGCCTAGGGTTTTAAGAGGTGGCCTCCCTCCCTCTTGGGCCAAGAAAAACCCACAGGCCAAGGCCTAGGCCCAGTTGTCTTAAATTTTCATAAAACCCTCAAAACTCTTATAAATTTAATTATTTCACAAAGTCCCTCTCTATTAATTAAACAATTAATTAAACAATTTCCGGGTATTACAGTAGGAGGAGAAGTTGATGGCACTGGGCTCCGTGGGCGGCAGTGCTCGGCGGGGAGGAGAAACCGAGGTTGGGAGGAGAGGCGGCGGGGTGGGCGGTGCTTGAATGAGGCTCCCTCGGGGCTTTTATAGAGGAGGCGGGGTGTGAGCACGGCGGCATTAAAGGCGGTGCAGTCGCGGTGAGGGAGGCCCAGGCGGCATTTTTTCGGGGCGGAGCGGGCGGCCGGCCTCTTCAGGCTGCGTATTCATGGCGCACGGTCGGCGGCTTGGGAAGGCTCGTGGAAGGCGGCGGCGGCCCACCCGGTCCGGCGGGCGGCGGCGGTGGGCGGCCAAGGCGGCGCTCGGGAGGCGGGCGGGAGAAATGGAGGGAGCCGGCGGCCATGGCGTGCGGCCGGAATAGAGGAGAGAGAGAAAGAAAAGAAGAAGAAGAAAGGAGGAAGAAGAAGGTGATGACGGGTGGGCCCCACATGTCGGTGAGAGAGGAGGAAAGAGGAGGGAGTGGGCGGCCAGATTTGCGACACGTGGCGTCTTCTCGTCCATCCGATTTAAGTGAAGATGGGTGGCTTAGATTAAATCAAAAAAGATGGATTTAATCTCGGTGCGACACGTGTCAGCACGAGAATAATCCGGTTTTAAATTCGGATTTAATTTTTCAGAAAATACTAGAGAATTTGTAAATATTTTAGAAAATACCAAATAATGTTTAAAAATTCCAAAAAAATTATAGAAAATTCCTGGGGATGTTTTATACTGAGGAAAAATATTTTTAATTTCTTTTTGGCCTTTTAAAATTTTTATAAAATATCTTTTGGCTTCAAAAATTGATATTTAATTTCAGAAAATTCCCAGAAATTCTATAAAGTTTAGGGAAGCTTAGAAAATCAAAATAAACTCTTTTTATAAATAGAAAAATATTTAAAATTACTTTTTCTTGCTTTAGGCTTTAGGATAAATACCAGATAAAATCGAATAAATCCCAGAAAATAAATAAAAGCAAAAGGAAATTTCGGGATGTTACAACTTTGCCGAGCACTTTCTCATCTAACTCCTGAAACATTGAGTATGTTCCTGTCATATGATTAATAGCTCCATTGTCGAGATACCATTCTGTTGTCTGGTCTTGTGTCTCCTCTCCCTTCTCCATTAAACTTAGGAACACTCTCTCTTCATTCAGCATCACCATTGTCGGTACATCTTCTGTACAATGCGTAGGACCGAAAATGGCAACAGAGGGGGGTGAATGGTGCCTCTTAAAAAAAACCCCAAAGTATCCAAGATTAAGACATGAGCTCAAAACAATGTCATGGCAGAAACTGTGCTCGAAGTATTTTCACTGCAGCGAATACTGAGAATCGGTTTCCACGGCAAAGCAGTTAAATTCACAACAAGCACATAGAAATGTGCTTCACAGAACAGCAGTTTGTGTTTATTCGGTTTAAATCAGCAGTTTCTTATTTAATGCTGGATTAACCTTAAGTACTGGATAAAGAGCCGAAGGTGACAAGCACAAAACATAGCAGAATTTGCATGAATGGCTAATTCACTAAACAAGTAAACATCAATTACCATAAGATTAATTCATAATTCAATCAGTTGGCTATGCAATGACAGAAAGGAAAAAATTAGGGGACTAGGGAATCAAAACGAACCTGGTAGCCATTGACTCGATCGGCTGGACGGGACAGCGATGGGGAGAGGCGCTGAGAGGAGGTGCGTAGACTGAGCGGCGACAGGGCACGCGGACGCCGGGGAAGCCGTGCGACTCCGGGAAGGGGGTAAAGCCAGGCGATGCAGGATAGGGAACGGGAAGAGTTTGCGAGACAGGGTCGATGTATTGTTTCTGCTTTGGCATTAAATATCCTTTTTAGGATTATCTCTAACTCTACATACAATCTGTTTTACTCTGCGCATAAGGTTTTTGTTAACCCTCAACTACAGATAACTGTTGGGAAACTTAGACCTAGGTCTGCAAGCTCAGTCCATTAATAGGCTCACTCCACTTAGTCTATAAATAGGGGTCTTTATTGTCATCACTTGTACCTTTTTGAGAAAGAAAAGCAATAGAGAAGAAAGAGCCCCTCATCTCTCTGTGTTCAATTCTTGTATTATTATGTGATTATTCTGTGTTTGATCGATCTACTTTGGCATAGGAGGAATCGATCAGATTGGACTCGTCAGCGACGGTTCCTCAATATGTTATCAGCACAAATCGCTTTTGGTGAATCGCAAGGTAATCATCATAGATTAAATTGCCTAATCTAGATCACTTTAAATTCCGCAAAATTTTGCTTTCTATATTATTTTTCTACGGTGCAAATCCGTTCTAAATCTACCGCTAGCAGACTTGAAGTCGCCGACCAAGCCGATCAGTAGATTTGTGCAAAATGCAGAAACGAAGGAGCAGAAAGAGAGAGTTTCGGGAAGAGGCCTCGATCAAAGGGCGCTCCATACCATTGCTTAATAACGTGATTACACAGGTTCATTACAAGGTAACCTCTATACATAGAAAGCCTATACAAGGAAAGATTAAGTATGGAAAGCATTATACAAGGCAAAGAATAGTGCCATGCAGCGTAAGAGATAAATGGTTTCCAACACCCCCCCTCAGTCGCATGATCGGGAAGCTAGCGCGCAGACATGCAGACTGGAGCGAAAATCTTCAAACAGCGACGTGGGAAGACCTTTAGTCATAATGTCCGCAAATTGATGAGACGAGGGCACATGAAGTACCCGGACCTGACCAAGGGATACTTTCTCCCGGACGAAATGAATGTCAATCTCTATATGCTTCGTCCGCTTGTGTTGTACGGGGTTAGAAGACATGTAGATAGCGCTCACATTATCACAAAAAACAACGATGGTCAGGGGAGGAGGCGGTGAAGCTCACGAAGAAGTTGGCGAATCCAACGACACTCGGCGGCAGTGGGCAATCGCACGATATTCCGCTTCAGCACTGGAGCGCGAAACCGTGGCCTGACGTTTAGAAGACCAAGACACCAGATTATCACCAAGAAAGACACAATAACCAGAGGTAGAACGCCGGCTATCAGGACAGACCCATTGTCGACATCCGAATATCTTTGTCAATGCCGTTGAAGAAGAGACATGCAGAGAGAGACCATGTGACAATGTACCTTGAATATACCTGAGAACTCGTTTGAGAGACTGCAAATGAGGCTCGCGAGGGGCATGCATGTACAAGCAAATCTGCTGAACGGCATAGGCAATATCCGGACGAGTTAGAGTGAGATACTGCAAAGCACCTGCTAGACTCCTGAACTCCGACGGGTCCTGAACAGGGACACCTTCATCAGCAGATAATTTAGCACGGGTGTCAACAGGGGTTGCACATGGCTTACAATCACTCATCCCAGCGCGTTGAAGAAGCTCACGGGCATACTTCTGTTGAGAAAGAAACATCCCCTGACTAGTCCGAGAAACCGAGATGCCCAAAAAATAATGAAGTGAACCAAGATCGGTCATAGAGAATTCCCGGCCAAGCAAGGAGGTAACATCCCGGAGGAGAGAGGTGCTAGAGGCTGTAAGGACGATATCATCCACGTAGAGCAAAAGGTATGCCATATCAGAACCACGGCGGAGAATAAATAAGGAGGCATCCGAGCGAGAAGCAATAAAACCAATGGTGCAGACAAATGTAGCAAAACGCTGATGCCAGGCCCGAGTAGCTTGCTTGAGACCGTAAAGAGAGCGATGAAGACGGCAAACATGAGAAGGCCGGGATGGATCCACAAAACCAGAGGGCTGCTCACAATACACGGTTTCATTGAGGGTTCCATGAAGAAAAGCATTCTTAACATCCAGCTGATGCACAGGCCAAGAGTGAGAAACGGCAAGGCTGAGAACCGTCCGAATGGTAGCAGGTTTCACCACTGGACTAAAAGTCGCATCGAAGTCAATGCCGGGCCGTTGAGAGTAGCCACGCACCACCCAACGCGCCTTATAGCGGGCAAGACGACCGGCTTCATCAAACTTATGTTTGTACACCCACTTGCCGGAAACAATATTAGCGCCCACGGATGTGGAACCAAAGACCAAGTTTGATTTTTAACGATGCTTCATACTCCTCGGTCATGGCACATCGCCAATAAGGATCCATAAGCCGACACGAAAATCCTTGGGAAGTGGCGAGATGTCGGTGGTGGCGAGATAAATTCATCCGGTTGATCGGCTTGACAATTCCGGACTTGGCCTGTAATCATTTGGTGGGGACCCGGCGGGCCGAGCATCGGGAACCACCGTGGGCGTGGATGGCGGAAATAGTCGGCGAGATGCACGGCCGGGAGAGTCGCCGAAGAAGACCCACGCCTCGAGAATCCGCGCAAGGCGAGACAACATCGAGTTGGAGGAGCGGCGCTAGGAGAGCCACGACCCGGCGCGGACATCATGGACACACGGATCCATGGATGGTCCAGTGTCCACGGTGTAACAGGCGGACCATCGGTACGCAATGATCCCGGGCAGGTGGCCACTGACGTCGCGATCGGCAAGGCGCGCTGTCGACGACGTCGGTGGTCGCCCGGAGCCCGTGTGTTACGGCGTATGCAGCGGCGCGGCAGCGGGAGCATGCAACGGTCCTCGCAAAAATCAAGCGAAGCGGCGGTAGATGGTGGCACAATCTTAGCAAAGGGAAAAATGCCCTCATCGAACACAACATGCCGAGACACAATGACCTTGCGAGTGGCTGGGTTATAACACCGGTACCCCTTGTGGGAGCTAGGATAGCCAAGAAAAATGCAAGCAACGGATAGAGGAGCAAGTTTATGACGGGCGGTAGCGGAGATATTAGGGTAACAAAGGCAACCAAAAACACGGAGATGGTCATAAGAGGGAGATCGTTTGTGGAGAAGTTGAAAGGGAATGCGGTTTTGAAGAGCTATAGTAGGGCGCAAATTAAGAAGATAGGTGGTCGTGGCAAGGGCTTGACCCAAAAATTGGAGGCATGCTCGCTTGGATGAGTAGAGTGCGAATGACATTGTTAGCAGTGCGAATGGTGCGTTCACTTTGCCATTTGAGGAGAAGTATGTGGGCAAGAAAGGCGAAGATGTGTACCATGGGAAGAGAAAAGGGTAGTAGTGCGAGAGTTAACGAACTCCCCACCGTTGTCGGCTTGGATGGCTAAGATGTTTTTGCGGAATTGTGTGTGGACGTATGGGTAGAAAGTATGGAAAATGTCAAACACATCACTTTTACGGCGGAGGGGAAAGGTCCAAAGATAGTGAGTGTAATCGTCAAGAATAACTAGGTAATATTGAAAACCCGAAGAACTAGAGACAGGGGAGGTCCATACATCGCAATGTAAAAGTTCAAAAGGAGCACGAGTAAATGAGGTAGAACGACTAAAAGGTAATCGAACATGTTTTCCAAGCTGGCAAGCATGACAAAGCGTATGCTTGGTTTTATTACAATTGGAAAATTGCGGAATAAAAGATAAATTTTCTGAGACTGGGTGACCAAGTCGGCGATGCCATAGATCGGTGGAGCACGTAGCAGTGAAGGTGGCTGGTGGTGAGCTCTTGGCAGATCGGAAAGTGTATAGATCTCCACTACTATTGCAGCGAAAAATCTCGGTCTTGGTTTGAAGGTCCTTGATAGAGAAACCAAAAGGATCAAATTCAATGGAGCAAGAATTATCACGAGTAAATTTTCTAACGGAGAGGAGGTTCTTAACTATGTGGGACAACAAGGACATCATGAAGATGAAAGTTACGGTTGACGATGAGATAGAGTAGTATGACCAATAAAGGATATGGGCAATGTGGATCCATTACCAACTGTGACGTAAGGAGGTGAAGTGAAAGGTTTGGAAGAATGAAGTATACCGGCATTGGAGGTCATATGAGAGGTGGCACCGGTATCAAATACCCAGTCACCAGCGTGGCCACCTTGCATCGTCATGGCGTTCATGGCTGCGATCAATCCGGCGAGTCGGCTCGGCGGAGTAGACGACGACACGAGGCGAGCAACACCGAAGACCGCCTCGGGATGATGCGCATCGCCGGCGAGAAAGCTTCTTTGTCCACCGGTGGGTCTAGAGCCGAGATACCGGCCGCCCATCCGCCATGTGCCGCCCAGTTGGGCGACCGGACGGTGGTGGACCACTAAATGGGCTAAAGCAAAACCATGGACCACCACCGGGGCTGGGGTGCGTGAGGTGGAGTTGTTGCCAAAGCCGCGGAAGCTCCGGCGCCGCCGTTCTCATTGCACGGTGCTTGTTGTGCTTGTTCCACTTCTTCCAACCTCCTTGCTTGCGTTGTCCTCCATTGTTGAAGCTGCTACCACCGAAGAATTCCCGGTAGCGAGCTCGGCGATCTGTGGAATTCCCGATGGCCGAGGTCGGCGGTCTTGCGTCTTTGCTCTCTGACCAACTCGTTAGCTAGCTTCTTTTCACCATATCCAAGATTGACACAGTGCGTAAAAACTAGGGAAAGGATCAAGCAAGGGTAGGAGTTGAGCGGTAGATGAGAACCGCTTGTTCACCCTCGATGGTGTTGAGGACAAGAGCTTTATCGGTCACGGGCTGGCCGACATCCCGCAGAGCATCGGCGATCTTCTTGAGCTTCGGCGATGTCGACCACGGGCATGTCTCCTGAGCGATGCTCGAATTCACTTCAAGAAAAGCGGCGCGGCTCTCTTTGTTGTCGCGAAAAAGCTCCTCAATCGCCTTCCAAGTCGATGGGCGTCGGTGAGGCTCGACGATGATCTCGAAGATCTCTTCGCAGATCGACCCGTCGAGCCACGAGCGAACTGCGAAATCTCGCGCTGGTGAGTTTCGTCGAGGTTGGAGTTGGTGGTGCCGTCGATGAAGCCGAGTAATCCGTGCTTGCCGACGAACACGGTGAAGAGTGCTCCATTGGGTGTAGTTGGGCCGGAGATGTCGGCGTGGCGGGGACATGAGTCTTGACCAGGCGGCGTTGACGACGGAGCTCATGGGATCGATCGATGGCAAGACGCCAAGCGTTGCGGTGGCCGCATGAAACGGGGTAGTCGGCGAGGAGGCGTGTTGGTAGGAGGAGCAGCGGTCGGATCAATGGGAGCGCTCATGGTCGAAGGATCGAGTCGCTCGATACCATGCGAAACGAAGGAGCGAAAGAGAGTTTCGGAAGAGGCCTCGATCAAAGGCGCTCCATACCATTGCTTAATAACGTGATTACGGGTTCATTACAAGGTAACCTCTATACATAGAAAGCCTATACAAGGAAAGATTAAGTATGGAAAGCATTATACAAGGCAAAGAATAGTGCCATGCAGCGTAAGAGATAAATGGTTTCCAACACAAAAGAGTAAATGTTAATTACACTATAGATTGAAAAAAAAACGTACGTGCACTGCCCGTGCGCCCAAGAACACTCCGCTAGCTGCCATGCCGTATGTGTTGCCTAAACGCGACCGAGCCGATGGCCCGTAGTCGCGCCACCCGAACCGTCGGCCCCGCACGGCCGCTGTCGCCGCTTGCCCCGCACTGTGAACCACTATCTCTCAGCCCGAGGCGTTGGCGGCTCGCATGAGCCACCCCGCAGCTGCGCCGGTCGCCTGCACGCGCCGTCCGAGGCATTGGCCACCGCTCATTTCCGATCAAGGCCCGCTCAAGCCAACGACTCTCGGCCACCGCATCGCATCGTCGCCGGCAGTACTAGCACCGCCCCCACACAGGCTCCCCGCCGCGCTGCACCTTCGCCCGCTGCACCGGCACCGCCCCCGCATGGGCTCCCGCTGCGATGCGCCGTCACCCAGTCGTACCGGCGCTACTCCTACACGGGTCCCCGCCTTCGCCAGGTAGCCCCGCATGGCCGCTACAGCCGCTCGGCCTTGGTCCACTGTCGCATCGCGTTCCTGCACGAGCTGCCGGTTCCATGTGCAAGATGCGCCCGACCATCCGGGCGGTCACGGGATTTTAGGGGCCCGGGGCGAAACTAGAAATAGAGGCCCTAGTATAAATATCTAAATATAAATTTACATATATATATATAATATTTTACCAACAAACACTTCAAATGCGTTATGTATTAAAGAAAAATTCATATCAAGGAGTTTATAGATATTACCTTTAATATCTGTGTTGACGTTGACATGGTCTTCCGTAGGGCCCTCATCTTCTAGATTCACATTAGTATCTTCCTCCACAATAACTATCGTCAATTCATCAGGATTTCTTGAACTGCTCGTATTACTTTTAAAAATTTGTCAATGGATCCCTCTCGTGATTACGTCAACTCATCTATTCGTTTTCTCTTTTTCTTTTTCACTTGGGATGCATATTTTCTAGATGACATAGTCTGAAAATTTAAAGAATAATAGTATAATTAGTAACTAGAAAGCACTAATTATTGATTAAAGTTAAAGAACAATAGTAAAACACTAAAACTACAAAGCAAAGCACAATAGTATTATAGCCAAACATGAAACATCGTATGAATGTATGATCGTAGAATATAAAATTTCAATATGTCTATACATACCTGCCTTATACGTTCTTAGCTTTACGAAAATTAAGATCGGTGCGGATCGGAAGTGCGAGCCGCGGCCGCGTAGCGATCGGTGCGGATCGGAAGTAGTGGCATTCTGTGCTGCTTGCTTGCTTTCCGCTGATTCTTGGTCCCATATTTCCTTCTTAAGCGACTTGTCTTCACGCAGTACTAGTAGATGTGGAAAATTAAGAGAAGCAACCGACGGTTAAGTGGCGATTTTAGCGGAAATTTGCTCTTCGCGTTTAATTTACCAAGCAACCAAGACTTCATTTCTATTTTCAACGAGCAAATTAAGAGAACATCACTATTAACTTCTATTGTAATCCAAAAGCGACTAAAAGTATCATCGCACCTCTGATTAACCCATCCCTCTAGCAAATGTTCCTATTAGGCGAGTCTAGAAACCGGCCAATCTAACTCGAAACCGAATCGAACCCGGCTTACTTCACTTGGCATTCTCATGAGTTCGTGGCTTCGCCCATCTGCACGGACACCGGGCATGGGGCCTGGATTTTGGGGCCGGGCGGCCGCCCGCCGCCCCTCCAGGCCGGCAGATCGCTGCCATCCATCGCCGCCCGGAAGCCATCTTGGCCCATTGTTGTGCCGAGTTGACCGCTGGGCCAAAAACCTGGCAAAATCAGCCCAAAGGAATAGAAAAAAAGAAAAGGCAACTGGCACCCAGTTTTTTTTGCAAAAAAGCCCTCGACAAATTTGCAAATTACGCGGATAATTTTCTCATAATTGAAAAATCTACAGATAGGTCCCTAGATATTGCAGAATTCATTTAAAATTCATATTCCATCATAAAAGGGTATTGGGAATTCAAATTTTGGATTGTTTTTAACATTTGAAGCATGTTTAGCATTGTTATTATTACTTTCTATGTTTTTTGTATTTATTTACTATTTTGATTAATCGTGATTACTTAAATTGCCTTTAATCACTGAAATCAACAGTAAAATTATAGAAAATTTTGAAACATTACGAGAATCTTTTTGTACTATTGTCCAATTTTTTTTGCATATTATGAGAGACCATACGGAGGTGACCCCATGTTTGTGATAAGTAATTGACACGTGTTCTGAAAGTTTGAGTTTGATTTGAGTGTTTCATACTTGAGTTGCTTCTTCTTATGCTAATGTATGATTATATTGTTTCGAGCAGTGCTATGTAATATTTTTCTTTTCTGTGATGGCTGCAGGACTTTGAGGCGGAGTCGTGGCGAGGCATGGGATGAGGTGGTGCTGAGGTCAAAGCGGTCGGGAGATGCCGAAGACGGCGAGGACTCGAAGTGGTTGCGAGGCATGAACAGTAAGAAATGAGGAAGCTTCCAGGAAGGTGTAGGAGTGGCATTTTGGTAAATGCGCAAGGCTGCAAAGTGGAAGCGGATTCGGTTCGTGTTAATGGGTAAATCGCAGAGTAGTTGAAGCTATTGGGTAAAGTGCAAGTTGTAAATCCGGTAGTGGGAAGCTATAAATAGAGAGGTGTTCTCTAGTGCTAAGTGAGAGTTTTTGTGGTTTTGCTCTCCATGACTGGATGAGTTGTGAAAAGTGTAGGTAGAAGTAGTATTTTCTTTTCTTTGCGTATGTGTTCCTCTCAGATTGAGAGATGGGATGAAATGGATGTAAACCTTTGCATTATGTAATTATTCATATCTCTGTGTTCATCTGAGAAATCTTGTGTTTTGTGTTGCTCCTTTTCTTGAATTTTTCTGAGTTTTGGTTTCTGGTTTCTTATTTTGGTTTTCCTCTCAGTTCTTCTTTGCCCTTCTCGTTTGATTAGAGTTCTTAATTGTTTAGCTGCAAATCTTTTGTGCTCTGAACTGGCAAAGAAGGGCTCTGAATTGTTTTCCTCTCATCAAAGCCCCAAATTCCTGAGAGCAAAGGATTTTATTCATTGTTTGTCTTTCCAATTGCCATATGCTGGATTTCCTCTGTTTATAAAAATTCTAGGGTTCACTGTTCATCATAGACAGAGGACACTTGTTCTTGGTGTCTCTGCAGAATGTTTGTGGTAGCCTTGTGTTTTCTTGATCCAAAGTCATCTCTCTGTTATGGCCAAAAGTCTCTTGAGCAAAAGATGTGATAATCTTTAGCTATTTTGATTTTTGTTTCTTTCTCTGTTCAACATTTCTTTTCAGGGGTTCTTGCTCTCTCTTCATCCCGTTTGCTCCTTGTTTGCACTTTCTTGTTTCTGAGATCGCTTCCTTGTGGACCACTTTGACCGCTTTGCGCACTCGGTGCTCATAAACTTCGAACAGCTCCACATTCATGAGTTTTGACCAGTTGACACTCGAACTCGAAAGCTTCTTCGTTATGGTATTCATAAGCCGCGAGTGCTATAGTACTCATGATCTTCGAGTACTACAGTTACTCTAATCTTCCGAATACTTGAGTCTCCTCTAGTACTCATGTCACCTCTAGTTCTCTGGTATTCGAGTATGACAGTGACAACGCGAAAACAAGCTGAGAGCACAAGTTGATATTCCGGGACGCAAAAGCATGCTGTTCTGTATTTTCTCTTCTCCCTCGCTCTCAATTTCATGTTTATAAGCCTACCTCCCAGCTGCTTATATACTCTTACAAACCAATGATGGAAACGGACTAGAAACCACGGACACGTATACGACTCATACGTGTATACAGTAACTGACTAGACGCTATTAGAGACTCAGATACGACTAAGCAGCAAAGGAAATAAGATTATTTTTAACACTGTAGCAGTGGATAGAACCTTAGCGCACAGCCACAGTGGCAGCAAACAGCAGCGGCAACACAGTAGCAGCTAGGATCGGCGGCAGCAGCTAGCACTCACGTGGGGGACTCACATGGGGGAAAACGCGTACGGCAGCAATCAGTGGCGGCGTGCGGCCAGGCATGCATGGGAAATAGACGGTGGTGGCTAGGTTTTGGTTTTGAGTCCTTCCCCCACGCCCCTTTTATAACGGCACGACTTCGATTCAGTTTTCAACTCCTCCCATACCAATTGTTCTAGGAGAATAACTCCTCTTTTTTTTCAAAACATCCCGTTTTCATGTTTTCTCTTTTCTCTAATTATGTATAGATCCTCAGGAGGGTTATTTTCATAACATTTCATTGAGTTTGCTCGGTTGTCCTCAAGAGGGAAGTGATTGGGGGGTTTTGCTCTTGCAGGTGATTTGGATTAAATTCGTGACGTGATCTAACTTCAATGACATACGTGAACACATCTAAGGACCTAGATCATCTAGGACATACAAATAAGAGCAGATCGAGATTTCTCTTTTTTCCCCAGTTTTGATGAAGCTTCCTTCAAATAGAAAAGAGTCACAACTTTGACAATAATTCTTTCGATCATTGATTGAAATAGGTTCGTGATATCTTAGAGAAGGTGTGTGCCAAGTTTCAAGTCATTTGGATCAACGGATCAAAAGTTATATAAAGTTTTAGATTTGAAATCGTGCTGATCTTACTGTTTGTCACCTAGAGCTCTGATCACTAGCCCATAGATGTCAGACCGGTGGGGCTTTGAATTTTCAGAATTTTGCTTTCTTTGGCTCGTGGCTTTGATGTACTTAAGTGTCTGTATTTCTATTGCATGTTGTTGTTAATATTTAAGGAAATATTTTAAATATTATTCACTTCTCTAACTCACCGTACTTCCTACGGAATATACAGAGCTCTCTGTACCACTGAGAAGCAGCTAGCAATGCAATTCTACGTACGTAACCACATAATTGATGGTCTATATGTATGCCGATCGGCTTGTGCGTGGTGGCTCGCCACCGGTGCTTTACCTAATACCCAAGCTACGTAAACTACAAAATATCTGTCAGGCTGGCCCATTTTTTTATCGCGTCGCTTTGGTCTTTCCAGCTCTCAGCATCAGGTTCTTGTCTGTTTCTGCTGCTGACACCCAGGGGCGGTCGCCGTGTATAAAAAGGGCATGCAGACGTAGTTGCTCACACACATTTATTGAGCATACGATACAGCCACCACCTCATCCAAGGCAGTCGTCGATCCACGCGCAAAAACCCTCGAGCCGCGCGCGAAGAGGTCGATCAGCACCATGGCCGAGTCGAATATTGTACCACTGCCGGCTAACCCAACGCCGGCAGCGCCACGCGATACCGGGGCTCCTGCTCATAAGGGTGATTCCGTGAAGAAGGTGTTGTTCGACAAGTCGATGGCGACGACAGCCAACCTGGCGAAGCTCCTGCCCAGCGGCACCACGCTGGCCTTCCAGACGCTGGCGCCGTCCTTCACCAACCACGGCAAGTGCTTTGCCGTCAACCGCGTCTTCTCCTGGGGGCTCATCGGCTTCCTCTGCTCGGTCTGCGCGCTGCTCTGCTTCACCGACAGCATCACCGACGCTGATGGCAGCGTCTACTACGGGCTGGCCCTGCTAACCGAGAAGGGCTTCCACGCGTTCAACTACGACTACAAAGGGCAAGACAACAACAAGAAGCAGGCCTTCAGCGACGAGTGCAAGAAGCTGAGGGTGAAGCCGCGGGACTTCGTGCACTCTTTCTTCAGCGCCCTCGTGTTCGTGTCCCTCGCGTTCGACGACGCCGAAATACAGATCTGCCTGCTCCAAAGCAGGCTGACGGAGCCGTGGAAGGAGTTTCTCGTGAACCTGCCGCTGGCGACGGGGTTCCTCGCCAGCTTCGTCTTCATGATCTTCCCCTCCACCAGGAAGGGCATCGGCTACGACGCGGCCTCCGCCGCTGATTCACCGCCTACAAGTCCGCCGGACCAGAACAAGCTGGACCAGGATGCCGCCGCTCATGTATCGTCTGCGGTTCAGCCATACGAACTGGCAATCCTGGCCCCAAGAAGTCTCGAGATCACGGACGTCGCCCGGGTTGCTCCATCGGCCAGCCATTATGAACGCGGTTCAGTCGTCTGACTCGATCCGGGCTCCGCGCGTCGTCACCTCGATCGGCAGCTAGTACGTACGGTAAGTGTGTGCATGCATGCATGGTGAGTGCCCGCGTGCTTGTTTGTCTTCTTTGAATAAAGCCTGCCGGAACCAAAGGGTGCGCATATGTGTACTTTTGTTTTGTGTTGTCCCCTGAAAGCACGCAGGTATGCGTACCGTGTGCCTGCTTCATTATATTTATGCTGCTGATCACTGCCACATGATCAGTGGGGTCTGTACTTTTATCCAGTCTTCTTTTTGTCTGTACTGTGTGATGTTCAGAGCGTCCAATAAAGTTGTAATATTAATTAAGATTGTGTCCGGAAATAAAATTTTGTACGTGTGCGGGCTGTTTATCTACACTATTGCACGTACAGTAAAGTATTCGTGCATGTGCTAAGTGGGTCTTCGCATGCACAATAGGTTTACGTGGACCGATGCGCAGCCAGCGTCTGTTAACTCAAAATTAGACAAGTCTTCCCATATATAAAATATGCATCCACCTGATAACTATGCTCTCATCGATGTGACATGCACATACTCGATGCACACTTAAAACACGATATATATCGAATTATTTTTAATTTTTAAGCAAGGATAAACATAATTAAAACCAAATTTCTTCATGAAATGAGTAATCCATTCATGGAAAAATATTGGATGTGATCATGCACCAATATTTTCACCGCTATGTAGTGTTGCATATACACATCAAGTTCAATCATAGCAACAACAAAAACAATAATATTTTTTTCAAATTACTATTACATCCCTGCATGGATATCTGTCCCATGCTTTAGATCGATGTTTTGTACATTAATTCCTCGTTCCTCAAGCAACAACTGGTACGCGTACATCTTCATTACTACGATATATATATATATATATATATATATATATATATATATACACACCATTCTCTTGGGCTGTATTGGACGACATGTATTGTGGTTTCGGTCCGATACTAGTATTGCTTATGGTGGGGAAGATCATGAGCACCATGCATGCATGCATGCTGGAGAAGTCGAGAAGACTAGCAGAAAAAAATAATGTTCTGGAAGGCAAAAGGAAAAAACAAAAGCAGTTCCCAGCGGATTCTAATCCGAATTTGTGCTATCATTTGGGCCTTTAAAATGGGCTAGCTCACCTTTTGTTGATTGTGGTGTGCATGGTTTTAGGTAGTGCTCTAGACAACCGTAGGCCTCCGGTTTTTTTGGTTTTTTCGTATTGCAGCTAAAATTATACTATAGCAGCTTTTAATTTTTTCTAAGTAATTAAATTTAAAACAATAAAAAAAATTGTATCATAGAAAATACAAAGCAATAAAAGGAAAAATTAAAAAACAAAAATAACCAAAAAGCTAAAAGGACAAAAAAGACGAAATTAGGAAATCGATCCATTCTAAGTAAAAAACAGAAGTTGTTTGGAGCTAGACTTAGGGGCGTAGCAGCAAAAAATCCATTATATAAATACTATAGCAACAATATGATGGGCTGCAAAATTTTATTTCTAGTGAGCTGGCCCAGCTCATAGCTGGCTACGCCCCTGGCTAGACTAGTTGTTGACATGTGAGCAGCTCGTCGACAAAAATATCTTTACTATTATAAAAGTATGAGTTGGTGGTTGGTTCATTCTCTCTCCTTTCTTCTCAGCCATCTGATTTGATCTGGATCATTCGTCTCTCTCCTCCTCCTCTCTCTTAGTATACAACCGCCCACCCCCTCCACTTTTTCCATCTCCTCGCGCATTCTGGCCACCCTTCTATCTTTGTCGCTTGCTCTCCAATATTTGATATGTAAAGTTGGCCAGGCAGTAAATTCCATCTCATTATTTTTATGATTCCGTTGCAACGTACATGTATCTAACTAGTATACCATAAAGCCCTAGTGATAGCTGACGAAGAGACGTACCAAACATTTTGGGGGCCTGTGCAAAAACTGGAAGAGTTTTGTTGGATTGACTGTAAATGCGTCTTCCTAAGGCAAAAGTAATTAAGTTTAGCTTTTTTTACCGTAAAATTAGCTTAAAATCATAATTGATGCGCACCAAGAGCTGCAATCACTTTGAAGATTTAAACAATTTGACACAAAAAAGGTTTCTCACAATTCGACTAAAAAGAGAAACTTTTGAATGAGAGATGTATACACAAGTTTAAATAAAATTGAGTCAAATCGTTGTATGCATTGAAATGGCGAAACTACGACACAAAGAACCGAGGGACTAAGAAAGAATAATTAATTTGCAACACGTGAAATTTTCCTAATTCACGTACGGCAGAAAAAAAATCGGACGCCTCACACACTGAAACTCACGGCCATCCCTCTCTCCTTCATTTTTCCGGCCCGTCCTGGCCTCCCACCATTTCGGCATTTCCTCCCCCGTCTCCTCCTCTTCCACCTCATGCATCCCACCTCCTCCTCACCCCGCGGCCGTGCGCACCGAAATTGGTCCACCATGCAGATCCGTAAGTGCGCCTCCTACCTACTTAGCTCCGCAAACTCACTACTACAGAATAGGTCATCACAGACGGTTCAAAAACGTCATCACAGACGATTTTGTGAACCGTCTGAATTTATGGGTCAGTGTTAATACGAGGTCATCACAGACGGTTTTTCAACCGTCTGTGGTGCAAATATCACATACGGTTATTAATAAAAAACCATCTGTGATATCGATATTCTGACGGTTTTTATTAAAACCGTCGTGATATTATATATCACGACGGTTTTTATTAATAACCGTCTCGTGATATTATATATCACGCAGCGGTTCTTAGTTAAAACCGTCGTGATAGTCTTTCCTACCCCTAAATCAATTCTTATTTATTGGCTAGCCTCAGGAAATGCTAGCCATGCCCTCTGAAACAAGCAGATGAACAAGTATATAAGGCATCCATAAACATCCAATACACATCACATTTCATTCACAAACATAAGGCATCCATTTCAATTCGCAAATGAATTAATTGAATTGAAATAAAATATCCAGTAACACTGCATTTGCACTCAGATGGTTACATTGCAAAAAAAAATCATGGTGCGCAGTGGAACTGTGCTTCTGACTTTACGACTTGAGCCAACAAAAAGTACGCCAACTCTCCTCGAATTCATGAAAGATCGGGCTGTTGCAATGCAGTTGACGGGATGTACGCAGCCTGTCAATTGGAATATCAATGGACGTATATATGTAACGTGATAAGTATGAAGTAAGTATGGAAAGATTGACAAACCTTGGAATTGATGATCCTCGAGGAATCGAGGAGTAGGTCCATATGGTGGCAAACATAGAATCCACATGTGTTGCCCGGCGGTGCTGGTGGCACCGCAAAATGGAATGAGCAATAATTGAAGAGGCATTAATACCAAGCTGCGCATAGGATTAATTAATGTGTAATAGCGAATACCTTAAAATCTCGAGTATGTGTCGGGCCTTTGGCCCTTGCTTCGAGACGCTCCCTTTTCAATGTACATCGCGAGCGCCCTCGTGATTCAAAAAGTTAACCTTAGTCATTCTAATGAAAGAAAGAGTACAATATAGGTATGTATGGAGAAAATAAACTTACCTATCGATTACTATACTGACAACTGTGAAGTCCGTTTTATTCTTACTTAAGGAATCAAGGTAATATACCTTGTTCCATTTTGGTACAATAACTATTAAAATCCAATGATAGTTCTGATTGTATGGCACAAGTACGTATTCCTTATTGCGTTGAGCCAGATGCAATGTACCTCTCGACGACGGACATATCCTCGTCGATGGTATACTTGGCGACCAAGTGTGGGTCCAAGAAACCAACCGATGATGATTGGGATGTTCTAGCTTTAGTCGACGCGTGTCTATATATACACAAAAAGCAACAAATTATATATGGCATTTATCGGTATGACATGAGCGGAGGTCGTGATTGTACACACTTACGGCGTCGGATCGAATGAGTGAGACGTCGAGGCGTTGGCGTGAAAAGATCGAATAAGTCCTCAAAGGTGACCACGAAGACACCGTCTTGAAGATTGTGATGTAAATGCTCGGCGTGAATCGGCGGTGATAAGCGTTCTCCGTTCTCCCTCAGGCTTATTGGACTGTGCCAGGTACCACTTGTGCAATTGCTGGCAACTAATTGCTAGGGGTTGGAGGCCCTTATTCTCGAGCAACGGCTCGCCAAGCACGCAATTTGCGGGCCAATGGTAGATACGGATATCATCGGTGGTCTTCTTTGCTTTGCCCTTGCCGCCCTTACTACCTCGGTGTGTGGGTCGACTTTACGGCGATCGATTGTAAAGGTAGCGGCGGTGGAAGTTGCTCTGGCGAGAAGAGCAACCGTGGAGATAGCACCGTGCAGCTAGCGGTGGTGGAGACAAGTCTTGTAGTGGAGATGGCATCGGTGCACAGAGATCCGGTCACGCCACCGGTGAAGTAGCCTCGTGGAGATGTCGCTTTTAGGCCACTGGATGAATGTTCCAATGGCCTGCCCTAGAGTCACGATCTCGTCGTTCGGGGGCTTCGGTAGCGGGACGATGTCAAAATTGACATGCACACCATCCACATGAACTTTTGTGAAGCCTGGCGCTAAAGCTTGACCGTGCACCCTGGCCCCGATACCAGACTGATATGCCTGGCCCCAAGCAGCGTTCAAGGGAACGGAGGCATATCTCACTTGGAGCCTGCACTTCGTAGCCTCCTACATAACGATACAGAATTAGCTACTCGAATAGGTCTATCAATGGAGCAAGCATTCGAGAGATAATAATTATTACCATGATGTCGTCCACAGGAAATCTGGCCTCTGTTTGCGTCGGATTGGACGCGCAACTACTAGGATGGTTCTGCGGGCTAGCTAGCACAGGAGCGGGGGCGGTCTGCTGATTTTCTGTCTGTTTGCGCACCTCATCTCTGATTGCATCAGCCAGATCACCCATTATCTCCTCTCTAAGAGAAGCCTTGAGCTCTTCTCGTAGCCGTGCGTCACGCTCGGCTTTGTTTCTCTTACGACGCCGATACATTTCGGAGTCATCTTGGAAACCATGTTTCCATAGAATGTAAAGCCCAAGGCCTCTCGTACGACCCGGGTGCTCCTTGTTTCCCAGGGCCGCAGAGAGTATATCTTTCTCCCTTGTTCCATGGAATGATCCCTGGGAAGATTCAACACTCAGTGCTTCCTGCAAGAGCACGACATGTCATTTCACTTAAATGCAGTTGTGGAGTAATTACAAGCTATGTAGTTTGATCGATATCTTACCAAGCTACCGAGACACTTGGCTGTCTGCAGGGTTTCGAAAGGAGACGTCCCCCGATGTCGTTGTAGATGACCTTGCTCTAATCCAATTTCGAGCGCGGTCATCCGGGATATTGGCAAATGGCGGGGCGGTGTCCTCCAGGGCTGCCTGTTCGTCCTCCCTCCTCCACTGCGGGATTTTACCCGCATACCCAGCTGTGCCAAGTCTGTGGGGGTGTGTGTTTTTTGATTGGAGGGCCTTGTGCGCCGCACTTGTACTTTTGAACTCTTCGGTCATCTTCATCGCCTTGAACTCTTCCCATTGTGGTTCCAGGAATGAGTATTTTTGAAAGGGTGTTTCGTCCTTCTCCACGTAGTCCTTGACAAGCGTGCTCTTGAAGTTCTTCCATGCTTTGCATGCCCCTAGCAAGGCTTGTCGTTGCACGGCGTCTTGGTGTTCTTCTGGGATCTCGAACGATGCCAAAATTTACATCACCGACTCACGTTTTGAGTCGCAGGCACGGTCTTCCATGAATTGAATGTGATTTCAATTCGTTGCCGTGCAACTATTCCGATCGTTCTTCTCCATGCGCTTACTGCTTTGGGAGGAAGGAGAGGGACCCCAGATACATCGACTTGTGTGATGATAAATCGGCCCTCAGGCTTCTTTGATAGCCCTCTTCCTTGGCGTCTTGATTTTGGAGCGGACGCCTCCGGCGATGATGTTGAAGAATGCGCGGATGACATGTTGCTCAATTTGTGGGTCTATTAGATAAGCACATGAAAGTGCCATATCATAAGATAAGCACATACAACATGATGCTCAAAGACATTGAGCGGATGGGTTCCACAAAGGTTACAAAGGCTATAGCGGGCTGTAGCCTCAAATAGCCTCATTTAGCAGATTAGTAAAAGTATATGTAAAAAACATTAATAGCATACAAAGGAGGCGTCGGCGAGGGCACGAGGAGGCGGCCGGCGAGGGCTTGGGGAGGCGGCGGCGAGTGCTCGGGAGGCGGCCGGCGAGGGCTCGGGAGGCGGCGGCGAGGGCTCGGGGGGATCGGCGGCGGCGGCGGAGGTGCGCGACAGATCGGGATTTGCTAAATAAAACGGGAATGCGAAAAACCCTAGCCGGCCAGTGGTATATGAAGGGTGCTTATCACAGACAGTTCTAAGTTTATAACCGTCTGTGATAATGATTATCACAGACGGTTCTAAACTGAGAACCGTCTGTGATAAGCCCCACCAACCAACATTTAATAAAATAAATCCAACCAGCATTCAATAAGACAACAGCTCAGGTGTATGTCTTTACAACGACCAAATAAACATACGATACATTCACCTATATATCACATATTTTCAACAACTGGTGTATGACTCATATACACAAATGCAAATGGTCACATATACATCACATACATGCGGTGTTATACATAAATGCAAATGGTCACATATATGTCGCACTTTCTCAATCCACTTGCTTATTTCCTTTAAAATTAGCCCTTCATGATGATCAGTGCGTATGTAACTAGTTTCGTCATGTTGTTCATCATCGACCCTTATGCCATTTCCAAAAGGAGGTAACTCGTCAAATTGATTGTATTCTTCCTCGTCCACTACATTCTCTACTCCGACAATTCTCCTTTTCCATGAAGAACTACATGGTGTTTCTTATTTGCCGGTCGGTTATATAGAAAATTTGAACAACTTGGTTGCCGAGTACGAATGGTTCGTCCTTGTACCCGACACGTTGGAGGTCCACGGTAGTGACACCGTACTTGTCAACCTTAACTGTGGGGCTGCATCCAACAAAGACCGAAATAAGGGGATCTTGAAAAGCACGTAGTCGAGCTCCCAAATCTCTTCTATGAACCCATAGTACGAGCTTCTCAACCCATCGGTATTGAATGCATCTATGGGACACCGCTGCTACGTTAGTGCTCTTTGCATCCTGAGCCTGTGTATAGAATGTGTAACCATTTATATCATACCCTTGCCATGTCACAACTATAAATGTTGGTCCTTTGCCAACCATATCAACAACTCACTTGGCGAGCTCCTAGCAATTTGGTCCTTCAACCATTGGTTGAACCGAGTGTTGTGCTGCCTCATGATCCAAACATCCGGCCGCTCCGGATTACATTGTCAAGCACATCCTTGTCTTTGGTCAACATCTGGCGCCACTTCACCATGTGTTGCAAGGCGTGAAATGGGCTTGAGTATACGCATCCATATCTGGAGTGATTGATTTCCTTCCGATAGTTCCGATACCCTTGACCTCCCTCATGGCGAGATTGAGGCACACCTATCGGTTCAATCGAGCCATATAATCGATACAAAACTCAATGACCTCTTCGCTTGCATAACCTTCGACGATGCTGCCATCTGGTCGAGAACGATTCCGTACATAGGACTTGAGAATTCCCATGAACCTCTCAAATGGGTACATGCTACGTAGGAATACGGGTCCACACATTTTTATCTCCCATACAAGGTGAACAATGAGATGGACCATGATATCGAAAAACGAAGGAGGGAAATACATTTCAAGATGACATAGAGTCATCACCACCTCGTCTTGCAGAGCATCTAGTCCTTCGGGATCGATGACCTTCTGAGCAATTGTGTTAAAAAAATAACATAACCTCATAATTGTCTCTCGGACTCTGATCGGTAAAATATTTCTAATTGCAATAGGGAGCATCTGTCATCGACACATGACAATCGTGAGACTTCATGCCATTTAACTTCAATTCTTGCATCGAAACAAGTTTCTTGACGTTGCCAGAGTAACCAGACGGAACTTTGACACCATGCAAGCACCGCACAATTGTTTTCTCGGCCTTGGACAGACTGTAACACGCAGGGGGAAGGTATGTTCGTCCATTATCATTGCATGTCGGTGCTAACTCAGGCCTGATGTCCATATCAGCCAGGTCAAGCCGTGCATTGATGCCATCCTTTGTTTTATCACGAATGTTCAGTAAGAGACCAATCAAGCTGTCACATACATTTTTTTCTACGTGCATGACGTCGATGCAGTGTCGAACATCTAGGTACTGCCAATAAGGTAAGTCCCAAAATATTGATCTCTTCTTCCAGGTGTTCTTCTCACGAGCCCTCGATGTACGTCCCTTTCCGAGGACAACATCTAAATCCTTAACCATATTATAAACATATTTTCCCTTTAAATGACTTGGAGCTGAACCGTCTTCCTTCTCTCCATCAAATTGTTTCTTCATCTTGCGGTATGGGTGAGCCCTCCGAAAGAACCGGCGGTGACGCATGTAGACGGTTTTGCGTGAGTGTTTCAGCCACACACTCTCGGTACCATCTAAACAGTGAGTACAAGCTTTGGCACCTTTTGTACTCTGGCCTGATAGGTTAGCAAGCGCAAGATAATCATTTATGGTGCGAGAACAATAAAGAGCAAAGTGAAGTTCTCTCGTTTGTACGCATCCCATACCTGTACCCCTTCATTCCATAGTACTTTTAGATGTTCCACCAACGGTGCTATGTACACATCAATATCATTCCCAGGTTGCTTTGGCCCTTGGATAAGTATCGACAACAAAATATACTTTCGCTTCATACACAACCAAGGAGGAAGGTTATAGATGCAGAGAGTCACGTGCCATGTGCTATGTCGACTGCTCATGCTACTAAAAGGATTCATTCCATCTGTACTCAGTCCGAACCTTATATTCCTTGGTTCTGCACCGAAGTTTGCAAAACTCCTATCGATGTTTCTCCATTGGGCGGAATCAGCAAGGTGTCTTAACATTCCATCTTTCTTGCGCTCATCCGAGTGCCAACGCAGCAGTTTTGCCTCCTTTGGATTTGCAAAAAACCTTTTCAAACGGGGAATTATAGGAAAATACCATACCACCTTACCAGGAGGTCCTTTCTTTACCTTTGTTCCCTCGCCGTCATCTGATTGATTGTTACGTTTGTATCGGGATGCTTTGCACACCGGACATACGTGCATGTTTATACTCTTTACTGATGCAGGATACGATCGTTCGGACATGCATGTATTCTTTCTACTTCAATTCCCAATGGACAAAGAACCTTCTTGGCTTTATCGTGGTTTTAGGCAACTCATTTCCCTCGGAAGCATGTCCGCTAAAAGACCCAAAGCGGTAGTGAAACTTTGTCGGTCCAACCGTTGCTTGCCTTCAATTTCAGCAGTTCAAATGCGGTGACAACCTCGTGTACTTTGACCGCAAAGACGTGAACAAAGGTTTCTCCGAGTCCTCCATCAAGCCCCGGAATTTAACATACTCTCTCTCATCATAGTTCTCTTCTACATCGCGAAGCATCTGATCCAGTTGTCATCGTGCAACCTATCCGAATCCGAACCACAATCGACATCATCCGTGACATGTCATTTGCTTCACCGGTGTCATCCGGTGGCATATCATTCACTTCACCGGTGATGTCATCCGCGACATATGATCATTGACTTCGCCATGACCGGTCCAACACGTATAACCCTTTTGAAACCCTCCGAATCAAATGCGCTTCAATTTGCCCTCGGTTCTTAAACATCTTTAAATTCTCGCATCGGTGCAAGGACGGTACATATATTCCACCCCTTATTCAAAGATATCCTCCCGGCAGCTCTTGTAAGCAGACACGCCATTAATGTACTCTTCACTTACACGGTTCGCGGCATACATCCAGCTTCGGTCCTACATTATGTGTATATACATAATACCTTAGTATTAAAAATTAAATTAATTAATTATTACTACATATATATCACATGCATTCAGGCTTTGCTAGTTTAATTCATATTATAAACACAACAAACTATTATATAACCAACAATTTTCCAAACCATCTTCAATAAACACTCACCAATAACTAATTAGATCGATCTAAATTGTAATGCAAAGAAAAATAAATTTCATACTATACTAACCATATCTAGAGCACGAAAGTACAAATCTTCAAAGCTCAATCTCTGCTCCTCCACCAAATTAATTGGCCTGAAATCGCCTAGTTCACCTCCTGAGCGAAAGAGTGCAGCGCCGCCCAGATCTGGATCGAAATGAATTAGGTGGGGTTCTGAGCGGCGCAATAAATATATGGTGACCATTATCACGGACGGTTTCTTATTAAAACCGTCGTGATACTCTGATTATCACGCACGGTTTTAATAAGAAACCGTGCGTGATAAAGTTATATTATCACGCATTTGTTCTAAATAAAAGCCGTGCGTGATAGAAAATATCACGAGCGGTTCATAGCTAATAACCGTCTGTGATACTAATTTTCTCCGACCCCACCAGCACAGACGTTGTCCAAATGAAAACCGTCTATGTTAGTGTCAGTCACAGACGGTTTCGTCAAACCGTCTGTGATTTACCGTCTACTATTAGGCTTTCTGCAGTAGTGACTCCTCCGCGTTGCCAGCCCCGACGCCTCGATTCGAGCTCCCGCTCCCACCCAAGTCGTCAGCCTCAAATCCCGCGCGAGGGGTCCGGACTTCACAGGCGCGACTACCACCTAGGATCCATGCTGCACAAGCTCCGCTACATTCTCCTCCCAGCGCTGGATCCACGCCTCGCACGTCACCTTCCCACCGCCTACTGCACCCAACGCCTCGCCATCACCTTCCTCGGTGTCGGAGGTATGTGTTTGTTTGTTGCAATATTTTGATTTCATGTGTGCAACAATCAGTAACAATTGGTGCAACGTCGAGATTTTAATCCAACGTTTTTGTTGCATACATGACCGACAAATATTGCACATATAGTTGAGAAATATTGCGACCCACAGTAAGGTGCTAGCACCCAAATTGAACGTCTGGGAGTTAGCAAATCCCAATGAAGTTTTACATGTGATTTGTTTTTGCAAAATTTCATGGGAAATTGTACTACATTCCAAACATACACTAAGAAGCAACATATTTTGTTGTACTATACCTTTTGTTCCCCTCTTGGATTCCAAAGGTGTGTGTGCGTGCGTGTGTGTAACTTAGGTGTTTATGCACTCAAATCAATATATGTTGATGTGCTTTGAGATTTGCGATGTTTGACGTGGGTATCTTCACATACCCATAAAAAGATGTATTCGAGATATCAAACTCCAAAAAAATTTAAATTCATTTTCAGTTTAACTAGTTTAAGCTAGTCTCATGGTATATAATCACTTTAGTAGTATTGAATTCAAAAGTAGTTCGATCTGAGTTCAAAACTCATATACCATAAATATATCTAAGGGTATAAAATATTTCAAACCCAAACTCTGAAATTTGTATCATCATACATGTGTATTGGATGGTTCTCAGTTAGGTGCCTAGGCACCTAAGTGCCTTATGTAATTTTCCTATGTATATATAAACACACATATATATATAGGAAAATTGTTCATACAACTAGGAGTATGTACTTTCACTTTCCATATACAATTTAAATGATATTATTATACCTATTTATCTTTTCTGAGCATATTCTAATAATGGTTATAAGATACTCCAAAGTGAGCTTCACAAAAAATTTCATCAAAATCCACTTTTTATAGCATAATTTGTGTATATAGCAAGCATTTTCCATACTTCCGGGAGCAATATACCACTTAAATAAACATGTTATACATACATCTTTATCACTTTAGGTATACTTAAATACTAATTCTAAGATACTCCATTGCAACATGGTTGTAAAAATTTCATCAGAACCCTTTATTTTTACTATATACCCTTTTCACATATAAATGTAGTGCATACACAAATTATTCTATGAAAGGTGGAAATTTCTGTGGAACTCATTTTGGAGTATGTTATAATCATTATTAGAGTATGCTTAGAAGGATAAATAGGTATAACAATAGTACGTTCTCCTTGGAGTATAAAGCCATTTATGCACGCACACACGGTGGTGCTAGTCTACGCTTGAGCATAGAAAATCTTGTTCTATGCTCTGACCATAACAATTGTTGCGCCAGACCAAGACCCACCTACATGTGATCGCAACGCTCCGCGCAACTACTTGTAAAACTGTATGTCCCTGGTCTTTGACTACCCCCTACCCACCGTCTTCCACCGTGCCGCACCCCTAATCCCCCTAGTCTTCCACAACATTGCATGGTGGCACTGCATGGAATCGATGGTAATGGCACAAGGCCATTCACAACGTAGGCACGAGAGCCCACCATCTGGTAGTAATCGATCACTGTCACCTATGTTTAGTAGTTTTGTCACCACCGCACCTTCGTCATCTCCTATGACGACATCACCGCTATATGATGGCGGCAGTAAAAGTAGAAACTACATTTATAACCAGATACATTATATATTACGGACATATGAACCCACTTTTACTGTATTGAAAAATTTACTGGATGCATCATTAGAGTTTACTACCATACCTAGCCGTGACGCATGGTGTCCATGTGATGGTGGTATTAAAAATGGAAACTACAATTAGGACCAAATATATTCCATTTTATGGCCAGATGAAACTATTTACACTGTATCGACGAATTTACTGAACGCATCGTTAGGGTTTACTGCTACACGTAGTCATGGTGCATGCTGGCGGTGTGATAGCGGCAACAAAAATGGAAACCATATTTACTTCCAGATACATATCAACTTACAGCCAAGATGAATTGGGTGACATGACCATGCGCTAGATTGGGCAGTAAAAATGGAAACCACATTTTCGACTTGATACATTGCATTTTATGGCCAGATGAACCACTTATGTTATACTCACAAATTTACTAGATGTGTCATTAGAGTTTACTATCACACCTAGCTGTGGTGCATGCTGGCCTTCTGACGGTGGCACATTTACTACCAGATGCATTGCATTTTACACCCAGATGAAACCACTTGCAGTGTACAGACAAATTTACTCAATGAGTCGTTAGAGTTTATTGCCACACCTAGCCGTGGCTCATGCTGGCCATGTGATGGTTGTAGTAAAAAATAGAAACCATTTTTATGACTAGATATATTCCATTTTTTGACCTGATAAAACCATTTACACTATGCTGACAAATTTACTGGACGCATCGTAAGAGTTTAGACCACTACTATGCTGGTGCATGCTAGCCATGTGATGGCGGTAGTAAAATGGAAACCATATTTACAACCAGATATATTCCATTTTACGGCCAGATGAAACTGTTTACACTGTACTGATGAATTTACTAGATGTGTTGGTAGAGTTTAGTGCCACACCTAGCTGTGATGCATACTAGCCATGTGACATTACTGTCGGGGTCATGGGTTCGTGGCTCGTGTATGTTGGGATCGACCTGGTTGGACAGGGTCTGGCGCAATGGGTTGGGATAGGTTTGTCATGTGGTTCGGTGAAGTGACGGTCTTGGTCGGTGAGGGGAGAACTAGCTAGAGCATAGAATAATTATTCTACTAACGTGCAAAATAGTGTGTGTGTGCACACACTATTCTGCACCTGAGCATCACCACCTTTCCTGGGTCAAAACCCACACCCCACCTTGTCAAAGGCTACTCAAAGAAAACTCACCACCTCCCACCGTCGTCAACCCCTATGTGCGTTTCCACTCACCTTTTTTGTGCTCAAACAATGTAGTAATATTGGCTTAGTACAGTAAATCTGAATTTTTGGTGCGGTAATCATTTTATGCAAAGTTAAAACATAATAATCATAGATCTCTTTTTGTTAGGCATATTTTTTCTAGCAAAATTCTTCAAATGTATTGTAAATAGAGAGATATCATCATTTAAAGTTTGCAATAAACCCATGTTTCTCTTTCAACCCGCTCCTCTGTGCTTAGTGTGGTCATAAGTCTCCAATAAAAACACAGAAAAGGCATAAGGAGTGTAGTAATACTAAGTGTGATATTGTCTGCCTTATAAAGGTGCAGTAAATGAACAAGAAGATAGCAGTAATTTCCTGAAAAAAGAAGATTATAGTAAATCTCTTGTAGTGCAACAGTAAAAGCATAAGGAGGTCACAACAAATCTGCTATACAAGTTTATTAACGGCACGATGAGGTTGTAGTGAATATCTTGTAATGGTGTTGTAAACGTAGAAAGAGGTTATAGTAAATTTGTTGTATTGGTTCCATAAATGCACAATGTGGTCATAAAACTCTTTTGTAACAGTGCAATAAACACATATGGAGGTCACAGTAAATCATTTTTAGTGATTTAGTAAACATTAGGAGTTTGTAGTAAATGTGTGATAGAGGTGCAATAAGCACACAAAGAGGTCACAATAATTCTATTGTAATAGCATAGTAAATGCACAGAGATGTTTTACTATGTTAGGTTATGTCAAGTGCTTTTATTACACCCTTTTGGTGTGTTACTGTATCCTCCTTCAGTTTTTATTATAGTGTAGATACATTTATCGTTTATCAGCATGACTTATATTATTCTGATCCTCTTGTTGTCAGTAAGCCACTAGTGAAATGTGTTCATGAATCGAAGCTGCCAGTCAAAAGTTATGGCCAAAGTAAGAAAAAAGCATTCTAGTACTAAAAAGGAACCCATATTTGTTGGTTTGTTGGCTACGTGCCACTTGTTGTCTTGGTCCCCATACAAAATGGATGCATGTAGAACGAGTTGGGCACGCTATATAGCTAGCTTGTCGAATAAGCTATTCTGTGCTCAGGAGTAGAATAACACCACCATGTGTTTGTGTGTGTATCAAGACTACTCTATACCCTTTTTCTTCCCATGGGCCAAAATGCACCTCCCACCTTGGAAAAGCTCAATCAAAGAAAACCCACCATCCCTACCACTGGCTTCCAACCACTCCCATGTCACCCATCTGCACTCAGAAAAGTGCAGCAACACAATCTCTTTCGTGGTGTCAGAACATGTCAAACATGGATCTCATTTTGTTAAGCTCATAATTTTGAATACAATGGTGCAAAAGGATCGTAAAACGGACATTTTGTTGAAGATATATTACAATTAAAGTTTGTAATCAAAAGAGAAAACTACCACATCCCCCTCTGCACTCAGAAAAGTGCAGTAACCATCTTGCAAGTGTGCAATAACACAGCAGGTTTCTTGCAGTAACATGACTTCCTCCCACCCCTCATCTCCGTTCCACACTCAGATATTACTATACCTTTCATCAGATGTTACTACATTTTCCTTGCAAAGTTAGAGGTGTTGACTTATTGCACAATTTATTAGATGTTACTATATGTTCCTTGCAATATTATTACGAGACGAAAGAATGATTGGATTCTAGTGGTGTAGTAATCCAACATTACTGGACAACCATCGGTTTTTATTATGTGTTCCTTCCAATGTTACTATGAGATAGAGGCTTTATATGATCAGGTTCTAGAGGTATAGTAATATGAGGTTACTACAACCATCGTTTGTTACTGCATGTTCCTTACGATGTTACTAGGAGATGGAGGTTTTAGATCGGTTTTAACTGGTTTTCATGAGGAATTGATTTTTGTGTGGAGCAGGGGAAGCATGTAACAGAGCAAGGGGTTCAAGTGGTGTAAGGGAGTTGGTCTAGATAGGATGGATAGGGGGAGGAGATGAGGAAGGAGTGAAGGGGTATAGAATAGTATTGTGTGTATATATATATATACATGTGTTTATATATATATATATATGTGTGTGTATATATGTATGTATATAAATCAGCATGACGTGTAGGCCATGAAAAATTCATACATGCATCACATACACCATGGGCCATACTATTCACACAACCCTGCAAAAATGAGTTATGTGCATATCCAATTCTATCGCACAATATGAACACATAATACCTATAATGCACAGTACGATTACCTAGCATGGCCCAAAAATCGCCTTTGGAAATTTCATTGCATTAATCACATTAACCCAATTCCGAACCAATTTGATCGACCCAATTTTTCATTGATCAATCACATTGATCAGCATAGGAGGTTTCCACAAAGAACAACAACTCTGTGCTATCAATTCATATCTCCTCCGAACCCATCTACTACCGCCAAAACAGATTGATTTTATCAACCAGTGCCTAAATCAATCCAATAACATGAACCGATCTAAGCTGTCATATTATACCAATAATAGATCCAATCTACTACCACCACATATCAACTATATGTGACCAATCTAGATCAAATACTACACAGGATGGCTCTAATACCACTATTGGGATACGCATAGGCTACACTAGTATAGATTAAAATTTTCTACCGTGCAAACTAGGAAACCATATGAGTAAGAGATCATCGATCGTTACCACTAGACGTATAGTGCAGTGGAAGTAGACTTGAAGCAACCGATTCAACGAATAGTGCATTGGTGTAGTGAAAGTAGTAGATTGTCATTTGGCCAACCATCTTCTCCTCGCAATCGTCCCGATCAGCATCGCAGTTGTAGTAGAACCTCTACTGAGGTCCACACGTTTAGGGATGGAGCACTGTGCGTTGGCATGCTAACACTAGCGTGCAAGACAAGGGTTATAAGAGGTGGTGGCTAGGATTTCGATGGGTGTGTTGTGGGATGCCTCCCTTAGCCCCCGCATCTCTCTTTATATAGCATCCAATCGGATTCTTATCCGATAGGATCGGATATCGTATCCAACTCGGAAAGCCTTAGGTTGGATCTTTATCCAATACGAGTAAAGATCGTATTCCACTCGGAGACTATCATCCGGACCCTTATCGTTCCTACACATTAAGTGTGTGATCTTGTAGGTTCATGCATATTTGGCCATGGACCGAAAACTTGATTCCGGTCCATAACTCGGTAGTGGTCCCTAGAAGAACATAATGACTCCTAAACATACATAAAGATCATATCGGACGAACCTATATAGTACTTATGTACGGATCCCTTTGCCTTATGATACCAGATCGAATTCAAGACGAGAAGTACGCCATCCTATGATAGCACGATCCTTCACCTGAATATGTAGTGGATTACTCAATTGTGATTGACTCCTCAACAACATTCGGCATGGCCATGCACTTCCTTAATAAAACCACATCGAGGGGCTCAGAGATCTCTATCCTATTATACAGGAGGGGAAAATTCTATCTTGATCATTTATATTACTCCTCATGTTTCATAATAAACCCGAAAGGTACCTTTATAACCACCTAGTCATGGAGTAGTGTTTGGCAACCCTAAGTAAACTACTACACATGTAGGAAATAATGACAATCTTATATCTAAGAATTCTGCATACAATATGCATGAGACCAACTAATGATACTTAAAAATATAACAATTCTCGCGATCTCTCTTTGTGGATCAATCCAACATCATATTTTTTAACATGAGTCTATATTATTGATTTGATATCACATATCCATGATCCGTGAAACATGATCATCACCCAATACATGTGGCTGATCTGTCAATCATACACTACTACAGAAAAGGTCATCACAGACGGTTCAAAAACGTCATCACAGACGGTTTTGTGAACCGTCTGAATTTATGGGTCAGTGATAATCGAAGGTTATCACAGACGGTTGTCGAACAACCGTCTGTGATGTTGAAATATCACAGACGGTTTGTAGCTACAAACCGTCTGTGATGTTAAATATCACGAGCGGTTTGTAGCTACAAACCGTCGTGATGTTCCTTTCTACCCCTAAATCTAATTCTTTTTATTGGCTAGCCTCTGGAAATGCTAGCCATGCCCTCTGAAACAAGCAGATGAACAGGTATATGTATACATACAATTCAGATCTCAATTCATTTGGCAAACATATCACACTTCATTCACATCACATTTCATTCACAAACATAAAGCATCCATTTCGCAAATGAATTAATTGAAATGATATTAATATCCATTAACAAATTCACAATTACGATGACGCAGTGGAACTCTCCATTGGATTTGATGACTTTACTCCACAAAACCAAGCGAACTCTCCTCGAATTTTGCAAAGTCCACCGCTTCAATGCACATGTAGGGATGGGCGCGACTGTCGATAGGAAAATCAACGCTTACATATATAACGTGACAAGTATGAAATGAATGTGGGAAGATTGACAAACCTTAGAATTGCTGATCTTCGAGGAATCGAGGAGTAGTCTCATATGGTGGCACACGTAGTATCCACACGTGTTGCCCGGCTCTTGCTGGTGGCACTGCAAAAAATAGAATGTGTTAAATCAAAAGGCATTACTGCTAAGTGTTGTATAGGATTAATTAATGTGTAGCTAGTGAATACCCGAAAATTACGAGAATGTTTCAAGGGCTTGGCCCCTGTCGTCGAGCCACGTGTTTGTTGAATGTATGCGGCGAACGACCTTCGTTATTCGAAAAAGTTAGATTAGTCATTCGGAAGGAAAAAAGAGTACAATGTATAATGTACTTATCTATCGAGTATTTCGGCGATAGCTGTGTACTTGGATTTGTTCTTACTTAAAGAATCAACGTATATAGCCTTGTTCCATTTTGATATAATTACAATTAAAATCCAATGGAAGTTCTCATTGTATGGCATAAGAACAAAATCCTTATCGCGGTGAGCCAGCAGTGTTGTTGTAATATAGCTCTCGACGAAGGATGCATCCTCGTTGATGGTATCAATGGCGACCAAGCGTGGGTCCAGGAAACCAATTGGTAATTTCGATGATCTAGCTTCGGTCAGCATGAATCTATATATATGCACAGAGAAGCAATAAATTATGACATATATCGGTATGACGTGAATAGATATCGTAATTGTACGGACTTACGGCGTCAAAGATCGGATGAGTGAGGCGTCGAGGCGTTGGCGTGAAAAGATCAAATATATCGTCAAAGGTCACCACGAAGACACAATCACGAACTTCGTCTTTGAAATATTCCCGATTGAATTTGTGATGATACCGGCGTCGTTACGCCTCGGCCTATTGGACCGCTGCATATACCAATTGTGTAATGTTTGGCAACCAAGTCCTAGGGTTACGAGTTGCTCTTGCGGGAATATCATCGGCTCGCCTAGCACGAATTTGCGGGACAATGGCAGGTACGGGGGATCGTCATCATCCTCCATCTTTGATTTGCCCTTGCCACTGCCTCGACTGTAGGTCGACTTTATGGTAGACGACCGTAATGGTTCAGACGCTGCAAGTTGCTTTGGCGAGAATATCACCCGTGGAGATAGCGCCAATGCTAGCTTTGGTTCGTGCTGCCGTTGTGGAGATATCACCATCGCTAGCTCGGTTCGTCTTGCCGCCGCCAGGAGATAACACCGGTGCTTGTAGCTCGTTCGTCTTGCCCTTCCGGTCCGCCACCGGTGAAGAAGCCTCGAGGAGATGTCGCATTTGGGCCATTGGATGAATGTTCCAATGGCACGCCCTAGAGTCACGATCTCGTCGTTGAGGGCCTTGATGGCGGGGCGACCTCAAAATTGGCATGCACACCATCCACATTAACTTTGCGTAGCTGGCGCTAAGGTTTACCGTGCACCACGGCCCCGTGCTGCATCGATATGCCCGGCCCCAAGCGGCAGTACAAGGAACGGAGGCACATCTCACTTGGAGCACGCACTGTGGCTCCTACATAACGATACAAAATGAGCTACTCCAATAGGTCTATGAATGGAGCAAGCATTGGAGAGATAATAATTTTACCGGATGTTGTCCACGAAATCGCCACGCTTTCCGTCGGATTGGACGCGCAACTACTCGGACGGTTATGCGGGCTAGCTTCCACGGAGCGGCGGGTGTCGACTTTCTGTTTGTTTCGCACCTCATCTACGATTCGGTCACCACTCACCCATTATCTCCTCTCTAAGAGTTGCCTTGAACTCTTCTCGTAGCTCGGCTTTGGTTCTCTTCCTCTGTGCGATACATTTGAGTCATCTTGGAAACCATGTTTCCAAGGAACGTAAAGCCCAAGGCCTCTCGTGCGGCCGGGTGCTCCTTGTTTCCTGTGGGCACGGAGAGCATATCATTCTCCTTGCTCCATGGAATGATCCCACAAGAGATTCAAAACTCGGCTCTTCCCGCAAGAGCACGACATGTCATCTCAATTCGTATGAAGTTCGAGTAATTACAAGCTACGCACTTCGATTGATATCTTACCGATATTGGGACACTTGCGGTCTGCGAGTTTCGAAGGAGACGTCCCCGCTGTCGTTGTAGATGACCTTACTCTAATCCAATTTCGAGCGCTCATCCGGATATTGGAAAATGGCGGGCGATGTCTGTTGGGCTGCCAAGTCATCCTCCGTCCTCCATCGCGGATTTTACCCGCATACCCGATGTGCCAAGTCTGTGGGGTGTGCGTTTTTGCTTGGAGGGCCTTATGCGCCACACTGTACTTTTAAAATCTTGATTGTCTTCATCGCCTTGAACTCTTCCCATTGTGTTTCCGTGAATGGGTATTTATGAATAAGCGTTTCGTCCGCCTCCACGTATTTCTTGACAAGCGTGCTCTTGAAGTTCTTCCATGCTTTGCACGCCGCTAGGTAGGTTTGTCGTTGCACGGCGTCTTGGTGTTCTTCGGGATCTCGAACGATGCCAAAATTTGGTCCACACTCACGTTTCCGAGTCTCGGAACGTTCTTCCACGAATTGAATGTGATCTCAATTCGCTCTCGTGCAACTATTCCAATCAATGTTCGAATGCGCTTCGCTGCGAGGAAGGAGAGGGACCCCGGATGTATCGACCATTGTGATGGTAAATCGGCCTCGTGCTTCTTTGATAGCCCTCTTCCTTGGCGTCTTGATGTTGGAGCGGACGCCTCCGGCGATGGTGTTGAAGAATGCGCGGATGACATGTTGCTCAATTGGTGGGTCTATAAGGATAAAATAAGAAAGTGATCATATTGAAATGGAAGAGAGAGAGGAGTAGAGGGAGGGTGATGTGCACAGAGGAGACATTTCAAGAGGGGTGATGTGCACGAGAGAGACTGCTTACGAATATAAATATTTTAACTCAAAGCGCCATTCATACTCATATAAATATTCAAAGAATATAGATATGCTGAAAATAACATAACCATCGACCTCTTAAAAGAACAATTAAATCTAACAAATAACAATTTAATTGTTTTAGGATTGCTCTCGAGCGAGTTGCTTCAAGATCTTAAAATCTTGGCCTTCTCATGCAATGTCTATACTCTTCACAAATGATCTAATAGTTAAAATCAAGACTTGAGCTCTAAAACTTTTCTTAAAGATGAATCTAGCTCGAAGATATCGGTTGAAATGTTCACATGCAAAGGTAAGCAGAATAGTCGCTATTGAATCATTCACGACAATACGTTTATTTCGATCATCCACAACAAGCGTTGATATATAACAATGATAAATTGAATCAAATGAACAGGATATCACCGTGAATAAGAATCGACATGAATGAATAGAACCGAAACTACAGCATACTCTACAAATTCATTTGCAGGTGAAACAAATCAACTTAACATCAGACAACAAACTACAACTCAGCCAGTGAAGCCAATCAATAGAGCTCAAGTCTGATTCTTCTATTAGAGTCACAATCAGTATAGGACTAGTTCATCACAGAGCATGCATTTTGAGCCCACAAGAGATATACAACATAACAATTATTTGAACTCTCAGATAGAAATCAAAGATCAAGAACACTCACCGCCTGACAAGACTCAAAGCTGTCTAGAAATAGTCAAGTCAAGAACACGAAGAACAGGCAAGGCTCGGGAGGCGACGGCTCGGGAGGACGGCGGCGGCCTCGGGAGGACGGCGGCGGCGAGGGCTCGGGAGGACGGCGGCGGCCTCGGGAGGACGGCGACGGCGAGGGCTCGGTCGGGAGGACGGCGAGGGCTCGGGAGGAGGATCGGCGGCCTCGGACGGCGGTGGCGACAATGGGCTCGATCGCGATCCGCTAGAGCGTCTAAGTGTTGGTTTGCCAATAACTGCGGTGCGCGCAAAACCCTAGCGGGGATATATAATAAGGATTATCACGAGCGGTTCTCATTTTAGAACCATCGTGATACTAAATATCACAGACGGTTATACATTGCAACCGTCAGCGATATTATACTATCACAGACGGTTATAGGTTTCTTCAGACGGTTATACGTGTAGAATCGTCTGAGATAAGCCGACTGTATTTCTTCAGACAAATACCAACCAGCTGCATTCATGATCAATCACCAACAGCTTGCGCGCATTCATACACAACACCAACCAGCTGCATTCATATACAACACCAACCAGCGGCATTCACATAGTATATTTCTTTACATATTTTCTCATTCTCAAAATTGACCACATCACACATTTTCACATATACATCACATAAATGCGTTGTTATATACATATATGCAAATGCCCACATATGAAGCTCATTCTCATTGTACTTGCTTATTTCCTTTAAAATGAGCCCTTCATGATGGTCAATGCGTACGTAACTAGTTTCATCACGTTGTTCGTCGTCGACCCTTATGCCATTTCCAAAAGGAGGTAACTCGTCAAATTGATTGTATTCTTCCTCGTCCACTACATTCTCTACTCCGACAATTCTCCTTTTTCCATGAAGAACTACATGGCGTTTCTTATTTGCCGGGTCGGTTACATAGAAAACTTGAACAACTTGGTTGGCGAGCACGAATGGTTCGTCTTTGTACCCGACACGTTGGAGGTCCACGGTAGTGACACCGTGCTTGTCAACCTTCACCGTGGGAGATGCACCCAACGACAAAATAAGGGATCTTGAAAACCACGTAGTCGAGCTCCCAAATCTCTTCTATGAACCCATAGTACGAGTTTCTCGACCCATCGATACTGAACGCATCTATGCGGACACCGCTGTTCTGGTTTGTGCTCTTTACATCCTGAGACTGCGTATAGAATGTGTACCCATTTATGTCATATCCTTGCCATGTCACAACTGTAAATGTTGGCCCTTTTGCCAACCATGTCAGCGTCTCACTTGGCGAGCTCCTAGCGATTTGCTCCTTCAACCATTGGTTGAACTGACTGTTATGTTGCCTCCTGATCCAAACATCCGGCCGCTCCGGATTTTGTTGCCGAAGCACATTCTTGTCTTTGGTCGACATAAGCGCCACTTCACCATGTGTTGCAAGACCGTGAAATGGGCTTGAGTATACGTGTCCATATCTGCGGTGATTGCTTTCCTTCCGATAGTTCCGGTGCCCTTGACCTCCCTCATGACGAGATTGAGGCACACCTATCGGTTGAGTCTGAGCCATATAATCGACACAAAACTCAATGACCTCTTCGCTTGCATAACCTTCGACAATGCTGCCCTCTGGCCGAGATCGATTCCGTACGTAGGACTTGAGAATTCCCATGAACCTCTCAAATGGGTACATGCTACGTAGGAATACGGGCCCGCACATTTTATCTCCCACACAACGTGAACAATGAGATGTACCATGATATCGAAAACGAAGGAGGAAATACATTTCAAGATGACATAGAGTCACCACCACCTCGTCTGTAGAGCATCTAGTCCTTCCGGATCGATGACCTTCGGGCAATTGTGTTAAAGAAATAACATAGCCTCATGATTGTCTCTCGTACATTGATCGGCAAAATATTTCTAATTGCAATAGGGAGCATCTGTGTCATCAGCACATGACAATCATGAGACTTCATGCCATTTAACTTCAAATCTTGCATCGAAACAAGTTTCTTCACGTTCTTCGGAGTAACCGACGGAACTTTCACACCATGCAAGCACCGCACGCTCGTTCTCTCGGCCTTGGACAGATCGTAACACGCAGGGGAAGGTACGTTCGTCCATTATCTCATTCTTGTCGGTGCTAACTCGGGCCCGATGTCCATATCGCCAAGTCAAGCCGTCGCGTTGACGCCGTCCTTTGTTTTGTCACGAATGTTCGAAGAGACCAATCAAGTCATCACATACATTCTTTTCTCGTGCATGACGTCGATGCGATGTCGAACATCTAGGTACTTCCAATAAGGTAAGTCCCAAAATATTGATCTCTTCTTCCAGGTGTTCTTCTCATGAGCCCTCATTTTACGTCCCTTTCCGAGGACAACATCTAAATCTTAACCATATCATAAACCTCGTGTCCCCTTAAATGCCTTGGAGCTGAACCGTCTTCCTTCTCTCCGTCAAATTGTTTCTTCATCTTGCGGTATGGGTGAGCCCTCCGAAGGAACCGGTGGTGACGCATGTAGACCGTTTTGCGTGAGTGTCTCAGCCACACACTCTCGGTATCATCTAAACAGTGGGTACAAGCTTTGGCACCTTTTGTACTCTGGCCCGATAGGTTAGCAAGGGCAGGATAATCGTTTATGGTGCAGAACAATAAGGAGCGCAAAGTGAAATTCTCTCGTTTGTATGCATCCCATACATGTACCCCTTCGTTCCACAGTACTTTTAGATCTTCTACCAACGGTGCTAGGTACACATCGATATCATTCCCTGGTTGCTTTGGCCCTTGGATAAGTATCGACAGCAAAATATACTTTCGCTTCATACACAACCAAGGAGGAAGGTTATAGATGCAGAGAGTCACGGGCCATGTGCTATGTCGGCTGCTCATGCTACTGAAAGGATTCATTCCATCGTACTCGGTCAAACCTTATATTCCTTGGTTACGCACCAAAGTCTGCGAAACTCCTATCGAGGTTTCTCCATCGGACGGAATCGACAATATGTCTTAGCATTCCATCCTTCTTGCGCTCCTCCGAGTGCCAACGCAGCAGTTTTGCCTCCTTTGGGTTTGCAAAAAACCTTTTCAAATGGGGAATTATAGGAAAATACCATGCCACCTTAGCGGAGGTCCTTTCTTCGCCTCTGTTCCCTCGCCGTCATCTGATTGATTGTTACGTTTGTATCGGCATGCGTTGCACACTGGACATACATGCATGTTTGCATACTCTTTACGGTATAAGATACAGTCGTTCGGACATGCATGTATTCTTTTACTTCCATTCCCAACGGACAAAGAACCTTCTTGGCTTTATACGTGGTTTTAGGCAGCTCATTTCCCTCCGGAAGCATGTCCGCTAAAAGACCTAGCAGCGCCGAAACTCTTGTCGGACCAACCATTGCTTGCCTTCAATTTCAACAGTTCAAGCACGGCCGACAACCTCGTGTACTTGCAGCACGTGAACAAAGGTTTCTCCGAGTCCTCCATCAAGCCCCGAAATTTAACATACTCTCTCTTATCATAGTTCTCTTCTACATCGCAAGCATCCGATCCAGTTATCATCGTGCAACCTATCGGTATCATCATCCGTGACATGTCATTCACTTCACCGCGATGTCATCCGTGACATATCATTCACTTCATCGGCGATGTCATCCGCGACATATGATCATTCACTTCGCCATGACTGGTCCAACACGTATAACCCTTTTTGAAACCCATCCAAATCAAGTGCGCTTCAATTTGCCCTCGGTTCTTAAACATCTTTAAATTCTCGCAGTCAGCGCATGGACAATACATATATTCCACCCCCTTATTCAACATATCCTCCTCGACGGCTCTTGTAAAAGCAGACATGCCATTAATATACTCTTCACTCACACGGCTCGCGTCATACATCCAGCTTCGGTCCTACATTACGTACATATATAAGAACTCAGTATTAAAAATTAGATTAACTAATTATTACTAAATATATATACCGGCCACATGTATTATCTTCACTCACACGGCTCAATTCATATTATAAACACAACAGCTCTTATATAACCAATAATTTTGCAAATTAAGCATTTTCAATAACACTCACCAATTACTTAGATCTAAATTGTAATGCAATTAGAGAAAAAATAAATTTTCTTACTAACCATATCTAGAGCTACCAGGAAAAGTATGAATGAATCTTCAAAGCTCAATCTCTTTCTCTTACCACCAAATTAATCGGCACGAAATCGCTTAGGCTCGAGTGCGCAGCAGTGGCTACAGATCTGGATCGAAATGAAGACGAGGCGGCCTGAGCAACGCATTAAATGCTTCGTGGCATTATCACCGACGGGTTTTTATTGCAAACCGTCTGTGATCATTCACAGACGGTTTTATATTAAAACCCGTCTGTGAAAAGCTGGTTATCGCAGACGGTTCTTAATAAACAACCGTCTGTGATAACCGACTTTCACAGACGGTTGTTTATTAAAAACCGTCTGCGATAACCAGATTTTCACAGACGGTTGTTTATTCAAAACCGTCTGCGACGTTGACAACACAGACGGTTGTTTATTAAAAACCGTCTGCGATAACCAGCTATGATAATGAAAAGTCAGAACGTATCTCTTGTGTTTCGTAACGTATCTCCTTCGTTATCTGAGCGTCTCTTTGGTATCTGAACCGTCTGTCTTTGAAGGTTAAATATGCGCGCGTGGTCTTCTATATCGTACACTCTCATCTTTGCTCACGTCTTGTTCTTGTGATCACGTCTTGTTCTTACTAGCTAGCTACCGCTTAATATGGATTCTAGTATTATCTTGCTCATCTCCTTCCTCTCATCTATCCATCTTGAGTTGTTCGGCCGTGTCGACACGGCGGCCAACAATCCACGTCTAGAGCAGCTCCTCGCTCACGCCCGCTCTCCTCCTCGACTCGCTTCCATCCGTCGGTGGACCTCATCATCCACCGTCGACGGAGGTGTTGTCTTCTTTGCTCGGGAAAGGGAAACCGCGCTAACCTCGTTCTTCTCTACAATGTGCACAAAGCGGAGGAAGCATTTGTGGCAATGGAGAGACAGATGGATAGCATTGCCGCCTGCGAAACGGCGATTCGAGGAATCTTATCATGCTATCCTTACGAGCATATGACGACGCTAATGATCATTTGCCAATCTTTGGAGGACGAAGTGCGAGAGGACAAGGACGATCTTAACGGCGTTCGAGAACTCAGCGGGCGCTCCTCCATGTCCCAAATTCGAAGAAGAAGCGTACGAAGCCCAGAAGATTAGAATCTGGCAATCTCTTTATCTCTGCGATATTTGTAATAAATTTGCATAAAATTGAAATTAATAAATTTGCCTTTTATTTTGTGATCCCCTGTCTCTATGAATTTGATTGGTTGTTACTATGACGACGGTTTGTAATAAAAACCGTCGTGATAATTCAGATTATCACGACGATTTTAATACATATCGTCAGTGATATAAATATCACGACGGTTCATAAGTAACAACCGTCGTGATAGTTCAACCCGCCTTCGAGATATCTCAAAGGGATTATTACCCTTATAGAGTAAGCAACACCGAGTGAACCACCTGGCTATCAGCGCGATCTCTGTCTCCCCCTGCTCCCTCGGCGCGCGTTCGAGCCCCCGCTCACGCAGCGCCTGAGGTCGAGCTATTTCTATTAAATCCGTCGCTGACATGTGGGTCCCACCTACAAAAGTTCAAAAAGACATTTTCGATTCTTGGTGAGCGGTAGATCCGACATACCCGACTTCTTGGTGATCGATTATCCATCGCTTCTTCCCACTTCAAAAGAAGTGGGAAGAAGCGATGGATAGTCGGTCACCAAGAAGTCGAGCATGTCGATCGATGTCGATCGGTCGCTCACCAAGAATGAAATGTCTTTTTTGAACTTTGTAATAAAATTGCCTTGAATTTTGCGGAAAAAGAAGGATTGTCGGAGTGGACATCACATCTCGACGATGGTCGGCATCGTCGAGGAACATGCAAATCTGAGGCAAGCACAAAACTCAACAACACATTGATCAGATCGATCTATTATAGGATGACAAGCTAACAAACCCTTCGTGGCACGACGGTCACACTAAACAAGACACACTTACGACACTTACGGCAAGAGTGTGTTCTTTAGTATGAACCGTTCGTGCCGCGATGGAGGTGCTAGCTCACAGCGGAGGAGAGATGCATACAGGAAGCAGCTAGATAGTGGATGAACTCACGCGTGACTAGTACCGGTGGAAAGGTTGATGGAGAGTTATTAATAAGGGCCTGGCCGTGGGAGGAACTGGTGCCAGCCATTCGATGTGGAGAGAATAGACGGGTGAGATCGAAATCCTGTGTATACGCCAATTATTGGTGACATGTGATTATTACACACCAATTATCAGTGACATGAGATTATTACAGACGGTTCTTAACAGGAACCGTCTGTGTTATCTGTCTTTTCACAGATGGTTTGTGTTAATAACCGTCTGTGAACTTTTACAGACGGTTCTTAACAGGACCCGTCTGTGTTATCTCAATTGGTATAGACGGTTCGTATTAAGAACCGTCTGTGAAAGTTCACAGACGGTTATTAACAAAAACCGTCTGTGATGTCTCAATTATCACAGACGGTTCATGTTAATAACCGTCTATGAAAATATCACAGACGGTTGCCAGTCAAACCGTCTGTGATTAGCCGTCTAGTATTAGCCTTTCTGTAGTAGTGATAATTGTACCATATAATGACATAAGATCATGGATAACATAAATAAAAAATTCCACAAATAAGTCACATATTTGTTGATCAATATGAAAGATATTTATTCAATCGACAAAATAGCATATTATTCAAAAGATCATGAACATAGAGGTGATACAATCATCTCTATGATTGCCTCTAGGGCATATCACTAACATAGTCCTTATGCTTAAACAAGTTTATGTAAACTTCCTACACATTGGCATTGTTAAAAAAACTTAGGCCCCAAAATTTGGGGGGCCCTACGCAATTTGGGTCCTGCGCGAGTGCGCACATCAAACACCCCCTATGAAGTGTGCTTGAATTGTGCACTACTACAGAAAACCGTATTACAAATGGTTCAAAAACGTCATCACGGACGGTTTTCTGAACCGTCTAAATTTATGGATCAGTGATAATCGAAGGTTATCACAGACGGTTTTTGAACCGTCTGTGATGTAAATATCACAGACGGCTTGTAACTAACAACTGTCTATGATAGCTGATAATCACAGACGGTTTGTAAGTAAAACCGTCTGTGTAGGTGATAATCACAGACGGTTTTCAATCAAAAACCGTCTATGATTATCACCTACACAGACGGTTTTTGCTTACAAACCGTCTGTGATTATCAGCTATCACAGACGATTTTTAGTTACAAACCGTCTGTGTTATTCTTTCCTATCCCTAAATCTATTTCTGTTTATTGGCTAGTCTCAGTAAATGCTAGCCATATCCTCTGAAACAAGCAGATCAACATGTACATGTATACATACAATTCACATCTCAATTCATCTCACAAACATAAAACATCCAATTCACATCGCACTTCATTTCACAAACATAAAACATCCATTTCGCAAATCAATTAATTAAAATTAAAATAAGCAAATATAGTATGAAACACAGTACACATTTTATTTTTATTAAGATTAGAGCCTACCATTACAATATCCTAAAACAACAAATAGGTTGCCCATCTAGCTAACACAACAAGAACAGAGAAAAACAAATATCCTCTATGCCTAGGCCTTCTCGCGCCTGATGCAGTGCATAAGCTGGATGTCTTTGACGCCCACCATCGTCGGTGTTGATTGAGCGCTGCCTTGTGCATTGTCTGCTTCGTGGGGCAAGGAGGAGGAGGAGAACAACAAGGAGGAGGAGATCGAATAGCAAAGAGGAGGAGGAGGAGGAGATCGAACAACAAAGAGGAGGAGAACAGCAAGGAGGAGAACAGAAAGGAGGCTAGATTCTAGTGATTATTTATTGGGGAGAGAGTGCGAAATTTTTTGGCGCGGGGACGGAGAGGCGGAGCTACAATCCGTGGGGTGAGGATTGGTGGATTTCTATTGGTTAGGATTGGGTTGAGGAGAATCGACGAGCCCAGTGGTCAGATTATCACAGATGGTTAGTAGCTAGAATCGTCTGTGATGAATGAATATCACAGACATTTCTATATGCCAACCGTCTGTGAATTACAGCACAAAATTTTATATACCGATGCAATATAAACAACTACTCTAAAAAGATAAAATAGCAAAGTTTTATGTGGATTATATACTCATTTGAAAGGTTTCGATGAGATCTACAACTTTTCAGCTGAAGCAAAATGCAAATTCTTAAAGGAAGACCAAGAAAAAGGGCAAAAACAGAAACCAAAAACTTGCGACGCAGGTTTAGATCCAAAGATAGCCGATTTTTGGGGTCTTGGAGGGCGACTGGCACAAGCCAGTTGTTTTTTGCATCGAGATCGTCGTTAGCTTTCCAACGAGTACAAGAATGTCGAAAACGGACACCGTATACAAAAGTTATGCCCGTTTTACTGAAGGTGTCTCAAAACTGAATCGTACTCAGACTTAGGCGGGAAATTATGAAATTTTAGGGAATTGCAAGGCGGGAAACATATCATAGATGATTTTTAATACGAACTGTCTGTGATAACTTCATTATCATATACGGTTTTTATTATAAAACCGTGGTGATATTCCCGATTATCACAGACAGTTTTATAATAAAACCATCTGTGATACTATCATATCACAGACGGTTTATATTTAAAAACCGTCTGTGATAATCTAGAATATCACATACGGTTTTTATTATAAAACCATATATGATATTCCATTATCACAGACGGTTCAGCGGTAAGAACTGTCTGTGATACTCGTTTTTCCGCCACAAACACTACAGACTGCCTTCAAATTAAAACCGTCTGTGATAGTGTATATCACAGACGGTTTTACAAAATTATCTGTGATTTGGCGTCTAGTATTAGACTTACTGTAGTAGTGGTGGAAACATATAGTTGAAAATCGAAATTATCTAGCTAGTGAGAAACAGAATTGATTGCCAATTAATTATTGCTCGCGCTAATCTATATTAGCTAGTCACTAGTGAGGGCACTCCTAATGGTTTATATGTAAGGTTGTATCTAGAAGGAGAGAGGGTGATCATCCTGACCTTAAATAAATTTTTAGGTACAATCATTAAGATGCATGGTATGTATAAGTTGTGTCTAACGGGCGGCAGCAGGACCACTTGTTCCTTCAGTGGGAGGAAAACAAGAACTCATACTCCATTGTCGATCACGTAGCTTGGGTAGGGGGGCAAGCACTAGCCGGACTACGTCTAGAAACATAGAGTTGTGTCTAACATACATGTTTTCTCGGCGGGTACCGAGATATTTCTTAACAGGTCAAATGTCTAGAAATTTTAAACTTACGAATAAAAGGATTTACATCTATAACTACAGAACAAAATGTGCATCTGCCATGCTTACTACTTTTGTCACTTTTCGCACGTCATGTTAAAAATATTCAAATTTGAGTTCAAAAAATTTTGGACGAAAATTTCTGATAATGATGACAGGCATAGTATATAGTGTTATTTATCAACTTTGAGTTACAAATGCCACTTTTATTAGAATACAAGTAGGCTACACCAGCGCAGTTAAAATTTTATACCTCATAAACCAGGAAGCCATGCGATTAACGGATCATAGATCGTTACTATTAGACACGCAGTTCAGCGGAAGTAGTGTTGAAGCAGCCGGTTAAATATAGCGCACGTCAGTGTGGTGAAAGTAGTCAATTATGCTCTAGCCAACAATCTCCATATTATGATCGTCCTAATCAACGCTGCAGTCGCAGCACGGTCTCTACTGAAGTCTGCACTCTTAGGGATGGAACATCGTAGGCCGGTGTGCTAGCACCAACACACACGGCAAGGGTTTTGAGATTGGTGACTAGGGTTTCGATGGGTCTGTCTCGAGATCTGCTCCTCAACCGTATGTCTCTTTTAATATAGCATCCAATCGGATCCTTATCCAACACGAGTAGAGATCGTATCACACTCAAAGAGCTACTGACAGATCCTTCCCAATACAAATAGAGATCTTATCCTACTCGGAAAGCATAATCCAGACCTTTATTATTTGAACCCATTAAGTATGTGACCTTGTAGGTTCACGTATATTCGGCTGTGACCCGAAAACTTCTTTCTAGTCCACAAGTCAGTACAAGTCCCTAGTAGGACATATTGACTCCCAAACATATATAAAAGATCATATATGAAGAACCTATATAGCACTCATGTACCGATCCCTTTGCCTTACGATATCAGATCAAACTCGAGGCAAAAAGCATGCCATCCTATGATAGCTCAATTCTTCACTTGAATCTGTAATGGTTACTCAATTGTGGTTGATTCCTCAACCATATTTGGTATGGCCATACACCTCTTTAATCTAATCACATCGAGGGGCCTAGAGATATCTCTTCCATTATATAGGAGGACCAAATTCTATCTTGGTCGCTCACATTCCTCCGCATGGTTTTATAGTAAATGCAAACCCAGTTAGAGGTAGTGTTTGACAACCCCTTAAGTAAACTATCACACATGTAGAACTAAGATGATCTTAGGTCTAAAAATTTTACGTACACTATGAATGAGACAAATTGATAACACTTAAGAATATAACAATTTCCTTATTGTCTCATGGTAGATCAATCTAACACCATATTCCGTAATATGTGTCCATATCATTGATTTGATATCCCTATATCCATAACCCGTGAAACACGATATCAATCAATACATGTGCTGATCTATAAATCATAATTGTCCTATATAATGATACAAAATCAAGAATAATTTAGAATAACATCAAAACAAGAATAAAGAGTTCCACGAACTAGTCACATAAGGTCCTGAATTTCTTTATTAAGCCCATATAAGAATCTATTCTCTGTAGCTTCAACATGTTCCTCTAAGCCACAACGCAATAAATGAGTTTTTAATTCATGATAATATTCCCTTATAGTTCTACTTCGTTGTTTTAAATGTTGCAATCTAGCTAGCAAATAATCAGAATGGTTTTTATGCACTTGACCATGTCCACCAAAATGCTTCCACCAAAGTATTGCATCATCAATAAAAACACTAATGGCAGCTCTAATCTTTTGCTATGAGATCAATCATAACATTCAAATCTTTATCTAGTGCTATCTCCCACTCAATATAGGCATCAGGATCAAATTTACCAGTAAAGGATGGCAAAGTGATTTTAGTTTTACCAGATGTACTATCACGATCATATACCTCCTGTGGTGAAGAAGTTTATCTCAAGCGTGCATCTTACTCACGAATTTTCTTGAGCTCCCGTTCAATGGCTCAAAGAAGACGTGGAACTATCTTGTAATCATCCTGTGAACCTGCCATAGTTAGTAGAAAACAAGAAAACAAATTGCAAGTATATATTCCTATCAACTACTAGGATCCGGAGGCTCAAAGTCGCTTACACTCAAGCTCTTATCAAGCTCTGGTAAGTTCTTACCAATACAAACAAGTGGTGCAACCGATGGCTGGTTCATGGTAAACTTGACTCAAGTGATGAGTAAAGCGATTGCAAGGGACGGTTCGACGTGATCTACTCGGTTAGTATAAGGTGTAGCTTGGAAGACTCGATATTTAGCATTGGAGAACAATCAGTTAATTTCAGAAATTGCACATAATTGAATTATAGTTTGTATCTAGCTCTTAGCCTATATTGCTGATCAACCAAGGATGGAAGAAGGCTAAAATAAGTGTATAGCAATGTATAGAAGTCGTAAACACAAGATAATTCAAATGAATGCAATCTGGAATTGAAGAACACAACGATTGATACAAAACTGAAAACTGAAGATTTTTGTCCACTAGACAAACGTCGGTATTTTCGCTATAACTTCCTTTCAGTTACCTTTTTTCAATGATTATTTTTTAACCATTTCCTGACGGCTTTTTCTACAACTTTTGTTTGGGCCAAGTTCTGGAAACCTACTGGAAAATTCGCACAAAAATTACATGTGCCGACTGTTGCAGATTCAATTCAGAAATTTGGGTCAAATTTCACCACATATATCTTTTAACTGCCTTACAGGAATGAAGAGAAATTTTAGGGACAAATGGAAAAGGAAGTTATTTATCTAATGGCACTAGTTTCACTTAAAAAGGATCTCAAAATCAAAAGTTATGGCATTTTTGGTACCAGCTGCAGAGAAAGGAAAAGATCAGCCGAATTGCAGAGAAATGAAAATAGATCTGTTGGGACACCGCTAGCTAGGCATTTAGCAATGTAGTGTATCCCAAACACGTCCAACCGTGAACCATCTGTGATACATAATTATCACAAGCAATTCTTATTAATAACTGTCTATGATAATTCACATACAGTTCTTAACAAGAACTATCTGTGATAATAGGAGATTTCATAGACGGTAATTATTATGAATTATCTGTGATAATTAATTATCATAGATTGTTCGTAATAATAACCATCTGTGAATACACATCATATATTGTTCTAAAGTAGAATCCTCTATGATAAATATGGTTCTAAATTCATTCTCATATACATAAATGCAAATTCAGTAATGACTCAAGAGTAAATATGTATTACATAGTTATTTTTTACTAGGCAGTAATGTTGTCATATCGTTATACCCAGACTATTTACATATATAGAAGACAGTAAATACAAATTCAACTACTTGATTTTACATATGGCCAAACAGCTAGCTAGGCCAAACAGTGTGGCTAGTCACTTCTTACAAAAGATAATAAAAAGTAGAAGCCTAACTATTTTGAAGTTTTTTCTAGTGGCGAAGGTAGCATGCTATCCCTATCTTCAAAACTTGGTAGGCGACGTGGTTGGCATCAGACTGTTCAGGATCATCAGTGAACGAAGCCTGAAATGCATCTACCCGCTGACGCACTGATTCGAGTGTCTTCCAAACACCTTTCGACTGAACAATCAAGTAGTAGTGAGCCCATAGGCTCTCTTCCCTTTCTTGAGGGGTCTCGGCAAGGTTGACTTGGTCACCCGCCGCCTCTACTAAGCACTCCAAGCGATGGTAAGCCTCCTAGAGACATGCAACATCGTTGTGGAGGATCACGTCGATTGCGAGATTAGCTCGCCAGAAGCGGGGGAAGACGCGGCAGAGGAGGATGTCAAAATGGCAGAAGGTGGCCTTCAACTGATTTTGCAAATCCTCGGACATAGAAGGGAGGATACTATTTGCATAGTGTCCTTCTGTAGCATTCGCCAGCGTACGGCCGGCGAGGTGCTCATCCAGGATGGCCAAGTTGGACATCAATGCCGGCGACAAGGAAGAGTAGGGATCCATTTATTTGTGCTTAGGAGACAAGGAAGACAAGGAAAATTGCCAGTAGGCGAGGTACTCTTACAGGATATATTAGTGATGTTGGTATTAATCTCCTGTGGCAGACGATCATTTTTATACAACAAGGAATACATTCAACGCGTGAAACAAAGAGAAGCATCGGGGAGCTGAAACGATCGAAAGACACGCATCAAGGAGACGAAGCGCCATTCATGCGTACAAATACATATCACTGCTGGTTCCAACCATAAGCCCTCTGTGATACGCAACTACCAAAAAGGTTCATATTAATAACTATCTGTGAACTATCACATATTATTCTAATTAAACAATCATCTGTGATGTTTGCAATTATCACAGATGGTTCGTATTAATAATCGTCTACAAATTATCACCGACGGTTATTAACAGGAACTGTCTGTGATAGTTGTGTATCACAGTTGGTACATGGTCACGCTTGTAAAACCGTCTGTGATAATTGCAGCACAAATAGTTCCCCATGAACAGTTTTCTCGTTAACCGTCTGTGACGAGGTATCTAGTATAGCTTGTTTTGTAATAGTGGCAAGTGCTCACCTTGAGCACCCATATGTAGTCCTTGCACTTCAACAATTTTATGTTAAATTCCTACATATTGGCATTATTAAAAAAACTTAGGCCCCAAAATTTGTGAGGTCCTATGCAATTTCGGGCCTGTGCGAGTGTGCATGAATTGTGGACAGATAGAGATGAAAATCGAAATTATCTTGCCAGTGAGAAACAGAATTAATTGCCAATTAATTATTTCTCGTGATAATCTATATATATTAGCTAGTGACTAGTGAGGGCACTCCTAATGGGTTATACGTAAGGTTGTATCTAGAAGGAGAGAGAGAGAGAGAGTGATCATCCTCACCTTAAATAATTTTTTAGATACAACCATTACAATGCATGGTATATATAAGTTGTGTCTTGAGGGCGGCAGCAGGACCACTTGTTTCTTTAGTGGGAGGAAAACAAGTACTCATGCTCCATTGTCGATCACGTAGCTTGGGTAGGGGGGCAAGCACCGGCCAAACCACGTCCCAATGCAAATTGGACGGCTGTTAAGAATATGAACCATTTACTCATCGATCATGAACTTGTGATCTCGTCATCTCGACCGGTTGATCAGCGCGGGAATGAATCTTGTATATTTCGTCAAATTTAAAATCCTAGGATGCTAACATTGCTACTAGGGATGGACAAATAAACTCGTAAGTAGGCTCATTGGCTCGATTCAAAATTACTTTAATCATACTTATTAATTAGATTTTCAATGAATTTAGATTTTGCTCTTGCTCAGCTTCTTAGTTCGTTTGTAAAAATCCTTTCAAACTGTACATATAATAATAATAACGCAAACTATGCCAATTTCAGAAAAAGCTCAATAAGACGAGGGCTTGGCTCGATATCCACTCCTAATTGCTACCGTATTAGGGAAAAAAAATCTTTTTCGCTAATTACTGGAGCTAACATACATGTTTTCTCGGTGGGTACCGAGATATTTCCTAACAGGTCAAATATCTAGAAATTTTAAACTTAAGAATAAAAGGATTTACATCTATAACTGTAGAACAAAATGTGCATCTGCCATGCCTGCTTACTTTTGTCACTTTTCACTTGTCCTGTTAAAAAATTCAAATTTGAGTTCAGAAAATTTTGGACGAAAATTTCTGAGATTTTAATCATGTGCCCTATAATGATAACATGTATAGTATCTAATGTTATTTGTCAACTTGTAGTTAAAATGCTACTTGTGTTGTAATATGGGTAGGCTACACTAGAGTGGATTGTAAGGACGAAATGGCAACAGAGGGGGTGAATGATGCCTTCAAACCGCCCCAAGTATTCACACAATCTTCTTTTCCGATAGCTATAAAAGCTATGAAGCAAGAAGATAAATGCTCACTGGAAACTGAAGAGAAGAACAGAAAACAAGGCAGAAAAACGTAGCAGTCCAGAGAACAAAGCCGGTCTGACCTCAAGAGTGATAGCAGTTTGACCGCTGAAGCACTGCTGGTCTGACCGCAAAAGTACAGCTGGTCTGACCACAATAGCACAGTCGGTCTGACTGCAAAATCAACGCCGGTCTGACCGCAATGACCACAGCAGTGACTTCGGTCTGACCAGGAACAGAGAAAACATCAGCAAAAGACAAACTGAAGAAGAAACAGAGAGAACTGAAACAGCAGCCGAAAACAGACTAAAGAGGAAGCAGAGAAAACTGAAAACAGACTGAATGCTGAAAAACTGAATAGATATCAAGTGATTTGGTTGGAAATCTTCTCCACTAACCAAGACAATCTGAGAGTAAAATCTGATTGAGGCAAAGATCTCAATTTCCAACTCGAGATTGATCAAACTAGTTGGATGAGAGCAATCGACATAGAAGCAGAAAATAGACACAAACAATGATTACTTTTGCTACTGGAAACCGAAAACTGGAGCAAGAAAATCAAAGAGACTGAGAACCGTTAGAATTGCCGAAATAAAACAGAAGATGAGACCATATGCCAAATAACTTGCGATTCTTAAATCCTTTGATCATGAGACTTTTGATCACAACAGAGAAATGTCCTTAGATCAAGAAAACACAAAGCTAACACAAACTTTCTGTCGAGACATCAAGAACAGGAATCCTCTGCCAACGATGAACAGCAAACCCTATAAAAAGCGTAAACAGAGGAACTCGAGGTGCACAACTGTGAGACGAAAGTGCTCTTCGATTCAGCCTTTTGCTCTTGGGAATGGACTAGCCAAAGAGCCTTGAGGATATTCCCAGTTCAGAGCGACAAAGATTCAACGCAGACAAGAGCATATCCAACTTAATCAGACAGGAGGTGAGAGAAGAAATAGAACAAAGAAGCTATGAGCAAGTCAATAGAAACAGCAGGTAAAGACAGAACACAAACTAGATGCAAAGACATGTATAATTACATTAACAACGAGTTCTACAGCCATTTCATACATGATTTCACATTTTGGACAACGCACACACAGCGACCACAAGAACTAAACACACCAACCAGACACGACTCACACAGAGAATGGGAGAAAAGCAAAAACCAACTCTGCCGAACAACTCCTCATGTAGAGAATGGGAGAAAAGCAAAAAACTCTCTAACAACCAGGGAACAACCCCTCTATTTATAGCTTCAAATTACCAGGTTTACAACTTGCTTTACCAATTAGCTCTAACAAACTCAGCACTTTACCCATTAACTCCAACCGAATCCGCTTCCTCAAGCCTGAGTCAATTTTACCAAATTTCTCCTCGCGCTTCTTCCTGAAAGCTTCCTCCTCTTACCTTGTTGTCCAAGCCTTGCAACCACCTTGAACCCTCGCTGTCTTCGGTATCTCCCGACCGCTTTGACCTCAGCACCGCCGGTGCTTAGTCCGACCATCCCATGCCTCGTCATGACTTAGCCTCAAAGTCCAGCAACCATCACAGACAAGAAAACATCACATAGCACCACCCCAAACATTATGAACAAAAATCTATATCAAGAAAAGTGTACTCGCAAAACATCCATGCTGGACGTAACCTACTTACGATAGGTTGAATTCACAAAATATGCAACGCTCATAGTCTACAACCACATACCACGTCGTTATGAGCAAATCAAAAGTCCATATGGCCGATACCTAGATGATATAATGAAATCGGAGCCCTTCCGACCACAACTATCTGCATCCGACTTCGTCCGACTGATGTCGACCACGCCCGACTACGCTAGACTGCGCTATGCTACTACTTGGCACAAAACATACAAATCAAACTCAAACTTTTTAAAACAAGTGTCAATTACTCATCACACACTTCGGGTCACCTCCACATGGTCTCTCACAGATTAAAATTTTTTACCGCATAAACAGGAAGCCATGCGAGTAAGAGATCATAGATAGTCATCACTAGACGCTTTGTGAAGTAGAAGTAGATTTAAAGCAGTCGGTTTGATGTTGCACACGTTGGTATAATAGAAGTAGTCAATTGTCCTCTAGCTAACAGTCTCCTCGTTGCGATCGTCCCGATCAGCGCCGCAGGAGCATATCTACCAAAGTCCACATGTCCAGCTATGGAGCGTCATATGTCGGTGTGCTAGCACCAGCACGCACGGAAGGGGTTTTACGAGGTGGCGACTAGGGTTTCGATGGGTGTGTCTCGAGATCTCTTCTTCAGCCGCTTGTCTCTCTTAATATATAGCCTCCAATCAGATTCTTATTCAACATGAGTAGAGATCATGATGTCGACATCGCTATCATTAAGGCTTCATCTACGCCATCATCACTTCCATCATCAGATTCAAGCAACAATGACAATAACAAGACTAGTGTTGGTCCTACGACTGAAGCTCTACAACAATTGTAAAAGGGACCAATCACTAGAGTTAGAGCAAGGGAACTCACTAAACAGGTGAATTTGATCCTAAGTTCCTTTGATTTTACTGCAAAGGACACTTGTTACCTAATGTTTCCACTTTGTGTATTCTCATATTATTAGGCGAGCAAGAACTTGGTGATACCAAGCGGGAGTTCAGGGAGGCCGACGCACTAAGAGAAGGTACTAAAGGAGGAGACGATGACACTTCACTTATATCAGTGGGAAGAGTCATCAAGAGGAGGGAATCAAGTTGAAGATTGGAGAAGACTATGCTTTAGAAAATCGATTGTGTCCAATATTCAATTCTAAGTTCGTTTAAGTTTTTGCCCATGTTCCTTGTGTCATGGGCTGGTTTGTATCTATAATAAGACAAATTATGGTTGTTTTGGGCTTTAGTGTTCATTTTGGTTCAGTTTTAAGGTGATGGCAATGCTGAAGCTTCAAACAGACTGAAAACGTGTACTTGGGCTGCAAAGGAAGTTGGGCTGTTGTCAAGGGAGTTGAGCACCACCCTCATGGGCCAGCCACCACGTGGGACCCACCTCATGGGCGCACAAACCAAGGCAATTAGCTAGCCACTTCATATTATGTTTGGTTTAAGTTAGGCAAGAGTTATCTAAATTAGGAAGATAGAATTAGAATCAGATTCGTGTTCTTTTCCTTTTGTGAGTTCCACCCAAGCTAGCATGATGCTATAAAGCCTTGGGCATCGTCCCCTACAATCCTCGAATGTTAATTTCGAGTCAAAGAAATTTTTGCACTTTCGTTTATGCCATTTGCTACCATGGGAGTTGGGAAGCTAACTAGTTAGCGTTCCACCAAATTACTGGTTACTAGTGTTCTTATTGTTCCTCACGGACCAGCAACATCATTTATCTTGGTGTGGCGAGAAGCTAGAGATCCATATCGTGTTTCTAGTTGAATTCTAGAACATAATTCGCCAGACTTCACAGAATTTTAGGTTAGCCACATATTTACCCTTCAACTAAGATCCTACGTCATGAAAGCACCCCTATATCATCTTGGTATCAGAGCGCCGGGTTGACAAGGTAGGATCAATCTGTTATCCTTAGTTTTTATTTTCTGTCCTATATACTAACCCAAAAAATCCTAGACTTCGTTTTCAATTTGTTTGCATCTTGTGAGTTTTGATAGTTTTCAATCTGTTACATTCAATTGCATAGTTGCTATCCATTGCATCTTGTGTTTCCTTCTCATTGCTTGATCTTTCTTTTAGGTTTCTAAGTTTTTGCATTTGCAATAGAAAATTTGTCGGTTAGAACTCCTCTAATCCGCACCAAAAAAATCAAATCAATAATGGTGGTTTAGACTCCCTAAATCACAACCAAAAAACATTCCTTTACCTTGTTGAGTTGTTGGATCTCCTAAAATGCAAAATCCGGACTTTGCATCTGTGACTTGTCTCGATACTAGGGCTTGTGTTGGAAGGGTCGGAGGTGTGTACAACACTTTACAGAGCCTAATCTCGAGTCTGTTTTGGAATCCATCAAGAAACCAAGTGGAACTACCTAAAAAGTGACCACCTTTCCAAAAAAATTGAAAAGCATATCAGGGGCCAAGCGTCGTCAAAATACATTTCTTGACGGTTCAACACCATCAATACAATAGCTGCACCATAAGAAAAATGGATTTTTCTGAGGGGGCCAAGCTGTCAACAAAATTAATCAGACCCGCCAGAAAAAATAAATTTTCCTAAGGGTCAAACCGTCAGCAAAATTTATTTCATTGACTGTTTGTGTTACCGTCAAGAAAATATAGGTTGACGGTTTGAACCGTCAGCAAAATTGATTTCCTATGGTAGAAAATACTAGCATGCTAGTTATAACAGATTTTTTCAGCTGACAATGAATTAGCAAACAACTTACAAGATAAGCATTGATATCTAAATCTTACACATCCGCGCATCATATAATCAAATTACTCACAACACCATCCTTGCATCACTCAAGAAACATATAATTGAACAAACATATAAAAAGTTCAGCTAGTCAAAAGAACTACAAGAGATCACTGAAAATCACATGGCAGCATGGTTGTTGTTGCCATCAATATCGCCACTGCAATTGTCCCTGTCGTTTACATCAACGTTACCATCGACAGCACCGTCATCCGGTTGTGAGCCCACATGAAAGGATCCAGTCCCAAGCCAGTCTCAGTGCCTTGCTGGAAGGTGAAAACATTATGTCAACTTGAGTTGAAGAAGCCGTAATGGCTTGTAATGTTGTTTGAATTATCACAGTCCTATATTAAATACACATCCCACAATATCATGTCTTGTACAACATGCACGGTAGCTAGTTTTCATAACTACACAAAAGACCATAGCAACAAAAAAAGGAGTTGGATAGAGAAATCCACATGACTATACGTAATCAGTACAGAAATGCATGTGAAGATCTAAGTGTTCTTGTTAATTCAACATAAAATTGTGCAAAAAAGTTACACTAGACACACAAACACCACTGTTAGTTGTAGTCAGTCCAGATTTCCCGCTCTCATACTTTGATGAGCGAAATATGTATCCATTCTAGCATCCATAAGTGGCAACTCTTGTGCGAAAACCATAAGACATTTGGCGTAGGGTATTAGGAATGGTAGATAACTTCATGCATTGCAAATAGATAATTAATTGTATTAGCTTTAGGTGATTTCAGATTTCATGCAGTATGCTTGCACCAAACTCACCAAAGCCGGCTGCCTCCTTCAATGTAGTGCAATGAAGACAAATCTATTGGGACACCGTTTGGTAGGCATTTAATAACACAGCATATCCTAGACACGTCCATTCGCGAACCATCCGTGATACATAATTATCATAGACGGTTCTCATTAGTAACCGTCTGTGATAATTACTTATCACAGACGGTTCGTATCAATAACCGTCTGATATTCACAGACGGTTCTAAAGTAGAACCATCTATGAGAAATACTATAGATGGTTCTAAATTCATTCTCACATACATAAATACAAATTTAGCAATGCCTCAGGAGTAAATATGTATTACTTAGTTGTTTTTTACATATGTCCAAATAGTGTGGCCAGTCATTTCTTACAAAAGATAACCAAAAAAGCAGTAACCTAACTGCTTCGAAGTTTTTTATAGTGACGGAGGTAGCATGCTATCTCCATCTTCAAAACTTCATAGGCGACGTGGTCAGCATCGAACAGTTCGGGATCATCAACGATTGAAGCTCAAAATGCGTCCACCCACTGATGCGCTCATTCGAGTGTCACTCGAACACTCTCCGACTAAACAATCAAGTCGAATTGAGCCCATATGTTCTCTTATCTTTCTTGAGGGGTCTCGGCAAGGTTGACTCGGTCGCCCGCCGCCTCGACTAAGCACTCCAAGCGATGGCAATCCACTTAGAGGCATGCAACATCATTGTGGAGGACCATATCGATGGCAAGGTTAGCTCGTCGGAAGAGGGAGACCAACAAGAAGATGCGGCGGAGGAGGATGTCAAGACGGTAGAAGGTGGCCTTCAACTATTTTGGCAAATCATTGGACATAGGAAGGAGGACACTGTTGGCACAATGTCCTTCTGCAGCATCCGCCAGAATACAGCCAACGAGGTGCTCATTCAGGATGGCCAAGCTGGCCATCAATGCCGGTGACATAGAAGAGTAGGGATCCATTTATTTGTGCTTGAGAGAAAAAGAAGACAAGGAAGATAGCCAGCCGGCGAGGTGCTTGTACAGGATCAACGATGTGGGGATTAATCTCCAGTGACGGATGATCATTTTTATACAACAAAGAATACATTCGCGCGTAAGACGAAGAGACGCATTGGAGAGCCAAAACGATCGAAGAGGCGTACATCGGGGAGATGAAGCCCCATTCATGCGTACAAATATATATCACAGACGGTTCCAATCACAAACCATCCGTGATACACAACTATCACAGACGGTTCGTATTAATAACCATTTGTAAACTATCACATACGGTTCTAATTAAAAACCGTATGTGATATCTGCAATTATCAGAGACAATTCGTATTAATAACCATGTATGAACTATCATAGATGATTATTTGTAAGAACCTTCTATGATAGTTGCGTATCACAAATGGTACACGATCACGCTTGTAAAATGGTCTGTGATAATTACAGCACAGATAGTTCCCCATGAACTGTCTGTAATGAGGCGTTCAGTATAGCTTGTTTTGTAGTAGTATATGTTATGACTTCACCTAGGAACAAAATAACATAAAGGCAGATTGCTACATCTAAACATGTGGGAATACTGAGTGCTTTTTCTTTGACATCTCGAGGATTAGTCTCTCTGTATTCACTATGATTGTACTATACTGTCCAATATCATATATAAAAAAATAGATAATTTCCATCTAACTGATGTCCAAAAGTTTGTAAAATAAAATACAGCATAAACTATATCTATCCTTATCCGCTCCAATTATGCCCCTACCGTCCACCGGTCCACGCTGACCAAAGGGAGGCGATCTCTTTATCATTTCTGTCAATGAGATAGATTAGAAAAAACGGATCGAGTACATGTTTCCTTCTCTCGCGCGTATCTCCATCCGTCCTCGACGCCGCTGCAACCTCTTCGTCGTCTGCATGATCGACGAGCAAGTAGGCGGCGGCAAGAATCGACAGTCAGGTAGCGTCATGCTGCTGTTGCCGCTGCCGCTGCCGCCGCCGATGTCTTCGAGTTGTGCACTGATGCTGCCGGTAGTTGCCTGCATGCTGCTGGCACATCTATACACGTTTTGCTGCTGAAGCAGTTCATGTTAGTGAAACACATACATCAGCGGCGAGGTTGCTACTGATCCTTGCCGCCGCGGCGCCGCCGCTGGCTGCTTGCTCGATACTGAGGACGAAGAGGTTGCCGTCACATCGAGGACGAACACAGATACACGCGAGAGGAAAGGAAGCGTTGCGTTCGGTTTTTTCTAGTCGATCTCATCGATCTACGTGGTAAAATCGCCTCCCCGTGTGGACGGTCACGTCATCGTTCGCATGGCGCCTGTGATGGGCCTGGGCTGTCATGATTGAGGATCAGATCCGGTTAGAGATAACTCTTGGTGCAAAGCACAATGAATTGTAACATTAGATAGTGTCATGCTAAAAAAAAAAGAGAATATCTAGTATTTTGTGCCAGAGATGTCCAATTAAATAGTGATAAGTGCAATTTACTTAATTAATTATTTAGTAAAATTAAGTAGATTTAACAGTTAAACATGCAAATGACCGATTAATAGGGAAACATGACTAATCGGGAAAAAAACCAGGTGACTAACCGCTTAAGACTTCAGCCCTTAATTGTGGGCTGTGGTGTAGTCAATACCCTTCAAATAAACTATACATGATGGGTTACTCACTGTCAATGACTAATCAACCGATTACTTGGGTGTGAAATGGCCGTTTTTCACTATACTAGATAAGACTGGTACACATATGTCGCTTTCGACTTTCCGTGTCTGAAATATCATTTACTTAGCAGAAATAAAAATCCTTGCTATGATGAGACCTGGAAATGTACAACACCAAGCCATGTGCAAAATATAGCGTGCTACTTTCTAATTTATCTAAAACGGAGTTTACATTTTTAGTCAGTTCAGTATGTGTTAGAAATTAGGTCTGTAAATATAATTCTAAAGTATGCATATAGCTTAGTACAGTATTGTCTAGCCACTAGAGGGAAGATAATTTATAAAGTAGAGTTCTTGCCACTCCTTGGAACATATAACACATGGATAAAAATGGTATGAGGAGAACTTTGGCTAAACGCATACGTGTGCATGTATTCGCATATTTTTGTATGTAAAACCGCGTGACTTGTGCCTTGCGACCACATCATGATGTGGCGCGCTACTTGGCAGATCAAGTCTACCGTATTTTTATTGAACTGTACATCTCTCTCTTTAAATGAGGTTCAAACGTTTGAATTTAAGACTTTATTGGTATTGATGATAGGCAGTTACCAGTGGATAAATAACTGGTTAATTATGTTAGGACCAGTGGATAAATGGCTGGTTAATTGTGTTAGTTACCAGTGGATAAATGGCTGGTTAATCATGTTAGTTACTAGTCTGCATCTATATATATGCCTAGAGACGACCAGAGCATTGAGTCCAAAAAAATTACTGCCTCCTCCATTTCTTTTTCCTTCCACCTGCAAACCCGTAATGTTGTGTTGTAACGACTGAGCCTTGTCGACTCTTCTTCCCGGTGTACACCGTGAAGAAGGGGAGCAGTATCTCCGAGCCATTTCTGCTGCAAAGACATGCATAGGGGTAGCAATAAGATTATTGGGCAGCGCACATCTGCACAACCGCTCGCTTCACTACATCTATGTTCTGCACTTCATCGAACCTATGATTTTCCTGTTCTTCATCCGACCCCACTGTAAGTCGTTTGTGTAACTGATCGACTCTGATATAATTCTGCTATTACGTACATTTGAAGTACAATATGATTTGCCTGCTGCTGTTAGTTGTGAGCAGACTAGAGTCAAGTTTTGACGCATGTCTTTGGGTTTATGTTTGGTTATCCACCACAACATCCATCTACAATTGACCAATTCATGCAATTCAACAATGTGAACAACATGCCCTTAGCTGCATTCTGACCATTCAGGTAGATCAGCTCTATAATGCGTATATAGACTACAGGTCCACCATAAAATTGTGGGATACACTAGAGCATAAGTATACAGAAGCAGAAGTTGGTCGCTAGCTATACATGTGTGAGAAATTCTTCAACGTTAACATGGATGAGGTTATGTTGATAGTTAGACAAGCTCATGACCTTCAGCTTCTAGTTTGTGAGTTGAGCATTTGGGCTGTGTACTGCCTCCTAAGTTGTGGCTGAGGGCATTGTTGCCAAACTTCTTGTTTTTTGGCAGGATTTTTCCACTAGCTTGAAATACAATAGGGAAGAAATTTGTGTTCAGGATCTAATTGTTGCCCTCGATGTAAAAGAAAAAGGCAAGAGCAAATGATGCACATAGCACTTCTAGTTAGAATAATTCAAATTTTATAAAGAAAAAGATTACTGCAAAGGAGTACAAATGTAATAAATCTAACAAGACAACTATCTTTAACAAGAAAAGAAATGAGAAAAAAGATTTGAGAGACATCACCTGCTTTGTGTGTACAAAAGACGATCATATGGTGAAAGACTATCGCTTTCGCAAGAGCAAGGATGGTGAACAGCCAAAAAACAAAGTTGTCAACAGGATCATAGGCGAGGCCTCGACTTTAGTAGGGTATGGTAATTCTCCTGTTATCTTTTTAGCATATCAATCCATTGATTGGTGGGTAGATACTTGTCGGGACTCGGAACTTGCATTCTGAATCCTATGAGCTTCCCGTGCTAGTCCCACGATTAGTAAGCATAAATATATGTAATACAAAACAAAAAAGCATGCTACCTTAGAATGTTGAACCAGTGACAAATTCCTTGCCAAGCCAACTTTGCTTTCCCAACCATTTTCTTTCTAAACCATTTTGCAAAAACATAAAACTACTTATTGTGGAATTTCACTAAGCTTTTTCCATGATGGGGGACACAACTATTCGAATAAGTTTACACTATGCAGAGATTGTACACTTTATCCATACGACATAAAACATCCCACCATGCTACACATGTCATGTGATATCCGATTTGAGAGTTCATAACAAAGCTTTTGCAGTACTAGTACTAACAACTACCGCATTATGACACATTCTTAATACGGGGAGTGCCCTCTAGTGTCCCAAGACTCATACGGTGTATCAGGTACCTTCTGTTACAGGCAAGGTACCTCCAAACATGGAGTCTGCACCATGTCTGCACAACCCAAAATTTCACCTACAATCTACCACCTGTGGTGAAGTTGTTAGCCGTAGTAACTTATTATGCTAAGGCCTTCCCATAAAAACGTGTATGGCTATACGACTGTGTTTGGGTCTATGGCACAAAATGAATCGGACCTTAGTGACCCAGGTGAGACATCCACGAATCCAATTCTCGTGCAAACTTCACTGATCTCCACAACCACTCACCCAAGTCTAAAACAAGTTTTTCATTTTATTTCCTAACTAAAATATCAAAGGTAAACTCCACTATACTAGTTTCATGAGTCTCTCCCACTTTTGTATATCGTGACCCATTTCCATCGTAGCACTTTTAGTACCGTTATGAGCTTGGCTAAGCATCAACTACAATGTTTTAATTTACTAGGTTCCACATGTTGTAACTAGTGGGTATCATTGCTATGGTGACAATAGTAGGGTAACAAATTTATCAAGACGGGATTTGATACTGCAAATGGGTGTAACTACTACCTATACCAATATAGTGATTTTTACTGAAATTTTGCACATCCATAATAGTTTTGAACACAATATAAATAACACTGAAATATGGGATTAATACGATCAAAGGGGCACTTGTCGTGCTTGTTGAACTTAGTGTCTTGTATCGGTTCGTTGGCGAAAATCTCTGGAACATCGGTATCTAAGCGTCAACACCAATCATTCAAATAATAACCAAATAAATTCCAACAAAGAGAAAATTCAAATATTTTTGTAGAATATGAAAGATCATGATTTTGGAACATTTTAGAGACAAAAATCACTTAATTGGAGTTCATATGCAAAAGTTACATGCATTTGAATTTATTAGGTTTGAAAAATCATGGAAATTGAAAAATGCTATTGTTCATAGAGGTGACGTCGATGGCGTAAATATGGGATTACACTTTCCAACTGGGGTGGTGTATTCGTATTGGTTTTTAAAACATTTTAAAGGGTCGAGCCCACATGTCATAGACTTAATGGGTTAAAATGATTTTTAACAGAATACCGACAAGTAGGGCAAGCTAGTCAGTGACTTGGTAGAGAGAAGAGGGAGTAGCACTCACTGATAGGCAAGGGTCACCTGTCAGTGACTCCAAGCGGCACGCAACTCCAGCGAGTGCTGCCAATGACAAATGGTGGTGAGGCGTGTGGAGGGGAGGTGCAGGTAAGATAGAGGAGCCCACTAGGAGGCTTTGGGAGGGCTCGGCCATGAGTGAATATGGACAGAGAGCTCTGGTGGTAGCGTTCATGGCGGATGGTGTCGAGGAAGAAGGGGTGGTGCAGGGAAAAATTGGGAGGGTGCTCCCCTTGGTGGCTCATCGACGGTGGCCCAAAAGGGTTAGGGATGCACAAGGGTGCTACAGATGCATTGAATTGAAGATTGAGCCACTTACTTGGCGGGTTGGCTTCGATGTAGTCATGACCAACGTTAGAGAAGAAGAGGGGTTCTCGGCTAAATTGATACTCAAGCTTTGTAGGGGAGGAGAAGAGTAGGGTGTGGGGTGTTGGCGCTTAGCTTGGGCACCCTTTTAAAGTCGTGAGATGGTTGACGGCATTTAATGGCTATGGGCGCATCCACGAGCGCCATTGTGTCCATGAGCAAATAGACAAGCGGGTCTTTCAGCTTTGCAGGGACATCGTGATGGCGCAGTGAGGTCAAGGAGGTAGGGGCGGTCATTGGCAGGCAATGGCAGTGATGGCACAGCATCCCGAGGGCAAGTGTGTCAGCGAGGTTGTAATAAGTGAGCGCGAGCTCTACGGTAATCCAGGGCATAGCGGTTGGTTCTGCAATGCGCAGTGATGCTGGTGTCACATGAGGCGGACAATGCAAAGTTCTGATGGCACAGGGTAAGCGACAACGTTGATTGCACGACGTCGAGCACATGTCGGCCATTGTGGAGCTGGCATGGAGGAGAGGGGATGAGAGAAACACAATTCAAGGTGGCTCAGTGCACGAGGTTTGGTGGTCCCGTGACGCGGTGAGGTGGGCTAAGGCGGTCGACGATATTCCTTGCTATGGCACGCGGTGAGTAGGGCAGTGAAGAGGAAGAAGGGAGGCTGATGAGTGGGGTCGAGGCTTCAGCGGCTGAGAGAGAAGGAGATGGATAGAGGCCGATGAGCAGGATTGGGTTGTCAGTGACACAGAGAGAGATGCAGAGGCTGATGGGCGAGACTGGGTTGTCAGCAACATAGAGGTAGAAGGAGAGAGGTTGACGGGTGGGCTGAGACTGAGACATCAACAACATAGAGAGAGAAGGAAGAGGAGGCTGACAAGTGGGGTCAGGAGAGAAAAGGATTTCCCTTTTGATTTATGTGTAGATTTTTCAAGTCGGATTTCTAGAAATAGCAAAAGGACTCGAAAAATTCAAAAAAGTTTTGGCGTAACTCCTGACATAGTGCAAAACCTTGGGTAATGTCGGATCCCGGAGCAACAACTTCGAAACCCTCTTTGTAAATCGCACTAGTTCAGGATCAGCTAGTGCACATAGGATAACAGGGATACATATCAAGCATAATGACAATTTTATTTAACTGAATATGGGCCTGATGGCCAAAGTTTGCATCAATGGTCCATAAACCAAAATTAAATATAAGTAGCGGAAGAAAAACCGGAGTGGAAGAAGCCCACTGAGCTTGCCCACAAGCAAACGACAGTAGGATGCGGCCTATTCGTTCTGATCCTCACCCATGTCGAAGCAGTCCTCTGCAAAATGATGAATTGAGCAACATGAGCACATAAAGTACTCCACAAGTTACACCAGGAAGTTTAATAGAGTTGATGCATGCATAATGATTGACAGAGCAAGGCATAATAAGGTTAATCGAGCGAAAAGCAGAATTGAAATAAATATTGTAAGTAGATTCAAAAGTTGAATTTGATACAATATATAAAAAAAATAAGATTTTACTAAAATAATATCATTAGTGTAGGCTTCGACCAAACACCAACCTATCCGCCGGCATCCCACCCGGACCATCTTTTCTAAAAAGATCTCATATGGATTCCATCCATCCATAAGGTTTTTATAAACCATTTTAAAAAACAAAGTCTAATCCGTGAAAAACTTTAGTCAGCTTGCCCATGACCGTGGGCATGGCTATCTAGGATAGATTATTATACACTCTGTAGAGGTTGTACAACTTTATCCACAAGAAATGATCATTCCATATTGCCACTGGATAAACACCTCCTTTGGTGTGCGACGAAGAGATCATAACAAGGCCTTTACAATGTAAAGCCTTCAACCTGGCCAAGCCAACACTAAGGTTTCACCCCGGTAAGGAATCCACCAGACCGAGACCCCCTCTTGAGCCGAGTGGGACTTCTTATGACCTACGCCACGCTCACTTTCAATCTCCAACGAGACTCAGGTTGGGATCTGCAAATTAGTCAGTTAGGTCTATCCCATACCAGCCTTGTGCTAGTATGATAGGGCTTTGCAATAGTAGCTCACAGACCGGTGACTTAGGCACCAACCACATACCCCTTGTGCCTAGCAATCAACATTGTGTCACCAAACAACAATGCATGCCAGCAAGCACCCACCACCTAACCATTTATCTAAGTCTAAACCAAATTTTTATATGTTTGTTTGGAAACATTTGATAATCCTTCCTGACTCACCAAAGTCAATAGTACATTTCAAAATATTATCATTTTATGTGAAAAAGGTTATCCCAAAACAAAAATTATGTCTAAGCAGGTCTAAGCATTTGATACAAAATTTCTCTAGTCCATACTAGTGTACTAACTAGAGTTTTATCTAAGGTGACAAGGCATGTTGATGTTCAATGTCAAATTTTGCCATATATGCGAAGAACCAAAGAAAATAAATTCAAATATAAACTTCAAATAAAATACAAAAATTATAAAATATATAATAGGAGATAGGTTATGATTTCATATGAATTTGAATTTTGGAAGTGCACAGAAAATTTTGAATGGAATTGAGGCTTTGAAAATGAAATAGGTTTTGGAATTTAAAATTTAAAATTTTGGAATACCAAATAAACTTAAAATATTTAAAATGATGGCATAAATGGATAGATTGGAATTTTTTATGAATTTAGAAATTTGAATGGGTCCAATCAGAGTTAAAACGAAAGAGAACGGGCATCTGGAAGTTTCAAAAGAGAGAAAAACAATAAATTTATGACGTCAACATTGTATTTATTTTTCGGTTTAATTATTTTTCTATTGAAAAATGACTTTATGATATCAGGATGGCGTCAGCACTGGGTTAACGAAGACTGACCAGTGGGCCTCGTCTACCATGGACTAGGTCCACGGACCAGAGGGAGGCTGAGGTGGCACGGGGTGTGGCGTGGCATTGACATGGCCGAGGTGGTGCTGAGGTGGCGTGCCACGGGGCGCCACACAGCAGCCATGTCGGCTCCCACGCTGAGGTGGTGCCGCTGACCGGTGGCCGCGCACGGGGACCGAGGGGCATCGACAAAAGGTGGTGCTGCCGGGGTCGGCGAGGGATGCAACAGAGAGAGGGGGATGCGGGGAGTTCGGAGATACCTGGCGTGGAGCCCGGCGATGAGCGGAGGGCGATCAGCGATGAAAGGGAAGCGGCGGTGGTGCACGGCTCCCAGTGTGGTGGTGCCTTGGTAACGGAGGAGCTAAACCTATGGGCCGTGGATGTGCGTACAAGCCTAGCGAGTGGTGTTGGGGAGCTCTGAGGCCCGAGAGAGGGAGAGGAAGGGGGAACGGGGTGGAGTGAGGAATGAGGGTGGAGGGGAGAGCCTTATATAGGGCGCAGGAGGAGAAATGGCCGATGGAATAGCTCACCGGAGTTGAAGGTCGAGGGGTGGCGCGTAAAGATAGAAGAAATAGGATTTAAGGAGGGGAAATAGGTAGGAATGAATGCGGGAGTGAAGAGGCTTTCAATGGTAGCAAATGCCCGGGCTAACGAGAAGAAACGGCCAAATTTAAGAGCTCGGGCAGGGGCGTCAATGGCGGCGGGAGGGGGAAGAAGAAGGAGAGGAAGGAGAAGTGCTTGATAGGCAGACCCCACATGTCAGCGAGAGAGAAGAGAGAGAAGCGGACGGACGGATAGATTTAAGACACGTTGCAAGGAATAGATCCAGACCGTCGGCTATAGGATGAAGGTGTAAGTGGGATCGGGCGATCGGGATTAAAACGGGCGGGACGGATTGAATCTGGGCCTAACACGTGTCAGCCCAGGGAGATTTTGGGATTAGAATTTGTTTTTGATATTCAAAAATACTAGGAAGCTTTGAAAATACTTTAAAATAGCAAATAAAGTCTAAAAATTCCAGACAAATTCTCAGACCTAGGAAAAATATTTCCAACTTAAATTTGGTCTTTAATTTTTACAAAAATACTTTTTAGTTTTGAAATTTATTTTTAAACCCAGAAAAACACAAAAAATCCAAATAAAAGTCAAATGCTTTAAAGTAATTAATTTGACCTAGGATTTTGCAAATTCAAAATACTCTTTATTTGATAATATTTTTATGTTTTTAGTTAAATTACTTTTTAGAAAAGCCTTTTTTTAAAAGCTAAAAACAAGCAAATGAAATCTCCTAAATTTAAGCAACCAAAGAACACTTGATTTTATTTTAAATTAAATTAATTTTTACCAAAATTTTCAAAATATATAGTTGGGCTGTTATAGGTAGATTTTCCATGTATTTATTTACATGAACTTTTCTTGAAAATTCTTCAAAGCTCACTATTTTATTTAAAAACATTGTTCTGGTTTGGAGAAATTTTGGGGAAATGCTTAAAATTATTCAAATGTCATTTCTAGCCCTAAGAATCCATATTTTAACATGATTTTTACTATGAGTTCCCTTTTTCCATTTCATGGTTCATCTATTTTAGAATAAGTTTCAATTAAAATTGAATTTTTACCCATTGAAATAATCTTTTCCAAATATTTTCTAAGGAAATTTTAATAAAAAACCAAGGAAATGATGATGCAAAAAAAATTTAAAATTCTCCTCAATTTTAGGTTTCCTATAAATTGGGGTGTTACAGACTTACCCCCTTAAAAAGAATCTTGTCCCCAAGGTTTGGACAGTTCAGGGAAAGTTACGGGTGTTCAGCTCTAAGTCGGTCCTCATGCTCCCAGGTGACTTCATCTATAGTGTGATTGCATTGTACTCTACACATCTTAATGGACCTATTTTGACTATGACGTTCGCCTTCCTCTAATATCATTATCGGGTATTTTGGATAGGTTATGTCTGATTGAAGCTCAATCTTTTCCAGGAGGGGTCTGCTTAGTAGGATATCGTAAGCATTCTTGAGCTGAGACACATGAAACACATCATACACATTTGAGAGTTCGAGTGGTAGTTCTAATTGGTATGCTACTTTCCCTTTTTTGGCAACTATTCGGTATGGCCCAATGTATCTTGGTGTTAATTTCCCTCGAACATGGAAACGACAGTTGCCTCAGAGTGGCGTGACTTTTAAATTCACATATCGTTTGGCTCAAAACTCAATTCTCGTTGTCGATGGTCATCATAGCTTTTCTGTCTAGACTAGGCTTCTTTCAATCGGGTCCTAATCAATCGAACTTGTTCTTCGTCTTCTTTTAGGATTGTAGGACCAAAAACTTGTCTTTCTCCAGTTTCAGACCAGTTTAGGGGTGTTCTACATTTCGTTCCGTACAAGGCTACGAAAGGTGACATTTGCAAGCTGGTTTGGTAGGCATTGTTATAGGAAAACTCGACATATGGTAGAAACTTTTCCCAATTTGGTCCATAGGGTAGTACACAAGCTCTAAGCATATTCTTGAGGATTTGGTTCACTTGTTTAGTTTGTCCTCCAGTCTGTGGATGATATGCCATGCTAAAATCCAAACTTGTACCTAAGACCTTTTGTAACCTCTGCCAAAAATACGAGGTAAATTGACTTTCTCGATCCGACACTATCCTTTTAGGTATTCCATGTAGACACACTATCCTAGACATATATAACTCGCGTTTGAACCACAATCTCTTGTATTCATGGAATGAAGTGGGCAACCTTAGTCAGACGGTCCACTGCAACCCATATCGAATCACAACCTTTCTGCAATCTTGGCAATCCGGTGATGAAATACATACCAACTTCTTCCCATTTCCACTCTAGTATGGGTAGTGGTTGTAGTAATCATGCTGGGCATTGGTGTTTAGTTTTCACTCTCCAACATATATCACACCTAGTAACAAACTTTGCTATGTCTCTCTTCATTCCATACCACCAAAATCTTTGTTTCATGTCTTGGTACACCTTAGTACTTCTTGGGTGCATGATGTAAGGTGTTTCATGGGTTTCCCTAGTATCAATTCCTTCAGAGTCTTGTCGTTGGGCACAACTAGGCGCTTCCTATACCATAAGGACTAGTACTAGGGCTGTGGTCAATCTCTTCTTTAATTCCCAGAAGATTTCTTCACACTTGGTAGTCCATTCAAACTTCTTTTCCTTCTTAGGAAGTTGGGTCATGAGTCTGGCAATACTGGAAAATTGTCGATGAACCGACGGTAATATCCGACCAAACCAAGAAAACTATAGACTTCTGTAATGGTCTTAGGCAGTTTCCAATCCAACACATCCTTAACCTTATGTGGGTGTAATGCAACTCCACTTTCGGATAGCACGTGTACTAAATATCCCACTTCTTTCAACCAAAATTCACAGTTGTCAAATTTTGCATACAACATGTGCTTTCTGAGTTTTTGCAATACTAATCTCAGGTTATACTCATGCTCTTCTTCATTCCTTGAGTATATGAGTATGTCATCTACGAAGACTACAACAAATTTATCCAAAAGCTCCATGAACACTTTACTCATGAGATTCATAAAGTATGTAGGAGCATTGTTCAACCCAAAAGACATTATGGTGTACTCATACAAACTATGATGGGTTATGAGGGTTATTTTTAGGATATCTTCTGACCTGATTTTGAGTTAAAAATATCATTATCTTAGGTCAATCTTGGAGAAAACTTGGGCTCCATTCATTTGATCAAATAGATCATCAATCCTAGGAGTAGGTACTTATTTTTGATGGTCACCGCATTTAGGGATCGCTAATCAGCACACATCCTTAAATTATCATCTTTCTTTATCACAAACAACATGGGTGGTCCCCATGGCGATGAACTCGGTCCAATAAATCCCTTATCATGTTGTTCCTTGAGCTGCTTCTTCCGCTAGGCTAACTCGTCTGCATGCATCCTTTGTGGTCTCTTGAAATCAGAGTTGTTCCAGACTATAGCTCGATTGCGAACTCCATGTCTCTATCTGGTGGTACTCTAAGCAATTCCTTTAGAAATACATCAGGATACTCATATGCTATTGGTATTTGGCTTAGGTTTATGCTCGAAAGGCAGTTGAGAGAAGGAAGGGACAATCCGGTCCGGTTAGAGATAAACGTGAAGTGATTCCCTTCTTCACTAATGAGGTCAATCGAATGGTTGGCATAATTTATCTGTCCTTCTTCACTATTGTAGGACCGAAATGGCGACAGAGGGGGGGTGAATGTCGTTCTCTTTAAAATCGCCCCCGAGAATTCAGAAAATTAATTCTGCTGAAAACTAAAACGCATGCAATACTAAAAAATCAGCGTAAATCAGAGAGTAATCAGTAAAAATTGAAGCTGATAATATTACCGTTTGATCTGCATGCAAAGAGGTCAAAGATCGGAAAAAGAAATAAAAGAAAAGGCTGAACTCTGAAGAAGAGAGCTGCCGAACAGAAAAGAACTGCCGAACAGCTGACAACAAACAGTGAGTACACTTGCTGCCGAAGGCTGGATGTGCTGCAGATTAGGAACTGAAACCACTGCCGAAAACAAGAGAAAAGCAGAGCAGACCAGATGCTATACTACAAACTACTGCAAGTAAAAGGAAAAGCAAAAGAAAAAGAAGGAAAAACACAAAGGAAGGACCAGGAGGAGAGACTGGATCGGCAGGGAAGAAATTCAGATGCAACAGCCGAATGCAAACAGACACTAGAGAAAATACAAACTGAAGCTAACCAATAGAAATAGCACACCAATTTTTATAGCTGCCGAAGACATGAATGGACCAATTTGAATAGTATTGCATTTGCTGTGTACTTCAGATTAAGGAATCAACAGTTCATAGGAAATAGCCATCTCATTTTAGATTGAAAGAGCAATTCTGAGGTGATTCTTCTTCAGACGAATGATCGAGACTTCAAAGACAAACAGCAAATAGACTCCAGGAAACAACAACTCAACAAGTGCACAGGCAGTAGGTCTCTAGCAGCTGAACAGGAGAATAACTAGCCAAAACAAGAAACAACACTATGCTGCCAAAGGAGTCTTAAAACCAATTTACGAGTAGATCATTTCTACCTTCTACAGGTCATGTGATTGAGACTTCAGATCAAAGAAAGGATAGATTTCAAGAAGAGAGAATCATTTCTCAACAAGAAACACAAAGCAAGATCATCTTTCCACCAAAAAAAACAAGAGAACATGAAAAACTTCATATTTTAATTCCAACAAAAAGGAGTCCCGATACACATGAACATTAGAACAAGAAAGATTACAAGACTCTCAATCCATCCTCTCCCTCTCAATCCGCAAGAACACCAAGAGCGTCACATGCTTCTTGGGAGGAACACAACACACACAAAGAACTCTCTAAAAGACTTTGTGATCCTCAAAGGGGTATACAGCCCCCAACCCCTATTTATAGCCCTTGGCTAACGGGTCTCCAACCCGTTACGTCGGCTAAACCCTAACGGAGCCGTCTCCCGCTTGTGCAGCCTTGCGAATTTACCGATTCGCCCCTCCTGCACCTTCCGGGAAGCTTCCGCGCTCCTTGCCTCGCACGCCTTGCAACCACGTCGAGTCCACGTCGTCTTCGACACATCATGACCGTTCTGACCTCAGCCCACCTGCGCCTAGTCCGGTCCACCGTGTCTCGCCACGACTCCGCCTCGATGTCCTGCAGACACACAGACAAGAAAACACGTCACATAGCACCGCTCGATACATGAACGCGTAAATAGCATAAATAAAATCAAACCTGTCGCACCAAAAGAATATACATCCTAACCCATACGACTAGGTTCGACCAAGTCCGACCGAGCCCGTTACGCCACGCAACGTCTAGGTCCGAACCAACCGACTCAAACTCGACTTTTCCTAAACCGATGTCAATTACTCATCATACACAACGAGATGACCTCCACATGGTCTCTCAACTATCAAGACTGCTATGAACTTAATCCCATTGATAGTTATATTGATTGTGGGCATATCAACTCAGTCCTTAGTTCTGAACCTAGGGATTGAACTAGCATGGATTTATCTAGCAATCATATTTCCATCTATTGTTGGATAGTAAAGTTCTTGGATATGAAATAATGAGATGCTCCGGAATCAAATAAAACCATTGAAGGGGCTGAGTTGATGAGAAACATAGACAACACTACGTCGAGCGCATCTTGGGCTTCTTTGGTGGTTGCATGGTTCACTCAGCCTCTACCGATATTCTGGGTCGCTCCTAGGGCTCTATTTTGGGCTTGAGGTGCTTAATGTCCTTGTCCTTGCACTGGTGGTCTCATGGGGGCACGTGGTGGTATATTCTGGACAACTCCTTATTTCTTTGAGCACTGGCTCGCATAGTGGCCAAGCTCACCACAATGGTAGTAATTGATAGCCTTGGCAGCTCCAACTAGGTGATTCCCATAAAAAGGAGGTCGGGCAACATGCTAAGGTGGACATTGGGCTATTACCAGATTTCTGGGTGGCTGTGGCATGGGTGGACGGATAGCAAGTGACTGCCACATGTGTGGGCGTTATGCACCACTACTGTCTAATGGAACCAGAACCAATATTTTTGAAGTTCATTTGAATTTTGTTGTGAAATTTTTGTTTTTATGCGGATTTTATATCCAAATTTTCGCGCATGTAAAAATAGCGTACGAGGCCCAAGAAGAGGAAGCCGCAGCTGCAGACCCCGACACTCAAGACCCAAACCTCTGTGACCAAGGCGAGTTAATACTTTGATCATGTTGAACCTACATTTTCTGCAAATTGCTTTTGTTTAAATTATCAAAATTGCATGCTATTATTTATATACAAATACATGCTTAATTTAAGATCCTAGTTATATGCCCATGTTTACTTTGATTAATATTACACCCCTTTTTTTGAATGCTTGATAATGTGATCATTGTCACCCTAGTAAAATTTTGATAGTAACTTTTCGAAAATAAGTCCGTAATTATATACCATGCTTAGTATTTCTTAGACATTCATGGGCGTGAGAACGCCCAAGCATCACTTTTAAACATGAAAAAATTTGGTTGGGCAGTCATGGTGGTAATGACTGATATGTGATGGATATGAATATTTTATGTTCCCAAAAATCCTACTTGCTTAAAAATATGGGCGGATGGATCGAGGGTGTGTGTGAGTGGTGCAGTGGAAGCACAAAGTGCTTAGTGGTAGAGCCGCCCAGGAACCCTAAGGACCGAATCTTGTGATGACCTCCCAAGGTACGACAGTACAACCACAAGCTGGCAAAGTGTAGGCAGGACTAACTAATTTGCATGGCTCTAGTGTGGTTACGTGAAGGTGTGAACACGAGCAAAGGGACGGATGGTCTCATTCCCGCCTTTGCCCGTGATGGCTCACGAGGGACCCTTCTCGAGAGATGCGTGCATCCTACAGAAGATAGACCTTAGCGGGCGTACCCACAAGTAGTATTATGCATTGCAACAGTCTTGTGATGGTCTACTCAACTGCATGGCTAAGGAATCATGTGGTGCAACGAGCAGATTTATCTCTTGTGGGTAAAGTGTACAAACTCTGCAGAGTCAAAACTATTCAAATAACCGTGCCCACGGTCAAGGGCGGATTTGGGAACTTAATCAGATATAGTTCTATTTCAAAAACTTTGGGGTGGAAATGGAAAGTGGAGGGCAGAGAAAGGCCCTTATTTGTGTTGTCCTGGGTGTCGCCCCAGTGGTAATGTAAGCGGCTATAACGCTGAAGGTATGACATACAGAACAGAGACCATGTAATGGTGGATGGTCTCTGGATCGTTAATAGTAAAGCATACTCTCTATGTAACATGTTTAAGTTCAAAATGCTAGGTGTTAGGCAATTGTGAAGTATTGTATTTAAGATGCAAAACTGGCAAATAAAATAACCTGAGCCTCTCTTGATAAGCCATGCATATTACCTATTGCACCTTGTGTGTTGGCTCGCTGAGCACGGTAGTTAGTGTGCTCACACTCGCATTACCAAAAATAGAAACAGGGACGCAGGATCCTCATGCTCATGAAGATGCCCCCGCCACTGAAGGAAGGAGCGAAGAACGATATTAGGGCGTCAATTACGTTTTCTAAACATAGACAAGCTAGACCTACGGCACCGTGAATATGTATGTTACCTAAGCCTAGGTAACATATGAGTTTACCTTACCCCCAGTCGCTTGCCTGTGGTTATGGTCTCACTTTTGCTTTTGTTTCCGCTGTTTGTTTGTAATGATAACATTTGGCCTATGCGCTGCTTTTGTAAAACTGTTGCCCGACGTGGTATATTTTAAAACTCTGATCTGTAATATTCATATATATGCGATGTATGAGATGATACAGCAATGTACATGTGCGCATTATCTACTGATCTAGGGAATAATGCAGCAAATCACAGGAGATTCTGGATTGAGAAATCCGGGTCTGACACCCATACCCAAGCGGCGGCGGTGGCGCCTCATGCGGGAGGTAACAACAGCAGCTTCAACCGGGGGCCGAGCGGCGGCGGTGGCACCTTGTGCAGAGGGCGGCAGCGACGGCGCCTCGTGCGAGAGAAGACGATGGCAGCTTCGCCCGTGAGCCGAGCGGCGACGGCGGCGTTCGGGCCAGCATCGGCACATGGCGGCTCGGCAGTCGCAGCCATATGCGGATGGTGCGGTAGCGTGTACAGGCGGTCCGGCTTCTGCCAGGGCGCAACATGGAGCTCGGATGCGTTCGGGCTGCGAAGGCTCCCGTGGCTCGGTGGCGTAGTCTCATGCGAGAGGCGCGGTTGTCGTGGCTGTATGTAGGCGGTGTGGCCGACTGCGTTGTTTTGCAATCAACATCTACTCTATCATGCCAATCTACCGATCAGCTTGGCCGACGACTTCAAGTCAGCTCGCAGTATATTAGTGCGGATTTTGTACTGTAGAAGATAATCTAGGATGTAAAATTTGCGGAATTGAAACAGTCTAGATAGACGATTCAATATATAATTGTCGTACTTCGACGATTACTTTTCGATCCAATTAAATGAGGCCCGGAGATAGGCCGGAGCAGATTGTGCTGATAACGTATTGAGGAACGTCGCTGGCGAGTATAGTCCGATTAATCACCTCGTAGATGGAAAAAGAATTGCACACGAAGCAATACAAGCAATAAAATTGACACAGTGATTAGGGAACTCTTTATTTTTTCTTTATTAGTTTCTCCTCCCAGAGACACATCATACAATCATTCGGGCGCCTATATAGAGGCTAATGGATAGAATGTCTACTATGGACAGACTCGGGCCCAGGTTTTCCAACATGGATAAGTTTAGAACAAAACAGTGGTACAACAAAGAACAAATAACGGTGGAAGCAACCGCATCATTTCCTTGTGTGACCGATGACTCGCAGGTAAAACGGAGACTGGAGATTAAGGAACAGAGAAATAAAAATAAGACATTGCTTTCAACGGTAAGAGAAGTACTAATTAAAAATTCACGGCCAGGCACACATCATGTTTTCACCAAGCGAAATTTGGACGCTTTTGGCACCTTTCTTATCATCAATTCCCGATATAGCCCCTTTGAGAAAAATTCGATCGGCCCCTGCCGACCGCACGACTCGCCAGAGGCGACACGTGGCGATCGTGCGGCGGCGGCGCGACGACACCGGGTCGTCGGCTCCCGACCGCACGACTCGGGCATCCACTGTAGCAACCGAAGTGGTGCGGTTGGCGGCCGCACCACTCCATTAATTTATGCGGTGCCCGACCGCACCACTACCTGTACAGTATTAGGGTTAGGGTTTGGACCGATCAGCGTTTTTGCAAAAAAAAAACGTCTTATATTTGTGTGAAGTAACGATTAGTGTATTTGTGATTTTTGTACAATGTTGATCGTGAAAAATATGTTAAACTAGCAATAACACTTTTCGATGATGATATGTTGTTTTATTGGAAGAAATTTGAAGAAATTTTTTTTGAGGACAACTGTGATATGAACAATTGGACGAAAGGAAGGAAAGTGATATTTAACAGGTAGGAATCATTGCATGCGAAAACACAAGATAATAAGCTTAGCTGAATAGAAATAAGCTTCACAATCTGATTGGCCTGCTTTGTCATGTCATTGCGCAAAGCTTAGCGTGGGTCTATTACATTTTGTCTACTGGGTGTAGCGTAGTTGTTTTCCCTTTCTATTGGGCCCTGAGGATGGCTCCGCTGCCTCATTCTTCCTGTCACTCTTGGTCTTGAGAGCTGCCTCACGAGCTTGCAGCGCATCCTCCTTGGCCTTCAGACGGTTTTGTGCCACCATCACGCGGCGCTCTTGCTCAAGGCGCATCTGGCGTGCCACCTCGCGAGCCTGAGTCATCTTGACAAAGTATTGTCCTTTGTTTTCCACCTCCACCGCCCGGTTATTTGGCCATGCCGGCGACACCCGATCAACCCATTCGACGAACGTGCAAGCCTATGTGTGGCGTGGTAGATGTCATGAATCAAGTTGAAAAACTATAACGAGAAACAAATGATTTAGTTGTCGTCGTTACCACGAAGTCGCCATCCAGGTCTGGACACTTGAAGAACCTACGGCCGTATTTGGCTCGTTGTACTCGATCCGTCCAGACTCCCAACATCGTTCTAAAGCCGCAATGGCACTTCGGGCGCTCATGCCACTCCGGCACTCCAAATGGGTCGGAACTCCAGGAAGACATTGTTGTGTTGTAGTATTGTGATGGCTTGAGGAGGAGATGTGGAATGGAAGACATAGGAGGCCTTTATGTAGGCATGTTAGCTGGTGCAGTGGGCATAGTCCATGGAGAGGGTGTCGTATGAATCTTTTCGCTTTTTCAGGATTCCAGTTCAGCAATAAATGTTCCTATGTAGGCTTTTCAGAGCCTGTAGTCTCGTAATAAATTCATAGTTCGTAGCCTTTTCAGTCTTTTGCAGGAAACAGCTCGTAGGCTTTTTTCAGGATTCCAGAGCTGCAATAAATGTTCGTATGTAGGCTTTTCAGAGCTTGTATTCTCGTAATAAATTCATAGTTCGTAGCCTTTTCAGTCTTTTGTCATGTCACTGCGCAAAGCTGGCCTCTTTTGTCACGTCACTGAGCAAAGCCGGGCCTCTTTTGTCATGTCATCGCGCAAAGTCGGCCTCTTGTCATGTCATTTGCGCAAAGCTGCCATCTCGCCAGGTCATTGCGAAGTCATTCCCGTTCGGTATAAATAGCCGTTTGGGGTCCCATGGCATTGTACGTGAGAACCTCAGAAATCACACAACGGCACGCGTTACATTGCGTGGTGAAAATATCATGTCGGAAGCGGATGGGCGGTGGAATTTGGGTCACCAAGGAAGACCTTCCTTAGAAAGGAGGAGATCTTGATGCAGTCGCTTGGTACCAAGGCGGCGTGCTCAACCATCGTGGCCGAAATGTAGACACAATGAGTACGCTGTCGTGCAGGTCCTGGATGGCCCGTCCGATGGCGGGCGACGTTTCTTCCGATGCCCACGCTCTGAGGTAGAAAGTAGTAATACTACATTTTTTGTTAGTGCTTATGGAGCCTTCATGTTTACCGTCCTTTCGTGCAGATGGCAAAATGCGACTTCTCCCACTGGATTGACCCTCCTCATGAACGGTATATTGTCTGCTATGTGGATACATTATGGCAGCGAATATTGGAGTTGGAAGCCCGAATCGAGACTCTCAGTGAGGATAACAACGACCTCCGCCAACAGATGCAACGCGAGAGGGGCAACGAGGAGGTCGTCAACATAGGAAGCTCTTATGATCCCACATGTTGCTGCGCGAACCTTAGTTGCATATGTGCGTGCCACTTCCACGACGGCCAGCCACGTCCGAGACGGCCCCCTGAGCAATACTCCATGTGGGTGCCACGAGGCTCGTTTGACATATAGGCAACGAGGGGTATGGTTGTACCTTGAACCAGTATGAACACTTTCTACGATCGGGAGTAGACAGAGTGATTAAGTTAGCAATATGTCGTATTTAATTTATTGCCTGTAGTTGACATATTTTGCGTACGTGCAATGTATGTGTTGTTTCTTGTTGGCGATGCATGACCTGTTCAGATACGTGGGCTCCATGACTTTAGGGCCCCCTGAGCCTATAAGAGGGAGCCATTCCTCACCTAGCCCCCGCATTGTTCTCCCTCACCTCTTGAATTACTTCTTCCGATTATGTGTACATTTCATTCGTGCTAACCCCCCCGCACACTGATATGAGTCAGTTCAGCACCTCGCCATCGGGACCCATGGTGATTTGCCCAAAATGCAACACGGTTGTTGCACGTAAGACTTCACACATGGCTGCGAATCCTGGGCGTCACTACTACAAGTGCCCATTTCACTCGGTGAGTATGATTGTTTCGGGTTCGTTGAAATCGTAAAAGCAAGTTACAAATTATTCTTGTCATGAAATCGCATGAAGCCCCCGGCGGTTGCCGATTTTGGGTGTGGGAGGATGAAATGGGGACTAGGACCGGCGAGTGTTCGAATGACGAGTTGTCGTGGTGGTTGCAACCCGTCGAGTCTGGCATCGTTTGACAGATCGAGTGGAAGATTAATTTACTGTTATGTGTTATTCTCTTTCTTGTGTTTATTGTTATCCTCAAGTTGTAGTTGTGCACGTTGTTCTCCTCTATGTTCGTAGTGTTTTTTGTTATCGTGTCTTCTTCTTGTGGATGGTTGGTGTATGTTTGTGTAATGCAAGGTGTTACGTTAAGTGCATATTTGTTGTGAGTACGCTGTCATATTGGACAGGAGGCTAAATTATGCAAGGTGAAAAGAACAGTATATTACAAACACAACAAAAGTATGTTACAAACACAAAAACTCATTGTCCACCTCGTCTTCGCCTCCTCTGACGTCGTATCTGATCCTCCGAGAACGTGAACCTGCTAGGAGAGTGTGGTGCATCTCAAAGGTCGTACTGCGAGGCCTGCATCGGAGGCGGTGGTGGGTACAACTCCGTGGAGAGTTGCGATGAAGGGCCGAAAATAGAGCTCAGCCAATCGGAGGAGGTGTCTACGTCCTGCTGAGGATCAAACAGCTGAATTAGGCAATGAAAAGTATGAAATATTTATAATGAGTAGTAATATCGTAAGGCATTTACCTGGGGAGTCTGAAACGTAGATGGCCCTCCGTAAACTTCGTGTCCCTGTTGCTCCGTGAATGTCTGCAATTTTTTTGCGAGGCGATTAGATGGCATTGAAATACACATGTTATGTGCGATGCGTTAGTACATACACATGCATGCGGTTTGTCCGAATGACGATGACGTAGGCAAATAACGCATGTAGTCCTGGGCTGTGTAACCTTGGTAGGTCTGCCCAAACCACTCATCCCGCCCCTGTAGTGTGGACTGACCACCATGCGCGAATGGTGGCAACGTCGCCGCCGGTTGTTGCTGAGAGTCAGGGTCGCTACCTGGAGAGGGATCCCGTCGCCCTGGAGAGGGATCCCGACGCCCTGGAGAGGGATCCCGTCGGTCCTCGCCCGCCCTCCGTGAAGACGATGGCTGCAGCAACGTGCTATCGCATCGCAAGTGCTGCGAGGAGAAAACATTGGTTATACGTAAGTAGCAATTGAGTGGAAAAACAAACTATTGCGAAACGTTGTACCGCATGTCCGAAGCGCTGCGAGCAATGGGCAAAACGCCGGTGTCTCGCAGTAGTGGGATGTACCGATGGTCTAGAGGCCAGTGCTCTCGGGGGCTCCTAAGGATCAAACTCGGAGGGCCGGCTCTAGATGACCACGCTGCGCATCGGTGATGCTCATCCCAAAGGGGCTCAAGCAACTCGTACGCCATCTCCTGCCGATGAATGAAAACAAATTAGTACGTTATGACAAGAAATATGTACGTAATGACAACATAATATACAAAAAACGTATTTTGCAGCGAATGACAACAAAATGTGCAACAGATGACAACAAATGACAGCGAAATATCAAATAAATGACAACATAACTTCTAGAAAATAACTCAACCAAATTGTACACGCAAATAATCTCATAACATACATTCAGCATAGTTTGAAGGATGCATGATCATGTGCTCGCAGACACAAGATGAGCACAACAAAGTCCCACAATAGTTACAAAACACGGAAGCAGCTATGGAGCGTTACTTGACGTCGGCCTGTTTGGGCAATGCCTAAATGAATGGCCAACAGTCTTGCACATTCTGCACTTTGGGCGCCGAACACGATCTCCACGCTGGCTATCATCCATGTCATTCCGAATTCGAAGGCTATGTCGTCGCCCACGGCCGACATGCTTCAGTGCAGCGTTCGGCACCCACTTCACCTGCCCTGGCCACAGTTCCCTGTAATGCATGTCCACCCCATAGGAATAGAACTCTGTACTCCATGTTTCAAACAAGTGCTTGATGTCATAGTACTTCGACATGTAATGCGTGCGCGTCTGGTGCCATACCGCGCATGCCGCGTACACATGTGAGCATGGTTTGTGCAGCAGTTGTGGCTTGTTGCACGTGCATGATGCTCTCTCATCAATCGTACTTGCTTACGGTCCCCTCTAGTCTGCCCCATCATATACTTCTGTCTAAGGCGGACCTCGAACTTCCTCCGTAAGCCATCCATGGGTTGAGCAATATGCGAACGAGACTTCTCCATCTTCTTGTGCATGTAGGCTGCGCTACCTCAGAAATCTCGCCTTCGTCGGATGTTTCTTCGCCATCATAGCTCTATTGACAAAGTATCCAACCGAGCGGTTCCAACTCTCTTCAACGATTCTTTGTGATAGGCGGGGATCGGCGCCTTTAGCACACCATTGTACACCTCGGACATATTTGTTGTCATGATTCCATACCTTGCCCGCCGGTGTCATGCGAGAGACCACATCTCCAAGTCGGTGCATTGGGTTAACCCATTGTGTGAACTCCCTACTCGCCGATCCTCCCGTCACGGCCCCGCTTCATCTGTTGTACACGCCGAACATGCTTGCTGGTCTCCTGGTCAAGGTGCCTCCACAAGGCCTCGAACTTCCTCCTCTGGTTCTGCATACAAAGCTTTTTGAACATCTTCATTAGTTCCTTGCTATGGAACCTTCTGTGGAAGTTCGCTGCAAGATGCCTCATGCACCACCGGTTCTTCATGTCATTCCACTGGAAGGGTGGCTGTGTCCCGTTCTGCATCGTTCGCATTGCAGACAGCAAGCCTGCATTGCGGTCGGAGATGACACACACCTCGGGCCGATCTTGAACTACAGCCTGCTTCACGTTGGCAAGAAACCACAGCCAGCTATCCGTATTCTCGTTCTCTACAATTGCAAATGCCACTGGCGAGAACCGGTCATTTGCATCAGCTGCAACCGCGGTCAGGATGGTACCCTTGTACTTGCCAGATAGAAATGTGCCGTCCATCGTTAGCACTGGACGGCACCACTTGAAGCCTTCAATTGCCTGCCTAAAGGCCCAGAACACTCTGTCAAGCAAAAAATAATTTGGCCCTTGCACCTCATGAACCCGCTCTTGCTTGTTAATGTAACTGCCTGGGTTTGCTTCTACAATTTGACGCAGCATTCTTGGGACCAAATCATATGCCTCCTCATATGTCCCAAACTTACGCTGCAGGACCTTCTGTTTCGCCCGCCATACCCTCTTGTAGCTGACATCAAACCCCACCGTGTTTGCCACATCCGCCATGAGAACCTTTGGAGAAATGGACACATTTGCCAGAACAAGATGGCTTATCAGCTCCGCAACATATGACGACGTCATGTTGCGGTGCCTATGCAGTGGCGCCGCAAGCTCACATGTGTGATCCTCCATCACCGTTATCCGGAATTCCGTGGCTGCGCCCCTGAACCGCTGCCCACGGACCTTGCCAGGGCAGGAGCCGTCGACACACTTCACAATGTATGTGTCAGGGTTCGACCTGTGCACCCTGAATGTCCGGCTGATGTTGACGGCGTACGTGGCAATAGCTTGCTGCAAAGCACTCTTGTTACGGAAGCACTGCCCTAAAAGGAGTGTGCCCTCATTGAATCCCCACTCTGCCTCCTCCGCCCGTGGCAGAACTAGGGACTGCGCTGCGATGTCGTCCAATCTGGACGGCACATACGCACCGTCCGTGGTTACAACACCACCTAACACACCTCCCGCTGTAGGTTCCCCTTCATCCTCCTCTTACAGAATCGGCCGTTTCCACATACTCTTCCTCCTCGCTTTCCACTTCCTCCACCTGGTCGGCAAGGTACTCATGACAGTCAACTCGGGCAGCCCACCACCTGTCTGCACCTTCATTCACCTGAAAATTTTCCACATCCCTCCGTACGTCTCCATCTCCCATTGACTCATGCACTCCTACTTCACCGGCATATTCATGACCCCCGGAGAGTAATGCAGGCTGTACATCTCCGCCAGCTACACCAGAGCCACCCATGGCGGATGATTCTGTCCTCTGCACGAAGTGAACATACACCATTGGCATGGTATAAATCGCTGCGTCAGGGTTGCACACGACCTCCATGTAGTTGGCCCATGAGGCATCACTCGTCACCTTTATAAGTTGCCACATTGTCTCCCCTGCAGCACCTACCACTGCGGCATACACTGCCTCGATCCGTATTTTGTTCCTTGCGGTGTCCCGATCGAAGGCAGAACGCACGCATCTCCGTAACTCAGCCAGGCTCATGGTGCTCAGATTGGGTGCCCGGAACACAGTCCGGTCACAATTAGACAGGTCTGCCCCGTACGGCCCGTCGCGTACGAGACCACTTCCGGAGAACACAAACAAATCTTGGATGTCACCCATGGCGTACCTAACGTAAGTCCATACTGAACCCTTTTAGTACATATAACATGCAACAAGTGTACCATCACTCAATACCTACCACCCACCACATACAAGAGTAATATTTTCATCTTCGTTTCTAAATCTAATTTTTAATTCATTCATGGAGGGCGCTAATAAATTTCTATGTAAATCAAATAATCAATGTAATGTACCATGTATAAATTTCTACATAAATCAAATTAGCAATGTAATATACTATCCATAAATTGCTAAGATGTACTATTGTTCTGCTAAGTGTTTCTCAGATGCTTGGCAGTACCACAGGGTTTCGCATAAGAGTGACACCATACTTACTCACTTTTTATTTTATTCTTGTTTTTGCTTGAGATGTTAATTAATACTTGCAAGTTGGTTTTCTAACGCCGAAGCTATGCAATTGATGAAAAACTTTAGAACAGCACGGGACTAACTATTCTTGGTTTTCTAAGCTTAAGCTATATCCATTCTTGGTGATATTTACTGTAAATTTAGGTTTTCGTTGCACGCACGAGACTAACTAAATCGCACTACAACAACACTACAAAATTTATTCACATAAAATATAAAATACGATACACTACAACTACAAACATTGTTTCACGAAAATTACATGTATGAGCTCCGTAAATAACGTTTACGTTAATTACACAGTAATCAACATAATAACATTATACACACATAGAGATTATATTTACCTTTTCTTGAAGCTCACGGGCCGATCTACAACTTTCACAATTGCGAAAACTTCAGATCACTTCAAAATTTACTCCAAAATCAGTGTTTGCCGTGCTGCTTTCTTTCTTCTCTTGTTGCTTCTTTTCTTGCTTCTTCCTCTCTTCTGCTTCTCTATCTACCCGAATGCAAAAGAAGCGAGTCTGCGCAACTCAGGCCATTCCCTTCCTTTTATCGCGAGCGCTCACATGCATGCATGCAGTAGGGGCCAACTCTCACCGCTCCAAACGCCAATGCATGCGGTGAGGGGCGGCTCTTATCGCCGAAAACGCACCCACTACGGGAATCTGCGCTTTCGGCCGACGCGACGGGGCCGAGTGGTGCGGTGCGCTACCGCATGACTACGGAGTGGTGCGGTCGGCGACCGCACCACTCGCCTGCTCACCGAGTCGTGCGGTCGGGGACCGCACGACCTCCGTGTCGTGCGCTCGCCGGCCGCACGACTTCCACGTGTCGGCCTCCGGTGAATCGTGCGGTCGGCAGGGGGCCAGATCGGGAATTTATTTTCGCAGGGGGCTACTTCGGGAATTAACGGAAGCAACAGTGCCAAAAGCATCCAAAATTCTCACCAAGCCACATCAACTCATAAATTGCTACAGAAACTAACCTTGCTTTATTGATCTACTAGCAGAATTGATTAGTACCAATCGTTATCTCGGCTGCCACCAGGAGGTAGACTTCAAATTGTAGCGTACGTGCGTGTCACGCATTGAAGCCAGAGACGAAAAACGCTAGCGATTCCGAGCGCCGTGAGCAAGGATGACAGGCCACGTCGCACGGGAAGGGGGCGTCGCCTCGCGTCTCTGGCGCACGAGGAAACGAGAAAACCAAGACGTCGCCGTCACGTCCGATTACAACAGCTCATGTCCGACGATTTAGCTTCAGGACGAAACGATCAGCACACCCGCCGCAAAAGAAATTTTCTTCACGCTCAACCATCAGCCATGCATGCTGATAACTTCCATCGATCAAAAGCGTCAGGCCGCCGCTCACTTTTTTTTTCCTTTTTTCAGTTTGCTCGATCACGGCACACCGCCGCACACATCTATTTTTTTTATACCACAAACTCTCACTTCTTCAATCTCTACTTAAAACCCTAATACAACTTGTTCAACTAGATCCGACCTTTTTTTCTCAACCGGGCTTTTAGCCCTCTAATTTTCAAGGGACCCGAAACCCTTCCCAACACGAATTTTTCATATTTCTGACTTTTCAACTCATCACGTGTCGAAGCCTCCAGGACTGCACCTCCCGTAGCTTCTCCACACATCATCCAACTTTGATCTCCATGTGCTCCAGCGTGAGCCCGACCACCTTGTGACATACTCGACCGTCTAAACTGTTGCAAGAAGTATTGAGACAAGTGATTGAGAGAATGATTGTGTACTTTATTTCATGGATGTCTTTACAATTTATAGAGAATGAGGGGGTGCAAGGGAAAAGTAAAAGGTGGCAGTTGATAAAGCAGTTTGGGCAGTTCTGCACATTTGGTCACATGTGTTATAACACTCCCCCTTGACCAATGTATTTTCATATGATCACCTTAATTCTTCATCTTGGAAAAACTCCTCTAAAACCCTGTAGGAAAAATATGAGGAGAACCGATAGAGTAGATATGTCATGAAAAACTCCTTTAAAACCCAATGGGAAAATTTAAGGAGAAAATGATATGACATATATTTGATTATATCTCCGAAAAACCCCTGTAGGGAAAAGAGAGATATATTTATGATTACGTTGTCATATTGCCTCATTAAAAACCTTGATGAGAAACTTTAGAGGGAAAACTCATAAAGGGAAAAGAGTACAATATTTGTATTGAACAAGTTAAGTCTTAGGAGATTTCTCCCCCTGACGTCTGCAAATCACGTAGTCTTCGCATACCAATTCCATGAACACATTTTTGAAATGAGGATGTTGGTAATGACTTGGTGAATAAGTCTGCGAGATTGTCACAAGACTTAGTTTGCAGAATACTTATTTCCCCACTCTCTTGCAATTCATGTGGGTAAAATAGTTTAGGTGCAATATGCTTTGTGATATTGCTCTTTATGTAACCCGTTTGCATTTGAACAACGCAAGCAGCATTATCTTCATGGATAATAGTAGGTGATGTAATAGCACCTATACCACATGACTGTTGTATGTGGTTAATCATTCTGCGAAGCCATACACATTCACGTGATGCTTCATATAATGCAATTATTTCAGAATGATTAGTGGATGTAGCCACTAGAGTCTGTTTTGAAGACTTCAAGAGATGGTCGTACCACCGTAAAAATACAAAGCCTGTTTGAGATCTGGCATTATGGGGATCTGATAAATAGCCAGCATCTGTATATCCTATTAAATCCAAATTTTGATTCTTTTGGAAGAATAGACCGAGATCTTTAGTGCCTTGAAGATATCTAAAGATATTCTTCACTCCTACCCAATATCTTTTGGTTGGAGTAGCGCTATATCTAGCAAGTAGATTTACCGCAAATGCAATATCCGTAGGGTGCAATTTGCAAGGTACATAAGCGCTCCGATGGCACTGAGATATGGAACCTCGGGTCCCAATAGCTCTTCATTGTCATCTCGGGGTCTAAATGGATCTTTATCACTGTCTAGAGATCGAACAACCATGGTGGTTTTCGATGGATATGATTTGTCCATATTGAATTTTTTCAATATTTTCTGGACATAGGCTGATTGATGCATTAGTATGCCTGAATGAAGGTGCTCAAGTTGTATACCTAAGCAAAATTTGGTTTTACCCAAATCCTTCATTTCGAATTCCATCTTGAGATGATTACGTGCTTCATCTATATCTTGTGTGTTACCAATGATATTAAGATCATCAACGTACACAGATATAATGCAAAATCCTGTTGAGGATCTTTTGATGAAGACGCATGGGCAATCATCATTGTTGGAGTATCCCTTTTTGGTTAGGAACTCACTTAGTCGGTTGTACCACATTCTACCCGACTGTTTCAAGCCGTATAAAGACTTGTTCAACTTTACACAATACATATTGCGATTTATGTCTATATTCGAATTGAAATTCCATCGGAACTTTCATGTATATTTCGAATCAAGTGACCCATAAAGGTATGCTGTCACTACATCCATCAATTTAAAAGATAGATGATTTTGTACTGCCAATGATATTAAATATCGGAATGTTATTCCACTCATTACTGGAGAATATGTTTCATTGAAATCAATGCCGGGTCTCTGCGTGAACCCTTGTGCTACAAGTCTTGCTTTGTATCTCACCACCTCATTGTTTTCATTCCGCTTATGACGAAAACCCATTTGAAACCGACAGGGAATACTCTGGGAGGTGCATGTATCACATTGGTGAATACATTTCTTTTTGTGAGGGAGGCTAACTCCTCTTGAATTGCATCCTTCCATTGGTTCCATCCGGCGTTGTTTGCACTCGCCATGGTCTTGGGATCGGATCATTTTGAAGGTTGTTTGCAATTATTGTGGAGAAATTAATGTCGACAATTGTAGTCTTCGATCGTATGATTCTCCGAATCATTATAGTTAGTGGAAATTTCTTGGACCCCTGGTGACTCAATGTTATTTCCCAAATCATTAGAGTCGGGGTATTCCGATGTCCCAGGATCAGTAATTGAGTGCACTATTGATCTGGGTTCAAGGATCCTTTGGTGTCTATCAACATGAGGTTGATCTGCATTTACATTCTTTTGTTTCCTTTGTCGCTTGTTAGAAGCTGTATCTACCATTTGTGTCGTACTTCTCCCCCTCTTATTTTGAACCGGGAGTTGAGTGGTATTTTCGGTACCTCCACTCTTTCGGGCACATTCGCGGGATTATAGGATTTTGTGACACCCTTATAATCGAGAAATGCATCTGCGATTATTTGCAATATTTTGCAAATGAATGAGTTTCGAACTTGAAGTTCGGTCTCTCTAGTACGTGGAGTCGAGGCGGGAATGCCTTGAACATTCCAATTAATATTCTGGCATTTAGTTTGGTACTTGTTGTCTCCCCCTAATGCCGGGAAATGTTTCTCATTGAATATGCAATCGCGTCTTAGGTCAGTGAACGGGTCCCCGTTAGGGGTTCGAGGTATTTTATAATCGACGAGATTTATACCCAACATAGATCCCAATTTTCCTGTGCGGTCCCATTGAGGTACGCTGCGGTGGTGAGATCGGTACGTATGTAGCACAACCGAACTTTCGCAGATGGGAAATATCTGGTGGATTTCCACGTACTAATTGTAGAGGGGAGGTGCTATGATATGCAGTTGGACACAATTGAATTAAGTCAGCAGCGTGTAAGACTGCATGACCCCAACTTGATGTTGGTAAGCTGCAATTCTGTAGTAATGGTCTTGCAATGAGCTTGATTCTCTTAATAAGAGATTTTGCTAAACCATTTTGTGTATGAACATATGGAACAGAATGTTGAACTTGCATCCCAAGAGCCATACAATAATCATTGAAGGCATGAGATGAAAATTCAGCAGCATTGTCCATTCGAATTGATTGAATTCGATATTCAGGATAATGTGCTCGTAATTGGATAATTTGACAAATTAACTTAGCAAATGCATGGTTTCGTGTGGATAAGAGATACACATGTGACCATCTAGTAGATGCATCAATGAGAACCATAAAATACCTGAACGGTCCACATAATGGTTGTATAGGACCATATATATCTCCTTGAATGCGTTCAAGGAATTTAAGTGGTTCAGCTCTGATTTTAAGATAAGAGGGTCTTAAAATCAATTTTCGATGGCACATGAAGTGCACACAAAATCGAGGATTCGGAAATTTTGTTTTGAGATATGTATGACCAATAGAATTGCTAATAATTTTCCTCATCATTCCAATGCCTGGGTGGCCAAGGCGATCATGCCATGTTTGAAATGTGTTTGTGTTTTGGAAAATTACTTTGTACGCAATATGTTGAACGGGTTTGATGTATGTATAGTACAATCCGGAGTTTAAAGATAAAATTTTTTCTAGTACTTGTTTGCCATATCCGTTATTTTTGGTTAAGAGGAGATATTCCTCTTTGTTGTCATTTTGGGTTTCAATATGGAAACCATTCTGACGGATATCTCTATAACTAAGTAGGGTACGTGTTGAATCGGGATACAAGAGTGCATCCTCAATTTCCAATTGTGTACCCATAGGGAGAGTGATAGAAGTGCGACCAGAGCCTACTATCGTTGCATCGCGTCCAGCGATTGTTAAAATATTTCCTTTCCTCCTAGTAAGAGTTAGGAAATATTTTGTGTCCCTAAGTATAGAATTTGTGGTACCGCTATCCACAAGGCATAATTCCTCCTCCATTGGATTGACTCCAAAATCTATATACACAAAGAAAAGAATTTAATGAAATTCTTTAAGTAATATATAGAATACATACAAACTTTATTTGATAATACCGAATGTGTTCGATATATGATTGTAGCATACAAGCTTACAATATAGATGACAACTTTATTTATATTACAACATAAAAGTACTTAGTAGCTATGGAACTAGGTGTCTAATTGAGATCTCCAAACATGTCTTGAGAATGAAATTCTTCAAGTGTGTCCTCGGTGCACATGAGATCATCCTTCTTTGTAGGGGTACATATGTCTTTGAGTTCTTGAAGGAACTTTTGAGAACATCCGGTTTCATCATCATTTGATGTGAGATTGAAGTGTGCTTCAAATCTCTTCGGTTGAGCATTCTTGCCTTGAGTCAAAGACTGGAGGTAGAGGTTCACAAGATGCTTCGGGGTGCGGTATTTCTTGGTAGGATGGTTGTAGCAACCACACTTTTGACAAATCTCCTTTTTGTCAATTTTCTTACCAAAATTGCCTTTACCTTTCTTGAATCCACTTGGTTTTTGCTTCATATTGCGGTTGTGTTTACCTTTAAAGTTCTTTGAATGGTTATGTGAACCATTGAACTTATTGTTATTTTGATTAGCATGAACTTCAAGAAGTGGAGCAGCCCCGATGGGACGTTGCTAATTATTCTTTAAAAGAAGTTCAGCATGCTTTTCTGCCTTAAGTAAAGCATGCATAAGATCAAAATAAGTTTGGTAATTTGCAGCACGCCATTGCTGCTGTAGGACCCTGTCAGATGGGAGCATTGTAGAGAGAGTCTTCTCTATTTTATCCGCATCTGTTGGTTCCATCTCACAAAATCGCAGTTTGGAGCAAATAGTATGAAGGGCATGGTTATAATCTCCAACCGTTTTGAAATCTTGGAGTCTAAGATGTGCCCATTCATGATTAGCCTCAGGTAAAAGAATAGCTTTCTGCTGTTCATATCTATTTTTGAGGGCTAACCATAAAGTAAGTGGATTCTCCTCATACAGATATTCCGCCTTTAAATCTGGGTGTATGTGATTCAGTATCATGTTTAAAGCAGAATATTTCACAACATCCGGAGGAATTTGATCTGCTGGAGGATCAAAAATCACCCTTTGCAACCCACGTGTGGTGAGGTTGATCTTTAAGTCCATAGCCCATGTAGGGTAATTGGTACCATCGATAGCGAGAGGCTCAAAATCTTTGGTAGCCATTTGAAAACCTACATAAAAAGTACACCATAAATATTTAATTTACATGAGGTAAATTAATGTGTATGGTAATATTGCAATAAAATGCAAAATATGTGGAAAACAATATGAGTATTGAAATCCGAATGAATATATACCCAAAATAAATATAACATGTGGTTATATTTATAATACCGTATAATCATAATATTGGTGGTGAACACCAATTTATTATATGACATAGCGTACAAATAAATGTAGCAAAGTGCGATAAATTATGATTTTATGGTATCTATGTGAGGTATAATATTTTGCAAAAAATTCCAAATTATTAAGTACAATGGTACTCATTAAATGGGAATTTTAATTGAAATTTGCTAAGATAGCAAATTTAAATATGGTCGTAATGCATATTGTAAATAATTTGCAATAAAATAATCCTAAATATGTAAAAATGATATAAATATGAATGCACATTTATTTAAATATTTACATAAATTTCAGGTCCTATAGGGACTGACATACAAATTTATAACAGTACGAATACAATTATAAATAAGCAGAGGGACTATACTGCAAATTATACAACATGAAATTATTTAAAATAAAATGCTGCATTTTCCCAGAAATACAGGGGGAAAACGTAAATTTACGACAACCTGGGCTGAAGCCCATTTGGCCTTTTGGCCCATGTGGAGAGGTGGGGTTCATTGGGCCCAAAAGCCCATTTAATGGAGGCCATATATAAATGAGGGGTGGGGGAGGATTTAGGGTTCCCCCACTCCTGTAGCCGCCGCCATGGAGCCGCCGCCGACGCCGCGCCGCCGCCTGCTCGGCCGCGCCTCCACCGCCGCGACGTCCTCGCCTCCCGGCCACACGCCGCCGCCACAGTGTTTGGCTGCTGCCGGTGCCCTCTGCGCTGGGTCCGCGCCGGCCGGGGCCACGCCGGCAAGGCCGCCGCCGTGGGCAGCTGGCCGAGAGCCGCGTCGGTCCGCTACCGACGGGCTGTCTTGAAATGCGCCGGCCGTGGGCGGGGCCGAGACCGCGCGGTCGGGGCCGGGGCCGCGCCTCGCCGTGGCCGCGTCGGCCGGGGCCGCCGCTGCGGCGGGTGGCCGAACTCGATCGCCGCCGCCGCCGGTCGCCGTGCCTCGCGCGTCGCCGCCGGTCGAGCCACGCCGGCCGCCGGGCGCGCCGCCGCCGCCGCACCGCCGTCCGTGCCGTCGCCGTCGTTCGCCGGCCGCCGGGGGACCGCGCCGTCCGCGGGCTGCGCTGTGCCGGAGCCGGGCTGCGTCGCGCGATGCCGCGACGCCTCGCCTCCCCTCTTCTCCCTTTCTATGTTGAGGAGAAGGCATCCTCTACGGAGGAAGCCCTTGGAGGAGTGCGGATCCGGAGGCCGGGACGGTGGTTAGCCGCCACGGAGGCGTGTGCCGGTCGCCGGTATGGTCCATAGCGTGGAACCCGCGCTGTGGAGAAGGCGTCATGTGCCTCCCATGGACGACGACGAACTGGCCTTGAGCCATGGCCGGTGGCGATGATGGTGGTCGCCGGACGTGGTAGTGGTGGTGGTGGTGGTGGCTTCTCATGGAGAGGAGCAAGGAGAACATGCAACTTGTTGTGCAGGGAATCAAACAAAACAAGGATCTCCATAAAAGCATTTTTGTGATTGTCACAAAGTGCCATTTACCTCTTCTTTCTTCTCTGTTTTTGTCACTTGCGTGAGAGCAATGTGCTGATAACGTGTTGCAAGAAGTATTGAGACAAGTGATTGAGAGAATGATTGTGTAATTTATTTCATGGATGTCTTTACAATTTATAGAGAATGAGGGGGTGCAAGGGAAAAGTAAAAGGTGGCAGTTGAAAGCAGTTTGGGCAGTTCTGCACATTTGGTCACATGTGTTATAACATAAACCTCGGATATCCCCATCCTAGTCCCGGTCCACCTCGTCACCGACTAGGATCATCTACATGCTCAACCTGTACATGCAAAGACCAAAGAATATTTTTTCGGCACAAGTTTGTACCAACTTAACCAACATCAGTTCATACGCATACATGCCAACATACCTCGCATAACATCGGTAATCAATATTATCAAATATTTATCATCATAAATAAATCATTGTCAACTATTTATCATCAAAATATTCTAGATCTAATCATATGGTCTAACAAGAACAAAACAGTGGTACAACAAAGAACAAATAACGGTGGAAGCAACCGCATCATTTCCTTGTTTGGCCGATGACTCGCAGGTAAAACGGAGACTGGAGATTAAGGAACAGGAGAGGAACCTGCAACGGTGGCACACGTCCGATGTGGACAAAAGGCAGCTTTCTTTCCATCTTGTTGGCTTCCTAGCAGAAGCAATCGATCGCTGGACTTTCTCGTTCGGTCCACGGCGTCGCTTTCTTTCTCGGTGGCCTCGAAGGTATATATATTATATCTCGGTAGCCTCGATCGTGAGCTCCAATCATCCACGTCGATAGGTCGATCCGCGGCGGCGGGCGGTCAGCCGCTCGTGCCGGACAGCCGGTTGCTTACCGTGTTAGTGTGTCTCGCTGCCCTTTTTCCTAGTCTGCACAGTTAATCAGTACGAGTGGCGAGTTGCGTTGCACCCGCCTAGAAAGAAAGAAAGGATTGATTAGCCCCCGTGGCCTGTGTGGATCCAGTGGAAGAAAGGACCTGCCAGCATATCACGCATATCGATCGTTTCACACGTGGCTGGGTACACATTTCTATGCCTATCCTTTCAAAATAATAGAATATTGTATCTATTGTGGGGTGTCTTAACCCTGTGACTGGGACTTGTAATTGATCTAATATATAATAGGCTCGATAGTGTAGAGAAATATATCAATATAAATATACTAATGTACCCTTATTCTTTGTAAGTATTAAGTGGTAGAATGAAGTTTTCCCATTATACCCCACTCATATATATAAACCCTTAGGAGGGATAGGAGGAGGAGTATCCTCTCATTCTTACCAACTCTCTCATAGATCTAGTTCTCCTCTTTCTCCTCTACAAATCTTCTTCTTTACTGTTTGGCTAGAACCCACAACAGTTTTCATGGGTCGGATTAAAACATGTGAGTGTATATTACCAATCGTGTGGTAGCTAGTCTAATTGTGTATAGTATCTCTGTCTCGTGATTAACAGCTATGGTTTGAGGATCACTAAATACAAGTTAAGTGGGTTCACTGAGGATTTTCTGGGGTTTAATTGCCCCGGACCTCTTGGTCGCTGAACCTCAAGAATGACTGATAACTAACCGCACCATTTCAAAAGAACAAAAAGATATGTAGTGAAAACCTAGGCATGGAATTTTTCAAAAATTTCAAACAATTACCAGATGCGGAAGATGGTGATTTCTACGGCCATACAAAATTTCAGTACTTGGTGAATATTGAAAAATATTTTTTTGTGGATGATTTGTATTTTTCATAGCTTGCAAATGCGATTGTGTTTGACATTTTGTTTACGGAAATCAGTAGGAGAGGCTTCTATTGCACTATATTAATATGAAGAAAAGGAGTACAAAGAAGAAAAATAAGAGGGGAGGAGGACAACGAGATACAAAGGACAACTGAAAAAGCAGAAGGGATCAGAGGGACTTGGGATCAGAGGGACTGTAACCAAGAAGAAAGCAAATCTAAAGAGTCCGGCTTGACTATGCAGCAGGAGCGAAGCCGGCCTCTAGCCGAAGCCTTGATTTCCACATACATTCCTTAATTTCCAAATGATCCAGGCAGCAAGAATGAATTTCTCTATGAAGAGATGACCAGAGAAGACTCTTTGCAGTATACACTTTTGCTAGAATATTATCATCCGAAGGACAGTGGATACCTGTTTCATTCCAGCATTGGGCAGAGAAAGGGCAGTTAAAGAAGAGGTGGCTGATGTTTTCTACACTTTGAGTATTGCAAAGCACATAGTGATCATTGGTGTGAGGAAAGAAGTTTTTCCTTCTTAGCATATCTTTGGTGTTAAGCCAAACAAAAATATTTTGTTTCATCAGACATCTGCATTTCCAAATTAGAGGGAAGATTGGGGGAGGGGGGCGGGGGTTGAGATGTGATTGAACTATCTAGAATACCATTTATGTGAAGAGTAAAAATTGTTGCCCCAGATGTAAGTCCACTGATCAGTGCTATTATTGTTTATGACAACTTCATTAGTGTGATCTACGAGCTGCAGGTATTCTGTGTAAGCTTCCTCCGACAAAGGTAATTGTGTTTGACCTTGAAGCGCTGCTGAAATATAGAGCAGGCCCTCCCCTATATTTGGTAATATTTTGTGAATTTTTAAAAATTTCCGCACCTGATTTTCATGTGTTTTCAATACTTGGCTGGCCGGTTATTATCAATAAATATTTCACCAACTATGTTTGCCCAAATTTCAATAACCCCACAGAAGCGACTAGTTAGGGCTATTCTTCAACTTGAGTAAAACTACCTTGGGAAAGTCAAATAGGTTGACAAACGTTTGGTAGCTAGCCAACTCATTAAATATCTCTCCATAAAGAACACTGTAGGGTCATTTACCCTGGTGTGTCAACATGATATGAATTATTCGTATTATTCAACTACATTATTCAATAAGATACAAATATAGTTTTGATATTCACATTCAATTAATATATTTTCCCATTTTTGAATTTGTATTTGCACTTGCAACAAAAAAATATGGATGTGAATATGATTTAGGTTTTTTCACCCGAATTGTTATATTATCCAAGCTATTTCTATTCGTATCCGAATTCGATAAAGTAATATACATATTTTATTACACTATTCTAACAAGTTGGACATTTTTCAAAATTTAATGTGAATTCATATTTCTCTAAGTCAAATCAATACATTACAATGATTAATTGTGTTGTCTGTGAGGTTAAAATGTCCTCAATATCTTGCCATGACATAAGAAAATATTCAAACTTGACCGAATTGAGTAAGTATTCGATTTATATTTGTTATAACATTTGATTCGAATTTGTATTGTTTAGAAAATATTGACCCTACAAATCGTCAACCGTATTTGGGTAATCAGTTGTCCGATCCGCATGACAAACAGTCCAGATTGCGTGTCATGAATGATTCAGGGAAAAGAATAACGAGAGTGCGCATGCTTCCGAGATCAGCACTAAAAAGAGTCACGTTTTTTAAAATTCAAATGTCTACATATATTTCAAACCGAGTCCAATTTGAAATCCATTTGAATTATCATTTCCTCATAACGTGTATATTTTGACTTCAAAGAACACGTCAAACAAATCACGAATCGGATGCTCGGTTTAGAATATACACACACCGTAACGGTATTCAGCATCTGCGCGCACGCCACGCACAAGTCCTGCTGCCTGGTTTCCTGGTGCAAGCTGTGTTAATTCGGCAGTAACTATTACACGTGAACTTCTGTCAGACAAACATGAACTTACTTATTGTGACTGGTGTAAAAAACATAAATTTCACAGCGTCAAAACATATTCAACATGATCTTGTTTTATTAAGCTCGTAATTTTGAACACAATAGCGCAAACAGATCACAGATCGGACATTACATGAAAGAGTTATTGTATTTTTAGCTTGTAAACAAGATAAAAAAAGTCCCCACGTCAACTGTACTACTGCATGCATGTGATAATTTAGTAGATTCGGTCGTGAGGAAAGTTATTGTCTATCGTGAGTGAATTTATTATCTATTGTGAGAAAAGTTATTACCAGCTGTGTACTATGAGCGTTCGACAGTAACTTCACTCGCTACAGATAGTAACTTCATTCGCAATAGCTGATAACTTGATGTGTATATAATAGTAATTTCACTATAGAATGATAACTTCGTATGAGGATGATAACTTCATTCATATGGATGATAACTTTATGCGTAACCGAAAGTAACTTTCCAGATTAAGGTGGGTTGGTGGGGCTTCACCATGGGGATGGTAACTTCATTCCATATGGATGATGATTTCATGCGTAACCGAAAGTAACTGCAGACATTACAGATGATAACTTGATGTACATTCGATAGTAACTTTACCATAATTAGTAAACGCTAGTAACTAAGTATGGGGTGATCAGCGGTTGCACTACTACAAAAGAGGCTATACCGGATGGCTACATCACAGATGGTTCATAGAGAACCGTTTGTACTGTAATTATCACAGACAGTTTTACAAGCGTGACCGTATACCGTCTGTGATACCCAACTATAATAGACAATTCATACGAAAAACCGTCTGTGATATTTGCACAGACAGTTATTAATACGAACCATCTGTGATAATATAAAACATCATAGACGGTTTGTACCAATAACCGCCTATGATAATTTACAGATGGTTATTGATACAAACCGTTTGTGATAATGGCAGACATCACCGATGATTCGTACTAATAACCGTCTGTGAAAGTTCACAGATGGTTATTTATACAAACCATCTGTGGTAGTTTCATTTCACAGACGGGTTTTGGTTAAAATCGTCTAGGATATACCACGTTATTAAATACCCAGCGTACGTGGTCTCGACAGATCTGTCTTCATTGCGCTGTATTGAATAAGACGGCCTGCTTTAGGGAGTTTGGTGAAAACATTCCGTTTGTAGATCTAGTTTATAGATTGATTTGTTCTCGGTGATTAGAGGTTGGTATTTACTTCTAATAACTTGTATGCCTTGTAATAGAGAGATAATAGCTAGATTTAGAGAGAGATGGTAGCTTGCTCCAATTTAAGAATGGGTCAGTACTCCTAGACTTCAATATATTCTTGCTTGATACATATATATACACACACACATATACACACATACATTCATATTGCTTTATGAATACATGGCTAGCTACTTAATTTAGATATAGACAATTTATTATTAGGTGAATGTCAATTATATCTGTAAGTAGGTAGGCTGGTTAATTAGTTATAGTAGCATTAATAAACCAATTTGACACTAATTTGTTATATGCGAAGTGTAGATGGACCAAAGCTAGACCAAAGCTATAGTAGCATGGAGTTGGAGTCCTGCTAGATGTACGTTGATTGTACCAAAGTGGAGCAAGGTAATATACATTGATTCTCTATTAGGAGCAACCATGACTTTACTCGTGTGCAACAAACAATTGACAAGTAAACTTATTTCTGCCATACATAATTATATTATAGTCTTTCATTCGTTTGCAATGGCTGAGGCTAACTTTTTAAAATCACATAGGTCATTCAGCGCTTACGTTGTCCGGAGAGGGAGACACGAGGGATCCAATGCTACACTACGACATAGAACGCGATTTCCTGTACCCTCTACAACACAACAATCCTATATCACACTTCATTATAATGCCTCTAGAACTGATAATATCTATGTATGTAATTCTATTTTTGCAGTGCCACCAGCAGCTATAGAGCAACGTATATGACTTCTTTGTTTGCCGCTATATAGAGGAAATCATAGACACTAAGACGAATGATCCAAGGGTTCATCAACCTACCAATAATTATTTTGTGATTATCAATATATATATATGTATGTATGCTAATGACTAAACCTACTCCTAGCGACAGCGCGTGGAATTCGACAAAAGCGCAGTCGATTTTGACAAACTCGTCGAAATTCAAGGAAAGCTCTCCTAATTCTTGATTACGGAGGTCATAAATAAGACTAGAGAGTTCTACCCCGGCGATGATTAGATGTTGAAATATTTGATACAATTGTAATCACTCAATTGTATTTAATCAAATAATTCATTCAAATATGCATCATTTAGTTGAAATCTGTGTAATGATTGTCGTATGCTATAAATGTGATCTATTTGCTTGTATTCAGAGGGCTTGACTGGTATTTCCTGAGGCTAGCAGAAAAAATAGAAAATAATATAGGTATTTAAATAGCTATTATAGATGATTTTTAGTATTAGGCGTCTGTGATATCTAAGATATCACAAATGGCTATATCTGAGAACCATCTATGATATATGACATATCATAGACGGTTTTTGGTATTAGTCATCTGTGATATTTGATATATCATAGACGGTTTTCAGAAAAAAAATTGTTTGCTATACTTGATATATCACAGACTATATTAAAGAACCGTCTGTGATACTTGATATATCACAGACAGTTTTTTTCAAAAAATATCACAGACGGTTTGAGAGCGATTTGTGATAACCACCTATTATCATAGACACATAAATTCAGACAGTTCAGAAACCGTCTGTGATAACGGTATTGAACCGTCTATAATGAGCCTTTCTACAGTAGTGTTGGCTGGTTGGAACAATTAGGGACGCTTATATATAAATATACACACACATATATATAGATTTTTTTGTACGGATAATCCATTTTTTATTCAAAAATTTAGAAATATACCCATGGAAATTTTTTTTACAAAAATAGGCTCCAGTCGCCCAACCATTGGGTGACTGAAGACTTTCGCCCAACCGACGAGCGAGTAGATATAGTCGCCCTACAGTAGCGCGACTGCATCTAGTCGCCCCACCGTTAGGCGATTTTAATGCAGTCGCCTAACGGGACGGCGACTAGATACATCCCCCGTGAATATTTTAGATTTTGTCAATTTTGTAGTTTTAAACTGGTAAAAAATCTGCTAAAGTTGTAAGAAAAGTTTATGTTCATTGTATGTTGTAGGTGCGTAAATAATTTTTAAATTTTTTTTCCGAACGATTGACGTAAAACAATTGATACATACGATGGTAAGTGATATTTTCATGCGCACTATTTGGATGTCGTAGACAATGAGTAAAAGTAAGTACGACACAGTACTAAAAAGTTCACATTTTAAATAAAGAACGTAAGCAGTACATGAATAATGATGTACAATCACGCGCCACCCTGGCCTGCCCCCGTCCCCACGCCCACGTCGGCCCCGCTTGGCCGTCCTCCGGTGCAACGGGTGACGACGCTCCGAAAATGTGAAACGATCAGGAGCATGTCGCACCCGCCCCTGAGCTGGTGGAGTCAGCTGCACCTCTGGTTGTGTGCCCTCCGGTGCACCGGGGAGGGCACTGCCGGAGAGAACCTCTGGTGCTGTCCCAGGAGGTGCAGACCCAGACGGCCTGGTGACCCACTCGGAGAAGTACTGGTCCACATCCTCCGGGCTCGCGGTGGGGCCGTGTCGGGACTCGGACTCGAAATGACCTGCGAAAGTAATATGGTTAGTTTCAGATATAAAATATTACCATAAAACGAAGATCGTACGATACGTGCCTGGAAAAGGGGCATATGTCGGGTACACCCCCTATGTGGGTAAACCAGGGATGTACAGAGGACGCGAGAACAGCTGGCCTGGTAGTGTAGGAGGCCGTCGCCAGGCAGATCCTCCAGCTTCGTCCGGGTTAGGTGGAGGTGGACATGCCCACATGGAGCCTCCAGAGTACTGCCACGCCGGCCGGGGCGGCACCGGTGGGCGAGCCGTTTGTGCGCTGGTCGTGGGTGTGGAGACCGTCGGTAGCCTCTGCGCAGACAACAGCTAACGATACGTCTACACCCGGCCTCCATCCGACGCAGAAAACTGACGTGATCCTCGTGGGTGAACTCCGCACCCTGGGCGACCCTCTCGAGTTCTGTGACGGACTCGGTCCACAGCGCACATCCGACGTCGGCCTGGACAAAAAGACATAAAATAATATGATCCATCATCGAAACAACATTGCCATTTGGGAATATTTGAAATTACATGTAACGTACCGCGATGTGAGCGTCGCGCGCGAGGTGCGTGGGGTATGTGGTTGTCGCAGCGGCGATGTGTGTGGTGGGGGGTCTACGACATGTACTAGCCTGGTACGTGTCCGCACCTGGTACCAGCGCAGGTACTCCGTGTAGTCCCTGCTGTCGTATGGGCTGTCCTCCTCCACGTGGTCGTCGAGCGCACCCTCCCACTGCGCAATCCAGGGCTGCATCTTCGTCATCCAGTTTGTGCCTCGTTTAACTCCCTTTCTGGAGTACCTGCATATATAGGACCAATACGTAATGTAAGTACTTGCGAACATAGTAGTAAGAACGTACATATTTATGAGAAGCGATCACTCACATGTGCACGTGCCGCAGGCGTGGACGGCCGTGAGCGAGCACGTGCTGCGGTGCCTCATCGCATAAGGCTCCCGCGCCGCCGTCGGTACCGTGAGGCGGTCGAACTGCTCAACAAAAGGCAGGTACGCCCGCGTGACCTGCACGTGCGCGAACTGTACCTGCAAGAAAGGCAAGTTGTTAAGTACGACAATCGTTAATAACAACGAAATAGCTGATTTTGATAATACTTACTCATCGTCGACACCAAAGAGAGCCCATTGTCGGTCGGTCGATGTCTCCCCCGGATACATTCGGGCCCGTACGGGCCCATGTCGTCTAGCACAGGTCGTCCGAGGCTGAAGCGCTCGAACGACCACAATTGCAGCAGTAGGGGACAACCCACGAGGATTGAGTTCGCCTTCATCCTCGCGCACGCATCGCACAGGCAAGTGCAGCCGATCCCCAGCTGACCTGGGGGGCCTCGCCGTCCGCAATCGCCCTCGCATGAGCGATAAGGTGCGCATCCACGGAGTTGCCGTGGCTGGTTGTGAAGAGCACCCAACCAAAGAACCACAGCACGTACGCCTCCAAGTGGCGCGAGACCTGGTAATCGTCTGCCTGCGGATCCATGCGCTCCACCTGAATAAAAACAAGTTGTTATTAGTACGTAATAGCGCAAGTAAGAGCTTGCAATACACGATCGATTGTAAAAGACCACGTACCCGGTACTGTGCGAGCCACCTCAGCGATGGCCCGTGCGTCTGAGTCACATTGAAGATGTGGTGGTCATCGGCCGGTGGAAGGACCCCATCGAATCTGCCGAGAAAGTCCACGCGCCACTCGGCCGGGCCCTCCGATTGAAAGACAGCGCCTCCCTCGATCGAAAGGCCAAGAAGCAGGGACACATCCTGCAGGGTTGGCGTCATCTCCCCGAATGGGAGGTGGAAAGTGTGCGTCTCGGGCCACCAACGGTCCACCAAAGCCGTCAGTAAGGAACGATCGAACGGGAAGCGTCGTGATCGCTCCACGCCCACCTTGTCCCCGCCCGCGGCCAAGGCGGCTCCATCCTCCTCCGTGACCTGCACCATCCGGGCAGGAGGAAGTAGCCCGGCATCCCGCAGCCTACAATCAAAGTGAAGGTCAGCACAGAACGTTACTACGGCAACACAAAAACACTGGCGTAGTGCAAACCTGACAGTCCAACGGGTCGAGTCCCCAGGCCACACGAGGTGTGCGTGTCCGAACCACTCCCAACTCAGCCGGCTCGTCCGTACTCCCCGATGCCGGCACACGACGGGAAGCGCGGTGCACGCGGTCCACGTGCTCGTCCAATAGCAGGTACCGCCAGTCGGAGTAACTACCATCACGAGCCATACATACCATCACGCGTCGTAACCATAGCCGTTAACCATTTTCTACAATAATACATCAAAAATACTATACAAAATTTTGCCAGTAAATTTTGTTCTTCTAAATTTCTACATTAAATTTTGTACACTAATATATGAAAAAAAACTCAAATTTCCATGCTAAAATTTCTACTTCTACAATTTTATATACTACAAATGTTGCATACTAAAAAATGTTTATACTACAAATACTAAAATTTCTATACTCAAAATTGTACTCAAATATCCATACTAAATTTTCTATATCTACCATTTTTACTACCACTAACATTTCAAACAAAATTACGTTAACTAAATTTTCTATACTAAAAATGTGTACTAGAAAATTTCTATACCAAAAATACTATACAAAATTTCCACACTAAAATTTCTACACTACATTTTCTACACTATATTTTCTACACTAAATTTTCTACACTAAATTTTTTACACTAAAATTTCTACACTACATTTTCTACACTACATTTTCTACACTAAATTTTCTACACTAAATTTTCTACACTAAAATTTCTAAACTAAAATTTCTAAACTACATTTTCAACACTAAAATTTCTAAACTACATTTTCTACACTAAATTTTCTACATCTATAATTTTTACTAACACTAATAAATATAACATACAAAAAATTACCTACTAAATTTTTCCTCTTTCTTTTCTTCCTCTCTTTTTCTCCTCTCTCGTGTTTCTTCTCCTCTGCTTCGTCGCTTCCTCTCGCGCACCGCTTCGTCGCTTCCTCTCGCGCAGCGCGCCTAAGTGAGAACGGCCGAGCGCGGCGCGCTTTTAACCCCGCACCCAGTCGCAATACGGTTGGGCGACTGGATGTCAGTCGCCGAACGGTGGGGCGACTGCAATAAATCGTCCAACGGTTGGCAGATTCACTGCATGTCGCCGCTGAGTTAGGCGATAGGCTCCAGTCGCCCAACCATTAGGCGACTGGAGCCTATTTTTGTAAAAAAAATTTCCATGGGTATATTTCTCAATTTTCGAATAAAAAATGGATTATCCGTACAAAAAAACTCCATATATAATGTGTGTGTATATATATGTATATATATATAGTATAAATAACAGGGACACCAAGGTGCCCGGACTCCATGATTGAAACCTTTCATCCATGATTAAGACTTTCCATTCATGATTGAGACTTTCCATCCATGATTAAGACTTTTCATCCTGATATATTATATTTTATTGCACTTACACGCATCTAAAAGCAATCCAAAGATAGGGAGGCCTAGTGCCTAGACACTATGGTGCCTCATTTCAGCGTCTATGTATATATATACATATATACGTACATATACATACATACATATATACGTATATATATGTATGTATGTACATATATGTGTGTGTGTATGTGTATATATATATATATATATATATGTATGAATGTATCTTTAAAATATTGGAAATACTTTTTAGGCAGCGCTGATATGACGTGATTAATTATTTCGGGGAGGGGTGTGCGCTCGTTTGCTCTGTGGCTCGTGCGGATCACATGTACACTCGCGTAGTCCCAGAATTCAGAGTCGGCCGCTACCGATCGTATGTACGGCGTGAACACGCATGGGCACATGTTCCATACGTCATAGCAGAGAGGATTCAGATCAAATTCCATAACTTGTTTCTTGCATGTCAGCGGGCCACAATTATGCATGTCGTGTTCTAGAAAAATATCTCCGTGCATGCTGTATCCAAGCAACTAGCTAGCTTGCCGCGCTGAGAACCATATGCACATATTTATGCAATACGATGATGTGCAGAAAATAATATTGTGAGATCCATACGGCTAGCTAGTTGTTGTTCAATCATATACACGTCATTGTGAAACTAGCTTACGGAAATACGTGACAAAACGGACAATTTGGCTGAACGCGCGATACCACTAAGTCTGCTGACGCTAGCTTATCTGTGAGAAAGCAATTAATTAACCGCTTAATGGTAGGAGCTAGTAGTGTGATAGATCATACGTGGGTGGCTATGTACTATACATGCTACCGCGCGCCAGAGAAAGAGAGACTTTAACTTTACGGATGATAGGTTGCAAACAATGATGCATAACAACCAAATTACACGGTACAATTACTATACACGTCTATGCTCCATATAATATATATAAAGCGCTCCAGAGAAAGAGAGAGAGATTTTACGGATGATAGGTAGCAAACAATGATGCATCACAATCGAATTACACTATTATAAAAGAGGCTAAACTTAATGTTTACATCACAAATGATTCCTAGAAACCGTCTGTGCTGCAAGTATCACAGACGTTTCATACGGATAACCGTCTGTGGTATTTTCACAGACGGTTTTTAATACGAAAAAAGCATCTGTGATAACGGCGGATATCACAGACGGTTCTTATCAAGAACCGTCTGTGACCCTTCACAGACGGTTTATATTAAAAATCGTCTGTGATAATGAAGTTATCACAGACGGTTCGTATTAAAAATCGTCTGTGATATGTTTCCCGCCTTGCAATCCTCAAAATTTCATAATTTCCCGCTTGTGTCCAAGTTGGATTTAGTTTTGAGACATTTTTAGTAAAACGGGCATAACTTTTGTATACGGTGTCCGTTTTCGACGTTCTTGTACGAGTTGGAAAGCTAACGACGAGCCCGATTCAAAAAAAGCAACCGGCTCACGCCAGTCGCCCTCTAAAACCCCGAAAATCGGCCATCTTTGGACCTAAACCTGCGTCGCAAGTTTTTGGTTTCTGTTTTTACCCTTTTTCTTAGTCTTCCCTTCGGAATTTGGGTTTCGCCTCAATTGCAAAGTTGTAGATCTCACGAAACCTTTCAAATGAGTATATATAAGCCATACAAAACTTTGCTATTTTATATTTTCAGACTAGTTGTTTATATTGCATCAGTATATAAAATTTGTGTTCTAATTCACAGACGGTTGGTATATAGAACCGCCTGTGATATTCATTCATCACAGATGGTTCTAGCTACCGACCGTCTGAGATAGAGAGTATCACAGACGGTTTCTATGTAAAACCGTCTGTGATAATATGACCGCTGGGCCTGTCGATCCTCCTCAACCGAGTCCTAGCCAATAGAAATCCACCAACCCTCACCCCACGGATCGTAGCTCCACCTGTCCGTTATAAATAATCACAAGAACCCAGCCTCCTTCCTGTTCTCCTCCTCCTTGCTGTTCTTCTCCTCGTTGCTGTTCTTCTCCTCGTTGTTGTTCTACTCCTCTTTGCTGTTCTTCTCCTGCTTGCTGTTCTTCTCCTCCTTGCTGACCCTTACCATAATAGCCCAGCCTCCTTGCTATTCTCCTCTTTGCGACTGAAATTTCGCTTGAAGCAAGATGGAAAAGAAGAAGGTAATGGCAAGATGGAAAGGAAGAAGGCCGGCATAGAAGCTATTGATTTTTTGTTGGTGTATTTGTTAATGGATATTTTATTTCATTTCAATTAATTGATTTGCGAAATGGGTGTTTTATGTTTGTGAAATGAATTGAGGTCTGAATTGGACATTTTATGTTTTTGAAATGAATTGAGATGTGAATTGGATGTTTTATGTTTGTGAAATAAATTGAGATGTGGATTGTATGTATACATGTACATATTGATCTGCTTGTTTCAGAGGGCATAGCTAGCATTTCCTGAGGCTAGCCAATAAACATAAATAGATTTAGGGGTAGAAAAGAATATCACAGACGGTTCGTAACTAAAAAGCGTCTGTGATACCTGATAATCACAGACGGTTTGTAAGTAAAAATCGTCTATGATAGGTGATAATCAAAGACGGTTTTTAGTTAAAAACCCGTTTGTGATAGCTGATAATCACAGACGGTTTTTAGTTACAAACCGTCTGTGATTATCAGTTATCACAGACGGTTTTTAGTTACAAACCGTCTGTGATATTTACACCACAGACGGTTCGAAAACCGTCTGTGATAACCTTCGATTATCACTGACCTATAAATTTAGATTATTCAGAAAATCGTCTATGATGATGTTTTTGAATTATCTGTAATACAGTTTTCTGTAGTAGTGTTACATGATACAATTACTATACACATGTCTATGCTCCATATAATATATATAAATCGCTCCAGAGAAAGAGAAAGAGAGACTTTACGGATGATAGGTAGCGAACAATGATGCATAACAATCAAATTACACGATACAATTACTATACACATGTCTATGCTCCATATAATATATATAAATGGCTTAATTGGTGTAACATCCCAACTTTCAAAGCCTTTTTAAGTCTTTTAACCAAAACAGCAATTTCCAAAATTTCTAGGATTTTCTTGAATCAATTAAAGCTTAACATAGATTTTCTAAAATTAAAATTGTTATAGTTATACACCAAACAGTAGAGGAAGGGGGTACGGGAAGATCGTGGAAAGGCTACCCGTAACCTTACGCACCCTGAAGATGACAATAGAAGCCTATGTTAGTATCTCGGAAGTTGGAGATATTTGATCTTTTGCTAAAAAAGATTGCTCTAGCATTTCCCATGACCCCACTTAGGCATGTATTTATTATAGCCATGGGGGCTTAGTTACACAGATATCCCTACCATCTCTAATTTTATAGGGCCACATATGTCCTTTCTTCTACTTGAAGTTACATAAATATATTTTTCTAAGAGTATATATGTCATTTCACTAGCCTTATGGGCTTCCACGAAACTGCCAGCTTGTCCTGCTGGCGCCATGTGCCATTTGGACCAAGGTGGGGGTGACTCTCCTAACAATAGCCTCTCATGGTTGAGAGGCCCAGCTTTTTGTGCGCTAAGACCACGCTTGATGCCTCTAGGCCCCCTCTGTCACTTCGGCACATCGAAAAACACCGGTAGGAATTCTCGCCAACTGTGCTCCGAGTGAGCCATCACACAGAAACCGTGAGGCATGAACGAGCATGGTGATAGTTATCGGGCACACATTGCGGCGGTTGGTTTTTCAGCTTTTGGGAGGTGAGGCGTCGCACCGGTCATGGGGTGGCATATGCCTCCTTGACTCATGTGCCTGCCTTGGTGGTGCCGACTGGATCATCTCGCAAGACTCCTGAGGGTTGTTTGGTCGTGGCGGCAGGTACGGGTGCACGCGTGGCGGCGGTTGGTTTCTTGGTTTGCGTGTGGCAAGGCATCACGCTTGCCCCAACCAGCTGTGCGTCCCCTTGAGTCATGTGCCCTTCCCGAGCATTAACTGTCGCTGTCACCTCTTTTTTTAAGCATGTGTGTGATGCCCGGTTTGCGCTATTTGTGTCCATATTGCTCCTTGTTCTTGCACCCTTCACCACGTTATTTCGCTATCATCGTCCTCCTGCCGCCATTCTGTCTTTTCTTTCATCGCCCATCGTTGTATATCCCATCATCAAGATGGTGCGCACCGGTGACTACCGCGACCGTGGTTCGACATCGATCCCCTCCACCAGCCAAGTTGAACAAGACGACCGCGTAGAGGTGGCCTCTGGAAAATGGTGGAAGGCGGTGGTGAAGGCCGACAGGGTGTACGTGAACACGTTGGGGGCATCGATTGCTTTTGAGGAGCTGGTGGACACGCTGGTGCACGATGGCAAGATCATATCCCGTGACGTCGTGAACCTCCTTTGTAGCGAGGAGGTCGAGCCGCATCTGCAGGAGGGTGAGATTGTCGTATTTGTGGTGTACTTTGACACCACAATCCGCATCCTAGCCATGCAATTTGTCAGAGACCTGTTGTGGCTCTACGAGTTGGAGATCCAATAGTTGACTCCGAATCCACCGCTCAGTAGGCTGTGCACTCCTGGGTGGCCCACTCAAAGGGTGGCCAACCTCGCGCGGCGGTCTTGATATCATTACATGACGCTCGATGCCAACCGAAGCACATCGGTACTAGCGAAATTTCCAATCTAGGCAGCGTGAGCCTACAACATCGGAACCCCTCCATGCAGGACTTCCTTGAAAACTCAACCTGCATGGAGTGGGAGTCCTACTGGATGGAGCGCTAGTTTTACCACGGGAATGAGCACAATAGCAGTCTTCGCTTCACCAGACGCCTCATTGACTTTGTCCAGACCCCTGCCGTGGTACTGGACAGAGATGATGAGGCACGACTTCAGAGACTCTACCCAGTCGCCATCCGACTGAATATGCAGGACAGTGCCGAAGAGTTCTACATGCTTCACCTGTCCCCACTAGCTCGCTAGTGGGAGGTGTGAATAGGCCTACCCTGATCAGATGGCATCCACCCCTTGCTGACGGCTTTAGAGAGGCCCATGGGCCATGGTGAGTTTTTGTGTTCCTGGGTGGTGCCTTGCTGGTAAGATCATTTCTGCTCCAGCTAATTGGCTTTCTTTGTAGTGTTGCCGCTAGCAGAGGCAGAGTGCATCATGTGCACATTCCTAGGGCCATACATCCTAAAGGAGCACAACCTTTGGGTTGTGGTGACCGCGGGGGATGCTCATATCACCGCGTGTGTGATGCCCTAGGCCTCGACATGCCCGAGCACCCCGTGCCAGTCCTGAGTGGTGGCCATGTGCATGGTGTGGGCAGCCATGAGGGTGAGGATGGCACTAGCCATGCGGGGTGCAGGCAAGTTGGGGGGCTCTTCCTCAGCTACCATGGCCGTACCACTTTCCATGGCCCCCTGATCTCATTGGGCCACAGGCACACCTAAGCGGGCTCGGTGAGTCCAACGACTCTGAGGAGGAGGAGGGGAGTGGCGAGTTGGAGGGCAGTGGCGGCGAAGGTGATGACAATGATGATGGTAGTGGTGATGAGGATGACATGTGCATCCTTGACGCATCTGGCTACATCATGGTAGAGCGTCATGAGGCGCCCCCAGAGTGAGGCGCCCTACAAACTTGGGCGAGGGCACAGCTCCCAGTGTGGCCGCCCTAGTGGGCCCTACAGAAGCGGAGGGCATTGGCCCCTCGCCGAACTTGATGGTGGCCATGCCAGTTTCAATAGTACGTGCTTTGTTGGCTTCGCTGGTCGCTCGACGAAGCGGGCACGCGTGAGTTTCCCTCCGATGAGGCCAGAGGGTTTTCGTTTTGCCTTGTAGGTACTAGATAGAGATTCGAGCTTAGAGGATGGTCCGTCATCGCCCCCCCCCGAGCTGCCCCTAGGCCCGGGCTGTGACGCCTATTGGGAAAGCTTTGGTGGCGCCAAAGACAAGGCGGCGGATGCAATTGTTGGTTGGCACACCATAGGTGAGAGCTCTCTTTGTTCTTGGGACTTTGCATGGTTGTCCCCGCTATGCTCCCTTACTATATTGCATTCATTAGCGCTCCCTCAACTTTGGCGGTGGAGCCTCACCTGCCTGGCAAGGAGGAGGCTCGCGGGATGGGGGAGGGCTTTGGAGAGGGAAGCGGCTCGCGCACGGAATGCCTCATTCGTTGCTTAATCGGCTTTACGTTGAGGCACACCACTAGCTTGTGATCGGTGACGGAATGGCCAACCGCCCAATGTCGTTGGGCGACCATACAAAGATGTCCACATTCCTATAGAGCACAGCCATGAGCTTTTGTTCCACCTCAGGGGTGAGGCCAGCTCTGATTGATACCTACTTCACTGGTTCTTCTATTGAAGTGGGATCGTCTTCACATTACCACCTGACTTCAGCTTGGGCATCCATGGAGAGGAAAAAGGTGGGGTGGTTCCGTCACTCATAGTGTGGACCTTACGGTGCGGCTTCATGCGCCAACATCAATGTCATGTGAGGTCCTAATTACCTAGGACTGTGATGATTTCTTCTAGACTCTAAAGCTTCATGCAGAGGAAGTTGGAGTGTGGGACTGCGCCAAATTTGTTGAAGGTGGCCCTCCCTAGGATAGCGTTGTATGGGTACTCCATATCGACTATGTCAAACATGATGACTTCGCACCTTTTCTGCACCCCTTGCATGAAAAACACCTCGAGTGCTATCTGCACAATGGTGTTGACCGATCGCTCACTGAAGCGTTGTAGGGGTATGTGGGCCAGTGCCAGTCTGCTTCGAGGGAGGACCATTTGATTGAAGACGTCTGCAAATTGGAGGTCTACGGAGGTTCCACCATCGTCTAGAACTCGCCGAACCTCGCAGCCAGCAATGTTGGCTGCAATTGCCAAGGGATCCTAGTGGGGGAAATATACCCCTCTTGCATCCTCCACTCTAAACGTGATGTCCGCGTGAGCCCACTCCGGAGGCAGCTGCGTTGGATATGCTGTAACATGATGGATCCGACTGGCATAGGCCCTTCGTTGTCGCTCGAAGGGGAAGTCGAGGGACAATCCACCCAAGGTGGGGTTAATCACTTGCTGCGGGGTGGTCTCCAGGCCTTCAATCCATAGTAGGGTGGGTGGGGGTTGGATCTAGGGTGCCTCCAGGTGCTATTGTACGTGCGCTATTACTGGCATGCTGGCGTCTTGAGTTGGCTCCCTAGCAACGATTTCATGTAGGGCCATGATGGAGGTGCAGTCATGGGTAAGGTGGCCTCCGTGGCCATGGACATCGCACCAGAGCCCTTGCTGATGCCTGTCTTCACGACCTTGGCCCCTTCCACGCTTGCGGCCCCTGCAGCCGTGGCCATGACCTCCAGCGGTGCTACCTTCATCAGCTTCTTCAATGCTGAAGACGTACCTGGAATGGGCCCCCTCTACTGCTTGCAGCTTGATTCTCCCTTAGGGGCCCCCAAGGTGGCCTTCGCTTCGGGGACCGGCGGCTTCTCCTCAGCCTCCCGTTGTGTTGCGTCCTGCTCCACCCTAGCATATTTCTCCATCTTATCAAAGAGCTTGGCCACTGACTTTATGGGCTTCCATGCATTGTACTCAGCAAGTGGCCCTTCTTGCAGACCTTAGATGGCCATGTTGATTATGGTGGTGTTGTTGATGTCTTTGACTTGGCAGTGGACCTTTGCGAAGCACTTGAAGTAAGACCGCAACTTTTCTCTTGGCTCATGTCTTACCGCGAAGAGTTGTTCAGCGTAAACACGATCCACATAATTGTCCTAAAAGTTATTATGCATGAGGCTCCAAATCTACTCCCATGCGTATACAGAACCTGGGCGATGGTGAAGAACCAAGAGAGTGCCACCCCTTGGAAGGCGAGGGGCAGCCCCTTGGCCTTCGTCGTGTCATTGCCTTCCGCTGCTTCAATCGACATCTTGTAGATGTGCAAAAATCCACGGGGTCTATTTTTCCTTATATGGTTCCACGGTAGGCATCTTGAAGTCCTCCGGCCTGGCGCTCTACTGCAACCCTACGGAGAGAGGCAACTCTGGGTCCATGCGGTGAGAGGTTTCCGTGCAGATTCACCAATCCTCTACCCTAGCCACAGCGACCTTCTCTATTGCTAGGGTGGGAGTTTCCTGGGTTCAGTTCTCCTGCATCTCGCACATGGCTCGCCGCAAGTCTGCTAGCTTCTACTATAGCATCTTGCAAATTGCTTCAACGGTGTCTCTGCTTGTACCTGTGGTGGGGGACAACCCTCTTTGCCCTTCGCGTGGTGATAGTGGCGGCGTCGGTGCCAACATCTACTCTGGGGTTTGTATTGGCCATCGCCTCCAGTTGCCGTTCCTCCAACCCCATACTTGGGTAGTCGTCGAAGGGCCTCCTCTGTTGGTCGTCACTGCCTTTGTTGTAGCTGCACTAATACACTGTTGCTTCGAAGTTCTTCACGAAATACCTCTATTGTAGTTGTGCCAGGCTCGAAGGTTGTGCTTCTCTTTCGCTTAGTGGTCGATGTTGTCGCCTTCTTCGAAGTCGGTGCCTTCTTTGGTGTTAACATCTCTACTTTTTTCAACGCCATTGGATCCGACCGCTCTTACCTTTGCTCATAGATTCTATGTCATCCCCATAGACTGTGCCAACTGCTGTGGTTACACACCAAATAGTGGAGGAAAGGGGTTACAGTAAGACCATGGAAAGGCTACATGTAACCTTACATACCCTGGAGATGATAATAGAAGTCTATGCTAGTATCTTGGAAGTTGGAGATATTTGACCTTTTGTTAAAAATGAGCGCTCTAGCCTTTCTCATGGCGCACTTAGGCATGTATTTATAGCTATGGGGCCTTAGCTACACAGATACCCCTACCTATCCCTAACTTTATAGGGGTACGCATGCCCTTTCTCCTACTTGAAGTTACATAAACACGGCTATCTAAGTCTATTCTTCTAGGGGCATATATGCCATTTCTCTGGCCTTGTGGACTTCCATGAAACTGCTGACTTTTCATGTTGGCGTTGTGGGCCGTTTGGGCCATGGTGGGGGCTACTCCCCCAACAAAAATGGTTTAATGTGATTAATCCAAACATTAATTAAATCCAAAAAATAATTTATTTAAATTAATTGTGTTACAAAGTATTTTCTGATTTTTTTCCAAAATTTTTTGAGTTCATTTGGTATTTTTGTGGCTTATTTGAATTTCTTGTATTTTCTAAAAAGAAAAACAATTAAAATTATGGAGAAGCTCATGTGTTGAATCTCTTTCTCTGGCCCATTCTCCCTCTTTCTTATACTTAATCTAGTAGGCCCACTCTGTTTTCTTTCTTGCTTGGCCCGTCTGCACGCCGGCCTAGCTCGCCAGCCTGCCTTGCCATTATCCTCGCCTGCGCCGCTGACTAGTGGGCCTCGCTTGTCAACCGGCACTATTTTCTGTCCTGGAGGACTCTGTCTCCTACATGACTCGGCCACCATCTCTGAGCTAGATTCCATAGCATGCACTACCTCTTCTACCTATAAAAGGACACCTCGAACCTTGAATATGCACCCTGTGATGTGCCACACCCAAAACCCTAGTCAAAGCCCTCAGAGTCATCGTGAAGCCATCGCATTAGGAGCTCAAAGTCACATCACCATCGCCACTAGTAGGGTTCTGCCTCCGCCATCATCACCTTTAGCTTGCCCGTGCACAAATCTACATCATTGTGCCCTCGGTTTCTCCAGAAACCCGCCGCCTCCCTGACTTCACCGAAGACCATAGCGCCACCACTTCTTCCTCATAGCCAGTCACCTCCATCGACCCTCGGTCTCTGCGCATCACTCATTCAGTTCACCCTCACCTCTACTTCCAGATCTGCAACTTTAAGACCCCAGCACAGCCGCCTTTTGCCGTAGCCATTGTCACCGTCTCCCCTTGGTCAATGTGCATTGCCACTATGTCATCATCCTAGTCAGCAGCCCTATTAGTGTCCACACCAGCGCCGCGTCCTCACCACCTCAGCTTACTAGCCCCCATATTCGCACATCAGCTGCATACATGGCACACCGAACCTAAACCCAAGATGCAACCACCATGGATCCAGTTTACTGTAGAGCAAGCCACTAACATGTGGACCCCACATGTCAACCATTTGTTCCATAGATCTGATCCATCGTGAATTCTAGACCCTACCTTGTAGACTCGGTGTATGGACCATGGACCCTACATGTCGACCTCTCCCATTTTCCAAAAACACCAAAAAAATATTCATTGGACCCACCTGTCAACCTCTGATTTTCTTATTCCTCTATTTATTTTCTAAATTTCTCATCCAAACCAACTTCCAGAAGCCTGTTCTTCCTCATATGACTTCCGATTGCGCTCATTTTTATTCTAAATTCATATAAAATCATTGGTAATTTTTACTTATTTTTGGAGCTCGTTTGTCATTATATTTTGTATTTATTTTATCTCTTGTTCTACATAGACGTAGACTCAACCAGGAGCTTCCAGAGAAGGAGAAGAGTTTGTTCAAGACTAGGAACTTTTCGAAGGCAAGTTCTGCTTTGATCGTGTTGCACCCGGTTTTACCAAAATTATTTTATGGTCAAATTATTACATTGCCATTTGAATATTAAATTAATTTTGGGAAATAGCTATGAAGCCTAGTTGTCATTTATGCACCTTGATTAGCTGTATGTCATGATTCATTGTCACCCTAGAATAGTTAATAATAGTTGGTCAATAATTGTAGAACCAACATGGGTTGGTTTAGTCTTGCTTAGCCATGTTGGGTTATTGATATCATTTTGGAATACCATTTATACTTGACTAATGATATACGGAATTGCTTTGTGAATAACTTTGTACACTATGTGTTATCATTAATGGCATATGTTGCATCTGAAAATAAACTGGTACATAAATGATTTAGACTAGGTGATGGAAAGTACTTTGTGATCATGTTGTGTGTATCCTGTTTGATCTTATTGTTTAGTTAGTAAATTGGGTGGTCTCTCAGTTAATTAAGGACATCACTTTGTGCGCCATTGAACTGAGCCCTGTCGTACAATCACATGCTCTATAGGATGGATCTGGCTTAGTAAGCTACCAAGTTCCAATGTTGACATCTCAGGTTGTAGGTTAGGCTTAGTTCATAAGGTGGAGGGTGTAGTTGCTTATGAGGGATCATGGATGGCTCTCACCCTCAAATCCAACAGTGAATCCCCATTCCATCCTCTTGTATTGTGTAAGGGGTGGGGTGATGAGGATTTGGTTTATAGGGAGGGTCAATTCGAGGCAGAGTTTCTGAAAGGACCTATCATGATCTCTTCGCCACACACCAAAGGAAATATTCTTATCGTATGGTAATATGAGATGATTGTGTCTTGTAGGGAAAGCTTTACAACCTTTGTAGAGTGTTAATAAAACTATTTGAATAGCCATGTCCGCTATCATGGATATGCTCGGGGAATTCAATCTTGTTTACTATTTATTATCCTCATGAACCTAACTATTATTTATTTAATTACAATACTGCTTTATGGAGAGAAAAAAAGCTAGGATAGTCATTTCCTTTGTAACAAGCCATACATCTATATATTGCATTTTGTGTGCATTACTTGCTGAGTACTCCATGTACCCACCCTTGCAATAATCATCACTCAGTTGTTGGAGAAGAGGAGTCTATACCGCTTCTGGAGGAATACTACAAGAAGATTGATCACTAGGTCTCATACCCTAGTTAATTACCTATGGCATGACATGGACCATCGTTTGGAGTTTATTTTTTTCTTCCGCTGCAGTTTACTTTAATTTAGTGTGTAAGCCCTCTGAGGCTGAATAATTCTAAACTTGACCATAATGTCTCAACCATAATTTGCTATCAAATTCCGCTAGTTTATCATTTACCACTGTGTATGGATGATATTACATTGATGTTGCCACTATATGCACGAGCGTAATTCTGGACTAATGCAATATATATAAAGTGTCTAGATTTGCATATTCAGATCTTGACAATTAGCCCATTTTGTATGTTAATTAATTAGTTGTCACTACTAAATAAAGTCTAATATTAGATGTCACATCACAGAGGGTTCCCCAAAACCGTTTGTATTAAATACAATCACAGACGGTTTAAGTTTAGAGACCATCTGTGTTGTTGCCAGCCCTAAAAATAGTTTGAAGAGGAAATATCACATATGATTTTTGAAATATCATAGACGGTTCTTAATAAGAACCGTCTATGATGCTTCACAGACGGTTTGTATTAAAACCGTCTGTGATAATTAAGTCATCACAAATAGTTTGTATAAAAATCATATGTGATAATTCCACTATATTAATTGCGCATAGACCTATCGACCCTCTGTCTTAAATTTCAGATCTACATTGCTGCTTTGAGCTGGAGGCATGGCTTTGAGGCCATTTGGTGAAAGGAGACTATTTGACAAGAGTAATTGTAGATTCACTAAGTGTTTGACTACTTATGGTTAGTAATTTGTTCCTAATTTTTTTATAATTTAGATTTATAACTTTTGGTGAAAAGAGAATTGAAGATGGTTGATCTAGTTAGCTTGATGTAGATAGAAGATTATTTTACATCTAGCATGGTTTAAGGTTTAATCAACTCATAGTCTATTTGTACTTAATTCAATTTAGTTAATTATTACTGCTACTATAGTACTTAATTTAGATCGTACATATATAGTATAGTAATTAATTAATTGAATATGTTATACTAAATTGTTATATGCATAACGTAGGACCAGAGCTGGTTCTACATTGGGAACCGTGTGAGTGAAGAATACATTAATGGCATTTCTGGTTTTACAAGAGCTGCCGAAGAGGATATGTTGAACAAGAGGGCGGAATATATATACTGTCTATGCATTGATCGCGAGAATCTAAAGATGTTTAAGAACCGAGCGTAGATTGGAGCGCACTTGATTCGAAGTGGTTTTCAAAAAGGGGTATGCACGTTGGGCCAGTCATGGTGAAGAGCAGATTACACAGGAAGGTAGTAATAATGATATCATCAATGAAATCAATGATATGACATCGGATGATATTGGATTGTGGTTCCGATTTCGGATAGGCTAAATAATGACAATCTGGATCAGATGCTTCGTGATGCAGAAGGGAACTGTGATGAGAGAGTATGTTAAATTCTGGGGCATGATGGAGGACTCGGAGAAACCTTTGTTCACATGCTGCAAGTCAAGTACAAAGGTTGTCAGCTATGCTTGAACTGCTGAAATTGAAGGCAAGCAACGGTTGGTCTGACAAGAGCTTTATTGCATTGTTAGGTTAAGGATTTAGATATTATGCTCGAAAAGGGACGTAAATTGACGATCCATGAGAAGAACGTCTGGAAGAGTAGATCAATATGTTACGACTTACCTTATTGGCAGCACCTAGAAGTTTGCCACTGCATCAACGTCATGCATGTAGGGAAGAATGTATGTGATAGCTTGATTGGTCTCTTACTGAACATTCATGATAAAACAAAGGATGGTGTCAACGCACAGCTTGACTTTGTTGATATGGACATCAGGCCTGAGTTAGCACCGACAAAGACCTATAAAGGACTAACTTACCTTCTGCCTCCTTGTTACACTCTGTCCATGGCTGAGAGAATTGAACTGTGCTAGTGTTTGCATGGTATGAAAATTTCGTCTGATTACTCTACCAACATGAAGAAACTTGTTTCGATAAAAGATTTGAAGTTAATTGGTATGAACTGTCATGATTGTCATGTGCTGATGACACAGATGCTCCCTATTGCAATTAGAAGTATTTTGCAGATCAAGGTCCGAGAAGCAATTATGAGGTTATTTATTTCTTTAACACAATTGTTCATAATGTCATCGATCCCGAAGGAGTAGATGCTCTATAGGATGAGGTGATGCCGACTCTATGTCATCTTGAGATGTATTTCCCTTCTTTATTTTTCAATATCATGGTCCATCTCATTGTTCACATTATGTGGGAGATAAGAATATTCGGGCACGTGTTCCTACGTAGCATGTACCCATTCGAGAGGTTCATGGGAATTCACAAGTCCTATGTACGGAATCGATCTCGGCTGGAGGGCAGCATTATCAAAGGCTATGCAACCGAAGAGGTCATTGAGTTCTGTGTCAATTACATGGCTCAAGTCGAACCGATAGGTGTGCCTCGATCTTGACATAAGGGGAGGTTCAAGGGTTTCGTGACCATCGGAAGGAAAGCAACACTCGAGATATGGATGCATATGCTCAAGCCCATTTCACGGTCTTGCAACATATGACTAAAGTGTCCTCGTATATCGACTAGCACAAGGGCGTGCTTCGGCAATAGAATCTGGATGTTTGGATCACGAGACAACACAACAGTTGGTTCAACCAATGGTTGAAGGAGCGACTCGCTAGGAGTTTATCAAGTGATCAATATGCTGACAAGGTTGGCAAAAGAGCCAACATTTAAAGCTGTGACATGGCAAGGATATGGCATAAATAGGTACACATTCTATACGTAGACTCATGAAGGATCGAAATGGCAACAGAGGGGGGGTGAATGGTGCCTTAAAAATTCCTCCTCATATTCAACCTTATCTTTTCTCCGATAGCTATATAGCTATGAAGAAGAAGATTGATTGCTTACTGAAAATCTGAGAGAGAAACAGAAAAGAAAACTTGCTGGTCACAGTAGAAGGCGACGAGCAACGGTCGAGAGAACCACCGTGAACGAAACACCCCAGGCGGACTTGGCTATGTCTCAGCCGTGGTCGTAAGAACGAAAACAGTGAATACTCTGTTGTCGGGCGCACGACCCCGAAGCAAGAATTTGAAGAACTTTTTGTTCAGAGATCCAAGAAGCATGAAACTTGAAACCTAGTAAGCATGAGATCTCTAGAAGTGAATTTACCAAGAATCTCCAAAGTCTTCCCAACAGTCAGAGAGAACAGCAAAGTCGAAATCCTAGACAGAGAGCTTCAGGCGGAAGTTCACAGAAAACGAATTTCTCTCTGATTTGAACTTTGCTCTCGGGAATGATCTTGACAAACTGCCTTACGACAACTTCCCGCCTACGAGCAAATCAAATGTAGGCCAACTCTCAAAGAAGACACGGATGACGGTAAGAATAGAGAGCGACAAACATATCAAACAAATCATCTCAAGAACATAAACCGGAAAGATACGGAGATGAATCCAATCTTTTCTATTTCACATGGAGGTTTCTGACCACTCCATCGGAGGTACACGAGCATCCATGCTCTTACCCAGAGACAACTCACACAAGATAGAGAGGAACACTCAGAGCACTCAGGGGATAACCTCACTTTGCTCCTGAGACCTAACCTCTCTATTTATAGTCTCACACGCTAACGGGTCTCAACAGACCACCGTTCTGAGAGTCCAGTGCTGCGTGCCTCCGTGCTTTGCCCATTACCCGTGGCAACGGCTCCACCGCTTTGCCCAATAGCACCACCAACTCCAGTGCTTTCCCGAGGACACACTTCCTTTGCGGGCTTTGGCATTTCTCCAAAATGCCCTTGACCCTCCCAAGCTTCCTCCTCATGCCTTGTTGTTTTCGGTTACACCACTCGGGCAAGACCACGTCCTCTTCGGCTTCCACGTCGTTCTGGACCTCAACATCTCCTATGTCTAGTCCCAACCTCTCTAAGCCTCACCAAGACATGTCTCCCAGTACCTGCAACCATCACAGACAACAAAACCATCACATAGCACTGATCCATACTCTGCACAGCTCACACCGAGCTCAAGTCTTTTCCACAGAAAATAGACTTTACCAAACCTTGTCAAAATGTAGAACAAACCAGTCCACAAGGTCCATGACTTCACAAGGAACCCAACCGACCAAACCTCACCGTAATCGGACATGAAATGCACCCTCACGACCAATTTTAGTGATCCCGCACGACCACGGTCATCCAACCGATAACGTGGTCGAACGCGGTTCGACCACGTTCAATTCGCGCTAACGTGGTCGTAGCTCTCCGAGCGCATAACGCGGTCGCACCACCGAGTGCCACAACGTAGTCGTTGCTCCTTTCCCACAACGTGGTCGAGGCCTCGATCCCACAACGTGGTCGTAAGCCCTAGCGCCGAGTGCCGACCACGGTCAAATCTCCTGAGGGCTCCGCAACGTGGTCGAAGCCTGAGCGCTACAACGTGATCGAACGCTCCCAATTGCCAACGTGGTCGTAAACCCTTCCGACCACGGCCAAAGAACTCGTACGCTGCTCGGCTGGAATCCGATTACCACCAACGTGGTCGTGCGCTACCCAGAACTTCCGATCACGTTCAAATTCGCCGGGCACGCCACAACGTGGTCGTAGACCACCCGATTGAGTTCAACGTGGTCGTATAACCTTCCGACCACGACCACCATGGTTGTACAGCACTCGGAAGAGTTTCGACCACGACCAAACGTGGTCGTACGAACCAGGGACAAGTCGTACACGACTTCATTTAGTCCAGAGTTAAGACTTTGCAATAAAAGCCCAAAACAAACTCAATTTACCTTCAACCAAGGGTCAATTACTCATCATAAAGATGGGATCATCTCCACATGATCTCTCAACTCAGGATGTAAAGAGCACTAACCAGAACAGTGGTGTCCGCATAGATGCGTTCAATACCAATGGGTTGAGGAACTCCTACTATGGGTTCATAGAGAAGATTGTGAGATCAACTACGTACTTTTCAAGATCCCCTTATTTAGTGTTGTTGGGTTCATCTCCCATAGGTGAAGGTCGACAAGTACGGTATCATTACTGTGGAACTCAAACATGTCAGATACAAAGACGAACTATTCGTACTCGCTAACCAAGTTGTTCAAGTTTTCTATATAACTGACCAGGCAACTAAGAAGTGCCACATAGTTCTTCATGGAAAAAAAAGGATTATCGGAGTTGAGAATGTAGTGGATGAGGAAGAATACAATCAATTTGATGAGTTGCCTCCTTTCGAAATCGGCATAAGGGTAGAGAAAGAACGTGACAAAATTAGCTACATACACGTTGATCATCATGAAGGGCTAATTTTTAAAAGAAATAAGCAAGTGGAATATGAATGAAATATTTATGTGTTATATGTTCTGTATTTGCATTTAGATATGTATATGAGAATGTGTGATATATATGTAAATTTGCATTTATGTATATAAGAATGTGTGATATATATGTGAATATGCATTTATGTATTTGAGAATGTGTGATATATATGTGAATTTGTATTTATGTATATGAGAATGAGTCATATATATGTGAATTTACATATATGTATATGAGAATGTGCGATATATATTGTTCATGTTGCCTCCTTTGGCTTGATAACATTGTTCATGTTGAGAGATAATAATTTGATCTCTATGTTATTATCATGTCTTTAGATATATGCTTTGCTGTATATGAGCTTGGTTTTCTGGATTGTTGTAATTAATGCGGTTTTAGCATAAATTCAGATTTAGTTCCAGTAAAATATAATTGTTTTAAAACATAATTCCACCAACATTTAAATAACAAAATCAACATATAGATGTAAATCCTCCCAAGTCATTTAAAGAGTATATTATGCTTAGAACATAGAACATGTGGGTTATCAAATCAAACACACAAAATGTCTTTGCAATATCTTCCAGTGCTAGAACTAAGCAGATTAATTGAAATTTCGGCTAGCACAACATATATGCAAAGATAAAGCAGAAATGAAACACTGTGATATGAATGCAATTTACTTAAAGTAAATAGTTTTGATATTTGTCTCTAGTTCATTGTTAAGTTAACAATTGTTTGTCTTCAGATGTTCGATAAGGTAGTCTAGAGTTCAAAGTTTGACTGAATAGAGAAATTTTCACATAAATATGTGATCATATTCTTAATTCACCAAGAATTAGCTCAAGAATTGCTCACTTCTATTATCTTTTGAAGATGTCATCTGCTCATTCTTTGACATCATCACCGGATGTGTGTGATGCACCGTTCTCAACAAAATCCCGAAAAGGAAGAGAACTATCGAAAAGGCCTGAAGGCCGATTTACCATTACAGATGTCGATGCGTCTGGGATCCCTCTCAATCCTCGCCGAGCAGTGTCCGCATTCTGGACAATAGTCGAAATAGTTGCATGGGAACAGATTGAGATCATGTTCGTTTCATGGAAGAAGGTGACCAAAGATCGAAAAAGTCAACTGCTGAACAAAGTTTTTTGATTGTTCGAGATCCTGAAAGAACACCAAGCCTCCGTGCGACGAATAGCGGCGTGCAAAGCATGAAAAAACTTCGAGAGCCTGCTTGTCAAGCAATACGTGGAGAAGGATCTGACGCCCTTCGACAAGTATCCATTCTTGGAACCATAATGGCAAGAGTTTATGGCAATGAAGATGATAGATAATTTTAGGAGTGAAAGTGTGGTGCACAGGGCCCTCCAGGCAAAAAACATGCACCCCCATAGACTCAGCACCACTAGGTATGCGGGTAAAATCCCGCAATGAAGATAGAAGGACGAGCAGGCAATCCTACAGGAGTCCTCCCTACCATTTACTGGGATCCCTGATGAGCATGCCCGAAACTGGATAAAAGTGGGGTCATCTACTGTGTCGTCAGGGGCTATCTCCTTTCGAAACCCTATAGACGAGGAAGTGTCCCACCTCCTGGAAGTGTTGAGTGTAGAATCATCCCAAGGCTCATTTGAGGCAGTTAGGGAGAGAGATTTACTCTCTGCAGGCCTGGGAAACAAGGAGCACCCGGGTCTTATGAGAGGCCTTGGTCTTTATGTTCCCTGGAAATATGGCTTTCCAGAAGACTCCAAAGCGTGCCGGAGTAGGAAGAGAGCCAAAGCCGAGCGCGAGGCATAGCTAGAGAGGACATTACATCAAAAATCAGAGATGAGATACAAAGGTTGGTCAGAGATGAGATGCAAAGGTATAGGGAAAATCAGCAGGAAGCCCCTGCCGCTCCTGTGCTAAGAAGCCCCTAACTGTTAGAGTAGCTACGCATCCAACCCTACCTCGAAAAGTGACTATTGATTTCCTGTCGATGACATCCTGGTAATAATTGTTATCTTTGGAATACTCAATCCATTGATAGGCCTGTTGGAGTAGCTTGTTTTGTGTCGTTATGTAGATGGCTCCGAAGTGCAAGCTCCAACTAAGATATACCTCCGTTGCCCTGTGCGCTGCTAGGGGCTAGGCGTATCCATTCGGGCCTGGGGCCTTGGTGCACGATGTATCTCTAGCACCAGGTTTTGCAAAAGTGAATATGGACAGTGTTCATGAAAAATTCGAGGTTGTCCCGCAACAGATGCCCCCTAACGATGAAGTCATGACTCTATGGCAAGCCATTGGAACTTTCATCTAGTAGCCCAAGAGGAACATCTACCTGGAGGCTTCTGCACCTGTGCCAAGTCCACGAGAGCCATATATACCGGTGCGAAGTCCACTCGAGCTATTTGCACCGATGCCAAGTCCATGAGAGCCATCTGCACCGGTGCCAAGTCCACAAGGGCTATTTGCACCGGTGCCAATTCCACAAGTGCGATCCGCACAAATGCAGCAAGGGCGTGGTACATATACATCTTATGCCAATTCAAGGACTTGTTTTTTGTCTTCACACTCGATGCCCTCGATGCCTCACTCATTCGTTGCTAGACACCATAAGTATGTAGAATTACGGTCTATGTTTATGTAATTCCGATAAATGTGATATATAACTCATTGCTTTTATGTTTGTGTGTGTATATAGATGATGCATGGTGAGTGAAGCCAGATTAACAAAATCACCGATTGGTTTCCTCGACCCACGGTTGGTCGCCATGGATATCATTAAGGAGAATGGATCCTTCATCGAGAATTACATTATGAAGGCATTGGAGGGTCACTACGACAAGAAATTCATACTTACGCCCTATAACCAGAGGTAAGTGCAACACTAATAGCTATACTTATTGATTTGTACTTTATAAGCAACACGAACTTAGCTTTAATGACCATAACATACCAAAATGGAACAGGGTAATATACCTTAATTTCCTAAAAAAGAACAAAATCGACTACACAGTTGTCCAACAAGTAATCGACAGGTAAACATATTTCCTCCACAAATAAATCTATTGTAGTCTTTCCTTCCTTTCTAATGACTATGGCTATCTTTTTGGAATCATGTAGGTCGTTTGCCACGTTTGTTGCAAAGGTACAGAAATACAAGGGATGGATCGATGCCCTGCAGCACGTTCTAGATTTCCCAGTACACATTAATCCTATACAACACTTCGTAGTAATGCCTCTCGAACTAATAAATTCTATTTTTGTAGTGCTACCAGCAGTCGCTGGGCAAAAACACCTTTGATTCTATGTTTGTTACAACATGCAACTAATCGTCAGTTCCACAAAGAACAATACTGAGGTTTGTCAATCTTGCGATAATTATTTCATACTTATCAATTTATATATATATGCACGACATTGATCTTCATACCGACAGGTTCCGTCCGTCACTACAACTCCGTTGGAACAGGCTGGCCTCAAACATATTCGAGGACAGTATGCGTACTTCTTAATGTCTAAATTCATAAAAGAAAATATGGAGTTCCACAATGTAGAATGAATTTCATTAGGATAAGATTGAGCTTAATTGTTTGTGTGTGCATTTGTATTTCATTTCTGTTAATTGATTTGTGAAATGGATGTTCTTGTTTCTGAAATAAATGAATTAATGTGAATTAGATGTATATACTATATTGATCTGCTTATTTCAGAGGGCATTGCTAACATTTTCTAATGCTAGCCAACAATCAGAAATAGATTTAGGTACAGAAAGAATATCACAGATGGTTATTAACTCATAGTCATCTGTAATAGTTGACTAAACCGTCTGTGATATTTATATATCACATATGGTGTGTAGTTAAAACTATCTGTGATAAGCCATATATTATCACAGACGGTTTCAACTATAAACTATCTGTAATAGTCTGCATCACAGACGACTCGAAAGCCGTATTATTACTGATCTATAAATTCAGACGGCTTCTGAAACCGTCTGTAATAATATTTTTGAACTATCTGTGATGACTTGTTGTGTACTAGTCTGTATATAATACATATCAAGTCAAAGTCATGCCAAAAAAATATGAAGTATTACTTGACGTCTTCTACGATTTCAGTGCCGAGTACTGCATCAGTTGATCAAAGCTGGATTGATATTCCAAAATAGTTTCTACAAGAAAATTAACAACCAGCTGGTTCTTAGGAAATTGAAGTACACAAGGTGGCTAACTTCTGTCCTCACCTTCCTGTAAGACTGTCGCAGCACGATAAAAAACGACGATTTCTTGTTGTCATTCGTAGCAGTAAGATACGAATTAGGCCCGCAAATTACTATGTTCCAAGTTTGTTATTATGTATATATATATATATATATATATATATATATATATATATATATATATATATATATATATATATATATATATATATATATATATATGTATATATATATATGTATATATATGTATATATATGTATAGGAAAAATACATTCTACACCGGGTGTAGTTACACCCACCTCTAATATACCACCTAAACAAACTTGAAATACTCCTTTATCACTTTAGGTACATTTGTATACTAATTATAAGATACTCCAATGTGAACCACATGAAAAACTTGTAAAGGAGTTCATAGTTTTAGCGTATTTTGTAAATACCCTTATATATGGCGCATAAAAAGGAGTATGTCGAAAAAATGTACATACCACTTCGAAAAATTGTTCATACCACCTAGATGGTCTTAAATACTTGTATACTACACGTACATACCCTCCGTTACGCGAGATACTCCCTACATTGCGAGATATGATATAGGGTGTAACTACACCGGGTGTAGAAAAGAGGCTTCCTATATGTATATATATATATATGTATATATGTATGTATATATATATATATATATATATATATATATATATATATATATATATATATATATATATATATATATATATATATATATATATATATATATATATATATATATATATATATATATATATATATATATGTATATATATATATATATATATATATATATATATATATATATATATATATATATATATATGTATATATGTATATATATATATATATATATATATGTATGTATATATATATATATATATATATATATATATATATATATATATATATATATATATATATATATATATATATATATATGTATGTATATATATATATATATATATATATATATATATATATGTATATGTATATGTATGTATATATATATATATATATATATGTGTATATATATATATATATATATATATGTATATATATATATATATATATATATATATATATATATATATATATATATATATATGTGTATGTATATATATATATATATATATATGTATATATATATATATATATATATATATGTATGTATGTATGTATATATATATATGTATATATATATATATATATATATATATATATATATATATATATATGTATATATATATATATATATATATATATATATATATATATATATATGTATATGTATATATATATATATATATATGTATATGTATATATATATATATATATATCTACTACTTAAAAATTGAGTTGGTGGCGATCATCCGTCCTCCCATTCCCTCACAGACCTAAACCATGGCGACGTGTGGGCCTCGTTCTCCACTCACGCGTTCTCCGCCCATCTCCGATCCCCTTCCTCCATCCCGCACCGCACCGCACCGCCTATTCTCTCTCCCGTTCTCTGCGCCGCCACTCCACTCGCGCCCATCCCACTCCGATCGGCGCCGCTACGCTCGCCGTCCTCCGTCCCGCATCGCGCCTCCTCCCCAACGCCGATCTCCCGTTCTCCGATCTCCCACAGCTTTTTCCTTGGTTTTCTTGCGCTGTGGACCAAAATCGCTACGCAGAACCGCTCGCCCTCGCCTCCAACCGCTCCCCCTCGCCTCCTCCCCTCGCCTCCCGCTCCACCTCGCTCCTCCGCATAACCGCCGCCCTCGCCTCCTCCCCTCGCCTCCGCTCCACCTCGCTCCTCCGCATAACCGCTCTCCATCGCCTCCTCCCCTCGTCTCCCGCTCCACCTCGCTCCTCCATAGAACTACCGCCGCCTCCCCCCCTCCCCGCTCCACCCTCGCCTCCTCCTCCCACCCCGTGTCGCCACCGCCACCTTCCCGCTCCGCCCGCCTCCTCCTCCCCTATCCTGTGCCGCCTCCTCCTCCTCCTCCCGCTCCTCCGCTCCGCACCCGACGCCGCCGCCACCGCCCGGCCGCCGCCTCCTCCCGCCGCCGCCTCCCAACCTCCGTCGCCAGAGCCCGCACACGCCAAGGTCGACTGCTCCGGCTGCTTCTGCAACCCCGTGCCGCCCGTTGGATCTAGGTCACCCAGACCACCACCATCCCTATAAAATGCTCTCCTCCACCCGAACCCTCTCTCCTCTTCACTGCTGCAGCCTCGCTAGAGAGAGAGAGAGCGCAGTGAGAGAGCTCCGGGAGAGGGAGGCGAGATGGTGCAATGGCTGACCTACCAGAAGCGGCATAGCTACGCCACCAAGTCCAACCAGACCCGCGTCGTCAAGACCCCTGGTGAGATCAGTGGCTCATGCGATTGCTCGTTCTATTGGCTAATCTTGCAATCGTTGGGATAAGATTCTTGCTGCTTATATTTTGACTAGAATTAGATGGATCAGAGTATTTTAGAATATTTATGTTTTGTCTTGACAACATTGGATACTTGACATTATTTGGGCACATAGCGGCATTAGAACAAAAAGGTGGTGACAATGATTGTTCATAGTTGACATACTTCCTATTATTGTAACTATTAACTAAATATGCTTATGGTGAATCTGCAGGAGAATGCCCAAGAATCTGTACCAATGACTAACCATGAGGGAAAACATTATACATGCTTCCTACCAGTTGAAGAAACTAAAACCATGAAGTCAGTTCTCCCACAAAATGCAACTAACATTATCATAGAAAGTGAACGGAGAATTAAGCCAAATGATCTAGATGAATTGCTAGAGGTTCTCAAGGATCAGTGCTTCTACAGGGTGGGCATGTGGCCCTTTGTTTATGCATGAGCACGTGTGACGCATGGTCAGCTGTCTGTGCATGTGCCAGGTAAAATGAATGCGTGAGAAACATTCTGATTATTACTGTTCTTTTGACACAGCACGGTGGTCTTTTGAATTCTGTTATTATGGGAAAATCCGACAGGTTCATGTAGAGGGTGAGAATGTAAGCTGTTTCCCCCCTGTTTTTCCCCTAATTGTAGATGTCATACCAAATTATTGGAAGGTGATAATTAGTGCATTATTGCCTTTTCCAGTTGTTAGCTGAAATGAATTAGGGGAGAAACTGAATGGTATATGATAGAAGATCCAATTTAGTTGCAAATTCACTTCTTTCAAATATGCAGAAGAACGACCGCTACTTATTTTCTTGAAAGTCAGACAAGAAACATTACACTTTTCTTAGTGTAAGAAAGTTTCATTAGCATGTGGCAAGACTACAAGATTGTACAATAGATAAGTGTACGGATGGATTCAAGAGATGTCCCCTGCATGTGGTAGGTAAGCTATGCTGTTTTGGTTGCCGTTTAACCCGTTTTTTACCATCTGATATATTTGCGTTTGGCAAGATCAACTGACATGTGTTCTGAATGCTGCAATATAATAGGTTCTGAAGCATGAGTGGCCAGTCAGGTGGTCATCCTTCATTCCTGAGTTTGTTGCAGCCACAAAGAGTAGTGGAACGATATGTGAAAATTGCATGGCTACATTCAAGGCAACTTGTGTTTCTACTTTTATCTATTTAATTAACATATTAGAAGAACTATTGACTATGCAACTATTTTCAGCTTTTAAGTGAAGAAAAGTTTGATTTTTCAAGAGGTGAAATGACACAACAAAAGATTAAAGAACTAAAGTCTTCACTTAACAGGTTGGATTTTTTTGCCATCTCTTATATTTTATGGTTGCCTAAGAGCTTCTATTTAATAGAGTAGATTCAATTACTTTGCGTATCCTGTACTATAGTGGGACTACTTCTAATTTTAAGTGATGTAACCTGATTGTTCTTTGTTATTGAACAGTGACTTTCGTCTCATTCATGAGCTATGTTTGTATGTCCTATCTGCAACACAAAGACCTGAGCTCATCCGTGCTACGTTGGCTACACTTCATGCTTTCCTATTGCGAATCCTCAGAGGCTTTATATTTGAGTCACCATTGGTATGTAGCCTATTTATAAGTTCATCGTAAAGATCTTATGTCAATTGTATCTATTTGAAAAATATGTGTCTATTATTTCCTCGATGGCTTTTAGCTGGAGATACTGCCGAAGTTCTTTCCTATGGCTGCTTATTGGAACCTCACACTTCATTGCCTGAGGTAAAACAAACAAATTGTTTTCTGTGTTTAATTTCAGTGCTTCCTAAAATTTTAGTGGAGCAATGGAAAGATACATTTTATCAATTAGTTTGATTACTATGGTGCTCTATATATCACTTTACATGAATGGGGCAGTAAACTGGCCCTATTACATTGAAGAATCTTGTTTCTTTCTTGGCTCAATCTTGCTTTTATGTCCTTTCCGGTATGTGGAGCTATCTTGCGTGTTCTTTGCTCTTGATTTGGTGATTTTTTATAACATGCAGTGCGTGAAGATGTATACAATTTTCATGATGCAGTTGCAGGTAGTTGATGAATTTCAGAAAAAAACTATGTTCTTTTCTTATATTTTCCCCAAAAAATTTACTAATTAAGTGTTCTTTTCTCTAATGTGTAGGCTAATCTTCCTCCTGGAACAATTCCTGATGCCTACGCCAATGGTTCCAGTGAAGAACAGGTATAACACCTATTAGTTGAAGTAACAGCCTATTCTAGGAGTCAATGATTGGTTTCTCTCTCTCTTTTAATATCATTGAGTTAATTTACACTGTGTCTTCCTTGGTACAGGCATTCATACAAAATTTAGCCCTCTTTTTCATTGCTTTTTTTATTTTTTAAGGTAAGATCAATTACATCCTGGATATATCCTACTATTTAGTATGCAATTTTTTTTACTCTAGAGACAATACTATTTTTCATTTTGATTTATAAAACATTCTGAAAACTGTAACTGCGAACCTACGCTTTTGATGCCATGTTCCCAGCTAAGACAAAAATAAATTGTTATGTTATTATCCTTCATTCACGTCATTTTAAACACTAAACAAATAGAGAAATGCTAATGAGTAATAAAATGATAATACAAAAGAAAAATTAAATCTCCATACGGTCTGATGCCTTCTTTTGTGATACTTGTATAATCACATGCGTATACTGGAGATATCTCCAGAAAATAGAGCTGTATTACTTGTGGGTATTGAGTACCTCATTGGAATTTCATATGTTGATGACATTAAGGTTTTTAAGGTAGGAAGGTTTTTAAGGTAGGAATGTTAGAACTAGATTCAACATATGTTGTAGAATTTGGTTGGAATTTCATATCTTATAATGTTGGCCAATTTACAGGTGTGTTTGGATTACTGGAATGTGTTTGTTTTAGAGCTATTTGAAGCACACAATCAAATGGAGCTCATTGCACTGTAAGCGTGATGGGACTTTAGGTGCTTTTAATTCGATTTTTTTATCTATGGAAATATTATCCACATTATGTTAAAAATTGGTCCATCATCAAATGTTTTTCTTTGTTAATATTTTATGAACTGTCAGACATGTGTTTCCCCTATATATCCATATCTGTTGAATGTTTTTGTTCCGTAGCAACGCACGAGCACTCAACTAGTATATATATATATGTATGTATATATATATATATAGGAAAATACCTTCTACACCCGGGTGTAGTTACACCCACCTCTAATATACCACCTAAACAAATTTGAAATACTCCTTTATCACTTTAGGTACATTTGTATACTAATTATAAGATACTCCAATGTGAACCACACGAAAAACTTGTAAAGGAGTTCATAATTTTTAGCATATTTTGTAAATACCCTTATATACGCGCATATATATGGTGTTTAGGCATCAAGTCTCCCTGCCTTTAGATTACTTTTAGATACGTGCTAGTGTGATTGGGACTTTACATCCATGATTGATTTAGCATACCTAATATACTATATATCATTGTACTAGCACACATCTAATAGCAATCTAAAGACAAGGATGTTTGGTGTCTAGATATCATGGTGCCCTATTTCAGCGTCATATATATATATATATATATATATATATATATATATATACATAGTAAAATAACGAGTGCTCCTTGGTGCCCGAGCACCATAGTCTAAAATAGGTATGTATCACATGCGAAAATTTTTAAAATTTCTTGGATATCAAGTTTAACTAGTTTACTAACTAGTTCAAACAAGTTCGAACTGAAATTTGAACTGTAGTTGTCTTTTTTATTGATAGTTTGATTGTAGGTATGTGCTGATTATATATATAAATCAGCAAAATATGTGATCTAAATTCGTTCAAAACTTTGAATTCAAGTATATTTTTTCGAATGTATATGTTTCATTTGAATTGCTATAGATGGGTATATACCTCAAAACTGATATTTTCAAAAAATATACCCGAATTTGGGTTGAATTCGCACATTTAAAATCAAGGTGCCCATGGTGCCACGGTGCCCAATTTCAGCGTCATATATATATATATATATATATATATATATATATATATATATATATATATATATATATAGAGAGAGAGAGAGTTTCAAGTAGGATTACATCTAGAAAACATTGTAAAGTAGGGCTGACCACGCTTGCAGAGTTAACGTCCATGCATCCACGTAGAAAAATCAACGCGCGCGCTTACCTTGGAATCGTTCTCAAAGGATTCACCTATTCAAAGGATTCACCTATTTAAACAGCAACCCTGCAACACGTATGGACCACATTCCTAGACACACCCAAAGCACACAATGGCATCTCCTCCGGCCACCGTGATCCATGTGCCTTCTAACACCAGCGGCGAACCGATGGCGGCAACAACCGGGACGACCCCACCCACGTCTAAGGGCGTCGATGAGACCACGACGGCAGCCGCCCCAACATCAGTGACTGACAAGGTCATGCAAAGCACGGCGAACCTGGCGCAGCTCCTGCCGACGGGTACGGTGCTGGCGTACCAGGCGCTGTCCCCGTCCTTCACCAACCACGGCGACTGCCAACCCTCCAACAGGTGGCTCACCGCCTGGCTCGTCGGCATGCTGGCTGCCTTCTCCCTCTTCTTCTCCTTCACAGACAGTATCGTCGGCCGCGACCGCAAGATCTACTACGGCATCGCCACGCCGCACGGCTTCAACGTGTTTAACTTCTCCGGCGATGAGGAGCAGCGGGAGTGGGCGCTCGGCGAGCTCCAGAAGCTGCGCCTGAGGCCGTTGGACTTCATGCACGCCTTCTTCACGGCGGTGGTGTTCCTCACCGTGGCGTTCAGCGACGTGGGGCTCCAAAATTGCTTCTTCTCAAACCCCAGCAAGGACACCAAGGAACTGCTGAAGAACCTGCCGATGGGGATGGCGTTCTTGTCCAGTTTTGTGTTCTTGATCTTCCCGACGAAAAGAAAGAGCATCGGATACAACGACAGCACCCCCCATCGGAAGCAATGATGAGGTCACTTAAACTTTAGATCACAGGTCTTTGAGTAATTAATTAGAATGTATATTTGTTAGTTTGTTCTGGGCAAAATGAAGTTATTATGGGCAAAATGAAGTGATTCTTTTAATATATAATATGCTTTTGTTAGGTGCAAGAAATGGTGGGTATGACGATCGACATTGTTCAGTTGGTCTATATGATGTTTACTTGTTCTTGCGTTCTTGAAAAAAAATGCTTACTCGCTCTTTTCTAGTATATTGCATCTTAATTAAGAAAGATATATTCCTTTCACTAAAATATGTTTTGGTCCGTAGAAATAAAACAACCTAATTGTAGCTATAGCATCCTTGTCTTACATAAAATTGAGCTTTCCTTGTTAATTCCGTACTTGTTTTTATTATAGAAAAATATATCGGTTTAAAAATTTTATTGCAGGGTAGTGATAGAAGTGGTAACCACTGGTTTAGATTTTTAGAACAAAAATTTTGAATTAGAATTTGGAAATTTGGAAATTTTGATTTTTTTTGAATTTTGTAGATGAATATTAGGTGAATCCAAAAATTTTTGAACGGTTTAAAATTTTATCGGAGACCACCGATAAACACGGGCGGTTACCGGCGAAATTTCGACATAGATTTTTTTCCCCTATTTACTATCGCGTGTGAAAAAATTAACATTGAGAAAAAGCCTCAGGCAAAGACCTAATCCTCGCATATAGGGGATGCATGGACATGGTCCTCCCCATGTGAATAGTGATTATCGGTGAGTCCATCCACACGTGTGACCAGTCTTCGCACTAAACACGTCAGCAGTAGCCAGCTACAAGTAAAAATATAATTAGTCTAACAACTGATTAATTAAGCAGCCGCGCGGTAGTACAGCAGGACATAACATCAATATGTTAATCAAGCCGAAAATAACATGAAACCAGGAGCCATGCATGGCAACAGATGGAATTAACGGAACGGAAAACAAAAGACATTATATATGCTAGATGGAGTATTTCGCCGTGGCCGGGCAAGTTCGTGGAATGTATAAGCAGCTTATAGTCTTATACTCTTTTGTTCCATTTCGGTAACGACGGCTTAAAACTCCGGCCACTTGGACAATATTAGTTTCTCGGTCAAACCCGTATTTGTCCACGGCGACGTCCCTTTCCTGCCGTTCCTTTCTTCTTCGGCGATCCGATGGCCGAAGAAATCCAAGGCGTTCTTCGAGCGTGACATCCATGCGTGTCCACGTCGGCGTCCGACGACCACGCCGGCTGGCCAGTGATGACGAGAAACGGTCATGAGCCACTCGATGGCGCTGACCGGCCGTTAGCTTAATTAGCGTGTTAGAACGTCTCACCTTCCTTTCGTTTTTTCCTTATCACTTAATATGAAACTAGCAGAGGAAGCGCGGCACCACGCCGTGCTAGTTACCATATAAACCAAAGTAAAACAACCGATAATTCATAAGTGTTTCTCTAAAAAAAATCAAGAATCTATATGTATTTTGGAGACAGCAAGGTTTTTTCAACATAAAACTAAGGACTCATATGTAGTTTCAGAAAACCATAGGATTTTATCTGGTAAAAGAAGGGTCTCTGAAAAACTAACGACCCATACTAATATCAAAAAGTGGAAGAGTTTTTTGCAAAAAAATAACATGGCAGGTTTTTTCTGTAAAAACTAAGGACCCATATGTAATTCCACAAAATTCTAAGGAACTTTCCTCAAAAATTATACGTGCCAGTACTCCCAGGGCTTGATATAAGAGTATACCATCGCAAATATATATGGCATTCAATCCATGGAATAGTCAGGATCTTTTAGTATTTTAGCATTTTTCAATTATTTTTGAGCTAAAATTCGTATATGAACAGACTTATTTGCCCTTCTTCCTCGTTATCTTCTTCCCCAGCTTACATTCCCTTCTCCTCCCGCATCCATGTCGGCCTTCTGGTAAAGAAAACCCCGGCGACATCCTTGCCCCCGAAACCTGCGATCACCACCGCGTCGACGTGGCCGATCACAGATGCTTCGGCAAGGATCCGCCTCCATTCCCACCAGGGACGAAGAGCCAGAACCTGCTTCTCCGCGGGTGGGCCAAGGCTCGCGCATGGGCACGCCTCCACCAGCTCTGGTTCGACATGGACCGTCGCGGCGTTGCCAAGGACCTCTCTACACCTACTCCATCTAACATAGATACACACCTGCCAACGTTGGAATTTTTTTTCCCTGATTTTTTTCTGTCGTCGTTTCGTCCGGAGACTCGTACTCCCCGCTCTCCGACGTGATTCGCTGGTAAAGGCGCAAGGTAGCACAGCAGAGAGGGAATTTTTTTAAAAAATAATTATTTTTATTTAGAATTACAAAAATATACCTATAATTTATTTTTAATACTTTTGACCATGTATTGCCGAACGGTTGGCTGACTTGGACTAGCTGTCCAACCGTTGGGCGACACTAGGGCAAGTCACCCAACTGTTGGGCGACTATCCAAAGTTGCCTGACGGTTCGGCCACTCAAAACCAAGTCACCCAACTGTTGAGCGATTCGGGGATATTTACCCCCCACGCCACAGGCGCCTCGCCCGTTCGGCTGAGAACAAGCAAGAAGAAAGAAGGGGGAGAAAGGGAGAAGAGAAAGAGAGGGGAGGAGGAGAGGAAAGAAAAGAAGAGAGGAGGAGGAAGAGTAGGGGAGGAGGAAGAGGACAGGGAGGGGAAGAGAGAAGGAGGACGACGAATTTCTGCATCGGCGATAGTGAGTTTTCTCTATTTTGTATAATTATTTTTGAAACATGGTAGGATAGCAATTAAAATCATTGAATTTTTAGTTTACAAACTAATGGTAGTTTAGTTGATAATAATTGTATTGCCGTTTAGATTGCTCTATTGTGCATTTGAAGACGCAATTAATTTTGTCAGTCGCTTATAAGTTGTAGAAAGATTTAGAACTATTCATGGTGATTAGAATATGATGCGCTGATTTAAAATAGTACGCGATGATTTAAGATTACGCGTAGTGATTAAAACTGTGAGTGATTATTTAAAATAGCATTTGAGTTGTACAAATTCATAAATGACTAAAATAAATTTTTGTCCGTCACTTATAAATTGTACAAACCCCATAATTAGTGTTCTTAATAGGCATCGAAAGATTTGAAAATGTTCGTGACAAATAGAATAGGACGCGCCGATTAAAACTGTATGCAACGATTTAAATAGCATTTGAGTTATAAAAATTCACAAATGACTAAAATAAAATTTAGTATATTTCATTTCATTTTTACATTTTAGATTTACTTTCTGTTATATCTATAACTAATTGTGTTGTAATTGTTTGCTCAAAATCCATTTGTAGATTTGGCTGACGATCTTGGCGGCTTGAACTGGTCTTTTGGCTTGTTGGAGCAGAACATCGACACGCGGCACCGCACAAGTTGTCGCATCGAGCATTCCAGGGTGCGGGTGGGGAGACCAAGTTAGGGGTAGTCCATATGCAGATACCCTAACGAGCTTGGAGACTAGACCCGCGTTGGGGAGACATGTTTGTGTACAAAATATGACACGTCTTTTTACTATATTTGCACTATGTACTAACTTCTTCGAGCCATGCAGGCTAGTGATGTTGGCTCACATGGAATAAGCTCGTCTTCGGCATACTGGCTCATGTGAAAGAAGCTCGTCTTTGGTGTGTTTGTCGAGGACTATGTGGTGCACAGGGTGATGTGCTAGTTCGGCCTTCGCCAGGCTGTTCCAGTCCCCGTCAGGTGTCGGGTGCCTGACTCGGTCCATGCGTGAGTAACACACAACACATGCTCCCATAATTTTTCTTAGTTTTGTTAGGATGTTTTCTAATTGCAGTTGTATGCTTCGCAAGCATAATTGGTGCGGTGGTAGCGGGACTGTCTGGGGCACAAAAATGGTGAAGTGGGTGGATGAGTGGGCGGAGGCACTGCAAGACTTCGTGCAGGAGGACACTACGTATAACCCTAGCTCGTACGCCGAATACCTACACTGGTACTCTCTGTAGACACTCATCAGGCTGATGTGTGTTATTGACCCTCCTTCAGCTCACGTACCAGCCCCAACCGACGTGTACCCCGCACACTTAGCGCAGAACTTAGCTCTCGCGGTACGTACTCTCGTGTTTGACAGTTGTAGAGTACGGTTAACCCAATTATTCTCTTGATGCTTTTTTGTACTTTTTGCAGACAGACATCACTTCTGAGATTGTAAGGGACACTGGGTCGGTCGTGGACAGGGTCGCCCACAGTTTGGAGGTGACGCACGACGAGCTGTTGGTCCTCGTTCATTGGGTCTACGAGAAGACGAAGCATGCCCTCACCCTCACACACTGCTACAGACAGCCCTATCACGATTTATTCGAACCGTCATCACAGACGGTTCCTGAACCGTCGATGTTTAGGTGTCGATGATAGTTGGTGGTTATCACGAGCGGTTCTGAGCCGTGCGTGATAACTCACATTACGACGGTCTTGACTACTAACCGTCTGTGATAGTGCGGTATCACAGACGGTTGTTTATAAAAAACCGTCTGTGATAGTCTCTAGATGACATAGAGTTGTCACCACCTCGGTTTGCAGAGCATCTAGTCCATCCGGATCAATGACCTTCTGAGCAATTGCGTTGAAGAAATAACATAGCCTTATGATTGTCACTCGAACCTTGTTCGGCAAAATACTTCTAATTGCAACAGGTAGCATTTGAGTCATTAGCACATGACAGTCGTGAGACTTCATGCCAATTAATTTCAAATGTTCCATGGAAACAAGTTTCTTCATGCTTGTGGGTGACCGGATGGAACTTTCACACCATTTAAGGACCGCACAATTCAGTTCTCTCGGACTTAGACAGTGTAACATCTTTGGGGAAGGTACGTCCGCCTTTATCGGTCTCTATCGGTGCTAACTCGGTCCTGATGTTCATAGCGACCAAGTCACGCCTTGCGTTAACACCATCCTTTGTTTTATCGGGAATGTTCAATGAAGAGACCAATCAAACTGTCACATACATTCTTCTCTACGTGCATGACATCGATGCAATTGCGAACTTCTAAGTGCTCCCAATAAGGCAAGTCCCAAAATGTTGACCTCTTTTTCCACATGTTCTTCCTCAATTTACGTCCCTTGCCAAACACAACATTTATATCCTTGACCATATCAAACACCTCTTTCCGCTAAAAGGTCTTGGTACTGAGTCATCCTCTTTTTCCGTCAAATTGTTTCTTCATCTTGCGGTATGGGTGATACTTTGGAAGGAACCTACGGTGACGCATGTACACGATTTTTCATGAGTTGTTCAACCACACACTCGGTATAATCTAAGCGGTGAGGACACGCTTTGGCTCCTTTTATACTCAACCCCGACAGGTTACCAAGGCGGGAAAATCATGAATGGTGCAGAACAACATGGCGTGTAGAGTGAAGTTCTCTCGTTTGTCCGCATCCCATACATGTACCCCTTCATTCCACAAGATTGCAAGATCTTCCACCAATGGGGCTAGGAACATATCAATATCGTTGCCGGTTGCTTGACCCTTGGATAAGTAGTGACATCAAAATATATTTTCGCTTCATACACGACCAAGGAGGAAGGTTGTACATGCACGTAGTCATGGGCCAAAAGTGCTATGTCACGCTCATGTTACCAAAAGGATTCATTTCATCTCGTACTCAACCCAAACCTTATATTTCTCGGTTCCACACCGAAATCTACAAACATCCTATCGATGTTCCTCCACTGGGCAGAATCAGCAACATGTCTTATCATTCCGTCTTTCTCACGCTGCTCGCAGTGCCAACGCATCAATCTTGCATCCTTGCGGTTTGCAAATAACGCTTCAAACGAGGGATTACAGAAGATACCACATCACCTTAGCAGAGGTCCTTGCTTCACCTCGATGCCCTTCCCATCATCGAGTCATTTTACGCTTGTATCGGGATGCTTTGCACACCGGACAAACATGTAAGCTAGCATACTCTTTACTGTGACAGATACAATCATTCCGACATGCATGTATTCTTTCTACTTCCATTCCTAATGGACAAAGAATCTTCTTGGCTTGGTAGGTGGTTCTCGGCAACACATTTCCCGTTGGAAGTATGTCCACTAGGAGACCTAATAATGTCGTGAAACTCTTGTCGGACTAACCATTGCTTGCCTTCAATTTTAGCGTTCTAGAACCGATGACAACCTCGTGTATTGCGGCTTGCAGCCGGGAACAAAGGTTTCTCCGAGTCCTCCATCAAGCCCTCGAATTTACCAAACTCTCTCACTATAGTTCCTTCGCATCACGTAACATCGATCCAGTTGTCATCCTGCGACCTATCCTCATGATCCAGTTGTCATCCTGCGACCTATCCTCATGATCCGTTGTCATCCTGCGACCTTTCCTCATGATCCAGATTGTCATCCTGCGACCTTTCCTCATGATTGAAAGAACAGTCCACAACTGGCATATCGTTGTCTCCCTCGACTATGTCATAACTACCTTCTTGTGTACTCTTCTCTTCACCGTGACCGGTCCAACATTTGTACCCTTTTCGAAACCCCTTGAATCAAGTGAGCTTCAATCTGTTGAGTTGCTAAACATCTTGAGATTATCACAATCAATACATGGGCAATACATATATTTCATCCCTTCTTCAACATATCCATTTCGGTAGCCCTTCTAAAAGCGACACGCCAAGAATGTACTCTTCACTCACACGGTTCTCAATATACATCCGGCCGGTCCATCTACGCTACACAAGTGACAAATGGGTGTCAAAATGATTATTACCCTACTACTAACCTCGATCGATCACTAAGAATGTTAAGTAATTGAGTACTAATCTCGATCGGATCACTAAGAATGTTAAGTAATTAAGTATACTAACCTCGATCGATCACTAAGAAGACGGTGATATTTTTCGCCTCAACTCCTAAAGCCGCCGCCTTGCTCCACCGATGCAGCGCATTGAAGATGATCGGTGTCGACATCCTTCAAGCAAGCACGCCAAGCAATTAATACTATGCGTAATATCACGACGGTTCTAACCACAAACGGTGCAGTGAAAATGATATATCACGACGGTTCGTATTAATAACCGTCGCGAATTATCACCGACGGTTATTAATATGAACCGCTTTGTGATACAAGCAATATCACGACGGTTCAACTTAATAACCGCTCGGTGATTGTTGCCTATCATAGACGGTTCACATAAATAACCGCTCGTGATAGTCTACATTATCACGCACGGTTCTTAACACGAACCGCTGCGTGATGATACTCTATCACGCACGGTTCGTGTTAATAACCGTCGCGATTGTTTTATCACGCACGGTTCGACCGTCAGGATGCCAGATTTTCGCAGCCGACATTGCCGACTTCTTGAAGCGACTATCCATCTGCTTCTTCCCACTTCTTTTCTTCATCCGAGGCCTGCTGCCGTGTCTTGAGGAATGCCACATCCAAGACCGTTCTTGACCGACTCTGGCGACGTGATCCGTGGACCGAGATGAAGAAAAGAAGTGGAAGAAATGATGGATAGTCGCCACCAAGAAGTCGGTATGTCGCTACTCACCAAGAATCTGAAATGTCTTTTTGAACTTTGTAATAAAATTGCCTTGAATTTTACAGAAAAAGAAGGATTGTCGAGTGGACATCACATCTCGACGGTGAGTCGGCATCGCCGAGGAACATGCAAATACAGAGGCAAGCACAAAACTCAACAACACATTCGGATCGATCTATTACGGGATGACAAGCTAACAAACCCTTCGTAGCACGACGGTCACACTAAACAAGACACACTTACGACACTTACGGCAAGAGTGTGTTCTTTAGTATGAACCGTTCGTGTCGCGATGGAGGTGCTAGTTCACAACGGAGGGGAGATGCATACAGGAAGCTAGCTAGTGGATGAACTCACGCGTGACTAGTACCGGTGGAAAGGTTGATGGGAGTTATTAATAAGGGCCGGCCGTGGGAGGAACGGTGCCGCCATTCGATGTGGAGAGAATAGACGGTGAGATCGAAATCCGTATATCGCCAATTATTGGTGACATGTGATTATTACACACCAATTATCGGTGACATGGATTATTACGACGGTTCTTGCGACAGAACCGTGCAGGTTATCTGCTTTTCACGCACGGTTTGTGTTAATAACCGTCAGGAACTTTCCTGACGGTTCTAACAGACCCGTCGTGTTATCTCGATGGTATAGACGGTTCGTATTAAGAACCGTCTGTGAAAGTTCACAGACGGTTATTAACAAAAACCGTCTGTGATGTTTCAATTATCACAGACGGTTCATGTTAATAACCGTCTATGAAAATATCACAGACGGTTGCCAGTAAAATCGTCTGTGATGTACCCGTCCAGTATAGCCTCTTCTGTAGCAGTGACATCGTGCAGGGCGCTCCTAGAAGTGGCCATGTCGACACGCACAGTAAGGCCGCCACGTCCTACAACTCCAGCACAAGGCTCTGGAGGGTCACGCACACGAGCCTCACCGATGCCTGATGCCTTACCCCCGGCACCGACACCACCGCTGTCAGGTCAGGCCTGCGGGTCAGGGTGGGCACCCATGGAGTCTGTGGACCCCTACCTAGCATCGACAGGATAACCCACGTTGTTTGGTCGGGGTGGGTATAGCGGTAGGCTGCAGTCCATGCACCATATGGAAGGTACATTTCTTCTCTTAAGGTTTTTTGGCGTAATATATTGCACAAATAAACAATACATGTCCTGCAGGAACAATGCACCAGTCAGGAGTTCACCTATCCCCCCACGAGGATCAACCGAGGGATGTGAGCGAGTACCTCGCAGAGGAGCAGCCAAAGGTCCTTTTCGGGTCGCAGCTCATCAGTGCTGCGGGTGGTGTAGTTGGTGGCAAACAATGGATCGTCCTCCTGCTATGTGTACTTATTTCGGTTCTGTACGTATTTTTCTTTGTGTTCCTCCATGTACGAATTATGTATTGTAGCGTAATATCACTTACCTTTCTACTGGCGAATCATTGCTATCTCAATCGTCTTCACTAAATTCTTCAAAAATGTTTCCTACTACAATAACGTACGACGATCGAAAAATGTTATTGCGGCCATAACATGTTTCTGACCATTCACAATGTACGAAATTCACAAATGCATCAAACGATATTGTCTGTCCTTTAATTTAAAAAAAACTACAAACAAAATTTCTTAAATATATTACAGACAAAAATTGTCTTTTACAACCTCACAATCATATTTACATATGAATAGTACAGTAATCGCATTATTATTTATAGTTGCACTTAACCTCAACGTTGGACAATTAGGTTGCATGTAGCTGAACCGTTGGACTGCATGGACTAGTCGCTAACAGTTCTGTGACTTAACCTCATATCGCCCAACGGTTGGGCGACTAGCGTAAGTTATCCAACGGTTCGACGACACAAGGTTAAAAATGTAAAAAATTAAAACACGGGTATATTTTTATAATTCCAAATAAAAAATAATTATTTTAAAAAAATTCGGCAGAGAGGTGCTCCCTTCTCTCCGTGGGACCCGATGGTCCGCCTCCTTGACGTGATGGACAACCGAAGCATCAACCAACCCCTCCCAGCTCTCCACGTGATGCTTCCTTCTTGCTGTTTACGTGATGGAACACAACGCAGCAGCACCTCTGCCTCCTGTAGACTCTTCGTGTTGCGTCTTCCTGCTGGAGAGCAACAAACGAAATACGGAGAGCCCGTATTATTTTTCGGGAGCACCAAGCACTTTCTGTTGTTTTTTCTTTATTGCTTCTCTCCCTAAAACTGATTACACAGGTGTTTTTTTTATTCAGAGCAAATAACTATTTATATTCGACTAAGACTCCACATATCAAAGAATTACACATCAACTCTAGTATCTATAACTAATACTTTCTAAATACAAAACACAATCTCTCCGTCAAAACAAGATTAATTATATCAACCAAGTCCGGCAAGCTGTGGCAACCCTTCAAGGTGTTCAAAGAGACGTAGTAGAAAGGCATTCCGGTGGATATCATTGAGTACCCTTGGGGGTTGATTTCAGTGAATTCCTAACTTGACAAAGATCACAACTTGTATCTTTAGCCAAATGCACAACATGTTTACCTCTTCCCATGCCTACGTTTACTGCGCATGGTCAATAGTTCTTTTAGGATGTGGTTTTGACTTTTGGTTTATGGATTTCGAATTCTGGCTGTTCGTAAGACACAATATGAAGAGGCAAAAAGTTGTATACGATTTTAACTGATACAACTTAACTCGGTACAATATCTACTTTAATATATTCGTAGATCCTTTTAGAAAAAGACATATCATTTGAAAGTAAGTTACTGTTGTACAAAGTCAAAAGGCCACGTGAACCCTACCGAACTGAGCAGGATCCATGGCTATGAAGCAAGTCTCGTGAGCAAGTCAAAAGATGCAATTAAATGAGGTAGCTTGACTCCGATGAGATCTTTCATTAGCAACCAAAATTGTCTAGCACTCAACCAGACACATGGAAAATTGATCCTTCATCAGCACCACAAACCTCACAATTAGCGATCTGCTCCGCGTGTCTTCGGTATAGAGTCTACCGGGCCGGCAAAAATTCATGTAACACCACCAGAAAACCCAGACCTTGGGAGGAACCTCAAGTTTCCACGCTTTTTTCCCAATCTCCTGACGTTGTGCTGCTCGGCGCTTGTTCCATTTCAAATCTTCTACAGTCCTTAGAAAGAATTTTATATGCCGTCTTAACTGAATGAACTCCATGGCGCTCAAAGGCCCACGCCCAGAAATCATCCTCTCAAACCTTCCCAAAGGAATTCTCAAGATTGCATCAACGTCTGGAGGGCAAAAAAAGCTCTCTGAGCAAATGCTCATTCCATGTATTATCTTCGTAAATCGAGTCAGCAACTTTTTCGACCACTCTGTCTTCTTTTGGTGTAACAGGACGGAAATCAAGATGATCCGGAATCCGTCTATCACACCAAAAAATTGTGTTGTTACCGTTTCCGATTCTACGAGTCAGTCCTCATTGCAAGACATCTCTCCATCCAAGAATCGCACGTCTAGTACGGTTAGCATGCTTCTTCCTAGTGGGCCCCATGAGTAGGGGTAGAAACGGAACAGATAATTTCCGTCCGTCCGATCGATCGAAAGCTTACGGAGCGAATACGGAAGGGGTAGATGGGTATCTGACACTATCCGTGTCCGACTCTGACTCTGAGGAAGAAATATGGAATAGGATACGGGATAAGTGATATCCGTCCGTATATATCCGTATGTCAAGTGATATGAGGAAGTTTGTTGTGACTTCATCTAGGAACAAAATAACATATATGCAGATTGTCACATCTAAATAAGTGAGAGTACTGAGTGTTTTTCCTTCAACATCTTAATAATTAGTCTCTCCATGTTCGCTCTGATTGTACCATACTGTCTAATGTTCTGTGCAAAGAAGCGGATAATTTCCGTCCGACCGACCGTCCAAAAGATTATGGAACGGATACGGAATAGAGAAATAGATATCCGATATTATTCATGTCTGACTCCGACTCCAAGAAAAAAATATGAAACAGGATACAGGATAAGCGATATCCGTCCGTATCCGTTCCGATTACATCCCTACCCGTGAGGACAAGACCTCCCTTTCAAAACTCGAGCACTTAAAGAATCGGGATTTGTCATGAGGGGCCATCCCTGTTTCCCCAACATTGCTACATTTAAGATTTTCAAATCTCTAAAACCCATACTGCCATGGATCTTTGGCCAAGTGAGGTGTTCCCATTTTTGCCAGTGCATATGACCATCCGCTGCGCTGCCCCACCAATAGTTAGAAATAGCACTGGTCATTTTCTTGCAAGTTTCGGTTGCTTGCTTGAAACGACTCATTAGGTAAGTAGGGACAGCTTGGGCCATTGATTTTATTAGAATCTCTCTTCCAGCATAGCTAAGATCCCTTTTTGTTCATCCCCCAATGTGGTTCTTTATCCGGTTCGGCATATACTCAAACGCCTCCTTAGCAGGGTTTTCAATACTGGTTTGTCTTTTTACCAGAGGGGGCCGATACAAGCGATATTAGCAATAATCAGGAAATTTTGGAGAATTTTAGCCGAAAATTTCAAATCAAGATTTGAATTTCAAACAAATTTCTGCCAAAAATAGCCGAAAATCAGCTGATAATCGGATGGCAATATCGGGGTTAAACCGGCCAATATTAGGCTGACACAAACCAGTTGGAACCTGACAAATCTCACGCATGCACATTCAGAACTTCATACAACTTCTAGAATTTATTTGACATGAATACACACTAATGTAAGTGCTAATAATGGACTGTCCTCTGTTTTTCAAAGCAGCACGGATCAGCAACATCCATTCAAAGCAGCAACAGCCCGGTAGCATTGCATCTCCACTTCATTTTAACTTGTCATACTCCAGACTACTGCCTGAAACAAAACCTCTGCACTCTATAAACAGATGCAATTCTGGAGCTCCAGCATCCGCACTTATTTGTTTCCATCACTGCAAGGAGAAGCAACAGTGTAAAATTTTGGAAATGAAAGCCTAAATCTAAATGTGAAGACTACAGTTGTGTGCATTCGATAGCAAATATCTCCTGCACATAATCAGGACAAAAATCAAGGCTGCACCTATGCCAAAACATACTAGTGCCTAGTAGCAAGTCATGGATAAAGCAATGGCAACCACAATATTCTCAACTATACTGGAATTGCTCTTATTCTTTACCTGTTGGTATGAAAATGGTCTTTATTGCGATACATTCCAATTGTTTATATTACATTCTGGACAACTCTTTTGGATGACCAATTAAAGCAACAGACTGAGATTATATCCGTTAGTTTGCTTTGCAAAAATCCAACTGCAGCTACCTATAACAAAAAGACCCATGTCCAGTAAACTCAACAGAAGGGGTAAATTGAACTTCGGAGAGCTAAATTCAGCCAGCCTTTAAGGTCAAGGACCATGATCTCCACTCCATTTTAACTTGAACAAATTAATGAGTTATATTAGTTCTTACATGTAGATTACAGTATTCCACCCATCCAGAAATATAACAATACACAAGCAAACACAAATATTTGCTCTGGATCAATGCTGACAAAACATAAACGCAGCGTTGCCATCAATCATTGATTTCACACTTTTCAATTTTGGGCAGGTACGCAGAATGAAGCATTAAGGAGGCAATGGAGAATGGTGATGACATACTGCAAACATACCAGTAGTGTACTTTAATACAGGCTGCAAAGATCCTTCGTCCTCTTTGTTGCTGCCTTTCCTCGCTGATCACCGTGATCATCTTCCTTTGTGATCTCACCTTCTTTCTCACGTCCGACAAAACTGCATGACAAATTGACAAGTCACTTTTCACAACATTATTTCAAATAGACATGTATTACATAGTACTCAGCAAACACTAACCGACAAACTCCTTTGGTCTCTCGTAATCTTCTTCTTGTTGTCCACCCTGACCACGTACGTTGTCATCATCACTTGTAGTGGGCTTGTGGATCAAGTACAATAGCTACATGATTGTAGGATAAAAGAATTATAAATCATGACGACAACATTAGTTAATTATCTAATTGGCTTGACCTTGCTCATTACCTGTAACCATAAGAGTGTTCTTGTAAAAGTAGTGGACCCTTGTCTTCACAAGGGTGATGAATTTGCTCATCTCTCTTGGCCTAGGGTTGAAATGAGCTTCTATTTCATGCAAAGCACCCATCATAAGTGGCATAAATCCAAACATGGTAGCCTTTTTCTATGTGTTGGCAAACCGCAACACACTGTAGAGTGGTTGCACTGTATCTAGCACCCACTTGACATTCACCCACCATGTGCTACTTCTCAAGCAAGCATATACATACTTGTAGTCAAGATCAACACTCCATGCACTATTTTTCAATCCTTAGACACCACCAATTGCCGGAATTTATCTTTCCTATCTCAAAAACTCTACAAGAAGATGAACATTGTCCCAAACCTGGTGGCATTGTGTCTTATTATCTCTCCAACAGTCTTTCTTTTCATCTCAGCATGTGTCGGACGCCGGGTTAGCAAACCCAGATTTTTTGTGATTCCACCTCACTATTCCCTAGATCAGTAGATAGTGCTCATAGATACATTACTGTATATCAAAAATATATCATGCGGAAGCGTAAATAATACAGTAATAACTTACTCATGGGCCCGTCAGACCGAAATCAATAAAATGCAGCAGCGGAAACTTCACACGGATGAGACCCGCAGAATTTGCCCACTAGCAGCCAACTGGGATGCGCGACCTATTTAATGATATGTTTATCCTCTTTGAAGACTATATTGCAACATACAAACATCTTACTGGTGGTTCTTAAAAAAACAAAGTGAGCACTGAGCAACTATTCTATTTTTTAAGAAAAACGAAGTGGACAAACTTGAGATACCTACCGCCACGTGACCCGAAGATGTGGTAGCGCACCATGGGTCATTACACCTGCAACGAAACATCCTTCTACATATAGATGACACCAACCCATGCAATCACGGGATTTTTTTTGTACGAATAATCTATTTTTATTTGAAATTACAGAAATATATCCATGATAAATTTTTTTACAAAAATAGGCTCCAGTCGCCTAATGGGGGGTGACTGGAGCCTATCGCCAAACCAGTGGCCGACACAGTCCCTGTCACCCTACCATCGAGCGGCGGCACCCGCCGCCTCCCGAAGAGGCGACTCACGGTCGATCGCCCGCCCATTGGGTGACTCCCCCGTGAAGTTTTTAAATTTTGTCAATTTTGTAGTTTTTAACTGGAAAAAATCTGCCGAAGTTGTAATAAAAGTTTATGTTCATTGTATGTTGTAGGTGCGTAAAAAATTTTAGAAAATTTTTTACCAACGATTGACCGTAGAACGATCGGTACATACATGGTAAGTGATATTTTGATGTTACTGAGAATTCGCGTGCGGAGAAAACCGGTATGTTAATATTGTTAGATGACTTGATATGTGAATGATTGAATGCGAAAAGACGAGATAATAGGCTTGTTTGAATTGAAATAAACTTCATAATACAGTTAGGACTAACATGCTGCGTACTTTTTCATTACATGCATAACATATAGCATCGTGTGTGAGTAACCCACCCAACTGCTCGTATGACCTACTGTGTGGACTGGGGCCATTTTTCCTTCCTTGCCCGCTCGGCGTTGAACTCCTCGGCAGCCTCTTTTGCCATAGCCGCCATTTCCCTCTTTCTCTCGCGCTCCCTCTCGTGAGCCTCCCGCTCCCTATATGTGCACGCTTCAAGATGAGCTTTCATCTCGCGTTGTATACGCATGGTTTGCTTATTCTTGCGCCGCTCCTCCTCCTGCACCTCCGACGTCCTTGCGACATTCCACTCCTCGATGTCGAGGGCCCATTGGTTCTCAGGGTGAATCTTAAAATCAATCTATTTGCGGTACGCACATAGGGGTTCCGGGGGCTGTAAATACAGGAAATAGGTTGTTAGTGCGTGCTGTGAAGGAGAAAAGGTAGGGAAAAATGGTACACCTGGTCCTTACCCGCTGCCGATAGGTTGCGGTGTCTAGACGGCGGTCGGGGTAGTCACTAGAGTAGTTTGCGCAACCCAGTAATGCATACCTAGGCTGATGCGGTGCTTAGACTTGAAAAAGTTACAAGTGTCCCCGCACCAACAAAGGGGGGTCTCACCCTCAGGTGGGAGTTGTGGCGAACGCTCGGTGGGAACGTTCGGGATGGGGTTGTTGCTACGGGGCCCCTCATTACGGGGAGTTGACCTCGTAGCATGCTGGGCTTGTTCTGCCCAGGCCGCAATACCCCTTATTTTCTCATCGCGGGCGGCAGCTGACCGTGCTAGGTCGCGGGTCTCCTCCCATTGCTTCACCATCTTGTCTCATTGCTTCTTGTGATGCCTTTTGTCCATCCCGGTGCGGTGAAGGAAGCACGGTGTAGTGTGGGGTTTGGTCGTGTAGTGTTCCCTGCGAAATGGAATGCACCCCAATTTATAGGGTCCGTTTTTCCTCTACTCGTACGTGTAATGCTGGTGCGTGTGGTCCTAGCACTGAGTAAAGCTGGGTCGGCATGCCATGTGACTGTGCAAAGCTGCCCCCTTTTTTTATGTCAGTGCATAAAGTTGTCATGTTATGTGATGTCACTACGCAAAGCTGACCTCTGTTATCATGTCTCTGCGCAAAGCTGCCCCTATTGTCATGTCTCTGTGCAAAACTGCCCTTTTTTATCATGTCACTGCACAAAGCTGCCCTGTTATGTGATGTCACTGCGCAAAGCTGCCCCTATTGTCTTGTCTCTGCGTAAAGCTGCCCCCTTTTGTCATGTCACTACGCAAAGCTGCCCTGTTATATCATGTCACTGCGCAAAGCTGACCTCTGTTGTCATGTCACTGCGCAAAACTGCCCCCTATTGTCATGTCTTGTGCAAAGCTGCCCCCTTTTATCATGTCACTACGCAAAGCTGCCCTGTTATGTCATGTCACTGCGCAAAGCTGACCTCTGTTGTCATGCCTCTGCGCAAAGCTGCCCCCTATTGTCATATCTCTGTGCAAAGCTGTCCCCTTTTGTCATGTCACTGCACAAAACTACCATGTTATGTCATGTCACTAGGTAAAGCTGACCTCTATTGTCATGTCTCTACGCAAAGCTGCCCCTATTGTCATGTCTTTGTGCAAAGCTGCCCCCTATTGTCATGCCTCTATGCAATGCTGCCCCCTTTTGTAATGTCATTGCGCAAAGCTGACATGTTATGTCATGTCACTATGCAAAGCTGACCTCTATTGTCATGCCTCTGCGCAAAAGCTGCCCCCTATTGTCATGTCTCTGTACAAAGCTACCCCCTTTTGTCATGTGGTGATTGCACTAAGTTCTCTCGTTCTAAGTTCTCCGTCGTGCAGATACATACCATGGCTGACGCTGAGGGGGCTAGTCGGAGCAGGGTCACCAAAGGAAGACCTTCCCTTACAAAGGAGGGAGGACTACGGTCCTAACTACCGCCTGATACCCACAAGGCGTACTCAACCAGTGTGGCCAAAATGCAGACACAATGAGGACACGGTCGTGCAGGTCATCGAAGGCAATTTTGATGGCGGGCGACGTTTCTTCCGATGCCCAAACTCTGCAGTTCAAATTGCTAACAGTACATTTTGCGTTACTACTTATAGAGCCTCTTTGTTTACCGTTCTTTCCCGCAGATGGCAAAATACGACTTCACCCACTAGATCGACACTCCTCATGAAGTGTATATTGTCAACTACATGGAAACATTATGGGATCGAATCTTTGAGTTGGAGGAGCGACTCGACACACTCAATGAGGAGAACAACGACCTCCGCCAATAGATGCAACGCGAGAGGGGCAACAAGGAGGTTGTCAACATAGGAAGCTCATACGATCCGATATGTTGCTGTGCAAACCCTAGGTGCATATGTTCGTGCCACTATAACGACGTCCAGCCCCGTCCGAGGCGGCCCCCTCAGCAATACTCCATGTGGGTGCCACAAGGCTCGTTGGGCATATATGCAACGAGGTGTATGGTTGTACCGTAGTATGTACGAGTGTTGATTGAAATAATGTGCAATATTGTTAAGCATGTCATCGATTGGTTGTTATCTTCGTGCGGTTGTTATCACGAGCCATAAAAATATCGCATTTTAACTAACAGGCAAATAGAACTAGTAAGTTAGTAAACAGAGCAGTCCTAAGCTACCAGAACAACACGAACTACATTACAAAAAAGGAGATGTAACATAGCAGTTGTACAAATGGTACATGAAATATGTGATACATTTGTAGTCTCGAACAACTATTGATCAGCACATGCATTGCATCGCCTAGCTGTGTGCCCCTCCTGACCGCATCACCTGCACCGTGCACTAGATGTTCCGTCTTGCGATTCGTCCATATCATTTCTAATACGCCGGCTCTGTCGCCGACCCTTCCCACCCTTCAGCATGTGAACATCTAGAATCCAGGTCCTCGCTTCAATGTCCAACATGATGAAGTTTCCGACCACCCTGAACCCCCGGAGCTCCCCACACCAAGCCTGCAGTACCTTCTTCTTAAAGAAGTACTCTGACATGAAGTTCGAAGGATCCATACCCACGGTCCCGCATGCAGCGAGGACATGAGAGCATGACTTGTGTAACAGTTTTAGCTTGTTGCACGTGCAACTAGGTTTATTTGCATGATCTCCAAGGCATACCTCGTGGGTAACAAGGGAATGATCCGTCCTAAATCTGACTCTATCATAGAGTACCACGTTGAACTGATGCTCCCTGTTGCCCATGACCTACACTGTGTGCAATTGACCCTTCTGTGCCTTTGTCTCTATGTATGTCGTAATTTTCGACGAATACAGGGCTCGAGGATTGGCCGCATGAAGTGCGGCATTCGCGTGCCTCTCCCTGAAGTAGCCAATTGTGCTGTGAAGAACACCTTCTATGATGGCGACAAAGGGCTGAGAACAGAGGCCCCTGAGAACCCAATTGTACACTTTCGCCAAGTTAGTTGTCATTATGCCGTACCTTGTGCCGTCCGTATTGTGCAACAGCGACCACTTCTCCAATGGTTCTCCCTCGATCCACTGCGAGAAGCACTTGATGTTTCTTGAGCTCCTCCTTCTTGGACCAACTGGGTTAGGCTCATCGAGTGCTTGCAAGGATTGAAGTTGAGCTGCCACAGGAATGACCGGCCCCTTGCTTCTCTCATCGATGTTCTTCTTGGTGTGCTCGTCCAACAGCGCCCATAAAGCATCAAATTTCCTCCACTGGTTCTGCATAGTCAGCCTCTTGAATAGCTTCATCAAAGATTATTTCGGGAAATTCTTGAAAAAGTTATCCTCTAAGTGACGAATGCACCACCTGTTCCTCATGTCCGGCTAGGAAAAGGGCTCCTCGGGGTTTTCCTGAAGTTTTCTTATAGCCTTTATAATCCCAGCATGGCGATTATGGATTACGCACACACCAGGACGAGTGCCAACAACTCCAACCCTGACATGTCTGAGAAACCACAACCAGCTCTCATAATTCTCACTTTTCACGAATGTAATGGCCAGCGGCAATATTTGACTGTTGCCGTTAACGCCTATGGCCGTCAGGATCTGCCCCTTGTATTTGCCTGTCAAAAAGGTCCCATCAATTGAGATCACCGGCAGCATGTGCCTAAATGCCTCAATAACTACCACGATATGTGTGGCCTCCGTATCTTTCTTCTCCACTATCTCTCCGTACATCAAATTGGCTATAAAGGTGGACGTTAAGTTATGATACCTCGCCAAAACTTTGTTGAGAATGCAAGAGTGCGGCTCCACCTTTGACACAATCCAGTGAGTCTCATATTGAGTCTACGTGCGTAAACCTTCCAAGGACAACCAGCCTGCTCGCACTTCACAATGTACTGCTCCTGACTTGATTTCATGACACGAAATGTCTGCTGCATTGAAAGAGCCCACAACTTGATGGCATCCTGCATTGCTGTCTTGTCAGCAAACATAGAATACAACCGAACCTCTGTCTCATGATACTCCCACACTGATTCATGCTCATCATGTGCAGGAACACCCTCAGCGTTAAACCGGTTCCATTCCTGCGGGATAGGAATTTCATTATCGTTCGAACTGTCCTCATCATCGTCCTGTACAGCTTCCTCTTCAGCCCATGCCCTCTGGTCATCACGGTCTATCTGCTGCACGATGTACTCAATATGCTCCCCTTCGTCGGCTTGTCAAGTTCCCTCTGTATGGCTTGACCATTGTACCTCTCCTCCATGTATCGCATCGGTTTCATCACAAGTAACTTGATCATCTTTGCCAACATGTGGCCCACCCGAGCTGCTAGCACCTCCCGGAGCAAGGGCGGACACATGACCTTGCGCAGCTTCTAGTGAGCACGGTTGCACAAGCAGAACACACTTGTATCCACGGCGCCGGCACCCTTGCACAAAGTCCTTCCACGCAGCAATGCGCATCAATGTCTTAAATTCCCATCTGATGTCCGTGGGAGATCGGCTCCAAAGCCCTTGCACCACGATGCTACACACCCCGGGGTCAAACGAAAAACTCCGGGTTAGCCAATCCAGCACATATGTGATTCGATCATTCTCGCCATCCGGATGTACTAGAGTGACTTTGCGGAAAACCGCTCAAATCCACACCATTCGGACCTTCACGAACGGTTCCAGCATCGTAATGCACTCTCAATGTAGTGGCTATTGACATTGCTGATGTCGGCCTGCATATATATTTCAATTTTGTGACATGTCAAAATAGTAAACTTTCAGACAAAATAAAAACTGCAAATACAACATACTAAAATTTCTATACTACATATTGTACTAAAATTTCTATACTCAAAATGTTCCATACTAAAAAATATGTACTAAAAATTTTCTATACTAACATTTCTATACTAAAAATTGTACTATATTTTCTACATCTACAATTTTTACTAACACTAACATTCGTACAAAATAAAAACTGCAAATACAACATACTAAAAAAATACCTGAATCTGAGAATCTGAATGGATGGAATATCCTCTACTCCTCCTTCCTTCCTCTCCTCTCCTGCTCCTCCTCTCCCTCTCCGCTTCTCCCCCCTTCTCTTCTTCCCCTCCTTCCTCTCCTCTTCCCCCTCCTCTCGCTCTCCTCTTCTGCCCCTCCTTCTCTTCCTCCTCTCCTCCTCCTCTTCTCCTCCTTCCTCTCCTCTTCTTTTCTCTTCTCTTCTTTCTTTTCTCGGCGCCGAGCGAGTGAAGCCAAAAAATGGAGAGCAGGGCGGCGGCGGCCGAGCGTGCTGCATGTTTAACCCCCCTACCGCCGGGGCGTTTGGTGACTGGAGTTCCAGTCGCCCAACCGTACAACAACTAAAACTGCAGTCACCCAACGCTCGGGAGACATCAATAGTTCGTCTAACCGTTGCTATATTCCCCACGTGTCGCTGCCCGATTGGGCGATAGGCTCCAGTCGTCCTCCCATTGAGCGACTTGAGCCTATTTTTATAAAAAAATTTGCCACCGATATATTTGTATAATTTCGAATAAAAAATAGATTATTCGTATAAAAATTTCTGCAATTACGTCGTATAGACGTAGACGAGAGCACAGATGGGGTGAACCGAAAGAAGTAACGTGTAAGACTCTCGTACCTTACTAGATAATTGGGGTTTCAATTTAGCATATATATTTTTTATCAATCGCAGTTTCCAATTTAGCATTAAGCAATCTCAAATATGAACCAAATGTTGAACTAGCTATCCGGTGCATGAGATATTATATACTCACTCCGTTGCAAATCATAAGGGCCTGTCCATACGAGATTGCTAACGAACAACTAGAGATGGCAACGGGCACAAATCCGCTGGTTTTGCTATCCTAAACCCGTGCCCATGAAAGTTGGATGTGCCCGCTAAAAAACCCATGCCCGTGACGGGTACAAATTTTTGCCCAAACCCATGCCCAGTTGGGTAACGGTACCACGGTCGCCTGTGTTCCGACAACAAATTGTGCAGATTGCGAGCAGTGCGGTGCTTAGAAAGTCAACAATAAGTTTAATATATATGCTACTATACATGAAACAAGCAACGACAAATCCACAATGCACATCACTAGTTCACTCTATCAATTCTCAGTTCATAGTTCACTGGCATAGTATATCATTGCAAGTTCACAGTTCACAACTCAGTTAAAACCAAAAGGAGAGACATCAATTGCTCCTTGTACTTGACTAGTGGGCTATGGGCTGGGCTGGTTTGCCTGGGAGCCTGGGTTTATAACTCTTATGGATCGGGTTTATATTACCCATGGGTTTACGGGTTTGGGTACTATAGGAACGTACCCGAACCCGACAGACCCGATGGGTTGGGTTTTTTGCCCATTAAGAGACCCATGGGTTAGGAAATTGACTCAGACCCATGCCCTAATAGAGTAAAAACCTATCGGGTATCGGGTTTCGGGTACCCATTGCCATCTCTACGAACAACGATCATCACGGACCACGTGGCCCAGCACACCCCTTTGTATTTGTTGATACAGTAGCAGACAATAAAGATGTTAACATAGATGATACATATAATTTTAGACTCAAAAGGCTATTTGAAAAATTCATTTTAAAAATTCATCTCATTTAACTTGACTTTTGAAAAAGTCAAAAATCAAAAATTAAACAACAAAAAAGAACAGGACCGTGAGGAGTTAGCATGCTCTCACCTTCCAGCCACCTAGTGGCAACGTGTCGCCAAGGGCCGTAACTCGTCGGCTCGTCCCTTCCGTAGACATGGTGAAAATCACAAAGGCGGTGCTCTGCGTAACCGATAGACCAAGTCTCTTTCTCCATGCAATAGTCATTCAATAGTACATGCATTTTCAGGGGCTGCCAGTTTAGGGTAAGCAAAAGTGTTTCTTCCTTGTTAGTTTTATGTCATAGAGGTAATTATAAAGATAATGATATTATTTCTATATTTATAATCTTTTGAATCAATATTATTATGTTTCTTGAATGAATTATTATTTATAAAAGTTAGCGAGTATGTAACTTGTTGGTGAAACCGTTTATTTATTGATGATGCCATTCAAAAAGATCATTGGTCTTATGTCACTGGGCGGGACACTAGTGATTTATAGACAAGTACATGTATTGATTGATGACTATGATTTATCAATCATAGATATATAGATATCAAATCAGTAATGTGGACACATTTAAATAACAAGATGTTGGATTGACACACCTTGAGACACTGGTTGAGATTGTTATGTTCTATGTGTCATCAATTGATCTCAAGCAATGATGATGTATAATCCTTGTACCTACGATCAGCATAATTTTCTACTTGTACAATAGTACACTTAGGGGTTGACCAACGATACTCTGTAACTAGATAGACCAACGATACTTTGTAACTAGATAGTTATAAAAGTAGATTTTGGGTATACTATGAAATATGCAGAGGAATGTAACTGATCAGATATGAGATTTCTCCATCATACATAATAGGATAGATATCTATGGACCCCTCAATGCAATGTGGTTGGATAAACAAAGTGCATGGCCATGTCACGAGTGGTCGAAAGGTTGACTACATGAAGTTATCTATCACTAGATTGGAAAAAGATCGTACAGTCTATGGATGACATATTTCTCACCTGGAGTTTGATCGGATATTGTGAGGCAAATGGGGAATCCGCAAATAGGTTGATAGGTCCGACCAGATAAGTACTGGTAGTATGAGTATAGTTACTGGTAGTGACTTGGTCGGACATATCACAAACTGGTCTGCGAACTGGTCGTATGGGGATACGAACTGGTCGTGACCATATACGATCTGGTCGCAAGGAGTTATGAGCTGATCATAAGTGCTAGACCTGGTTGCAGATTATATTGCATAAGATTCATCTAGATTGATCTTTTTGTATATTTGATGGTCAATATGTGCTGCTAGGTACTGCTACCAAACAGTGATCAAAATAGTGTTTCTGAATTACAATTAAGTGTACATGAACTTACAAGGTCACACACTTAACAGGTTGCAACAATACGAGTTCGTATGATAGACTCCGAGTGGAATACTATCTCTATTTGTATTGAATAAGGATCTAGTCAAACGCTCTCTGAGTTGGATACGACCTCTGATCATATCGGAAAAGGATTTAATTGGAGGCTATATATTAAGAGTGGTGTAGGGCTTAACGAAATCAGAGAAAATCCCAAGACACACCCAACGAAACCCTAGCCATCACCTCTCGAAACCCTTACTGTGCACACTAGTGGTAACAGACTAGCGCATGATGTTCCGTCCCTGGACGTGTGAACTTCGGTAGCGGGACGATCACAAGGAGGAGGCGGTTAGCTTGTGAAGATCTACTACTACTCATAGACGATCGACTACTTTCACTATATTGACAAGCGTTATGTTGAACCAGGCTACTTCAACTCTTCTTCCAATACCTCACATATCTAGTGGTAACAATTCATGATCTCTTACTCGCTTGACTTCCTAGTTTGCACAATAGATATATTTAATTTGCACCAACAGTAGTATCAGAACCATCATGTATTGTTTTTTATCTAGATTGGTCGTATATAGTTTTTGATCTAGATCTACTACTGGTCTAGTATGTTTACCTAGATCGGTTTGTACGGATGGACTAGTTTGGGTATTGGTTGATGAAATCAATTGGCTTCGACATTAGAAGACAAGTTCATGAGAGATCAATCAGTTTCAGTTGTGTCTATTCATGGTCACATCGCATGTTACCCCTACTGGTCGGGATTCTGCAATCGGGGTAAGCCATGATGCACAGCTATATAGGGCCAACCGATCGGCTTTGTCACTATTGTCGACCGATGCGGTTGATCAATGGAAATTGGGTCAATCATATTAGTTTGGAATTGGATTAATGTGATTAATCCAATGAAATTTTCAAGGGCAATTTCATGAATAGGATCCATGTCTTGGAAAAATTTTCCAAAGGCGCTGTGCTTGGTAATCGTTGATGCGTTATAAATATTATGCGTTCATATTGTGTGATACAATTTGATTATTTACGTAACTTGTTTTTGCAGGGATTGATGTGAATAGTATGGCCCATTGTGTATGTGATACATGTATGAGTTTTCATGGCCTACGTGTCATGTTTATTATAGCCATGGCTACATATTATTGTTTAATGACATGTGTATAGATTTGCGATGCTTGATATTCTCATATGTAATTCATTGCTAGCTATTAGGCACAATAGCTAAGTAAATGAATGTAGTGAGTTCAAGCATTGATGGCTCAGTGAACAAGAAATGTGGTGATGGAGATTGCCTTGCTAAAGGCTATACTATTTCACATTTTAATGTGGTTATATATTAAAATTTTTATGTTTCTGTTATATTATTGTTCATGTTATTAGTATCTTGGGGTGTTTTAACATGATAGAATAATATCCCTATAGAAAAACTAAGTAAAACTTGATTCCCTTTCAATTGTTGCACATATCTAGATTTTAATCATTAATTAGTAAAAGTAGGGTGTAATTAATCATTTTAATAAGATAGGGTAAGTGTTGAACACTTTATTCGTAATATTGGTTTAACTTGACTAGTCTATCAAAATAGTTTTAGCCTTAGGGGCATAGTGTTGAGGCTGGGACATATGGATGCCACTCAACAAACAAGAGTTACATGTGATGTAATTAGTAATGTGTTGCTTACCTGCGTCGCTAGGTTTCTAGTAGTGATGCCAAAACTCACCAGGACTTGGTGAAATATGGATCTTAACTCACTATATGTCATTAGAGGGAATATAGTTTTTAAACATATATTGAGAGTATCTTTTGTTAAGTTGTTTAATGCGAGATTTACATAAACATAGTGCTAAAATTTTGCATATATATTTTACATTGTAGATAATGCCATCATCTACTTCCTTCGCATCCCTTTTCAATTTGTGATCTATTCTTGAGAAAGAAAAACTAAGTGGAACAAACTTTATTGACTGATATCAAAACATGAGAATAGTTCTAAAGCAAGAAAAGAATAAATATGTCATAGAGATTGAATATTCTGATGAGCTAGCTGAAGATGCTTCTCGTACCGAAAAGAATGAGTATGAGAAACATAGTAATGACTCACTTAAGGTTAGTTGTCTCATGGTTGCCACCATGAACTCTGAACTTTAGAAGCAATATGAGAACGTGGATATCTACTATATGATTGTGGGTTTTAACGACATGTTTGAGAACTAGGCAATGGTTGAAAGGTATAACACCTTTAAGTCATTGTTTGCGTGCAAATTAGCTGAAGAAAGTCCTGTCAGCCCTCATGTAATCAAAATAATTGGTTACATTGAGAGTTTGAAAAAACTTGGTTTTCCTCTGTACTAAGAGTTGGCTACTGATATAATTCTCCAGTCGCTTCTGTCGAGATTTGAGTTAGTCATTTTGAACTTTCATATGAATGACATGAAGAACTCAATGTCCGAGTTGCATGAGATGCTTAAGTCAGCAGAGGAGAGCATTAAGAAAAGCTCTGATCATGTGATGATGGTTCATAAGACTACCAACTTCAAAAAGAAGAAGGCTATGGCTTAAAAGAGGCATAGGGCTTAAGGGAATCATAGAAAATCCCAAGATACACCTATCAAAACCCTAGCCGCCATCTCTCGAAACCCCTGCTATGTGCGGTGGTGCTAGCACATTGGCACATGTTGTTTCATCCATAGATGTGTGGACTTCGATAGAGATGTGCTGTGACTACGGCGTTGATCAGAATGATCACAAGAAAGAGATAGGTAGCTCATGAAAATCTACAAGTGCTCGTGGATGATCAACTTTTTCTCTACATCGATACATGCTATATTGAACCAAACTGTTTTAACTCTTTTTCTGCTGCATCACGTGTCTAATGGTAATAATCTATAATCTTTTACTCATATAATTTTTTGGTTTACGTGATAGATTTTTTAGTTTGTAATAATATAGCCTACTCTATATCCCAACAAGGCTCTCTTGTGACTAGTCAGACGATGGTTTCTGTCAGTTTTTTTCGTTTTGTCTAGTAGCTGAACTTGTAAGAACCGTGTGTGTTTTCAATAAATGAAGCCATGTCTCTCCCTTATTCTAAAAAAAAGGTACGTACATGTATTTTCAACAATGGAGATATTACATCGTTACTAGCGTTTGATTATGCCATCGGATAACTCATTATCTCTTGTATACCATCTCTTTGTAAAAATTTGTGTACTCCATGCCGTCACTGTCAGCTTAGCCGTCAAGTAGGGCACAAGTAAACTGTTATGGACCCGTCATATATATTTTCGAAAACAAGAAATTAAAAGGCGATTTATGGCGGCGTCATGTGATGTATTGTGAGAGAGGTAGAAGAACGGTGATAGTGTGGTAGTGGGCCTTTTTCCTTTTTATTTCTTATTTTCGAAAATATGACGAAGGTAAAAATGATCTTTTCACACCCTAGAGAGAGACAGTATGTGATTTTAGCTAGTATAATTAAAGTCGGTACAATATATACTATAATTGACTAGTAGACTCCGCTGTAAAAATACATTGTTTGAACGTTAATTACAAAAGGTAAAAAGTCTAAGGCTAAGCCGAAAACAACCTAGCCACTTCCTCTATTCTCTTTTAGGGGTCGTTAAACACATGATGTCAAGTTCTGAAATTTTAAACACTGATAGAAAAGAATATTCGGACTTATTAACTTTAGTTAATTTTCTCATTTGACCAATTTGTTACTTTTCTGTTCTCTTTTAGTGTCGTTTTAGAATACGTGGATGGATTGATCCAAAGTGAAGTGCCATAGTGGTGAAAACTTTTATTACCATCGAAGCATAAGGTGGATTCTTTTATGCTATGATTTATGACTTAATTTTTTTAATTTTAGTTGTTTGTAAGAGACAGTATATAAAAAAATAGTACATACGATACGGGTGCATTTGAATTCAGTACACTTTATACTACAATCATCTTGTTAACCTTACTTTAAAAAAACACACCGTTTGAAAGTTAGTTACCGTAGCATAAGTTATAAACCATAAATCATAAGTAGAAAAGAAGGGAGCCGTAGTCATGCTCGCAATTCTACTCTTTACCAGTTCCATCAACTTTGGCCTCACTGCCGCCATTACACCTTTCTTTTCAGCTTGTGATTTTTCTACGATAACTAGCTTTTAAATCGAATGTCTTTTTAAGATAAAATATATAAGTTAATTATAGTACACTGTAGCGATTTTATTTATATTGATAAAACTGCACATAAATTTATGTTATTCTATACTCTCTCTTATCCATTTTTTAAAAACCATAAATTATAGTCAAAAATCATAAACCCAAGGGGAAAAAAACAGGACCGTCGGCCATGTCTCAAATCCCGCACTGCTCTCCTTGCTTCATCCTCCACCACGGATCTCCACGCGTGCTCCTCGCATGTCCTACGCCGGCGCCCCTCTCGCAGTTTTCCTCGTCGCGTCCCTCAAGTCCTTCGCGCGCCTCCGCGACGGCGAGCAGCTCCACGCGCTCGCCGCCAAGTCGGGCCTCCTCATCTCCAACCCCTTCGTCCGCAACTCCCTCCTCGCCTTCTACTCCAGACTCCCATCCTCCCTCGCTCCCGCCCTCGCCCACCACCTGTTCGACGAAATCCCCGCGCCACTCCGCGATGCCGCCGCCCACAACACCCTCCTCGCCGCCCTCTCCCGCGCTGGCCTCCTCGACTGCGCGCAGAGAATGCTCGTGGAGATGCCTCAGACCAAGAGGGACGCCGTCTCGTACACCACCGTCGTGACCGCGCTCGCGCGCGCCGGCCATGCGGAGCGCGCCGTGGACGTGTTCCGGGGCATGCTCACCGAGGTCGTCCAGCCCAACGAGGTGACTCTCGTGGGCGTGCTCACTGCGTTGGCCCGTGTGGGGGCGCCGGAGCCGGTGGGCGCGGCTCATGGGGTCGCCGTGAGGCGCGGGCTTGATGGGTTCGTCATAGTGGCCACCAACCTGGTCCATGCGTATGCGGCAGTGAGACAGGTTGGTTCCGCCCGCTCCGTGTTTGAGTGGATGCCGGACAAGAACACGGTCACTTGGAATGCGATGCTTAATGGCTATGTGAAGGCAGGATTGATTGATATGGCTGCTGAGGTGTTTGGGAGGATCACGGAGAGGGATGTGGTCTCTTGGCTGACGATGATAGATGGGTATATCCATGCGGATTGCATATCGGAGGCTCTCAGGGCGTATGTTGCCATGGTGCGTGAGGTGGGCGCGAGGGGAAATGAAGCGCTGCTTGTTGATTTGGAAAAGGTGTGTGCTCGGCATACTGCTGTTCTAGAAGGGCAACAGCTCCACACAGTCATTCTGAAGTATGGTTTTGATTCCCATGCATTTGTACAAGCGACCCTGATCCATTTCTATGGGTCTTGTGATCTTCCCGACCTTGCCCGGATGCAATTCAAATTATCAGACAAGTCACACATAGTGTCTTGGAACGCTCTCATGGCTGGTCTACTACGGAGGAACCTAATGCATGAAGCAAGGCAGCTGTTTGATGACATGCCTGAGAGGGACACTATTTCATGGAGTACTTTGATATCTGGGTATGTACAGAGTGGACATTCAAACATGGCTTTGCAGCTATTCTCTTCAATGCTCGATGCTGGTGTTGAACCGAGCGAGATCACCTTGGCGAGTGCTCTATCTGCAATTACTGATTCTGGCACATTGGAGCAAGGGAGATGGATCCATGACTATATAATCAACAGATCAATCCATATTAGTGATAACCTGAGTGCTGGGCTTATTGATATGTATGCCAAGTGTGGTAGCGTTGCTGATGCAGTTCAGTTATTCAGTCATGTTAAACGAAAGTCATTTTCTGTGTCTCCTTGGAATGCTATGATCTGTAGTTTAGCTATCCATGGTCATGCGCACATGTCACTTGAACTATTCTCACAATTGCAAATCACCAATATTAAGCCTAATTCAATCACATACATTGGTGTCTTAAATGCATGCTGTCATGCTGGGATGGTAGCCGAAGGGAAGCACCATTTTGAGTCCATGAGGAATGAATATGGAATCCAACCAACAATTAAACACTATGGTTGCATGGTTGATCTTCTTGGTCGAGCTGGGTACTTGGAAGAGGCAGAACAGCTTATTGAGATGATGCCGATGAAAGCAGATGTGGTAATATGGGGCAGCATCCTTGCAGCTGCGAGGACACAAGGAAATGTAGCCTTAGGAGAGAAGGCTGCAGAAGAATTGGCAAAGCTTGATCCAAGTCATGGAGCATCCAAAGTAGCCTTGTCTAACATCTATGCCGATGCTGGTCGTTGGTGCAGCGTGTCAGTAGTGAGGAAGGAACTCCAGGATGAGCATTTGGAGAGGCTTGCTGGAAGCAGTGGAATTGTACAGTAATATGTCAATGCATATCTTCATTTAGCTTTTTTTTGTGTGAACAGCTCTTAAATTGGGCAACTGATGATAACAAGCAACAATCATTTTCTTTTCTTTGATTATTCATTCCGTTTGTCAAAAATGCGGTGATCATTTTTTGCTCTTGTAAACTAAAGAAGCTCCAAAAATGCCCAGCAACTGAATGTATGACAAAACTGACACGACATTGCCAGAAAACAAGCTGACAAAGCAGATTGCCAACATTTTGGACAAACTGACACTTGGTATGTGGGGCTCCTGCTCATGGAAAACTACCATCATTGCATGAAATTTCTAGTGATTTTGTTTGTGAATACTAATACTGTCGTGTAAATTTTTATTCTTTATGCATAATTCAATTTCGCAAGTGTTATGAATGTTTTGACTAAACTTTATTCGTTTTATAACCTTTTGCTATTTCTTGTTGTTTTACTTCCTTGGCTATTGTTACGTCCTGTTTCTTGCTTTGCCCCGCACTGCACAAAATTAGATCAATCAGTGAGACTGTCATGTTGGCTAGAGATTTTTTTAGTTTGGTCTGCAATGTTTTTGGTAATTTCTATTTTTCAAATTACCTCAGGGGTTTAGGAAAAAAAATGCTGCATCTAGAGTCGAAATGAGATCCATTGAACTTTTCATTTTTCTACTTATTTAGAGCCATCATGCAGCAGTGCACAAGCTAAATATATAAAAAAATTGTCCGTTGACTTTGACTTTGTTTTGATTCCGAAAGTAATCATGCCACCCACGTGTTTTCAGCTTTCACATTTTGGTTTGTGGAGTGGCGCTTGTTGGCTGCCATATTATTTACAGAATGATCTGTTCTATTATAGATTTATGTGCCTATTTCTTTATTTGTATGGACTAGGGAGTTGTGTCCAGCTGGTCTTCCCGTATTAGAAGCTCGTGCTATTGACCTTGACCTACGCAAGTAAGGATTACTTGCACTTACACAGCATTTCTCCTCATATCGGAGTATTGGAGGAAACCAGTTCCTAAGAACCATTTGCTGCTTTCAGGCATGGCGGAAGGCATCATTATCTCACTGATGGTCAAGCTGGGAGTGACCTTAGCAACTCAGGTGGCAATAGTTGGTGGATTGTGCATCACTAAAGAAATGTCTGCTCTGAGAGGGCTCTTTAGTGAAATGGAGGACATCAAGGATGAGCTGGAGTGCATGCAATCCTTCTTACAGGTTTCTGAGCGGCTCAGAGACTCTGATGAAATGATGTCAACATTTGTTAGAAAGATACGGAGCCTCGCCTTTGACACTGAGGATGTTGTTAATGAGTCCACCTACAAGTTAGGCAAGGATCTTGGTGGAACTGCTTTTAGAGCAATACGGAGGCTCAGACATATCAGGACATGGCTTCGCCTTGCCTTTGAGCTTCATCGAATCAAAGCCAGCCTAAAAATTGCCATCGAGAGAATGAAGTATGTTCAATACAGAAGGAATTAGCAAGGTACAAAAATCTCAAGTTGAAGGCACAAAATTGTGACCTTCAGATTCTGCAGGCATTGCAATGGCTAATTGTCTGGTTGGGATTGAGCATAACAGGGACTTGTTGATTGGACGGCTAACAGGTGAGAAGCAGCATCATATGGTGATCTCTGTGTGGGGGCATGGGTGGAGTTGGAAAGACTACTCTTGTAGCTCATTGTTACAACATCGACAAAGTAAGATTTGGCACCCATGCATTCATTACAGTTTCACAAAGCTGTAGATCTGTTGATCTGCTAAGACAGATACTCAACAAGTTCTGCAAGAAGAATCACAATGTAACACTCTGTGAAGACATGGAGTGCATGGATCATGAAAGCATAGTTCAGATTATGCAAAGTTATCTGCATAGTAAAAGGAATGTTCTCATCTTGGATGATCTGTGGGATGCTAATGTTTGGTTTGAAATTCAAGATGCATTTGCTGGGGGAGATGCAGATGGTTTTAGTAAGATGGTATTTACTTCAAGGGTCCATGATGTAGCATCACTAGTGAAAGACAACTATATAATTGATCTCAAACCATCAGCAAGCCAGCATTCATGGGATTTATTCTGTAAAGAAGCATTTTGGAAAATGGAAGATAAAAGTTGTCCTCAAGAACTAGAAGTCTGGGGTCGGAAAATTGTAGAGAAGTGTGACGGCTTGCCAATAACTATTGTGTGCATAGCGTGGGAGAAAGTGCATAAAGATATTCAGTTGCAGCTAACCAGCAATGCAATCATTGATATAAACATCAATCTGAAGGTTAGCTTGGAGGATTTATCACATAATCTGAACTGTTTCTTGTACTGTAGTTTTTTTCCCAGAGGACTATGGGTATGGGATCAGATGGAAGAAGCTAATAAGGCTCTGGGTGTAAGTGATGTTCATTGAATGAATTGGAACCATCATTACAAGGTGTATAAATAGGGAAGGGTGTGTCTAGGGTTAGGTCTAACAGAACCCTGAAACCCTAACAGACAACCCTGAATCCCAGGAAACCCTAACACACCTAGGCTAAGGGCATATGGGCCCAAAGCCATAAGCTAGGCCCGTAAAGACTATCTAACACCCCCCCGCAGTCGGAGCGTCCGTGCCTCGGACGTTTAGACTGGACCGAAAGGCACTGAAGATCGATGAAGGAAGGCCCTTGGTGAAGATGTCGGCATACTGTGAAGAAGTGGGGACATGCAGTACTCGAACATCGCCAATAGCTACTTTTTCCCGGATGAAGTGAAGATCAATCTCAATGTGCTTGGTACCGATGATGGGTGGGTTGGAGGCCATGTGGTGGTGATGTTGTCACAATATACCAAGGTAGTTTCTTGGGAGGAGTATGAAGTTCCAATAGGAGGTGACGTAACCAGGAAGCCTCGGCCACAGCATTGGCAACACCGCGGTACTCGGCTTCTGCGCTGGAGCGAGATACTGTGTTCTGACGCTTGGAGGACCAGGAGACCAAGTTATCACCAAGAAACACAGCATATCCTGACGTAGACTTGCGGGTGTCCGGACAGCCGGCCCAGTCAGCATCAGAGTAAACCACGAGATCAGACTGTGAGGATGGCTGGAGAAGGAGACCCAAGTGGAGAGTACCACGAATATATCGAAGAATCCGCTTGAGGGCAGCAAGGTGAGGCTCACGAGGATCGTGCATATGAAGACACACTTGCTGAACTGCATAAGAGATGTCCGGTCGGGTGAAAGTGAGATACTGGAGGGCCCCGGCTAAACTGCGAAAGTTGCTGGGATGACCGACCGGAGCTCCATCTGAAGCTGATATCTTGGGATTGGTGTCGACGGGGGTGGTGCATGGTTTGCAGGCGGACATGCCCGCACGATCCAGAATGTCCAGCATGTACTGGCGCTGTGAGAGCAGAAGACCACCCTGACATTTCTGCACATGCATCCCTAGAAAGTGGTGAAGTTCGCCGAGATCCTTCATAGAAAATTCCTGCTGTAATGCATTGATGATGTGACGGAGGAGCCCGACGGATGAGGCGGTGAGGACGATGTCGTCAACATAGAGAAGCAGGTAAACAACCTCAGTGCCTCGATGGTACACAAACAGTGACGTGTCAGACTTAGCCTCAAGAAATCCAAGAGATAACAGATATGAGGCAAATCTGCTGTACCATGCACGAGGAGCCTGCTTGAGACCATAAAGAGATTTGTTCAGACGGCAGACAAACTCCAGGTGAGTTGAATCCTCGAACCCAGATGGCTGTGAGCAATAAACTGTCTCAGACAAATTCCCGTGAAGGAAAGCGTTCTTCACATCCAGTTGATGAATCGGCCACTGCCTGGAAAGGGCAAGAGCTAGGGCAGTGCATGCTTGTGGTGGCTTCTAGCAGACTAAATGTCTCGACAAAGTCTACTCCGGGCGTTGTGTAAAGCCGCGTAGTACCCACCGCGCTTTATACCGTTCCAGAGAACCATCGGCCTGAAGCTTGTGCTTGAAGATCCATTTACCGGTGATGACATTCGCCTTGTGTGGACGAGGAACTAAATCCCAGGTACCATTCTGCAGAAGGGCGCGGTACTCCTCCTCCATGGCTGCTCGCCAATTTGGATCGGCTAGAGCACTCTTGTGACTCTTCGGCAGTGGAGAGAGCGGAGTGGTGACGAAGAGGGCCGGTACTCGAAAACCATGTTTGGCTCGAGTGGTCATGGCGTGGCTGTTGACCACCGGCGGGACGGGAACTGCGCCTGGTGGTAAAGTGGGATCACCAGAGGCAGTTGGGTCCGCAGGTGTAGGAACAGGCCGCCGTGAGTAGACAAACAGGAAGTCGCGGTCCGTGGCAGGAGGACCAGAGGGCGATGTTGGTGAAGAAACCGGAGCGGGAAGCGTCGTAGGTGAAGTTGGCGGAGTAGACGTACGCAGCTGGACGGGTGTCGGACCAGTCGCTTGGGACTGCTCAGGCGAAGAGAACGTCGCGGTTGGACGTGGTTGGGCGGGTGCGCTCGGTGGCAATGCTGGGAATGGTGTGGTGATCTCAGCATCAGGGGCCATGCGCATGGTCGAGGCAGCAGTGGGCGCTGATGTGGAGGGACCTGCAGTCAAAGAAGAAATCGGGCCTATAGGTATAGGCGTGTCGTCGATGTGAGGTCCAAGAAGGTAAGATCGGCGGGGAATCTTGATGCTCCTTGGCAAGAGGAAGGAGGTCTCGTCGAAGACAACGTGACGAGAGAGGATGAGCCGATTTGATGAAATGTCAAGGCAACGGTATCCTTTGTGGTGGGGAGAATAGCCAAGAAAGACACATAGGGCTGAACGTGGAGCAAGCTTATGGATTGCCGTGGCAGACAGGTTTGGGTAGCATGCGCAGCCGAAGGTACGAAGATGGTGATAGGAGGGTGGAGTGCCGATTAGGGCAAGATGTGGTGTGGAGGACCTAAGTGTCTTAGTCGGTAGGATATTGATGAGGTAGGTGGCGGTGTTGAGGGCTTCAACCCAAAATGATGGAGGACAGGATGCCTGAAAGAGTAGGGATCGCATGATGTTGTTAATGGAACGAATCATGCGTTCAGCTCTACCATTTTGGGAGAGGTATAAGGGCAAGACATGCGAAGATGGACACCACGAGTAAGAAAGAGCGTCGTGTGCTAGAATTGTCAAATTCACGCCCATTATCGCCCGGACGGACTTGACGGTGGTGCCAAACTGAGTGTGTACATAAGAAAAGAAGTTGGAGAGTGTGGTGAATGTGTCGGATTTGAGTCGCAAAGGAAATGTCCAAACGAAATGCGAGCAATCATCCAAAACGACCAAGTAGTATTTATAACCTGACACACTCACAATCGGAGATGTCCAAAGATCACAATGTATGAGATCAAACTTTTGTGTAGCACGGGAGGTAGACAGGGGAAATGGAAGGCGAATGTGGCGACCTAATTGACATGCATGACACAGGGAAGTCGCAGCTCCTTTGGGACATGCCGGAATAGAAGAAGACTGCTGAAGTGTATGAAGGGCCTCCTGACCGGGGTGGCCGAGTCGCCGGTGCCAGAGGGAGAGAGTGTCGGCGAGGAAGGTGCCAGCTATGGGAACGTTGGCAGCCATGGGAACGTTGGCAGGCAGGTGAAGAGGGTAGAGAGGACCAGCACTATTGCATCGGCGATCACCTTCAGGGACGTAAATCCTTCACAGGCGACCAGGCGGGATCAAATTCAACAGGCGATTGTTGTCGGTGGTGAAGTTGCGACAAATCAGATTTTAATAAGACTTGGGAAACAAGAACGTTGTTGAGGCGGAGTGAGTTGGAAAACTGAGTGTTGCCAGTAGAAGTGACAGGAAGCAAAGATCCATTTCCAACAACAATGGAAGAAGGAGAGAAGCCCCGTGGGGAGAAGGTTTGAGAGAGTGTACCGGCATCGGAGGTCATATGGGAGGTGGCACCGGAGTTGAAGTACCAGTCCTGATGTTGACGTGGCTGCAGGGTCATCGTGTTGAAGGAGGAAGCCAGAGAGTGTTCATCCCAGGAGGGTAGACCGCCGGTGATGTTGTAGGGGGCTGTTGGAGGAAAGGCCCACTGCCCCTGCCCTCCGGCGAGTAGAGCATGCGGTTGTTGAGGAGGTTGAGGAGGTAGGGCCGGCTGTTGTAGAGCCGATGACCACGATGAGGCGGGGCCGTCGGGGGCGTGGTGGTGGAATAGGCGCGGGCGGGCGGACCCGCCACATGGAGATGGAGCCGGACCAGGGGTGGTTGAGGGAGGGCCAAAATCCACCGGTGGTGTGCGGGCCGCCCGTCCGCAGCTGCTGACCGTCGAAGTTGGGGCCGTTGCCAGAACGCCCGCGGCGTTTACCTCGTTTGCCACGGGAGGCCGTCTTGAAGAAGCCACCGGAACCGAAGCCACTGGCGGGGGAAGGAGGAGTCTGCTGGGGTAGGGCAGTCGAAGACGCAGAGCCTCCGGGGGAGGTGATGAGGGCGATGGAGGGTGGCGATAGGCGATGCGCCAGATGAAGTTCCTCGAAGAAGATCGGCCGGGCCTCGGGAAGGTGGGGAAGGCGTGCGTTGAAGGTGTAGGCCGATGGCGGAGAAGCTTTCATTGAGCCCACGGATGACATGAAGTACCGAGTGCGGTCGGAGATGGGCTCGCCGAGATCACGAGGTCATCGCCATGCGCTTGACTTACGGCGATGGCGGTGATTGAAAGGTCGCCTTGGGTGAAGTTGCGGGCGGCCTCGATGGGAGAGCCGTGCCTCCGGTTCTTGAGCGGGTCTCAATGGCAAGCCAGGTAGCACGAGCAGTGGATCCACGCTCCATGACAACCCGGGTGAGATCGGCGAGATGGTCCGAAGATCCACGAACGAGCGACGCAATCCATCCGTAGCAGCGGGGAGGTCGGTGTGGCGGCGTCGCGAAGGACGTGGTCTTCGAGGAGTATTGCCTGGCGAGAGAAAGATTTCGCCATCGAGAGTAGTTGCGGAGGTCATGTCGAGGATGATGGGGACGGAGGCGGATATTACGGGCGGCGGCGGCTTGGGCGTGAAGGTTGTGGATGGCGGCGACCTCATGGGCGACATGGCGTCTGGATGGCATGGTCGGCGGAGGCAGGGATGCGGTGTCGGCGGCGGCCGCTCGGAGGATCGGCGGCGGCGTCGGCGCGCGCGGCGGCGCGCTCGAGTGCATCCGGAGACGAGCGCGGCGCATCGCGCGCTGGGTCGCTGCGGCCGCATCGCGTTCGACTTCGCGGCAAGCGCTAGGGCTTTCGCGGCGGTCGGTCTGCTGCTGCGACGGCGGCGGAGGCGGCGTCGTCGGGAAGGTAGTCGTCGCGCGGCATTGGAGCCGACAACGGCGGTGGGGAAGGAGGAGGGACGGGAGGAAGGCCGGCCATGGGGGTGGGCAGGCGAGGAGGTCGCCGCGAGATGCGCAGCGGTCGGGAGGCGACCGGTGCGATGGCGGCGTGAGGAGAGAGGAAAAGAAGACGCGCACTGAGGCGGCGGGATCGAGACGGTAAAAAAGGAACCTAAACTTCTGATACCATGTAAGTGATGTTCATTGAATGGATTGGAACCATCATTACAAGGTGTATAAATAGGGAAGGGTGTGTCTAGGGTTAGGTCTAACAGAACCCTGAAACCCTAACAGACAACCCTGAATCCTAGGAAACCCTAACACACCTAGGCTAAGGGCATATGGGCCCAAAGCCATAAGCTAGGCCCGTAAAGACTATCTAACACTGGGTATCAGAGGGAATCATTAAAAGGAGTGAAACAAGAACAGACGAAGAGATTGCCAAGGATTACGTGAATGAGCTAGTTAACCGGTGCCTTCTACAAGTAGCTAAGAGAGATGAATCTGGGTGAGTTCGTGAATGTCAAATGCATGATGTGATCCATGTTCTTGCTCTGTCAAAATTGAAAGAGGAGATGTTTTCTGTCGTTTATGACTGCTCAAAAACAACCGCTTTGATGGGCAAAGCATGAAGGATGTCAATTCAGAGTGCAGATTCCATGCTTTCAAAACATGAGCTGACACATGTTCGCTCATTGCTTGTATTTGACAAATGTGTTCCTATCGATGCCCTAAGTGCTTCATTCACATCACTCAAGCTGCTTTCAGTTTTGGACCTACAGGACATTCCAGTAAGAAGCATACCCATTCCAGTGTTCAGCTTGTTTAATCTGCGTTTTCTAGGTTTGCGAGGAACTGAAGTTGATGTGCTTCCTAAAGAAATAAAAAAATTACAGAACTTTGAGATACTGGATGCTTACAACACAAAAATTAGAACACTGCCCCAGGAAATGGCAAAACTCCGGAAGTTAAGGCACCTTATTGCATCTGGAATCCAAAATGGCACCAGGAGCAACCGAGCAACATTGTTGTATCCACTGGTGTAACTGCTCCCAAAGGTAAATGGCATTCCACGAGTCTGCAAACGCTTCAAAATTTTGAAGCAACCTACGAGATGTTGCAGAACATGGCATGTTTGACAGAGTTAAGGGACGTTTGGCGTGACAAATGTAAGATCCTGTCAATCTGGAAGCTTATGCTGTGTTATCTCCAAGTTGAGTAACCTTCAATCATCGAGAGGTGATGAAGAGCTTATGCTGTGTTAACTCCAAGTTGAGTAACCTTCAACACCTGTTGGTCTCATCAAAAGGTGATGAAGTGCTGCAGCTTCCTTCTGTTCAACTGCCTCAAAAATTCAGAAGCTTGAGCTTGGGGGGCTGCTGGGGAAGGCCACAGCGCGTAATCTTTTTGTTTCAATCCGATGCCTTGAGAACATTACTCATCTCCATCTTTGGTTCTCAATCGATCAAGATCTCTTCTGCCACCTCCAATCAAATTGTTATTTATTGCTCTGTATTCTGCAAGCATTTCAAGGTGAGAAGATGCTCTTCTCTTCAGGATCATTTCCTAAACTTCAGCCGCTCGTGATACATGGTGCAGCACAACTCAGACAAATTGAGATAGAAGAAGGCTCTATGGCAAACTTGGTTGGTCTTACAGTAACTGGTTGTCCGGCACTAAAGGAATTGCCTCAAGGTGTTGAGTTCCTCCACAACCTTGAAACATTGCATGTCGAAAACACGGCTGATGATTTTCATGAGAAGATTCAGACAGAAGAAGAATGGGAGGATCACCAGAGCAGGATTAGTCACATTAAGAATGTTTATGTTGGATTTTCAGGAAATGAGTAAGCTACATTCAACTAATAGGTTTTAGCTCATTTCTCTAATATGGAAAAGAAAATAGATACTATGTTGTGACACAGCCTGCTTAGTTCTGTGGTAGACAAAAAATACAGCGTGTTTCGAACACCGATGCCCAGGAGATGCTAATGCAGTGATTCATCAGTGTCATTAGTTGCAGCTGTGGGCTTTTGATGCAGAAGCGGGACCTTTAAGGTTGTGCTGACAGAAGGAACAAGGCGGTTGTAGGCATTTTCCAATCAAGTGTTGAGGGAAGCTTTGGAATTCGAACCAGAGCGCTCCTTGCCATCGAAAATTTGTTCTTTAGAATTTGTGAGGACTCCAAATTCTTTGCTGCGCCATGCTGCATTTAGCTGGACGCCACCCCAGGTTGTCTCTTTGCTGTTGCTTCCAGCCAATGCAAGTTTCTTAGTCCATAATTGATCATTAAAAGTTGTACCCTCTGTATTTTTCCTTGTAATATCTTTTTGTACTCCTTATATATATTGCCTTTTGATCCTTATATATATACTTGCAATATTCATAATATGGTATTAGAGTTAGGGTACTAACCCTAGCTTTTTCGCACCACCGCTAGGGATCCGCCGTCGCCACCAATCCACAGACAAGCTGTTGCCCTCTAGGCCGCCATAGTCCGCTGGTTGCTGTCGCTCTGCCCCAGCCGAAGCTGTTCAGGCCGCCGCCGCCTAGGCCGACGCTATTCACACTCGACGTCGCCTCACCCGATCGACACCGTCTCGGTTTGCTGATCGACCGGCCACCCGACACCGCCTTGCCCGACCGATGCAGACATGGTTTGCTGTCCACATGAGCCGTCGGTTGTCGCTCTGTCGACCATCGCTTCGTCATCGTCCGATCGCTCATCGCCTCAGCGACGCCTGAGCCGAAGCCATCTACTATCTCTTCGGTTGAGAAGCTTCGACCGAATCTTTTGTATTAGCTAAAAAACAAAAAAAATCAAATAGAAAACCCTTTGCCTTGATCAAATTGCCGCGCCGTCCAAGTTTGTTCTTTGTCCATTGCCGCTTACGACTTGGTGGTCGACAGGGAGTCTTACGACTCGGTGGTCGGTAAGAAGTTTTACGACTTTGTGGTCAGCAGTGGCTTTTACGACTTGGTGGTCAGCAGTGGCTTTTACGACTTTGTGGTCGGTAGTGGCTTTTACAACTTGGTGGTCGGTAATGGTTTTTACGACTTTGTGGTCGGTAGTGGCTTTAACGACTTGGTGGTCGGCAATGGTTCTTACGACTTGATAGTCATATCTCTGCCTGGTCATGATCGATAGTCGTAGTTCTGCCTAGTCGTGATCAATAGTCGTAGCTCTATCTGGCTATGATTGATAGTCGTAGCTCTACCTATTCGTGATCGATAGTCGTAGCTCTGTCTGACTGTGATCGATAGTCGTAGCTCTGCCCGATCTGTGTGTTCGATGGTCACAGCGATCGGTCGTAAGCAGTCGTAGCTCTGCCCGATCTGTGTGTTTGATGGTCACAGCGATCGGTCGTAAGCAGTCGTAGCTTCTGCTGAATGTGAGCGATAGTCGTAGCATTCTATATGCCTATGCATTTGTTGGTCGTAGCGATTGCTACATGGTCATAGCAGATTGCAATGTGGTCGTAGGCTACTGGAAGGACCTTTTGGGCTACAAGTATCTCATTTCTTGTGCATCCGAGTACTCGTAAGTCATATAAGACCAGTTATTGTGCTGAGTTTGCTCACTGAAATTATTTGTGTTCTGGTCAGGGTTGACCAGGGTGTTTGTTGCTTTGTGCACATGAGGTTATTGCTTGGTTCTAGGATTAGAATCAGTATTTTGGGTGTATACATTTTGTTTGTGCTAATGGATGATCTTTATGTATGGTGCGATGTTGCGTGATGGTTTGCTTGTTGGTGTTGGTTGTAAGACTTCGGAGCTAAGTCATGGTGAGGTGTAGGAGGACCGGGACTAGGCACAGGGAGGTGTTGAGGTCCAGAACGGTTAGGGAGACGCCGAAGATGATCGAGGCTAGTGAGGTGGTTGCAAGCCGGGACGACGAGGAACCGAAGCGGGAGCTACCGGAGGTGGACATGACGGGCAACGGTGAGGTGGACCGGGACTAGGTTTAGGGAGGAGTTGAGGTCCAGACGGTCAAGGATGCCGGGTGCCGTCATATGCGAGGAGAAGCACATGGTGCGCCAAGTGACTTGGGTCGTTTGCAAGCGAGGACAGTTCGATGGGATCCGCACACGTGAGAGGCTTGACGACAAGTCATTGGGGCCACATGTAAGCTGCTTTGAGAAGCGTGTGTTAATAAAACCCGGTGTTAGGTGGGGTTAACGGGTTATCCCTAGTTTAGACTAATGGTTAGATCCATTAAGTCTAAAGTTCACTTGTGAGACTATAAAAAGGGGAGGAGAGACAAGAGCTAGGGTTGAGCAGGTAGGTTAAGCCTTGGTGGCTAGCGCCTCTCCCTCCCATGGGAGTTAGGTTAAAGAATAGGTGTGGCGCTAGGCTTAGAGCTTGGTCCTCCCGAGGGGAGTGGCTGTGAAACTATTCATCTGAGCAATACATCAATATTCGATCTACATTTTGTGTATCTCTTCTCTGTTTGAGTTTGCTTGGCTGCGATTTGGTTCTTCCTCTGTGTTCTCTGTTCTGTTTCTCTCTCTTCTTGATCTAGAGGTTTCTCTCTTCTTGATCTGGACGTGTTCTTGGTTTGATCTCGTTGATGCTCTGAATTGCTGTGACAAGTGGGAACACAACCAAGACATCTTGGCTCTCTTGAACCCACAAGCGATTCTGATCAACGATTTCGGTTCTTGAACTCAGTTCTTATGTGTTTGATCAAAACACAAAAAGGTCTCAACTTGGTTAATAAGTTTTCAATTCAAGACTGGAACAGCCTCGTGAGACCTTAAGCAATTTGCGTACAAAGTTTCACGACTATTTGATCTTTTAATCAAAAGATATGTGCATTTTAAATCTTGTGGTCGTGTGATGCTCTATTCTTCTGGATCGTTTTCAACCACGTCTGGTTTCGACCACGGTCAAGTTTCAGAGCATATCGCATCTGGTTTCAACTGCTCGATGATCTTAGATCTGGTGGTCGTGCGCCTCTTTTGTTACCTCTAGTCGTTCACGACCACACCTGATCTTCTCAATAGTCTCAGTCGGACGCCTCTGCTTTTCGAGTTGTTTACGACCGTAGTCGGTTACGAGTGCTCGATGGTCGTCGACCACGTCATATGGCTGCTCTGTTTTGAGATCGTTTTCTTATCTCTTGATCTTTTCTTGATCCAAGAGTTTTGATTTGATTTCTCCGATATAGCTGCTTGCTATGACATGTGGGATTGGACGTATAGCCATCTTAGCTATTATTTTCCCACGAGCATGGTCGGTTCATCTGTTCGATCTCAAGTCTCTGTTCTTGTGCGTCGTTAATCGAATCTCAAAAAGGTCTCAACTCGCTTACTAAGTTTTCAATCCAAGATGGGATTAGCTTTTTGAGACCTTAAGATACTTGCATACAAATTTCCAAGGCCATTTGATCTATGAATGTTTTCAGATCTGGTGGTTGTGCGCCTCCTCGGGTACTATAGTCGTTTACGACCACGTCTATTTTCGTTTGCTCAATGGTCGTAGATCTCTCTGTCACATTCTGATCTGTTATGACCACGTACTGGTTTTTGACTGCACGTATTTTCTGTCTGTACTTTGGTCATCGACTATGGTGGTGTCGACCACACATTGGTCTTCGACCACGTAGTTTGTGATCACGTCGGTCTTTGACAGCGTGGTTTCCGACCACTCATTGGTCCTGAACTACGCTAGTCTTTCGACTGCACATTGGACATCGACAACGTTGGTATCGACCACGTTAGTCTTCGACAACATTGGCGTTCGACCATGTTGGTTACGACCATATTGGTTTCGACCACTGTGGTTTTGACCACGTTGGTTACGACCACGTTGGTTATGACCACGCTGGTTACGACCATGTTGGTTTCGACCACGCTGGTTTCGACCACAATGGCTTCAACCACGTTGTCTGCCCTTCGACCATGTTGTCTGAATTTCGACTACGTTGCTTTTCTCTGCTGACTAATTGCATTCAGTTTGGCTGTTGTGTGCTTTCTGACCAGTAGTCGTAATCGACCATGTTGTGCTTCCGTTGAGTTGTCGTATCTCGACCACATTGTGTTCTGATGTGGTCGTACTAAGCTCTATGTTCCTCTGTTTTCAAGTAGACCTCATATCTTAATCTTCATAGCTTTGTGGCTATTGGAGAAAAAGGAATATGTGAATATTTGGAGAAAAAATCTTTAGGCACCATTCACCCCCCTCTGTTGCCCGTCCTCTCCTACACTAACCCCATGCAGGCTACATCAAGTGTGTTGTCTTGTGTTAGCTCCCTGAAGATGACTTGGTGTTGATCTCCTCACGTGCAGTCAATACACTCAACAATGTGAGATTGAGGAGGCGTGGAGGTGCTTCAGGTTTGTACAGATGCTATGAGTATGGTGTGTCAGGTCACATTAAGATGGATTGCCTCAAGCTTAAAGGGAAGGTAGATTTGTAACATCCTGAAAATTTAACTTTTGTAAAAAGGAATATTATGAGTTAATTTGTTATAGATTAGATTAGACTGCAATTTTTATTGCATTTTCTTTGAAGTTTGGTTAAGAAGTCAGGAAAAAGAGCACACCTGTTTAACTAATAGAAAACAAAAATTTAAAATGCGAATCTGAAAAGATGATCCAGTGAAAGGGGATATGGTCTGATCCCCAAAAATTCAGAAATCCCAATTTAGTATCTGCAATAATGAGTTGGCAAGAAAAAGTAAAATAAATAAATATATATATATGTATACATGAATACATGGATGGATATATATAAATATGTAAATATAATGTAGAGGGATGATAACAAAATAAGGAATTACATGCAAACAAATCTTCATAAGAAGAAAAATAGGTTTGAAAAATATGTATATATATACATACACATAAATAAAATAAAGAGAAAAGAAAAGAAAATTAAAAAAACGGGGTCAGGCCGACCGGCCAAATACGGTAAACCATTAAACCCCACCAACCGCCTCCTCGCTCATCGCTTTTTTCTTCCTCCCTGCCTCCTCCCTCGCTCGCCCGCTTCCGGCCGAGCCTGTGCCCGCGCCCACTCGCCCGCCCCAGCCCGGCCAGGCGGGCGTTGACCAGCGCCGCGCCGCCACTGTCCGGCGCGCCAGCCTCCACCCGTGCTCTGCCGCTCTTTTCTCGCTTGCTCGCCCGCTCGACACATGGCTCGAGGCTGCCCCTCTGCCAGCCTCAGCGCCCGCACGCAACGGCAGCGCATCATCACCGAATCTCCCACCGCCGCCAAGATCCCGGTAAGCGCGACCCGGCACGGGCAACCCCGATGCCGACCCTCCCACGCCTCTATAAGAACCCCGAGCCCTCCTTCGTACTCCCATGCTCCCGGGACTCTCCCCGCAAGCAATTGACCTAGCCCCCTTCCTCATGGGTGCCCCATCTTCCCCAACTCCGGCCACCGAGCCCCCTATTCCCGCCAAGGCAACCCAATTCCTTCTTCCTAAGCCATCTCTGGAGCACCAAGGACCCACTCCCGGCCTTCCCCAACCTTCCCGTGGACCGTGCTTGCCCGTTCTTGAAGCTCCTCCTCGGTAATCGCCACATGCACGCGTCGGCCCTCCACCGTGCTTCTCGGGCCCCGTCAACCCCTCCCTCGGCTTCACCGCAGCACCGGGGACGCATTTTAGGCATCCCCGGCACCTCTCCGACCATCTACCGCCGCCACCGCGCCGCCGACCTCCGCCCTCGGCCTCCTCCTTGACCACCTCCACAGAGCTACCTCAAAGGGTCGATCGTCCTTCTTGGGTGGCAACGCCTCCCGCTCACTTGGTTACTACAGTGATTCTCTTCCCCCCGGCTCCCCGTGGCGTTGAGCCCCGACTCCACATGCGGGGTTGAGCCATTCTTTTAATTTGCGGTGACAGTGGGCCACCACTGTCACCGCATGCCGGTCTGTGGGCTGTGACAAGTGGGCCCCACCCGTCGGCCAAGGGGACCCGAGCCATTGCCAAGTGGGCCCCACTGGCCAGAGACTCAGAACGAAAAATAATAAAATAAAACGAATGAATTAAAAATAGCAGTGGGCCCCACCTGTCAGAAATTTAATAATTTAGGGATTTATCTGAACTGAGAATTTTAAAATGGCATAACTTCTTCATTTTAACTCCAAATTGAGTGAGACAAATTTCTAAATTCGTCTAAATTCAAGATCTACCCAATGGAACTGAAATCATAATTTTTAGAGTTCATTTAAATTTCTGGTGTTATTTGGAGTGATTTGTTGCTTTTCTTTTTGTGCAAATCTTCGCGTACGATTAAAATAGCATACGAGGCTCAGGAGGAAGACACTGAGGCAGCCAACCTAGCAACCCCGGAGCATCAAGAGCCAGACCCCTATGACCAAGGCGAGTTTTCACCTTGATCATGTTGAACCCATATTTATGCAAATTAATTTCCTTTAAATTATCCATGTGCATGCTACTATTTTATGTGATGAATTATGTTCAGTTTTATGGATTTTAGATATACACCCATTATTATGCTTGTTAGTATTTCCTGTTGAAACTCTTGGGATATGTGAACCTTGTCGCCATAGCAAAGTTATCATACTGTAGTTTTTCACAAATAGAGTTATGATATATCGTACTGCTTAGTATTGCTAGACAAACGAGGACGCTTAACTGTCCCAAAATATCTCACTTGCAAATATGACAATGATTTGGGCAGTCATGGTGGGAATGACTGGAAAGAAATTTGAAACTGTTATTTTATGCTCCAAAAAACCTCAAACTTGCTTAGTATCTGGGTGGATGATTTGGGGGCTGGTATGTGGTGCAGGGGGAGCACAAAGAGTATGGGATGTGGTAGAACCACTCAGATAACCCTAAGGACCGAATCTTGTCATGTTAGCCCGCGTAAAACAGTACAACCACAAGTCTGTAAAATACAACCTGGCTAAGTAAATTTATCGAAACCCCCGGACTCATCTCACCGGTAGTGGATAGGAGTGGATCTACAAGGGCAAGGGAAGGCCTAAAGGGACACCAAGGGGAGGGTGAAGTTTTTCAGCTGTACTAACGCTGCGAGGAGTGGAGCCCGGCTACGTTAGTGACTGTGGAAAACATCCCGTGCAACATATGGGACCCACCGCAAGTGGGATAAGCCCATAGAGTGAGATGACGAAAGAGGCTAGATATTTCGAAAAGTCAATGTGACGGTCTGCTCAACCATATGACTAAGGAATCATGTGGGGCAACGAGTTGGCAGTCTCTTGTGGGGAATGTGTACAAACTCTGCAGAGTCAAAACTATTCGAATAGTCGTGCCCGCGGTCATGGGCAGACATGGGGACTTAACTAGATATAGTTCCGTTTTAAAAATGATTTGTGGGTGAAATGGGAAAATGTAGGGCAGTGAAAGGCCCCAGTTTGGAATTGTCCTGGGTGTCGTCCCAGTGGTAAGATATGCAACTATAATGCTGGAAGATGCTATAAAGTGCAGAGGCCATGTAATGGTGGATGGGCTCTGTACACTATTAAGACGATTACATTCCACTAAATTTGTGTCTTTCAAAAACTGCTAGGTCATAGGGATTCCTAAGTATTGTATTGTAAAGGCAATTTCTGGCAAAATAAAATAAACCTAAGCCCTCCCTTGTTTAGCCCAGCATACTATTACTGCATTCTGTGTGATGACTTGCTGAGCACGGTGATTAGTGTGCTCACACTCGTATTACCAAAAACAGAGACAGGGGCGCAGGACCATTATGAATATGAAGATGCCCCGGCCACAGAAGGAAGGAAGGACGATGGGAATTAGGTCGCCGTTCGTATTTCCCGAACCCAGACAAGTTAGACCTAAGGCATTGTGTGCACATATATTATCTAAACTTAGATAATATATACTGCACACATTACCCCCAGTCGCTTGCCTGAGGTTATGGTCCTACTTTTGCTTTCTCTTCCGCTGCTTATATGTACTGATGACATTCGGCCTAAGTACCCCTTTTGTAAACTATCGCCCGACGTGGTGTAATTTGAACCATGGTCTGTAATATTACTGTTTAAGCGATGTATGAAATGATACAGCAATGTAGCTGTGCGCATTATCTACTGATCCATGGAATAATGCAGTAATCACAGGAGATTCTGGATTGAAAAATCCGGGTCTAACAGTGATCAAGGAAGACAAGGAGCATCGTCATCGGCCATTCAATAACGACAACACCAAGGGTGGCAATTTCCGTCGCAAGATTACTGAAAAGATCATATCAGCTATTGAGCGTCTTGATTTGAGTGACGTGGAATATAAGAGTTGCAACGACGATGACCATGACAATGATGATACTAAAGGTAAAAAGAAGAATATCGACTTCATAGTCATGTGTTTCATGGCAAGAAGTGATGACGACTACAGTAATCCTGATGAGGTACGTCCGTCATATGAACAGCTTGAAGATGGTTTACTTAAACTCACTATTGAATTGAAAAAGACCAAAAAGAAAATAATCTTGTCATTGAAAATCTTAATTTAGTAATTACTAGGTTAAGAGTTTTGGTTCCAGATGATTATTCATATTCTTCATGCACTAACTTGTTAATTGAGCTTGAATGTTAGATCTATTCATACGAGTTACATAGATAAATTGAGCGATGTCATTTGCTCGTATATGAATGTATTGCATTAGCAATGAATTAAAATAATTAATGCTTGTTCAGGTGGCAGTTTGAATCTGGTGCTATCCATGCACCGTCTGCCAGGTTAACAAGCAAGTGCATGGTAGAACAGTAAAGTGTGGTGAATATTTGTTATTCGTATTTTCATGCTATGATTTAGAGTATTTATGAGATGGTGCATATGATTATGTGCTAATCATACATTGATGAGTACCGCTTATGATTAGTCATCCACATTTGAAGCATATTGCATCATGCAAAATGCATAAGAGCCAGGTCGGTGAGAAAGTCATATGACTAGTCTGGAGTGCTCTTAAATAAGACCTACAGAGGTAGACACCTCTACAGGATGGAGGAAGAGGGTGACATCGATGGGTGTACCCTCCGCTATACCGGTATAAGCTACAGTTATAGATGCATTACACATGCATTATAGATGCATTGCTTGGTATTGCATTGCATGAAAGTGACAGAGAAAGTGATATAGTCACAGAGAGTTATTAGTTTACAGTTTATAGTTACATACTTGCTTTATAGTTTACAGACATATCATTGATTTACAGTTTACAGACATAGAATTGATTTACAATTTACAGTTACGGATTTGATTCACAGTTTACAGTTATAGAGTTGATTTACAGCCTACAGTTCAGGATATCGATTGAATTGTTAAAGTAATGTTACTGTTTTATCGTGTGCTTGCTGAGTCTCTGGACTCACCCTTGCTTTGTCGTTGTTTTTAGGTGATTGATGGCAATATGCATGAAATGAGATAGTCCTCTTGGCACTACACATATGAAATAACAGCTTAGCTTTACACTGAGCTTTTATGTTTAATCTAGTGTTAAGTCTTTTGTGACTCGTCGTTTGGTTTAGTTTACTTGCGAGCCGTGGTGGTGGGTTTCTATAGTCGTGGAGCCTAAAGTCTGTTTATATTATGGTTCGTGCAATATAAAGTTAGTTGGCTTTGCGATTATGCTATATTTATTTGTTGTTTTCTCCAGGTGGGTAATCATAAAAAAAACAGGAGAAGTTCTGCTAAAAGTTGGATTAGCAACACTCTTTTGAAGCGTTAAGTGTGTGGTGGTAGCATCTTGGGCCCTGGGGAGGGCCAGGGTGTTACACTAAATATTCAGCAATTTGTTTCTGATTCAACACTTCTGGATCTGTTTGTTATTTTTTTAGTCAGAATGTTACAAATTGAACAAACAAAAAATTAATCAATGAGCCCAAAGACATGCATATTCATCAAAAGGCAGGTTGACTGTGTGAGCTGATGATTATATCCAGTAATGTCTTAGTGAACTTCACCTTTTGCATGGCCTTATTCCTCAACATGGACTATAACAACTTAAACAACTGAGTTTAAGTTGGGACACAAGGCACCTAAGTACTTAACACAATTTTGACACTGAAATTTCATAGCACATTCTACAAACCATATTCTCACTATGAAAAAATGGCAACATCTTTTCAGTAATTCAACCTGCAGGGCCAAGAAGAAATACGACATGTTCAAAAATGGGGGAAAAAGCTGCTACAAAGGAACCAAGATACATATCATATCTACCCTCCATAATCATAATGGCACTACTCCATAGAGAGCATTGTGGCTTTAGTGGTGGCAGAAGTAAGAAATTAGAAATTAAACCAAACAGGAACCACCTGTACGCATCAGAAAATCTGCATATTCAGTAATGGCACGAAAAAGTCATGCAAAATCAAAGAACAAAATGTCTTATAAATTTATAGTCTATAGATTATAATACGGCTGGGGATCATTAGTAGTAGATAACCACCAGCCTATTCGCGATGCCCTTACATGCACCATTTCTACACATGAAATGGTACGAACATGAATGGCAAGGTGGCCGGACTGGTGTCCAACAACAGAAAATTCAGCAGATCAGTGAAAACTAACTCCATACATTCGTACTCTTTATTATGAAAAAAGATGTAAGATGCGAATATGTATGCACCAGTTTTCTGACTCTGGAACAACAGAGAGAAATTTCCTTTGATGGATCTAACATGTATAGAAAACAGAACGGCAAATTGGTGTCTCACAAATACAACTCATGTGCACACTTATGGATAATGCATTGGTGTGACCACAACGAAAACTAAAACACTGAAAGTGCAAAATTAAAGCTAAAGTTGACTTGGTTCTCTAAAAGGAACAGCATCTGTAACATGCATGCAATTTTCTATCATTCGGTAGAAGCTTGAATGGTGGTAATAAAAACCCCTGAATAAGAAATAAACAAGGCTTCGAGTAGGGTTCTTGAGAAGGAACAGTATTTGTAACATGTATGCCATAATGTAGAGGAAGAGCACCAGCATCGACCAAAAAAAGCCATAAAGTAGAGGAAGAGCACCATGGAACTCTGTTTTTTTTTTTTACAAACTGGTGGTTACGACCTCCTTAAACTAAAACGTTACGGGGCAAAAGTTCAGCTATGTTAAATTTAGGTAAATTTAGATAAAATAAATCTGCATTGCCTAGCTTTTTATGACAGTGCGACAGTAGGCACTTCTTTAGGATCACCAGCTTTGTTCTTACACAGGAACTTAGAATCCAGTAAGAATACACACGGTAAAAATCGCGGGAGATGCATATTCATCGAAAGGCAGGTTGACTGTGTGAGCTAATGGTCATATCCAGCAATCTCTTAGTCAACTTCAACTTTTTGCATGGCCTTACTTGTCATCATGGACTATAACAACATAAACAGTTGAGTTTAAGCTGGGACGCATGGCACTTAAGTACCTAACACAATTTTGGCACTGACTTTTCATAGCACATTCTAGAAACCATATTCTCTCTATAAAAAAAAATGGCAACATTTTTTCAGTTCAATCACTGGCGTAAGGTAACAAAAATTAAAGGATTATAATTCAACTCGCAGGACCAAGAAGAACTACAGCATGTTCGAAAATGGGAAAAAAAAAACTGCTAGAAAGGAACCAAGATACACATATCATATCTACCTTCCATAATAGCACTACTCAATTGGCATCTTATAAAATAGGAAGGCAAAAGGTACAGTGTATGTTCAAATGCTTACGATTGCCATCATATCATCCATGGTCATGCTAAACATTGCGATCTTCTTGCCAATTATGTCTCAAGGAAGCTTGTATAAATACTGCATGTACATTGTGATAAACTTCCACATAACAGACAGCAATAAAACAATAAAAGGCCACGTAAGCAAATCATAATCAAATATTTCAGCACAAAGGCAGTTCTGGACAAATGCAGGCACATCCATATTCCCCAACCACAAGTCAAGTCATACAGGGTACAAGTTTTTCGCAATCATAACTGCAAACTGTTGCAGTAGTGAAGGAAAGTCAACTTGATTAAGTCATTAAGTGAATCAGTTCGGTCTGAAGAATATTTTCAATGGGTGTGTCTAGGTATCACCCGGATGTTTTCTTGCTAACAATCAGGCCTTTTTTTAGAGGGGGGAGATTTTTTTTGGAGCAGTGGAAGATTTTTTTTAGAGAGGGTGGGGAGAATTCATGACTATTGGATCTCTAATCTAATGGTCACAAATTTGGATGATAGTTAGGAAGAAAACATCCGGATGATGTTTATCAATACTCATTTTCAATTGCAGTTTCAGTTGATTTTTCTGCAGTTAATTTAAATATTTCAAATAGGTGGTTATTGAACTATTGATTATTTATATAGTGACCCATCAAAACTGGAAAGATTGCTCTCTTCCTGCGATACGTCATCTCCCGCGCTGGCTCTCATAACTTGTGTGTCTAGCAACCACTCCGTCTCTAAAGCATTACTACAACAAATATGGCAATCTAGTCATTCAGGCATCTGCACATGGGATTTATCTTCTAATCTGGTAATTTCACAGTTTAACACAAACATCTACCATCCTGTTTGTCTGTTACTACAATTAGTACAGCATCTCATTGATCCTTTTTAATGTGTGAGATTGACAATATCTGAAATCTTATTGGTGCATGATTCCGAATAAAAGAACAATATAGAACCTAAAATAACATAAGGGGAAAAACAACCCAGTTTTGTTTTAGATTTATAATATGAGTAAACAATACAAATTTAGTGGCTTGAATACTCAAGAAACAATAATACTAAGTTTCGGTGCAATCACCACACCGATCTGGTTACAGACAATTAAGCTATATGGTCAGTACCAACAGACCTCCAGATAATCTAGATTGGTAATATGAGATGACGAATTTTAAAAACTCAGCAGTAACCCAGTCATATTTGTAATTTATTGTCAGATAGATTAAACTAAATGTCTGATGAACCATGTGGTATGTTGTAAACATGTTATAAATGAAATATTAATAAGAATATGTAAAGACAGGTAACAGGTTAGTATGTAGGTGTTGAAAACCTGAACAAAAAAATGAGAAAAATGAATGTGAACTAACAGATCAAACAATCTTGCAGTATAAAGATTTGCAGGTACCTGGCCATGTGAATGAAGAAATAGTTCATCATCTTCCGGGCAAAATGCAACAATTCTGCGTACCTCAACAAGGTTGCCTGAATCTCGGATCTGTAGGATATGTGTTGTTTGATATTGAAGAGAGACAATGCAAAGAAGATCCTCATACAAGTAAGCACCAATACTATAAGCCAGATTAATAAAGTCATTGCAGAAAACCTTCTCGTCTAGTATTACACCATCTTCTAGCCTGATAACACAAATACAGAAGTCCTAATCCACGCAAACGAAGGAAAGAATGGTTACAAAATATATTGTAATTTCGAACTAAAAATTGCATTCATCCTGAGTCAAGATAATTGTACCTCACAAGATAGAAAGTTATTTTCTCAATTGATGGCACCACGTGAATTGCACCCTCAGTGGCAGCTGAATCATTACTTTCTGCAGTTGACGTTGCAAATAGGCCATATTGATGGCAATCCATGTAAAGGAAAAAGTCCTTACAAATGTACTCATTGCTGGATGCAAGTGAAATTGAGTAGAGCTGCTTAAAGAAGCTATCAAATTTCTTTGCTTTGACCGGAAGATCATGAGAATCACATTATTCATTGCATGAAAACGTCAACCAGATGGGACGGTACACTATTAAATCTTGGTGGTTTCGGCTAAAAACCACAAGATACTTGCCATCATCAGTGAACTTGCGAAATGAATAATCTGGGCAATCTATGTCGTATATAGTGTAACTTGGAACCAAATTCTCATAGAACTGCCTGAGCCTGACAGTGTTAACCTGCCAACAATAGAAAAGGGAAGAACAACAGAAGACATACTCAGATCTTCTTAAATAGCAGGAAAAAGTTCTAGGAATTACATGACATAAAATTCAATTTTAAAATTGAATAGTATGCTGAACCCACCTAATTATGTGTTTGTTCCAACAGTCAATACAGCAAACACAACACAAAATGTCTTCCACAAGTACAGAAACACATGTGAATTGCATGTGCATAATGAAATCATATGAGATGTCGTATTAATATAGATTGTTGAACTTTCAATTTGGACGGTTATGTTTCCAAACTTAGGTGACGAATATTTTTATTTTTCTTAAAAAAAGTATCACTGCTACATCAAATATGCATGTTTCATGTGTGTTTCATCTGTCCTAAATTAGGGACACAAAAAATCATAAATTAAAAAAAATTCTAAATTACTTTGTGATGCTAAATTTTCACATTAGGCAGTAGATCACTTATTTATTAATAGGGGGTATGCGCACCATAAGGAACTATTTCAAAAAAAGCTCTCAATGAGGAAGTTCAAAATTGTTTGGCACTAGCTATTTAATATGTTCAGTTTGAAGTTTGACATCATACTACATTTATTCTCTATTTGGTAGCATAAAATAGTTGCTTGAACTACTTTACCATACATCATTTTTCTAAACGAGGTATTTGATTATATACCATTGAATAGTGTTCGATTCTACAAAATACCATTGAAAAACACTTCCTCTATTATATACCACTAAATAACACTGAAATTCTATTATATGCCACTGTCATTAGTTGATCATTAGGGCTGTCCGTTATACTCTGAAAAAGGATTAAAATGCCCCTAGTAAAGACCAAAGACCTGATTTATTTAAAACAGCAAAAAATCTCACAAAAATTATGAAAATTCACAGGGATATTGTTCAATATTTCAGTGATCTAGGAAAAAAATTTAAGGCACAGTTCAAAGAAAATTGTCAGATTTTTAATTTAAATGCTTATAAAGGCTACTATTTACAAATAGAGACTAAATGAGATCTTAAAATTCTGGAAAAAATCTCACATGCTCCTAAGATGTCACATAGCTCTTGAAAAATATTATTTTCCATTTTTCTACAGTGAATTTGTCCCAGTTTAAAAATAGCTCAAATAGACTGATTTTGGATTTGAATTTAAAAAATGGAACAAATGAAAGATTCAGTTCACGAAAGTTTATATTTGAGTTGTACACTACGCCACTGATCCATCAAAAAAATTCAGTATTTTTGGCTAAGCCAATTCACCCTATTTTTAATTTTTAGCAGAGGGTCATATTTGAACTGAGGGCAAAATCATCTTTTTTTTCAGGGGCAAATATACCTTAACCGATGATAATGGCATATAATAGAATTTCGGTGCTATTCAGTGGTATATAATAGAGAGAGTATTTTTCAATGATATTTTGTAAAAGTGGACGCTATTGCATATAATCGACTATCTCTTTCTAAACCATAGCGATAAAACAATCTTGTATAATCATTACTGTACAAATATATCGTTAGAATAATTGTACAAGGATAGCTTAAAGACACAATTTTCAAGCTAACCCGCACCCACTTCATCACATATAATCCTAAATTGGCAAGGCTGGTGGGAGGTTGCCAATTAACAAGCATTTTGGAGCATTGCCTACCATTCAGAAATGATTTGACCTGTTTTTTTAATTTTGTCCAGCATCACCACTTGTGAACTACTAGTTCTTTACAAGCACTAGCTACGTCATCAAGTGGCATCTGAGTGTGCTAATACGAGGGGTTGGCATCCCTGCTACAGGGTTTAGGGGTTCTCGGTAGAGTACCAACTCTAGATATCCCACTACTACTACAAAAAAAAAGGCTACACTAGTCGCTTACATTACAGACGGTTTTTAGAAACCATCTGTGCTGTAATTATTACAAACGGTTCATACGAATAATCGTCTATGGTATTTATCCTCGAAACTGAGGAGAGTTCTAGTCGATTCTAGGTACAACAAGGTTTCTTTAATAACTAAAATTATACCCATTGGGAGTATAATTGTGTCTCTTTCTAAGCCAATACAAGCATCGCTATTGGCGATGGTCGTAAGATTGTCAGCATTCTTGCTAATCGACTGAAAGAACTTTGTCTCTCTCAATATAGTATTTGTTGTGCCGCTATCAGCTAAGCATACTTCCTATAGAGGGCGCCACACGTATTCTAATATAAAGTACTTTATTAATATGTAGTAGGAGACAATCAACACATAAATAAAATACTCCAAATATCAGAACATATCATGTTGTTATTAGCTGAATAAATGAATTAATTAATTAATATCATCCAACCATCATGAGAAAATAAATGTAGGATCGGAAATAGCAACAGAGGGGGGTGAATGGTGTCTTTCAATAATCGCTCCCCAAGAATCAACAAACTTCTTCTCTGATAGCTATGAGAGCTATGAAGCCAGAAGTTAAGTTCGCTCAGTTGAACCCAAAAATTGACTAATAACAATAGAGCAGAGAGACAAAACAGAAGAACTGAACCTTATGCTAACAACAGAGATCACTAGAACCTGAAAACAGAGAAGGAAAATTCAGAGCACAGAGAAAAACAGCAGGAGGCCGGCAGAAGAGCAATACACAGAAGTTTGGAGCTGCAGCCGAAAGCAGAGGGAGAAACGAGAGCTACAAACAACAGAAAAACAATGTTTGATTTTCTGAGGAAATACAGCAGGCTGAAAGTCTCAAGGACAATTTACTGCTGCTTGAAACGAAAACTAAGTAGTGAAAAAATGCTGTAACTCCAGAACCGAAACTGCAGACGTATTGAAGCCTGAAATTGCTGCCGACAAAACACTGGGCAAGGTTCAGCTGAAATCACAAATCAGCTACAAAAGAGAACTGAAAAAGGGAGGAGCAGTATGCAGCCTGTACTGCTTCGGCTGAAGACAGGATCACAATTGGCTAACTGAAATCAGCGCAGAAATTAACCCACAACAATTGCTGTTCGGTCAGAGAAGGAACGCAGTGCACGAAATGGACTTAAACCGGACAAAAGGTGGTGCATATATGAAGAACATACTACATCCGAGAGACACCTGCAGCCAAGAAATACTTGCAGCCGAAAGACAGAGATCAAGCAAAAGATGAATGGCACACAAAGACTGCAAGTACTGCCGAAGACTGAAAAGATACTAGAAGGAAACAAAAAACTGAAAGAGGCTAACCAAAAAGAAGGAAAGGCAGACGACTGAAAAAGCAGCAAACCGACTGCATAAGTTTTGGTACAGTAGATATCCCATGAAAACGGAAACACAAGAACAGAAATTGATTTCTCCTCTTTCTGAGAGAAAGGAATTGGAACTAAAATCCAAAAACAAGAGAGTTGAGAAAGATAAGGTCAGATCAAAGAATTGATTCGGCTAGCAAAAACAACCACAAAACCTAACCTTCAGATTCGGCAGAGCAGGAAACAAAAGCTATCAAAAATCAAAGAAATCTACAGCTGGCCGAGAGATACTACTGAGCAATATGCCGGTAAGAAAAAGCAGTAACCAAGGAAACTGAGAGCAGCATCGCAGCATACTACTAACTAGCTGAAGTCGGCAAAGAAAACTGAGAACAGAGAGCAATCGAGAGAAACTGCTGCATTTCTTGAGAATCTCAAATCTATTGAGAGAATCTCAAATCTATTGATCTTGAGTCTTTAGATACCAGCAGGGAAGAGTCTCAAAACAAGAAACAAGACAGCCATCAAATCACAGGAAGAACAACGCAAGGCTAGATAAAAATGAATGATCACATTGATAAGGAGTTCTCCAGCCAATACATGCATGTGGGCACACACTCAGAGAATATGTAGAACTCATACCCAGAATATACATTTGAGACTACAAGAACTCAAGCCATCTCACCAACTCTCAACCACTAAAGCGCAAAAGGAAAAACAACCTTCCCAAAACCTCTTTTGACTCACTAAAACCCTAACTCTCTCCTAAAGCCATTGAATGAGTAAAGGGGTATGCAGCCCCCCAACTCCTATTTATAGCCCTTGGCTAACGGGTCTCCAACCCGTTACGCCGGCTAAACCCGAACGGAGCCTGCTCCCACTTGTGCAGCCTCGCGAAATCACCATTTCGCCCCTCCTGCACCTTCTGGGAAGCTTCCGCGCTCCTTGTCGTCCACGACTCGCAACCACATCAAATCTTCGCCGTTTTCAACACATCCGACCGTTCTGACCTCGACACCACCCGTATCTAGTCCGGTCACCTCGTGTCTCGCCACGACTCCGCCTTGACGCCCTGCAACCAACACAGACAAGAAACACATCAAATAGCACCGCTCGATACATATAAGCATAATAACATCAACAAACTTGTCGAATCATCAGAATATACATCCTAATCTCATACGACCAAGTTTGACCAAGTCCGACCGAGCCCGTTACACCACGCAACGTCTTGGTTCGAACCAACCAACTCAAACTCGACCTTCCTAAACCGATGTCAATTACTCATCATACACACGAGATGACCTCCACATGGTCTCTCAATAAAATTGTTTGAACAAAATCCAACTTATTTCTTCCACATATGAAATGAATGACAATTAAAGTCTAAATGCATTTTGTGCATTAGACTGAATCTGCTAAGAAGTCAGAGATTTCGGGTGCTATCTTCTCAGGGGTGAGATGCTCTTCCTAGGAAATCCTGGCGGCGACAGCTGCAATGTCAAGTTAGGGTGCAGTTGCAGGAGTGGAGTCAACCTCTATTGGTGCAGGCACCTGCCGGGAATTCTCCCCCTCAACGAAGGCAAAGTGAGTTTCATGCTGCCCTTTTGACGCCCTTCTTCTTCTTGGCTTGAAAAGCATCGACGACGTTATGCGGCTCTCTACAGGTCCGCGACTAGTGCCCCCACTTGCCACATTTGTAGTAGGTTTGATCTTATTGACCATAGGTCTTGTCCTACTTTGGTTTACTGGCCTTATTTTCCTGTAGAGTATTTGGCTTGCCTTTCTGTGCTGCGATTTTGCCCTTCTTTTCCCTTTTCTTCATTATAGGCTATTGCACCTTGTAGCTCCCTGCGTTGGCTGTGAGACAAAGTTATTACGGAGAATATCATCTTGAGCCTCTGTAACCTGTATAATATAAATCAACTCAGCATACTCCTTATAGCCATCTTGACGATAGTTGTGCGTAGACTGCACTGCAATAGGGTAGAAGGTGGGGAGGGTCTTCTCAATCTTCTGCTCATTTGTGACCTGCCTGCCACAAAGTTGAAGATTGGTGCAGATTCTGTGTAGGATAGAATTGTACTCTCCAACTGTCTTGAAATCAGCAAATCTTAGTCGGATCCATTCCTGCTCAGCTTGAGAAAGAATGGTGTACTTTAGCTTGTCGAACCGCATCTTTAGTATAGTCCACAAAACTAGCGCGCTCTTTTTTGCTATGTACTCATTCTTGAGAGCGAGATAGAGGTAGTGCCTGATCATTTTCCTCAGGAGTGGGTTTGGCATATTCCGATGCACCAATCCCAATGGCAGTGTGAAACTTCTTGGCTCCAAGTACAATCTCCATGTTGGAAACCAAAGTCAAGTAGTTTTGGCCATGCTGAGCCAGCTCCTCCAACTCCCGGTTCGTGATGCTTATAATTTACATATATGCATAAAAGGAATACATAAATTTACTGCATGTAAACATACATGAAATAAATTGGACAATGGTACAAAAGGTTCTCGTAATGTTCCAGAATTTTTATGCATTTTCTATAATTTTACTGCTAATTTCAGCAATTAAAGGAAATTTAAATAATTATGATTAGTCAATATAGTAAATAAATACAGAAGGACATAAAATAATAATAACAGTGATAAATATACTTCAAATGCTAAAAATAGTTCAAAATTTTAATTCCCGATGCCCTTTTATGCTGGAATATGAATTTTCATTTAATTATGCAATTTTCGAGGGCTTATATGCTAATTTTCAATTCCGAGAAAATTTTTTACACAATTTTCCGATTTTCTAAGAGCCTTTTTGCAACCCTTTTCCTTTGGCCCATCTCGGCCCATTCAGCGCACGGGGGTAGGGTTTCCCTACCCCATTCCTATCTGGCAGCAGTGGCTCGTGCAAGGGGCAGCTCGCCGTGCGGGCGTGCGAGGCGGCGGTGGCAGCGCTCGGGAGCGATAGCGGCCTTGCTCGGGGGCTGAGCGATGGCAGATGGCACCGCCTCATGCGGGAGGCGGTGGCTTCGTCCGGGGCTGAGCGACGACGCACGATGGCGTGATCGGCCATGTGTAGGCGGCACGGACAGGCGACCGGTAATTCGTGCGGGCGACCATGCGGAGCCGGCGGCGGCTATGCAGGGCGGCGCAACGGTCGTACAAGTGGCACGTCGTGTGCGGGCGGCAAGGTCATGCATTATTTTTCTTCTTCTTTTTTTCAATCTATAGTGCAATCAACATCTACTCTGTCATGCAAATCTACTGATCGGCTTGGCCGGCGGCTTCAATTAGCTCACAGTAAATTAGAGCGAATTTGCACCATAGAAAATAATCTAGAAAGCAAAATTTGCGAAATTTAAAGTGATCTAGATAGGCAATTCAATCTACGAGTATCGTGCTTCGATGATTACCTTCGATCCACCAGAGCGATTCATGCTGATAACGTGTTGAGGAACCGTCGCTGGTAAGTCTAGTCCGAGCGATTCCTCCTAGACAGAAGATGGATCAAATGCAGAATAATAGAAAAATAGAAGGGGATTGAACACAGAGAGATGGGGAACTCCTTTCTTTCTTTATTGATTTTCTTCTCTCAAAGATATAAGTTACAACCATTAGGATCCCTATTTATAAATAAAGGGTAAGGTGTCCACTATATGTTAGGCTTGCAGATCTAGATCTAGATTTCTTAACAACTAGAGCACTAAGCACAATATTTAACGGACGGTGGCCGCTAAATCCAGGATGGTTACTAGAAATCAGATGGCATGTCTCTACTATTATATAAAGAGGAGTTGGTGGTCGTCGGTGCGTTCTCCTCTACCCTCTTTACATCCATCCGATTTGATCTGGACCATTTGTCTCCGTTCTCCCCTCTCTTAGGATACAATCGCCCACCCCCTCCACTTCCCCCATCTCCTTGCGCATTCTGGCCACTCTTCTCTCTCTGTCACTTGCTCTCCAATGTTTGATGTGTGAAGTTAATCAAACAGTAAGTTTTTTTACCATTTTTTATAACTCTGTTACAAGACACGAGTCTCTTAGCATCTAGTAACACACAGGAGTAGACGACGAAGCTATGCATCGCAACCCGCTCGAGGAGCTGATGCCATGCATTTTCCATGCGCTCTCCCACTCCCCCAACATCCAGTGACTGTAGAGAAGGGTTTTAAACTTTTTTCGTTTCTTCGGTTTTCCTACAGTGTTTGCTGGAAATACCGAATACCAAAACTACGACAAATCATCGGACATTGCCGAAGTTCGATGCAATGAACCGGTTAGTGTTTTCAAGGGTTTACAATATGACTTTGCCCCTCCGGTGTGCTGTTTTAAGGGACGGAGTTGGTTATTTACTTTATTTCACTAGCTACATGACTTATGAGATGGTTTACTGTGTCCCTGTTCATCATAACTCTATTATAGCCGGAAGAATCCGCGACCGGAGAGGCTAGCCACGTCAGCGGTTATGCGAAAAACTCTCTACGTTTTGTGAAATCGCGTAGAGGTCCTTCGTTCTCGCGAACAGGTGCCTGCTTCTCGCAAACAGGTCCCTGCCAGGTTTTTTTCCCAAAAAACACCCTCCACTTCACCGATACCAACCCGCGGTTTCCAAAATTATGTATAGGTCCTTGTTTAGTTACATACAAGTCCTTGCAGGTCCTTGATTTTTTACAAAAAAACCTTTGGTTTTTCCGAAAATACGCATATGTCCTCGATTTTTTTTTTCAAAAAACGTATCACGAATTATCGTCTCTTTTACTTCGGTCCATACGGTGACTAGCGCGGCGTGACGCTGCGCTTATGTAGCTAGTATAATATATCCCCACTCGTGAGTTGGCAAAATACATTCAAGTAGTTCAAGACTAGATCTGTGTATATGGCTGGATGTTTTTGTAGCATGTTTGGTGTCCAGCACATAATAACCTGAAACATCATACATTAGGTACGGGGATCATGGTATACGAGTCGTGGATGCCCACACAAAAATGTGGTGAAAAGGGTGCTGTACCTAACTCAATAGCGGTATCTTTTTTTCAGTTTGTAAAAGCTATTTTTTTGATTTTTTATAGTATCTAGCTTTTAAACAGAGTTTTTTTTAAAACGAGATCAACAAGTTAATTATAATATACTCCCTCTGTCCACAAATGTAGGTCGTTTTTGACTTTTTACAGTCTCTAATGCAAGACTTTGACTATGATTTATTATCACAATATACTAGCAAATATATATATATATATATATATATATATATATATTATGAAAGAATTTTTCAAGATAAATCCAATAGTATTATTTTTATGTAGTCAATCTATATACTTGAACATATATTAATGGCTAAAGCTTAACCTCATAGAACCCACGATGATCTACATTTAAGGACAGAGGAAGTACACTGTAGTGACTTTATTTATATGTCTAAAAACGCATGTGAGTTTATATTACTTTATACACTCTCTCACGAGCAGCCTAAAATCTATAAGCCGTATCCAAAAAGAACCAGCCCAGCAGCTAGTGGCGAAGCTAGGAACAAAATCCAGGGTAGACTAAGGCGCTAAGCTAGCTTATCACAGCACATCATTTTACTCTTGTCCATTTCAAATTCATATATGATTAGAAGAGAAATAAAGCAAAAAAGAGATAAATACAATGAAAGTACATCAGTAATAGAAAGCACATCTCGAAAATATATAAATATGCTTTCGGTGAGTAGAGATCAGTCATCTGCATATTTAAAATAACAAAATTAGTGATCCGATAACTAATTGTAAATGATTATGAACATTTAAGAAAAACATAACATACCACTAGCACGTAAGATTAAATCGCGAGGCATATCAATTCTAATCAGAACACATAAATCACAATTTTAATTTTAGTCTGTAATAATTCAAGTTAGTCAATGGCAATGGTACAACATACATAAGTACATGTATTCTCTCTCTAAGAATTCAGGCTGCTACATATAAATTACTCAATATAAACTACGAAGAATAGTAGATGCAGAAGTTCTACCGGGTGAATCAGTTATGGCATCGAACTATCAATACCGAACTCCAGAATACTACTCACTCTCATTGAGTTAATTACCTATCGGCTCATCCACTGACTATTTCACTGTCTCACACCCTGTTACTCTCTCAACTCTCTCTCTCTCTCTCTCACTCCCCACTCACCCACTCAAGACTCGGCCACTCCCCAAGGCGGGCGAGAAGCGGCAATGGCCGTGATCCGCACTCCATAGTCCCCACTTCGGGTGGGCGCCGGGCAGCACCGGCCACCGACGGCTTACAACACCGGCAAGGGCTCATTGCGCACAGAAACGGCTCCCCACGCCAGCCCCCAGATCAGCCTTCCTTTCCTCGGCCCAGCCAACGGCTCGGCCCTCGCCCTCGCCGCCAGATCTGGCTTCCCCGGCCTCGGCCCGGCGGTCCCTCGCCTCGTCTCGGCTCCCCTTTGCCGCCCCTGGATTAGTCTTCCTTGGCGTCGTCGGTGGCGCCCTGGTCCGGCTGCCCCCGCCCCTGGATCAGCCTCCCTCGGTGGCGCCCCGGTCCGGCTCACCCTCAACCGGCGCCCAGCAGCTCGGCCCTCGTCGCCAGATCCAGTTCCTCTGGCCCCGTGAGTCTCTCATCTCTTGAAAAGTGGAAATCGAAAATCCAATTGCTAATTTGCTATGGTTTGTGAGTTGTTGTTACCTTGTTGGTGTTTTGGTGGGCCGGTGAGATGGATTTGTTGAGCCGCAGTGGGCTGACAACTTCACCGGGCACTTTTTATTTTTGCTTGAAGCCTAACCAAGCCTCCCCTTGGCTTCGCCCCTGCCAGCAGCCAATATAGCTAGCCCTACAAATTTACCTTACTCCCACGTTCTCGTCTCCTCATCTCCTATTGTGAGACCGTGACTCCCCATCATATGCTCATTCTCTCTACTACTCCTCTCTTGCCCTCCCACGCCAACCCTATTCTAGAGTCTGCTCCTTCTCTCTCTTTCATCTCACTTTCCGTTCACTCCTCATCTTATATGACTCAATGACGCTAAATGTCGGCCTTAAATTAAGAAAATACATCAATATTTGCATGGTAATTATATGCCAACCATTTTCCTTAGATCCTGATTTAATGGTTCCACCTTCTCCTTGTTTTTTTCTTCACTTAGGGCTTGGGCTGCTCGGGCCTAGACCTTAACCGCAGGCTGCGCAGCGAAGAATAGCGAGCAGCAGCAACGCCACGAATCGAACCGCACCCACTGACCCATGGGGCCCACTAACCGAAATCTCAACAAAAACCCTTGTGCGCCGCGGCCAGCTAGTAGCTACCCGGTTCCCCGCTCCTCTCCCCTCCCGCCGCCTCTGTCCCCTCCCCTTAGCCGTGTCCGCCAAAACCCTAAACGCACAAGCCAGCGGCCGCGCAGAAAGCACTCTCGCCTCCCGATCGACCAATCCCACGATACGCCGGTGGTCGAGCACCGAGGTCGATCCACCCGCCCCGACATGGGGAAGAGGCCGAGGGCGACCCCGCGGCGGCCGCCGGCTCGGGGCTTCCCCAATTCCAAGCGGACCGACAAGCCCGCGGCGATGTCCGACTCCGACGACGACGAGATCGACGCCTGTAAGGCAAGGGGAAAGAAACCCCACCCTGCTCCCCTCTTCGAGTTGAATAGCGTGCGTGTTGTTGCTACTATGAGCTGCTTGTATCTGACCCTTTTGTGTTGGCTTCGCAGTCCACAAGCAGCGGGACGTGATCCCCCTCGACGCCGACGACGGTCAGTGCGGCGATTTTCTCGTTCTGTGGGGAATTTCGATTGGTTCGTTCCCCTGCCAGCAATTCACTCAAAACATTCTTGTTATTTTTTTGCTTGCTTTCAGCGAGGGAGTCGGAGGAGGATGATTTGGAGCAGCCCGTGTTCGATCTTGAGGTAATTTCTGTGCTCCTTCCTGGTCCTGTTCTTTTGGATTCCTTGGGGTGTGAAGGTCCGAAAGTACAAATTATCATGCAAGGCAGCACGTTGTCAAGGCAGAGAATTGACATTTTCAAACTATGATGCTAGGACAAGAAACAACGTATGCTGTACATTAGCTGATATTACAAAATTGGAAGCTCTGCCTGTGGTATCTATCAGGATTGATGGAATAATCATCATTATTTTTGCAATAAAAGTTATTGCAAACTATTCTCCAAGGACAACCATCTTTTTCTTTAGGGAGCAATTATAGTTTGTTTTGCAGTGCTATAGGTGTCCTGCAACAGTAAATGTCCCAGTTACAATGCTCTATCATGACCACCGAACTAATATGGGTATATTATCGCATCATATATATATTGCAGTTATGGTCTATGATGGTGCAGTGTACATAGCTTTACCATCTTTCCAGCATTTGTGGTAAGCCAGATCAGTAATTGGAATGGCAATGAGTGAATCATGAGTTGTACCATAATGGTGCACCCTGTTCTTGTTCCTGGTGAAAAGATTAGTTGTAGTCTGTTCTGTAGTTAGCAGCCTTTTTTTGCTTCTGTAGTTAATTACTTGCAATCATTTTATTTTCTGTCTGTTTGACATCTTTTACCATCTTTATTATTACTTTTAGGGTATTTCCGATGATGAAACTGATGGCAGTGAAGGAGATGAGGATGGTGACATGGGCAAAGCTAATTATGATGAATGGGACAAAGTATATGTTGCAAAATGTAAGTTTAAGTAATAGTGCTATATTTGCATAATATCATTGTACGCAGGCTACTATTGAGTTAGCAAACTTGCTGTGAGTGACTGATATGAATACATTATTGTGGCATCAATACTTAATTTAATGGATTGATAGAAGCAGACCATGATAGGTATACTTTTAATTGTGTTCTGTGGTCAAACCGTTGCACTGAGTTGACACACACATCATGTTTGATGCCAATGTGAAGGTGGTTCACCTCTTTGTTGACATTCATTCCATTGTGCAAGAAGAATCACTTGATGATCACCAAATTCCATTTCTGAGCTCAAGTTTACCCAGCAGGTAGCATAGCTGGCTTAGATATTTGCAAGATAGCTCAAATTACTATGTTTCTTCTTCAATTTCTTGATACATTTTATTGTTTGTCCTATCTGTGGAAAGGCGTGCCGCTCACTAGTTTGATGTTTTGTATCCCCTTTCCCCAACATTTGAACTATTTATTTGGTAATATTTGAGGGTTTTATGGAGCAAACAAGTGCTTGTTGATGGACTTGCAAAGTTGCAAATTCTATTTGGGCTTAGATAATATGAGTAATTTAAATATCTTACGTTTGGTTGTTGCACCACTTTGACACTAAGCTTTGAACATGTATGAAGTACTTTGCACATTCATTCAAACTTGTTGAGCTGAGGATTTGGACAAGAAATGCTTTGATTTGGTACCACTAATTGAATCACATTTTGCAATGCCTCACATGATGACGGGCTTCTTTCTACAAGAAGTTTGCTCCTCGTTGGCTAGACTGTGATGGTTAACACTTAATTTCGTGAGCACTGAGCAGCTTCCCAATTATGGTCGTTGCTCGATCATCTAATTCTATATCCTTCAAATAGCCAGATGATTTTTCTGAATCCTACTGGACTAATTATTTGAAAAATTCTTACTAGAATTTCCTGATTGAAAATGCGTGTTATGCCTGATAAAAAATTAGTTGGACATGTCAAATGGGGTGGGCTGCAACACTTCATTTCTTGAGTGGGATTGCAACATTTCATCTCTTTAGCGATGTCTATCTGTTGACCTCTTATTTCATTTTTACATTCCCTGCATCTACTTCCTTACAAGGCATTGCAGCTGTTGCTATTAGATCTCATTACACATTTACCTCCAATTTTGTTATAACCACTTTCAGGTTACTTTTTTTTGTTCTAGTTTCGGAATTTGTTAGTGCACCAATGTACCTATCCTTTTGGCTCAGTTTTTATTATTTACATGATTGTGTTTGAGAAGTTAATGGGGAAACTATTGCACCGTTTATTTAGTTGTACTAGTTTCTTCTGATATGAGGTACTTCCATATTCATAACTTAACATGTCTGTATAGTAAAAAGAGCAGAGAGGGCAGTGAAACAAATTGCTGGAGGTGATGACAGCATGGATGAACTTGAGGAAGATGAGAAAGATAAAAACATCTGGGGTGGAGGAAAGAATGCATACTATGATGCTGGTGAACACTCTGGTGAGGATGAGGACTATGAAGAGTTACGAAGGATCCAAAATGAGAAGGAAAAGCTGTCAATGAAAGATTTTGGATTAGAAGATGGTGAAAGTGATGAAGAGGATAAAGCCATGAAGGTGATTGCTTGAATTTTTTTTTTGTTATAGTTTCTTGTTTGCTTTAACACAGAGAATGGCTTTGAGCATCATCCAAACTTTGCCCTGGACATGTTTTACTATTTGATAACTAATTAAAGGTGTGCTGTGGATGTACACAAAATTAAGAAATCGCTTTAATTGCTGTTTGTGGGGACCAATCCTATAGTATTATAGGATTTCACTTTGTTGTAATATATACGGTTTTAGCAAGCATTCAGATTTAATTCCAGCAGTAATTATAATAAAAAGAGCACAAATCAGACAACATTTAATTGACAATATAAACATGAAAACATGTAGATCCATAAAGTCGATTAACACAAACATTATGCTCATATAAATGGACAGCTAAATAAATGAAATCAGCATAGAGCTCAGATTTAATGAGTTTTGTTTTGCTCTCAGTTGCAGAGTTGCTCAAGAAGAAATCTTGGCCTTCTCAATACTTGTCCATACTCTTCACAAACTGATATGAAAATTATAATTTAGATTTTGAGCTCTAAATCATGCTAGACTGCTCTTACACAACAATTTGTAATCAAAAGAGGACCATTTACTGTCGGCTACAGAACATTAACAAGAATGAATGACCTCAAAACAGTGCTCCTACCAGCTTAAGGGATTTGACTAACATATGAAGAACATGGTCACAGTAACTTAAGGACAACAAGAACTTCTTCTGATAAGTCAAAACAAGCTATAGAGTTCTGAATTTTAATAGAGATGACTGATAAGTCAAAACCAGCACAGCCAACAGTAAGAGATCAAAGTGCTAAACATCAAAGTCAGCAGTAAGAATCTCTTAGAGCTCAATTCTAAATTATATTATCTGATCAACCTCAGTATTAAACAAATATCCTCATTGAGCGATAACTGAGCCCACAAGCATTATTAGCATATAGTCATATACTTCCAGTGCTAGAACAATTTCAAAAGACAAGCACTGCATACAATTTTGGAAATGCTAATAAACAAAACCGAGATACTCACAAAGCGATGGCATTCAAAGCCACCAGGAAGAAAACCGAGCAAGGCACGCCAACAAGGCGCTATCCCAGAAAACCAATCGCCCCGCTGTGCCGCGGTGAGATGATGTGGTCGTCGGAGATACAATGCCAACCTTTGCTATTTGGGACACACCAAACAACAAAGCCGAGGAACAAGAGATTGCCACACAAGACCACCAAGGATGCACCGGCCAAGTGCACCCATGAACATCAAGTATCAAAGCTATCCAAGCCTTCTCCCTCCGGTCAAGCCAAAGCCAACCATCACAAGGCATTGACTGCACAGAGCTTCAATTCCCCACAAACCGAGACATCCACGTGTGATGTGGTGCTAGGGGAAGCCGAAGTAATATGCACACAAGGGAATCAAGAGTTCTCCACCAAGAATGGCGGCCTTTAAACTCCAAATCCCCTCCAAACCGAAGCCAAAATCAGTGAGTAAGAAGAACAAGCAAAAGAGGGGAAAAACCGGATCTCTTCTGCGCTGGAAGGAAGAAGGGGAGGCCACCTTAAATAGGAGGAGAATGGCACCACGCGACGCGGTGGCCACGAAAGGCCAGCCCCGAAGGACCCAGGCTAGCTCGCGCCTCTGGCGTCGCCTCGCCGCCCGCCGAAACAGCCGGAAGCCAACTGCTTCCACTCGTGTGCGTGAGAGAGAGAGAGCAAGGGTTAACCCTTCGCCTCCTCTCACTGACATATGGGCCCCACCATTTCTTTTCCTTTTCCACTTTATTCTTTTCTCTAATTGAGAAATTCTCAAAATGTCCTCGCAGAGTCCAGCACACTTTCATGACTGTTTTTGTTTTCTTCAACAACAAGAATTCTGTTGTTACAATTTGCTTGCTGATTGCTGGCTAAGGATGCACTGTTGATTGCATAAACTAAAATTTCATTTTACTAATACTTTGGTAACACATATGTTTATTGATGCACATTTGAATATGAATCTAACAGAGAATAATTTTTGTATATGGCTGTTCCACATTGACTAGCAGGCATCCAACCATCAAGTCAAAGTTGCCGATGAGGTGTCCTCTTTTGAAAGCTATGCGAAAATAAAAGACTTTTCTGTCCTGTCAAGAGACAAGAAAATGGGTTTGCTATACAGGTCTACCTTTTATTTTACTTTTGAAATATCGAAGTTATTTGTAATTTGTTGACAAAGCCGATGCTTATTACATAATGTATTCCTGTAAGTGAATAATAATCGTCGGATGAAGAAGCTCTTATCATTCATAGTAATTATGTTGAGGCCTTGAGGGTATAACCGTATAAATTAGCTCTATGCCATCGCAAAGTGGTATAAATTGGAAAATACCATCCGATGTGAGGTTTACAAGTCGGACCCGTGCCCACATGTCAGTGACATTGGATGCTATTTTCCAACTCTGTTATGTTTGTGATGGCATTGAGCAAAATTACCCCATTTTCTGGTGGCTCGCCTTGAATCAACCTTGCCTGAGTAGCCTTGTCAAAGACCTAAACATTCTGATTTGCAGCGCTTCAGTGCTTCTAATATCTAAATTCAGTACTACTAGAAGTGAGATTGTTGTTATGTATCTCCGCGCTGATCCATCATGACATCTGCATATTAAATTTAATGCAGTTCTGCTCCTGAACTGGTTGGATTATTGTCTGAGTTAAATGAGGCCCATGAAGAACTGAGGGTGATAGGACCAGTCACCAGTGAGGTAATTTATAGTTATGCTCACTGCTGAATCCATGTGCTTGTTTTTGATTCCAATAGTATTCATTGAACCATTGTATAATTTGGACATTTTACTTCCATGTAAGAAAACTCTGAAGGTTGAAGCTTAAATTTTTTTAGCTCAATATGCATGATGCTTATAATCTTTTATAGTTCTATCCTTGGCTTACTATGCGTGATGCTTATATGTTATTCACAATTCAGCAGAAGTACAAATGCAGTGGTACAAACAGAATCATATGTATGTGCCAGGCCAAAATTTTCCTCATTGTGTTACGACAAAAAAAAAAAAGAATGTTACTTGCTAAGTAATGAAATTCCTAAATGACTTATCTATTAAATTAATGGATGCAGAGCCTTTTAGTTACTTCTAGTTTTCTATTTTGAAGGAAAAAGCCAAATGTACCTACATCTATATCATCTAGTGCCCTTGCCATGTGTAACCACCTCTTGTGCCTTTGCCATGCACAAATCCTTGCCGCACAATCAGTTCACCTTGACTAATGATAGTTACTCTCTAATACTCTATTAGGCATTGTGTATGCACCCAGTCCATGCTTGCTTTGGAAATGCTTCATTATGTGCTTTTGCATTTGTTTTCTTTACTGTAATCTTCTGAAGATTACAATAAAGCTTGCTAATCGGACATTAATTCTTGTGAGCTGTTTAGTTTTATGGTCCTTCTGATTATTTCTGTTCGGTTTAGCTCTAGCTGCCCTTATGATAATAGACTCTGTTCTTCAGGTGACAGCTGGGCAAGGCAAGGATAAGGGTAGAATGCTGCCTTTGGAAGTGAAGCGAGCTTGTCTGCTGGCTCATTGTCAAGCTATTACCTTCTACCTCCTTATGAAGGCTGAGGGATTGCCTGTGCAGGATCATCCTGTAATTGCTCGTCTTGTAGAGACCAAGAATATGGTGGAAAAGGTTTGTTTTCTATAACCTTGTTATTTTTCTTGCTATAGTTGATTAAAAAGCTATCAAGAATGTCAGAGATTAAATGTGTTCTCTTTTCACAGATGAAGCAGGCCAATATAAATCTTCTGAGGCAAAAAGGGGACATTGATGATGATTGCATACCTGATAGCAGCACTATGCATGCGAAGGATAAGATAGTTGCTCTAGACAAAGAGGAGGGCAAATCTAGCAATTTACTAGCACTAGATAAAGTAAAACAAGCACTGCTACTACTTTATTAGGTTTATTACTTAATAATCAAGGTATTCCGATAACTCATGATGACAATAATTCAGGGTGCTGAAGTTGCTGATTTAACAAAGAATGAGCCTTCTAATAATAATCACCATGAAATTACCGAAAGGAAGAGCAAGGTTGAGCTGCTAAGAATACTTCCATAGTTCAATTATGTTGTAATTTTTCAGTCAATTCAGAGTGTAAATGCATAAAAGCTGAATTAATATTGCAGGACGAGTATGTGGGCTTGCAAAGCCTAGAAATGTTGAAAGTTAGAGCAAACCTTGAAGCGAGGTTAAAGGAAAAAGGGCTGTATAATTTGACGCGGTTGAAACCAGAGAAGTTGCCAAACACTAGGACAACTAATAATAGGTGAGCCCTTAGCTATGTTATCTCTTTGTTCTATTACATAATAAATTTTCACTTTATGGTTTTAACAATATCTTTTGTGGATGTTAGAAGAGACCTGCAGATGTTGGATGACTTTGATGATGAAGTGCAGAAAAATAGTCATGTGATCAAACCTAGCATGCTCCCGGTAGCTGCAGCTAAATCAAATAAAAACAAGGTATAAATATACACATTGTTCTGCTGCTACTGGTTTTCTGTTTCTGTTGAATAGCATTATATTTAGCTGGTTTCTTTTTCAACTAATGCAAACTCTAAATATCTTGTGATAATATGTAAGTGTGAAATGATTAAATGTGTGCCTGTCTGTTTGACCATAGTGTGTTACGTAGATGGTGGAAATGCAAACTTTTTTGACCATAGTGTGTTACGTAGATGGTGGAAATACAAACTTTTAACTGCAAAATTGTAGAAACAAAAATGTTTACTTGCATTTTGGCCCCAAATCACAAAGACTACTACTACTACAACAACAACAAAGCCTTTTGTCTCAAACAAGTTACATTTAGGCCCCAAATCACAAAGACTATTTTTTATTATAGACTGTTGATGTGTGAAGACTCAAGCATGCTGACTTAACCAGGTTGTCATCAATCTCTGCACACACTTTGTATCAGTCTCTGCACACACTTTGTAAACGCAACAGTAATTATTTGTCCCTGGCCACATATGAGTAAACCGCCGCAAAATGCTTGGTAACTACTGGTCCCAGGATTTTCTGCAAGGGGTAGGATCTAGCTCGCTGAACCTGAAGTCTTGCTGGAGTTACTATACTAGATACTAGACAGTTGTGGTAAACTTTTGCTGCTTTTCAAGTTGTTTGTTTCGTCAGAACATATTGTTTCATAATTTTCTTCGAAAATATCCGAGTAAAAATCACGACTTTGTCTGAACCAATTTTTGCAAAAAACAAAAAAGTGGGCCCATTTTCTGGCCATGTACTGTTGCTTATGGTAGATTTGACAGACCCTAATTGGATTGAAACTATTTCCTGTAGTCCTCCTGGAATTGGGCATGGGATAGCATTTAAATCCGTACACCCAGGCATGTTATAACTATTATCAGTCAGCACAAACTGGACATAATTTTATATCGTAATATCTGAAACATCGTCGTATCCAGAATGATTTGCAAAATTCCAAGGAATTGTTTGGTGAGTTGGAAAGTGGTGTCGTATTTCACATATTTATCCTGAGGCTTCCGGATATTTCTCTAGTGTTGTACGACTTTGCATGTTGCAGGAGGGAATTAGAATTTCGATAAGATTAGGACAGAACAATTGGTCCCTAGTTGTGAATATTTGAAGAAATACTATCCTTGGTAATGCCTTAAAAACCTTGTTATCTCAAGATACCTAGAATAGTTATTTACTTATTTTCTTAAATATGCAGTAGCCTACAATATTGAACTTCTTTTTGTCAAATTGTTGAGTCATGCCTGTAATCTTGCTGCTGTGGTGTTCCAGAATAGCCTTTGTGCTATGATGTGTCATGTCACACAATGACATCTGCCTTCAAGTGCATAAAATTGTCTTTGATAGTCTTAGGAACAGAAAGCGTACTTACCCTTGTCTTATCAAAGATATTGTCTGAAATATTTCATTGAGTAATAGTTGTTGATAATTGCTGGTGATATTTCTTTAGCAGCCTTTGTGGTGTGTGGTTCCCACCACCAAGCTGTTGTGTACAAACTTAAATCAATCATTTTAACATGCGCCTCTGCTTTGGTGTATGATTTGTATTAGTCGTCATATGCCTTTGTTTGTTATTTGTGGCTATGACAGTTGTAGCTGCTACTAACCCTTTTAATTTCTGGTCATGTGTTATATCTTCCAGTTTGTTTCTGGTGATGATGACCTTCCAAAGCGAGATGATATTGGTGAAAGACGGCGAAAGCATGAGCTCCGTGTTCTTGCAAGAGTAGGAGCTAATATGCTTGACGATGATGAGTTGCCAGTAGATAATGATTACACTGAAGAGAAACTTAACCAATTCAATAATGAAGATAACAGTGATGCTAATGATGTATCATCAGAATCTGAAGATGATTTCTATAAGGATGTAAAAAGGCAGAGGACTGAAAAACTCTTAAGCAAGGAACAGAAGTACACACTGTAAGTTCCATCAATAAAGTCACATAAAGATGATAAGGTGCTTTTAGTAAATGCTATGCCAATACTTATTTCTTGCTCATGACAGAATTCCTGGTGTTCAACAACTGGATGAAGAAATTGAAGGAGATGGCAAAAGGAAGATCTCATACCAGGTTAATCCTCCTCCCTTGCCAAAGTGAATCTTACCACCTATTGCATTTTTCTGTTTTCTGATATGTATATTCTAAACAAATCAAACTCGTGCAGATTGAGAAGAATCGGGGATTGACTCGCTCCAGAAATAAGAAAGTTAAGAATCCACGAAAGAAATACAGGGTAAGTAACGTAATATATGAAACAGTTGAGCTGCGTGGACCATCATTCAGAATGAACTCATTTCGTGTGTGATTGTTCAGGTTAAGCATCAAACCAAGCTTGTTAAGCGGAAAGGTCAAGTGCGTGACGTTAGGAAGCCCTCCGGTCCGTATGGAGGTGAAATGTCCGGCATCAATCCAAACGTCAGCCGTAGTGTTAGGTTCAAGAGTTGATATCAGCTGTATCCTGTATGATCAGTTGGTTACGCCGAACATGAATATTTTGTTTGATGGTGGTTTCATGGTTGGTAGTGTAAACATTTTTGCACGGAAAGATTCACCGTATAAGCGGGTTGTCTGATATTCGAAGATTTTACATCAACTCTTCCATTCAAACGCTGTGTTCGCACTGTCGATGCTTTACTGCCAGACTGTGCCAGTACCTTTAAAATTTTGCCGAGGGTAAGTTTGTTGACCGGTGCCACCTTGCTCACTAAAGATCGTCATGGTAGATCTTCAAATTAGAACAATTGTGCCACTTTGGTCAGTAAAGCTATTTTAATTACGAATTCTACTGATGTGGCAATTTAGTCTCTTCTTTTAAGACAGCATCAAAGGCACAATGGTATTCAATTGACAAAGACAATTACAAAAACCAGCTTGAAAGTATGTCGTGGTTTGATTTCCTCCCAACTATTTAGGTGGCACTTTACTCCTAGCACGCAGTTGGAAATTCTCTGTTGTTTGTTTTCATGCTATTTCTGATGCCGTAGCAAGGTGGTCTTCCAATGTGACACCAGGGAGATGTTAGGCGAGACACATGGAAGGCCAATCGTCGTCTTCGGCATGCTCTACAACGAACCAGAAGCGACACGGGGGTAGGAAATGGCCAAAGGCGATCGGGGCTGATCTATTAGGAGCTGCTCCTTCCTAGGTCGCCTGATACGACACAATAATACCTAATTTGTGTACGAGTTGGTCCGATCTTTTACGATACATAACGAGAACAACAACAACTGCCATCTGTACGCGTACAAAACAATGATAACCTCTTCTCTCAGCCGAAGCAAGTAGCAGCAAGAGAAAATAGATGGATTTAGTTGGCCACGTTGATGCAGATGCCAACCAAACCCTTGATCAACTACCTACACAGCAGCACACAAACAGGAGAATATGGACCTTGCGATCCAGTAAACAAGCTCCAACACCTCCATGTCGATTTTCTGGGGTTTTTTAACTCAAAAAATAACGACGTCCCTCCACAAAGGGCGCAGCCCATGTCCTTGTATGCTCGCAGGTTCGGCCATACAAACACGCACGCACTAACTTGAGTTGGACTCGAACACTCACTCCCTAATTCCTTTGACCGAACTAAACAAAAGTTGCACACGCAGGTGCCAACATATCCCATCGGACTACACAAAGAACCAATTTAACGGTCTATTTATATTGACTTATGCTTGAAAAAGAAAAAAAAAGATAAGGTATGGATCACAGGCATATTACGCATCTTACTTCTCTCGTTTCCGTCTCGTGTACGTATCTTTCTTTCACCTTTCCTACCGTTCATGCTCTCTTTCTAAAAACCAATTCTTTCAGCTACTACTGTTCATTTTTAACCAAAAATCATTAGGGGTGGAAAACGGTAACGGATAATTCGTTTTATCCGATATTCGTATTCGAGAAAACACGAATATGGTAAGCAAAAATTCGTATTCGAAAATATTCGTATTCGTATTCGAAAATATTCGTATCCGCATTTGAGAGTATTCGTATTCGCATTCGTATTCGAGAATATTCGTATCCGTATCCGTATTCGAGACTATTCGATTCGTATTCGATCCGTTTTTAGAACCCATGAAAAATTCGTACAAATTTTGTGATTCAAAATTTGAATTTAGGTGGTTTAAAACCGGTAACCGGTCAAAAACCGGTGAAAATCGGCAAAATCGCTAGGAATCCGTTTTATCCGATTTCGTATCCGAAAAAATCCGTATTCGAAAATATTTGTATTCGTATTCGAGAATATTCGTATTCGTATTTGAGAATATTCGAATTCGTATTCGTATTTATTTTAAAAATATGGATTCATATTCGTATTTGATACTATTCGACCGTATCCGATCCGTTTCCACCCCTAAAAACCATCTACCGTAGCTAATTGAAGTCATCAGCTATAGATGGTGTTCTTTCGTGCTACAGTTAATAGCTTTTGGCTATACTTTTTGACACAGCAACGGATGACGGAGATAATGATGCGAATGACGCACATTATATTGGACTCCAGAACCCGTTTAATGAATCCACTTCAAAAGGTCACTCTATTTCTACATTTGCCTTTTGACTTCCGGAGAAGTCAAAAGCCAAATAGAACAGTGCCATAGCCAATATGAATATGCCAAAAAACATGAATACTAATTCAGAAAAGTAAAGGAAACACACATTTCCAGGACTCTTTCCTATTCGGAATTACTAGATAGGAAAAGCTAAGATAGATATGTAGGGGTGTAAACGGAGCGGATACGGACGGATATTGCTCATCCCGTATCATTTTTCATATTTTTTTGTCGGAGTCGAACACGGATAGTGTCGGATACGAATACGAATGCGGATATTCTCGGTCACGAATACGAAGCGAATATATGCCGCTCCGAATACAGTTAGTTTCGGTCACAAATATTTGATCGGATAATACGCGGAAGCAAATTTCACATGGTGACAGGGACAAGGTAAGCAACTAGTAAATTCTAGCTAACAAAGTAGCAAGTAAATGATAGATACTAGTTAAACAAGTAGTAGCTAACTAACTACATGTCACATGGTTCAAAAGTATGAATTGCCCATATCCAAATAGTCAAGTACATCACTAGTTCATTTAACTTCACTACATTTAGCAAATGATTCCAAGGCCTTCATGCCCCTTAAGGTCTCACATCGAGCTTTGTAAGGACATTTATTGCACTGCACCAAAAGTTGTTTCTCCCTTCCACCTTTTTTTGTGTCAACAATCACCATGTATTAATATAGTGGTCCCAAACCTTTGAGGCACACTTCTTCTGCTTCTTCTCAGCAGGCTCAACTTCTCCGGTACAAGTCTTAGTCCCAGTAATAACTTTATGCTTATTGCTTAACATAGATTTTCGATCAGAAATCATTTTATTTCTTACTGAACAAGCGTAGAGTGTAAAGGAGAAACTATCTGGTAACTATCCGTTTCCGTATCCGGTAACTATCCGTTTTCGTATCCGGTAACTATCCGGAAAAATATCCGGATAGTTCCATATCCGTCGGATAATGTTTTTTCCGAATCTATTTTCGTATCCGACAAAAAATATCCGATTCTGTTTCCGTATCCGACAATTTGCTCCAAATTAAAACGGGCGGACAAGCTGTCAGGAAATATCCGCTCCATTTGCACCCCTATAGATATGCACTTGAATTAAGAAAAGAAAACAAATATAATTAATTAGGCAATTCGGATTAAGAAAGAGCCGACGTAGAATCCAATTTCGTGGCTGGTTTCCTTCGGTCCTTCGTTCTCCTGGCTCACGTACGTCCCCATGCACTCCTGGCTTTCCTTCTTTGATTTCCTACTAGCCTCGTAGGCGCGGCGTCACGCCGCGCCAGGCATCGTAATCGCGAGGGATTATTTCTAAAAAATCTAAGGACATATGCGCATATTTGTAAAAGGTAAAGGGTTTTTTTGAAAAAAAACGAGGACCTGTACGTAAATAAAAAAACCATGGCGCAGCGCCACGCCGCGCCAGGCATCGTAATCGCGAGGAATTATTTCTAAATAAAAAAATCCATGGGCATATGCGCATATTTGTAAAAGGTAAAGGTTTTTTTTGAAAAAAACGAGGACCTGTACGTAAATAAAAAAACTATGGCGCGACGCCACGACGCGCCAGGCATCGTAATCGCGAGGAATTATTTCTAAAAAATCCAAGGGCATATGCGCATATTTGTAAAAGGTAAAGGGTTTTTTTGGGAAAAACGAGGACCTGTACGTAAATAAAAAAACCATGGGGATCTGTATTTTGTGAAAAACGAGGACCTGCACGTAAATAAAAAAACCATGGGGGGATATGTACGAAAATAAATAAAAAATCCAAGGGGATATGCGCATTTTCGTAGAAGGCAAAGGGTTTTTTGCAAAAAAAAACGAGGGCCTGTACGTAAATAAAAAAACCGCAGGAGGGACCTGCACATAAAAAAGGGGACCTTTGTGCAATTTCCGAAAACGCGGGGGGCCATCCTGCAAAATGGAGGGGACAAAAAATTTAGGACCTTTTCGAGAATCGGGGACCAGTCACGCAATTTGGAAAACACGGTAATCACCTCCCCGATCAGTTTAAAACGCTGACACGCATGCCCACACACAGCGCGCGCGCCATGGGCGACGTGGAGGCGCCCGTGCGGCGTTCCCCATATGTAATTGACGGAGTACTAGCCTCGTGAGCGCGGCGCAACGCCGCCGCCACCACCGCACGTACCAAAATAAAAGAGGCGATAATTGTGAGGAGCTAAAAACCGGCAACACGTATTTTGAAAAGTTAAAGGGTTTGTACGTAAAAAACGAGGGCTGTAAAAAAAACAGCCACCGTACGTACCAAAATAAAAAGAGGCGATAATTCGTGAGGAGCTAAAAAAAACCGGGGCAAATACGCATTTTCGGAAAAGTTAAAGGGTTTGTACGTAAAAAACGAGGGCAGGTAAAAAAAAACCGGGGGCAAAAAGTATTTTCGGGAAAAGTAAAGGTTTTTTTGGGAAAAACCAAGGACTTGTACGTAAGAAAATGGGACCCGTGCGCAATTTCGGAAACCGCGGGGGGCTATCCTGCAAAACGGAGGGGCAAAAAAAATTCAGGGGCCTTTTTGCGAGAACCAGGGACCTGTACGCAATTTCGGGAAAACACAGGTTATCACTCCCCGACCGTACGGATTTTCGGCGGACACGCGCCGCGCGGGCGCTGGCGGGGGGCGCGCGGGGCGACGTGGCCGCGCCCCGCCCGCGCTTCCTTCGGCTCGTAATGGGGTGGGGATGCTGCAGCTTGCAATCTTTCTTGCCTTTTTGCCACCAAGCTGCATGCACCATTGCCGATCCCATGCACTCGTGCGTTCCTTCCTCAGTGCCACACGCAGCAATATTTTTTTTCTTGTCGTGACGCATACACAGTATATACGGTCATGCACTACTACAGAAAAGATCATCACAGACGGTTCAAAAATATCATCACAGACGGTTTTGTGAACCGTCTGAAATTATGGATCAGTGATAATCAAAGGTTATCACAGACGGTTGTCGAACCGTCTGTGATATATCAATATCACAAACCGTCTGTGATGTTTCTTTATACCCCTAAATCTATTTCTGTTTATTGGCTAGCCTCAGGAAACGCTAGCCATGCCCTCTGAAATAAGCAGATGAACAAGTATATGTATACATATAATTCAGATCTCAATTCATTTGACAAATATATCACATTTCATTCACAAACATAAGGCATCCATTTCGCAAATGAATTAATTGAAATGAAATAAAATATCCATTAACAAATTCACAATTACGATCGCAGTGGAACTCTCCATCTGATCTGATGACTTTACTGCACAAAAACCAAGCGAACTCTCCTCGAATTTTTGCAAAGTCCGGCTGTTTCAATGCAGATGTAGAGATGGGCGAAGCCTGTCGATAGGAAAATCAGCGCGCTTACATATATAACCTGGCAAGTATGAAATAAATGTGGGAAGATTGACAAACCTTAGAATTGCTGATCTTCGAGGAATCGAGGAGTAGTCTCATATGGTGGCACACGTAGTATCCACACGTGTTGCCCGGCTGCTGCTGGTGGCACTGCAAAAAATAGAATGTGTTAAATCAAAAGACATTACTGCTAAGTGTTGTATAGGATTCATTAATGTGTAGCTAGCGAATACCCGAAAATTGCGAGAATGTTTCAAGGGCTTGGCCCCTGTCGTCGAGCCACGTGTTTGTTGAATGTATGCGGCGAACGACCTTCGTTATTCAAAAAAGTTAGATTTCTCATTCGGAAGGGAAAAAGAGTACAATGTACTTACCTATCGAGTATTTCGGCGATAGCTGTGTACTTGGATTTGTTCTTACTTAAAGAATCAAGGTATATAGCTTTGTTCCATTTTGGTATAATTACAATTAAAATCCAATGAAAGTGCTCATTGTATGGCATAAGAAGAAATTCCTTATCGCGGTGAACCAGCAGTGTTGTTGTAATATAGCTCTCGACGAAGGATGCATCTTCCTTGATGGTATCAATGGCGACCAAGCGTGGGTCCAGGAAACCAATTAGTAATTTCGATGATCTAGCTTCGGTCAGCATGAATCTATATATATACACAGAAAAGCAACAAATTGTGACATATATCGGTATGACGTGAACAAAGATCGTGATTGTGCGGACTTACAAAGATCCAAAGATCGAGCGAGTGAGACATCGAGAGCGTTGAGCGTGAAAAGATCAAATATATCGTCAAAGGTCACCACGAAGACACAATCCTGAACTTTGTGCTGGAAATATTCCCGCTTGAATTTGACAGTGATACCTGAGCGCCGTTCTGCCTCTGGCCTATTGGACTGTTGCATATACCAATTGTGTAATGTTTGGCAACCAAGTCCTAGGGTTAAGAGGTGCATGAATTTGCACGAATGCGGGAATATCATCGGCTCGCCTAGCACGAATTTGCGGGCTAATGGCATGTACGGGGTATCGTCATCATCCTTCATATTTGATTTGCCCTTGCCACTGTCTCGACTGTAGGTCGACTTTATGGTAGACGACTGTAATGGTTCAGACGCTGCAAGTTGCTTTGGCGAGAATAGCACCCGTGGAGATAGCACCAGTGCAGGTAGCTCGCTCGCCAGACCGCTTGTGGAGATAGCACGAGCGCTTGTAGCTCTGGTTCGTGCTGCCGTTGTGGAGATAGCACGAGCGCTTGTAGCTCGGTTCGTCTTGCGCTGTGGAGATAACACCGCCAGAAGCTCGGGTTCATGCCGCCTTCCGTCCGGCCACCGTGAAGAAGCCTCGAGCGAGATGTCGCATTTGGGCCATTTGGATGAATGTTCCAATGGCCTGCCCTAGAGTCACGATGTCGTCGTTGGGGGCCTTCGGTAGTGGGACGACCTCAAAATTGGCACATCTCACTTGGAGCCTGCACTTCGTAGGCTCCTACATAACGATACAAAATTAGCTACTCCAATAGGTCTATGAATGGAGGAAGCATTGGAGAGATAATAATTTTTACCTGGATGTTGTCCACAGGAAATTTGGCCACGCTTTCCGTCGGATTGGATGCGCAACTACTCGGACGGTTATGCGGGCTAGCTACCACCGAGCGGGCTCACGACTTTCTGCTTGTTTCATGACTCATCTCGATTACATCACCACTCACCCATTATCTCCTTTCTAAGAGTTGCCTTGAACTCTTCTCGTAGCCGCTCCTCACGCTCGGCTTTGGTTCTCTTCCTACGCCGATATATTTCGGAGTCATTTGGGAAACCATGTTTCCAAGGAACGTAAAGCCCAAGGCCTCTCGTACAGCCCGGGTGCTCCTTGTTTCCCAGGGCCACAGAGAGCATATCATTCTCCCTTGTTCCATGGAATGATCCCAAGGTAGATTCAAAACTCAGCTCTTCCTACAAGAGCACGATATGTCATTTCAATTCGTACGAAGTTCTGAAGTAATTATAAGCTACGTACTTCGATTGATATCTTACCGAACGCGGGACACTTGCCGGTCTGCAGAGTTTCAAAGGAGACGTCCCCGATGTCGTGTAGATGACCTTGCTCTAATCCAATTTCGAGCGCCATCCGGATATTGGAAAATGGCGGGCGATGTCTGTTGGGCGCCAAGTCATCCTCCGTCCTCATCATGGATTTTACCCGCATACCCACCGTGCCAAGTCCGTGGGGTGTGTGTTTTTGCTTGAGGGCCTTATGCGCCACACTTGTACTTTTGAAATCTTCAGTTGTCTTCATCGCCATGAACTCTTCCCATTGTGGTTCCAGGAATGGGTATTTATGAATAGGCGTTTCGTCCGTCTTCACGTATTTCTTGACAAGCGTGCTCTTGAAGTTCTTCCATGCTTTGCACGCCGCTAGGTAGGTTTGTTGTTGCACGGCGTCTTGGTGTTCTTCTGGGATCTCAAACGATGCCAAAATTTCGGTCCACAGCTCACGTTTCCGAGTCTCAGGAACGTTCTTCCACGAATTGAATGTGATCTCAATTCGCCTCGCAACTGCTCGACCAAGTGTTCGAATGCGCCTCCGCTTTGTGAGGAAGGAGAGGGAACCCAGATGCATCGACCGCTGTGATGGTAAATTGGCCCTCAGGCTTCTTTGATAGCCCTTTTCCTTGGCGTCTAGATGTTGGAGCGGACGCCTCCGGCGATGGTGTTGAAGAATGCGCAGATGACATGTTGCTCAATTTGTGGGTCTCTAATGATAAAATAAGAAAGTGATCATATTGAATTGGAAGAGAGGAGAGGAGTAGAGGGGAGGGGAGGGGAGGCGGCCAGCGAGGGCTATGAAGAAAATGGCACAAACCAGTGTACCACTTGCTTCATGCCCTTTGAAGGTCTATCTGGCATATATTATTACTACAAGGTCTCTAAACAAAGTTCTATGTGGCCATACAGGGAAACACCTTGCTTTTAGTCATGAGCAAATCATAGTACATATCATATGATAGATGTGTCTCATTAGAGTTATTGGAAGAGTTACATACACCAAAGAACTAGTCTTTTACATGTTGCATACATGCATATTAAGTCTGCATGTTTTATACTGCATGGATTGAGTCCTTCCTTGTATTACTTAAGCCATATACTCATCAGCTAGTTGAAAAATAAGTTGAATAGGAGCAAATGTACTCACAAGGTTACCTTAGTACTTATGCGTCGGGAGGCGACGGCGGCGAGGGCTCTCGGGAGGCGGCGGAGGCGAGCCGAGGACGCCGGGCGTGGAGGCGAGCCGAGCGACGGTCTTGAACGCGGACGGCTCGGGTGGCGGCCGGCGAGGGTCGGGGAGGCGGCGGCGGGCGGCGCCGGGCGTGGAGGCGGCCGGCGTCGGTCTTCGAATCGTCGGCGACGAGACGATCGGGATTTAGATGTAGAATATAATCTGCGGCATACGGCGGGAAAACCCTAGCGAAGATAATTATAGGAGGATTATCACGACGGTTCTACACGTGGAACCGTGCGTGATATCAATATCACGTACGCTTATAAGTGTAGAACTGTCGTGATATGTATACTATCACGCAGCGGTTATAAGGTAGAACCGTCTGTGATAGTATACATATCACAGACGGTTCTACACTTATAACCGTCTGTGATATTGATATCACAGACGGTTATAAGTGTAGAACCGCTCACGATAAGCCTTTGACCGTAGTTATTCGAGACAAATACCAATCGCGAGATTCATGATCAACCACCAACAAATGCATTCATATACAACACCAACCACCGCATTCATATACAACACCAACCGGTGATTCACACGTTGTATTTCTTTACATATTTTCTCATTCTCAAAATTGACTCTACATCACATATTTTCACATATACATCAGACAAATGCATTGTTATATACATATATGCAAATGCCCACATATATGAAGCTCATTCTCATTGTACTTGCTTATTTCCTTTAAAAATGAGCCCTTCATGATTGTGAGACCATGTGGAGGTCACCCCATGGTTGTGATGAGTAATTGACTCTTGATCTAGAAAGATTGAGTTTGGTTTTTGAGGTTTGAGCTGACTCTGCAAAGTCGTAAGCCTTAAGAATTGTCGTGAGACCGCCACGCTCACGTTGTCCTTAGTTGGAACCGAGTGAGGCATTGAACGAGTGGTCGGAGGTCTCTTGGGAAGTTTACGACCACTGCCGTGATCGGGCAGCTACGACCACGTTACGGCTTCCTCGACGAGTCTGGGCGCAATCGGAAGTCAGTCGGGCTGCGTACGAGTGGTCGGAAGGCTATACGACCACGCTGTGGAGATCTACGATCACGTCGTGGCCTTCTCGACAAGTTTAGCCGTGGTCGAAAGTCTCTCGGGTGGAGTACGACCACGTTGCGGAGCCCTCGGAATATTTGGCCATGATCGAAGGTCACCCCGGCCATTTACGATCACGTTTGGTCGTGGTCGAAACCCTTTCGAGTGTTGTACGACCACGTTGGTCGTGATCGGAAGGGTATACGACCACGTTGAGCGAAATCAAGAACCGCCGAGTAGCGTGCGACCACGCTGTGGAGTCTACGACTCGTTAACCGTGGTCGGAGGTCTCTAGGGCCATCTACGACCACGCCAGAAGTTTCGACCGCTGGTCGTGATCGGTAGTCGGCGCCAGGGTTTACGACCACGTTGAGCGCTTGGGAGCGTCGACCACGTTGGGCGCCTGGTGTTTCGACCACGTTAGCGGATGTCTGACCGTGGTCGATGGAGCTCATTAAAACCGGTCGTGTGGACACATATGGAGTCCGATTATGGTGGGAATCGGTCGGTTGGGTTCCTGGTGATGTTGTGGACCTTGTGGACTTGTTGGTTCATCTTTTTGACAGGGTTTGTCAATGTCTATTTTCTGAGGAAAAGGTGTGAGCTCATGAGCGGTGCGAGTTTGGTTTCTCTGTTTGAGCGGTGATCGTAGCAGCACTGTGTGTGGTCGTAGCTAGCGATAGTCATAGCTTGTGTCCGCATGGTCATAACGAGCTTTGAGGTGGTCGTGACGACGTCTTTGTGTGATCAAAGGAAGGGAAGTCTTCCGTGGCTTCACCACCTCTTGAGTTGTGCTTTTGAGTGGTCGTAGGGAATTTACGACCAGGTGTTGTGCCGTGATACTTGTGCCGATTGATGGTCTCATGTGCATTGAGCGGTGCTATGTGATGGTTTGCTTGTCCGTGTGGTCAGCAGGACTTGAGCTATTTCATGGTGAGGCGTGGGAGGACCGGGACTAGGCACGGGAGGTGTTGAGGTCCGACGGTCGGAGACGCCAAGATGATCGAGGTGGTGAGGTGGTTGCGGCCGGGAGACGAGGAACCGGAGCTGAACTCGCCAGAGCCGAGCACGACGGCAACAACGAGGAGGACCGGACTAGGCTCGTGGAGGAGCCGAGGTCCGACGGTCGAGGTTGGGTGCGGTCGCAGCGGCGGAATAGACCGAGACTAGACTCGGAGGAGTCGGAGGTCTGATCGGTCGGTTGCATGATCTTGGAGACAAGTCTTAGTGAGGCTTGGAGTGGTCGGGACTAGACATGGGAGATGTTGAGGTCCGTAACGATCGGGTGAAGCCAAAGAAGACTTGGAGCTCAAGGTGGTCGATGAGGAACCGGGCTGGTGCAATGGGTCGGAGATAGGTCTCGCGAGGCTAGGATGGTCGGACGAGACAATGTGGTGTCGGGGTCCGAACGACCGTGGAAAGCCAAGGAGACCTAGTCTTGCGAGGTGGTTGCAAGCGTGGGCGGGGAGGCGGCGGAGGGGCATTTTGGAGAAATGCCAAAGCCGCAAAGGAAGCCGCCCTCCGTAAAGCACCGAGAAAAGAAGTGGATTCTATTGGCGCTAACGGGCAAAGTGCGGGTCTGTTGGGATAGCAGGCAAAGCATTTGAGTTAGCGGGCAAAGTGAGTGTTAAAACCCGGTGTTAGATGGGGTTTTCGGGTTATCCCCAGTATGGACTAATGGATGGATCCATTAGGGTTAGTCTCAGGTGTGAGGCTATAAAAGGGAGAGGGGAGGCAAGAGTTCTGAGAGAGTTGGTCGGCTAGGCCGTGGAGGCAGCCGCCTCTCCCTCCCTTGGGAGTGTATCTGTGTGTGTGCTCTAGGGCTAGAGCTTGTCCTCCTGTGGGGAGTGGTTGCGAAACCTCCGTGTTATGATTTGAGAGGACTCATCTCTCTGTACTTGTTAGAGTTTATCTATGAGATGGGTCCGTGTTTGTGATCCGGGTTGAGAGGTCGTTTTGAGATGTTTTCATTGATTTATTTGCCATCTCTTCATTTTTAGTTCCTTCTGTATTTCCTTTGAGAGTTGGCTTATATTTGATTTGCTCAGAACAGAGAATCTGGCTCAAGGCAATTTGGCCAGTTCATTCCCGAGAGCAAGGTCGAATCGAGAAATTTCGTGTCTCTCGGTCATGCGCCTCCGGTTCTCTTTTCGCTTTGCCGTATTTAGACTTTGCGTCTTCTTTAGCTTCGATCGCCTTGAGGAGATCGGTCGAAGGAAGTCCGACTTGAGAATACAAGTTTCGCTTTGTTTATCTCAAGTTTCTCAACCGGTCTCGAACACTTCCTTAGTGGTTGAAATCAGTTTAGTTGTTCGCCGCTCCGTGGTCGCCGCTCAGACAAAAGTAGTACTTATCGCTTGCTCGTCATCTTCCGATCAAGTATCGACCACGCTCTATTTGCTTCCAAGCATCGCTTCGCCGATCGGTCCAATCACGACGCTCGACTTGTGTCATTGCCGATTGGTTCGACCACCAAGATATAGATCATCTGCTTTCTTTTGCCGGTTTAGAGTGCTTGATGGTCGAGATCTCGTAGTCGTGTGCCCCACGGTCACATGAGGTGTCTGCGACCGCAATCGGCTATAGGTGCGAGTCGGTCTTCAACCACGCTGATCGTCGACCATCCCCATTGGCTTACGACCACGACGGTTCCGACCGACTCATCTTCGATCGCCGCCGCTTCCCGTTGGTCATACTTTGTTGGTCGCCGCCGTCATCCTTTGTCGAACGGGTCGACAAGCGCAATCTCGATATCGATCACGCCGCTGCTCGATCACCGGTTTCAACCATGGTGATTACTCTGGTCTTCACGACCACCGCGGAGAGACTCTGCCGATACTCTCTGCCGATAGCTTTAGACCACGGTTTGATTTCCCAAATGATCGCTCGCTTTCCTAGATTTCACCACGCCTTTTGACTCTTTTCCTCTCGGTCTTAAACTAAAGATTCCTCTGTTCTCTCGAGTTTTCCAGGAACAACCAATCTTCTTCTTCACGCTCTTTAGCTCTTGGAGAAAGATAGGGTTGAATTTTGGGAGAATTTTAAGGCACCATTCACCCCCTCTGTTGCCATTTCGGTCCTACAATTGGTATCGAGCAAGGTTGGCTCAGATTTGATCTTAACCGATCCGGAGCTTGGCAACTAGTAGGGAATCTTGTAAACTTTCCTTTGAATCTTTTAGGGTGTTTTGCCAATAATGTCCTTTATGCGACAAGAGGTCGCTTTTCGGTTAGAGGGTGATGTTATTTACAAGAACCCGTGGTCGTAAAAAAAAGTTTCGCTTTAGTCACCGCATCGAGGACGGCACCGAGAGTAGTATTCGCCGACCTTGTGCTTTCCCTTGACGCACGGCTCTCGGTACTTTGGTCTCCTTGATATACCACCGCTCCCAACCGATTTGACGAGAACCGAAAACAGAGGACAATCTTTAAACTCGTGCATTCTCATCTCTGGCCTATATTGTCTTACCTTCTGAGATTGTGAAAATACTTTGAGAAGAGTAGTGCGATGATACGAGCACTTCATCTTGAGTCCCTGTCACCTCTTTCATTTAAGAGGTGGATCTTTCCTTGAGCATAGTTCTATTGTTGATTGCACTTGTGCCTTTTTGATTAGTTGCTTCTGTTCTTGGCTAGTGCATTTCTTGTTGGCTCTTCTCGGTTGGTCCAAGGACTTCTCTTTGAGCAAGAATGGTGCTTTGTCTTTTGGATCTTGTCTCGATTGTAGACGCTGCACCATTGCTCATTTTGTGAGAAGGATGGACATCATCGACATCGTGGACTTGTTTCTTTTATTGATCTTTGTCTACGTCTTTGTCACGAGGAAGGATTTCCGCCGTTTCTCAAATGGTGGACCTCGCTCACCTAAACGAGGTGTGCACATACTGGCGAGGAGAAGTTATGAGTTACTTTGATGCTTTGGTTGGTTCCTTTCTTGGTGCTTTCAAGAAAGGTATTCACCGCTTTCAGCTTGTGGGACTCGTTTCACTTGTCGAGTTGTCCATTTGCGGCGTGCCTCAGGGATTGATCTTCTTGCTTGAACCATCCATTGCATCTTGTTTTCTTGCATACTTCTTTTGTGAGTGTGTCAAGTCTTGGGTTCCCAAGCACTTGTCATTTGTAGGTATCCAGATGCCGGTTGGAGAACATGTGAATGATTGGGTTCTAGTCTTTTCTTTGATCATGTGACTAGAACATTTGTTGGTTCTCCACTTCATGGCCTCCAAGAGGCATGTACCTTCACGCTTATGCGTCTCCACCTACTTTGTGAGCTACTCTATACCTTCATGCCCTTATACTCATGTTTGACCATATTGGCATGTTGTTCTTGTTCATGTGCTCACTTGTACCATACTTGGCATGTTTTTCTCTCAATGCTTTCATGTCATGCCTTTATGTGTATGTCGCTTAAGTATCCATGTACCTTGTTGTATTTGTTACATGCTTAAGCTTTGACTTGACTTCATGAGCTAAGTAGAATGTGTGCATTAGAAGTCAAGTATCATCATGACCTTGTGCTCTGTAGTATCTATCATGGTTCACATCTTGCTCCTTATGTTCATTCATCATTATTTATACATGTTAGCATACTTTTCATGATGTTGATTTGCCATGTTGTATGTCTACATGATGTATGCATATGTATGGACAAGATGAGCTTGAGTATATCTTGGATAGTTTCTCCGTGTCATGATGTTGCGTTTATTCATGCCTTTGTATCTTTTCTAGTATACATGCTTTTATCCATGCTAGCATATGCTACGTGACTATTCCTGTCATCTGCTATGTGTGGTAGTGATTCATTGTGATGCTTGTATACCTTGATCTTATTCACTTTGGCATGCAATAAACTCGTATGACATCTTAGTAGCGTTAGTCTGTGCGTATGCTTAGATATCATGAGATTTGTGGTTAGGTCACAAGCTTTTTCTAGTATTGGGTGGCTCTAGGCTTGCTGTTCTAGATGCTTTTGATGAGGGCTAGATTGAGCTTGTGGCGGTGCGTGTTCTCATGCGGTTGTAATGCTACCGATTGTGGTCATTTGTCTCAAGATCGGATCCATGCACGTGTATTATTTACCCCAAGACTAGGACACCACTGTTCCCCTATGTTTAATCCGCAGTTATGAATGAGGGAGAGTGGTACAAATGCCACGACCGCTCCCTGGTCTTTATGACCACGCCGTAGTTTCTACGACCACAGTATGGACTCTCGGCTGAACCCATACACGACCATGAGCCGGATTCGACCACGACTACGATCTGGACTCAACTTCGGCCACGACTCGGACTCAACTACAATCGATCCTCAGACGCGAGTTCGACCACACCGAACACGACTCGACCATTCTCGAACTCGCTCTCGACCACGGTCCAGACCCGGATCAATCGCGACCCCTGAATCATCTCGACTATGGTCTGGACTCAATTTGGATTCATCTGCGACCATGGTGAACTCGGACTCGACAACGTCCAGTACATGACTTCGACTGTTTGACAGAGGTCTGAACACATGTACGACCATGTCCAGGACTCATCTACGACCTCGTCCTGGACACATATTCGACCTCGACCACTACAACAACCTCCCGAGCAACTGTAACCGAGGTTTGCTCCCCTGTGATCTTTAGTGTTCTGCTTCCCGCCACTCGGCTTTGCATAGTATATGTCTTCTAGTGGTAGGAAGGGTCTTTTTGGGCAGTAGGAGCCAACTCTAGGTGATGTTGTCTCATTCACACCTCTCATCCAAATGGTTCTCTAGGATTATTTACTACCTAGTTTGGGCTTTGGTTCTCTAGGATTCTCTTCTACCTAGGTTGAACTTTTCTTGGCCACTAGAGTCTTTTGCATTGACATAGTGTGCTTTTTGCCCGTGGTATGAGGTTATAGACTAGAGACCATGAGGATAGGATGTGTTTGGGAATCACCTCCTTGAGCTAGAACCTTCTTTTTCTGGATTTTGTGCCAAATTTCTTGGTTCTTCTCTTTTTGCCTTCTCTAGGGGGAGTTGGATCCTTTCGCCTATTCGGCTATGTTTGTGGGGAGTTCATCTCATGTGCATTCTTTTGTTCAATAGTCGTCACATTCACATGAATGCCTGTATGCCTTGGAGCCCCGAATATTATCTTTATGTGATATAATATCATGATTTATATCTTGCCATGTCTTGTGATAGCTTGATTTATCATGCCCTTCTATGTGTTGCTTAGCTCTTGCCATACTAGCTTAATTAAATGAGAACAACTTGAATCAAATCATGTCTTGTTCAATCTTATGAATAGTCTGGCTTTAGTGATCCTCTCTTGATTCAGGCCATGTCGAATAGGCTAAGTTGAGTCTTGAATCTATTTTTGAGGTTTAGATTGAGCTAAGTTAGTTCATTAGTGATGCATGAGTTAAGTCTTAACTCTTTGTTCATGAACTAATTCAAGTAAATGCAAAAAGATCTCTTTTGTGCGAAAAACCGATCTCACCAATTCTTTCTCATGAGACGACTTGCCATTGCACAAGGCATGAACTCGGGGAGTTTTGATGACCAAGATCATTTCCTTAAGCTTCTCGCTTGGAATGATCGCATAAGGCTTGAGGTCTAGCACATGGTCGAATAAAAGATGGTTGAAAACAACCATGTGATCTCTAAAGAAAAGTGCCAAATGTGCTAATTTTGCTCACTACAAGTATTCTACAAGTGGTATCCAAAGTACTACAAGTAGTAAATTACTTGTGATATCTAGTGCTTGAACAAAATGTCTCATTTTTGAACTTATAGCACTCTAAAATTGACTCAGCTATAGCTTCTTGGTTCCACTTAGAATATTGACATGGCTTGACTCACGTTTGGATACCTTCTTCTAGACTATACTCTTGAGTGACTCGACATGCTAATCAAACCATTTAATTTAAAGATCATAACTTATTTGGCTTGAGCTTGGCAATACATAGTTTGTTATGATCTAGATAGCATTGTCACCTTTATGGCTTGATATAATTTTACGTGAAGTCACTTTCGATAATTTCATGGCTCCTTTGCTTAAAATGAATTACTTGTAGTCACCCCATTTCATTCATGCTCTATGTTTCTTCCTTGCATCTTGATGACTTTATTGCCAAAAGGGGAGAAGGATAGAGAAAAGGCATTAAGGGTGCAAAAGGCATTAAAATGGGAGAATGCATCAAGGGATGGGAGAAGGATAAAAGGCATTAAGGGGGAGAATGCTTGGTCATCTTGCTATGACAATGGTCATGTGAGCATCTGCTTCTTGGACCATGAGCAAGATTGGACTTTCTGTGTGATTTGGAGTTTCTGTAGAAATTTTGATCTTTCTCTGTCTGCTCCATTTCATTCTGTGTCAACATGGTCTTGAGTCCCTTCTTCATTCTTTTAGACCATGTGTGGCTTTTGCTTCTCCATCCTTTCTTCTGTTCAAAAACTAACTCTTCCTCATGCTTTTTCTGTGTTTGTCAATATACTCATCAAGGGGGAGATTGTGAGACCATGTGGAGGTCACCCCATGGTTGTGATGAGTAATTGACTCTTGATCTAGAAAGATTGAGTTTGGTTTTGAGGTTTGAGACTCTGCAAAGTCGTAAGCCTTAAGAATTGTCGCAGATCGCCACGCTCTCGTTGTCCTTAGTTGGAACCGAGTGAGGCATTGAACGAGTGGTCGGAGGTCTCTTGGGAAGTTTACGACCACTCTGGCCGTGATCGAAGGCAGCTACGACCACGTTACGGCTTCCTCGACGAGTCTGGGCGCAATCGGAAGTCAGTCGGGCTGCGTACGAGTGGTCGGAAGGCTATACGACCACGCTGTGGAGATCTACGATCACGTCGTGGCCTTCTCGACAAGTTTAGCCGTGGTCGAAAGTCTCTCGTGGAGTACGACCACGCTATGGAGCCCTCGAATATTTGGCCATGATCAAGGTCACCCGGCCATTTACGATCACGTTTGGTCGTGGTCAAACCCTTCGAGTGTTGTACGACCACGCTGGTCGTGATCGGAAGGGTATACGACCACGCTGAGCGAAATCAAGAACCGCCGAGTAGCGTGCGACCACGCCAGGAGTCTACGACTCGTTAACCGTGGTCGGAGGTCTCTAGGGCCATCTACGACCACGTTGTGAAGTTTCGACCGCTGGTCGTGATCGGTAGTCGGCGCCGGGGTTTACGACCACGCTGAGCGCTTGGGAGCGCCGACCACGCTGGGCGCTGGTGTTTCACCACGTTAGCGGATGTCCGACCGTGGTCGATGGAGCTCATTAAAACCGGTCGTGTGGACACATATGGAGTCCGATTATGGTGGGAATCGGTCGGTTGGGTTCCCGTGATGTTGTGGACCTTGTGGACTTGTTGGTTCATCTTTTGATGTGGTTTGTCAATGTCTATTTTACGAGGAAAAGTGTGAGCTCATTGAGCGGTGCGAGTTTGGTTTCTCTGTTTGAGCGGTGATCGTAGCGAGACACTGTGTGTGTCGTAGCTAGCGATAGTCATAGCTTGTGTCCGCATGGTCATAACGAGCTTTGAGGTGGTCGTGACGACGTCTTTGTGTGATCAAAGGAAGCAGGAAGTCTTCGGGGCTTCACCACCTCTTGAGTTGTGCTTTTGAGTGGTCGTAGGGAATTTACTGACCGGTGTTGTGCCGTGATACTTGTGCCGATTGATGGTCTCATGTGCATTGAGCGGTGCTATGTGATGGTTTGCTTGTGCGTGTGGTCAGCAGGACTTGAGCTATTTCATGGTGAGGCGGGAGGACCGGGACTAGGCACGGGAGGTGTTGAGGTCCGGACGGTCGGAGACGCCAAGATGATCGAGGTGAGGTGGTTGCGGCCGGAGACGAGGAACCGGAGCTGAACTGCCAGAGCCGAGCACGACGGGCAACAACGAGGAGGACCGGACTAGGCTCGGGGAGGAGGTCGAGGTCGAGGAGGTTGAGGTTGGGTCGCGTCACAGGGCGAATAGACCGAGACTAGACTCGGAGGAGTCTGAGGTCCGATCGGTCGGTTGCATGATCTTGGAGACAAGTCTTAGTGAGGCTTGGAGTGGTCGGGACTAGACATGGGAGATGTTGAGGTCCGTAACGATGGGTGAAGCCAAAGAAGACTTGGAGCTCAAGGTGGTGATGAGGAACCGAGTCTGGTGCGGCCGGTCGGAGATAGGTCTGGCGAGGCTAGGATGGTCGGGACGAGACAATGTGGTGTCGGGGTCCGAACGACCGTGGAAAGTCAAGGAGACCTAGTCTTGCGAGGTGGTTGCAAGCGTGGATGGGGAGGCGGCGGAGGGGCATTTTGGAGAAATGCCAAAGCCGCAAGGAAGCTGTCCCTCCGTAAAGCACACGAGAAAAGAAGTGGATTCTGCTGGCGCTAACGGGCAAAGTGCGGGTCTGTGGGATAGCGAGCAAAGCATTTGAGTTAGCGGGCAAAGTGAGTGTTAAAACCGGTGTTAGATGGGGTTTTCGGTTATCCCAGTATGGACTAATGGATGGATCCATTAGGGTTAGTCTCAGTGTGAGGCTATAAAAGGGAGAGGGAGGCAAGAGTTACGAGAGAGTTGGTCGGCTAGGCCGTGGAGGCGACCGCCTCTCCTCCCTTGGGAGTGTATCTGTGTGTGTGCTCTAGGGCTAGAGCTTGTCCTCCTGTGGGGAGTGGTTGCGTAAACCTCCGTGTTATGATTTGAGAGGACTCATCTCTCCGTACTTGTTAGAGTTTATCTATGAGATGGGTCCGTGTTTGTGATCCGGGTTGAGAGGTCGTTTGAGATGTTTTCATTGATTTATTTGCCATCTCTTCATTTTTAGTTCCTTCGTATTTCCTTTGAGAGTTGGCTTATATTTGATTTGCTCGTAATGTAGAATCGGCTCAAGGCAATTTGGCGATTCATTCCCGAGAGCAAGGTCGAATCGGAGAAATTTCGTGTCTCTCGGTCATGCGCCTCAGGTTCTCGCTTTCGGTTTTGCAGTATTTAGACTTTATGTCTTCTTTAGCTTCGATCGCCTTGAGGAGATCGGTCGAAGGAAGTCCGACTTGAGAATACAAGTTTCAGCTTTGTTTATCTCAAGTTTCTCAACCGGTCTCGAACACTTCCTTAGTGGTTGAAATCGTTTCGTTGTTCGCCGCTCCGTGGTCGCCGCCCGACAAAAGTAGTACTTACCGCTTGCTCGCCATCTTCCGATCAAGTATCGACCACGCTCTATTTGCTTCCAAGCACCGCTCGCCGATTGGTCCAATCACGACGTTCGACTTATTGTCGCCGATTGGTTCGACCGATCAAGATATAGATCATCTGCTTTCTTTTGCCGGTTTCCGAGTGCTTGATGGTCGAGATCTCGTAGTCGTGTGCCCCACGGTCACATGAGGTGTCTGCGACCGCAATCGGCTATAGGTGCGAGTCGGGTCTTCAACCACGCTGATCGCATTTGACCATCCCCATTGGCTTACGACCACGACGGTTCCGACCAGACTCATCTTTCGATCGCCGCCGCTTCACTGTTGGTCATACTTTGTTGGTCGCCGCTGTCATCCTTTGTCGAACGGGTCGACAAGCGCAATCTCGATATCGATCACGCCGGTGCTCGATCACCGGTTTCAACCATGGGTGATTACTCTCGGTCTTCACGACCACCGCGAGAGACTCTGCCGATACTCTCTGCCGATAGCTTTAGACCACGGTTTGATTTCCCAAATGATCGCTCGCTTTCTCCTAGATTTCACCACGCCTTTTGACTCTTTTCCTCTCGGTCTTAAACTAAAGATTCCTCTGTTCTCTCGAAGTTTTCGGTGGAACAACCAATCTTCTTCTTCATGACTCTTTAGCTACCGGAGAAAGATAGGGTTGAATTTTTGGGAGAATTTTTAAGGCACCATTCACCCCCCCTCTGTTGCCATTTCGGTCCTACAATGATGATCAATGCGTACGTAACTAGTTTCGTCACGTTGTTCGTCGTTGACCCTTATGCCATTTCCAAAAGGAGGTAACTCGTCAAATTGATTGTATTCTTCCTCGTCCACTACATTCTCTACTATGACAATTCTCCTTTTTCCATGAAGAACTACATGACGTTTCTTATTTGTCGGGTCGGTTACATAGAAAACTTGAACAACTTGGTTGGCGAGCACGAATGGTTCGTCTTTGTACCCGACACGTTGGAGGTCCACGGTAGTGACACCGTGCTTGTCAACCTTCACCGTGGAGATGCACCCAACGGCGAAATAAGGGGATCTTGAAAACCACGTAGTCGAGCTCCCAAATCTCTTCTATGAACCCATAGTACGAAGTTTCTCGACCCATCGGTCTCGAACGCATCTATGCGGACACCGCTGCTCAGTTTGTGCTCTTTACATCCCGAGATGCGTATAGAATGTGTACCCATTTATGTCATATCCTTGCCATGTCACAATCAAATGTTGGCCCTTTTGCCAACCATGTCGGCCTCTCATGGCGAGCTCCTAGCGATTTGCTCCTTCAACCATTGGTTGAACTGATCGTTATGTTGCCTCATGATCCAAACATCCACCGTAGCTCCGGTTTTGTTGTCGAAGCACATTCTTGTGCTTGAGTCGACATAAGGCGCCACTTCACCATGTGTTGCAAGACCGTGAAATGGGCTTGAGTATACGTGTCCATATCTGCAGTGATTGCTTTCCTTCCGATAGTTCTCGATACCCTTCACCTCCCTCATGACGAGATTGAGGCACACCTATCGGTTGAGTCTCGAGCCATATAATCGACACAAAACTCAATGACCTCTTCGCTTGCATAACCTTCGACAATGCCGCCCTCGCCGAGATCGATTCCGTCGTGGGACTTGAGAATTCCATGAACCTCTCAAATGGGTACATGCTACGTGGGAATATGGGCCCGCACATTTTATCTCCCACACAACGTGAACAATGAGATGTACCATGATATCGAAAACGAAGGAGGAAATACATTTCAAGATGACATAGAGTCATCACCACCTCGTCTGTAGAGCATCTAGTCCTTCGGATCGATGACCTTCGAGCAATTGTGTTAAAGAAATAACATAGCCTCATGATTGTCTCTCGTGCTTTGATCGGCAAAATATTTCTAATTGCAATAGGGAGCATCTGTGTCATGAGCACATGACAATCATGAGACTTCATTCTATTTAACTTCAAATCTTGCATCGAAACAAGTTTCTTCACGCTGTCGAGTAACCGACGGAACTTTGACACCATGCAAGCACCGCACGCTCGTTCTCTCGGCCTTGGACGATCGTAACACGCAGGGGAAGGTACATTCGCCCATTATCTCATTCTCGCCGATGCTAACTCGGCCCGATGTCCATATCGCCCAAGTCAAGCCGTGCGTTGACGCCGATCCTTTGTTTTGTCACGAATGTTCAAGAAGAGACCAATCAAGTCATCACATACATTCTTTTCTACGTGCATGACGTCGATGCAGTGTCGAACATCTAGGTACTTCCAATAAGGTAAGTCCCAAAATATTGATCTCTTCTTCCAGGTGTTCTTCTCATGAGCCCTTATTTTACGTCCCTTTCCGAGGACAACATCTAAATCCTTAACCATATCATAAACCTCATGTCCCCTTAAATGCCTTGGAGCTGAACCGCCTTCCTTCTCTCCGTCAAATTGTTTCTTCATCTTGCGGTATGGGTGAGCCCTCCAAGGAACCGACGGTGACGCATGTAGACCGTTTTATGTGAGTGTCTCACCACACACTCTCGGTATCATCTCAACAAAGGTACAAGCTTTGGCACCTTTGTACTCGCCCGATAGGTTAGCAAGGGCGGGATAATCGCTTATGATGCGTAACAATAAGGAGCGCAAAGTGAAATTCTCTCGCTTGTATGCATCCCATACCGCACCCTTCGCTCCACAAGACTTTTAGATCTTCTACAAACGGTGCTAGGTACACATCGATATCATTCCCTAGTTGCTTTGGCCCTTGGATAAGTATCGACAAAAAATATACTTTACTTCATACACAACCAAGGAGGAAGGTTATAGATGCAGAGTCACGGCCATGTGCTATGTCGGTCCGCTCATGCTAATGAAAGGATTCATTCCATCGTACTCGGTCAAACCTTATATTCCTTGGTTCTCGCACCAAAGTCTGCGAAACTCCTATCGATGTTTCTCCACTGGACGGAATCAACAAGGTGTCTTAGCATTCCATCCTTCTTGCGCTCCTCCGAGTGCCAACACGCTAGATTTTGCCTCCTTTGGTTTGCAAAAACCTTTTCAAACGGGAATTATAGGAAAATACCATGCCACCTTAGCGGGAGGTCCTTTCTTCGCATCTGCCCCTCGCCGTCATCCGATTGATTGTTACGTTTGTATCCGTGTCGTTGCACACGGACATACATGCATGTTTGCATACTCTTTACGGTATAGGATACAGTCATTCGGACATGCATGTATTCTTTCTACTTCCATTCCCAACGGACAAAGAACCTTCTTGGCTTTATACGTGGTTTTAGGCAGCTCATTTCCCTCCGGAAGCGTGTCCGCTAAAAGACCTAGCAACGTCGTGAAACTCTTGTCGGACCAACCGTTGCTTGCCTTCAATTTCAACAGTTCAAGCACGGCCGACAACCTCGTGTACTTGCAAAGACATGAACAAAGGTTTCTCCGAGTCCTCCATCAAGCCCCGAATTTAACATACTCTCTCGATCATAGTTCTCTTCTACATCGCTAAGCATCCGATCCAGACATCATCGTGCAACCTATCCGTATCCGAACCACAATCGACATCATCCGACGGCATGTCATTCACTTCACCGGCGATGTCATCCGGCGGCATATCATTCACTTCACCGGCGATGTCATCCGGTGGCATATGATCATTCACTCGCCATGACCGGTCCAACACGTATAACCCTTTTGAAACCCTCCGAATCAAGTGCGCTTCAATTTGCCCTCGGTTCTTAAATATCTTTAAATTCTCGCATCGGTATGGACAATACATATATTCCACCCCTTATTCAACATATCCTCCTCGGCGGCTCTTGTAAAAGGCACCGCCATTAATATACTCTTCACTCACACGGCTCATGGTATACATCCAACTTGGTCCTCGTTACGTATATATATAATAACTCAAGATTAAAATTAGATTAACTAATTATTACTAAATATATACCGGCCACATGTATTATATTGAGGCTTAATTTGCTAGCTCAATTCATATTATAAACACAACAGCTATTATATAACCAATAATTTTGCAAATTAACCATCTTCAATAACACACACTAATTACTTAGATCTAAATTGTAATGCAATTAAAGGAAAAACAAATTTTCTTACTAACCATATCTAGAGCTACCAGGAAAAGTATGAATGAATCTTCAAAGCTCAATCTCTATCTCTTCCCACCAAATTAATCGGCACGAATCGCCTAGCTCGCCTCCCGAGCGAAGGAGTGCGCAGCATGGCTAGATCCGGATCGAAATGAAGACAGATCGGTGCGAGCGGCGCATTAAATGCTTAGTGGCATTATCACGCACGGGTTTTATTACAAACCGTCAGGATTATCACTGACGGTTTTTATTAAAACCCGTCGCAATAATATTATCACGCAGCGGTTGTTTATTAAAACCGTCGCAATAAATATTATCACGCACGGTTGTTTATTAAAAACCGCTCATGACGCCATACCAACACGACGGTGTTCAAATTAAAACCGTCGTGATAATGCAACCGAGAACATATCTCTTGTGTTTCGTAACGATCTCGATCGTTATATCAAGCGCCTATTTCATTAATGTTTGGTATACGAACCATCTATATCATTAATGTTTGGTATACGAACCGTCGTGCTCAAGGTTAAATATGCGCCTTAATGATCCGTGTCTTGTACATACGTACTATCACGCTATCTCGTGTTATTCTTGTCTCATCATCTCCTCTTGTTTTACGCATAATATGGATTCTACTTGTTCTTCTCATCATTTCCTTCCTCTCATCTGCTCATCAAGAGTTGTTTGGCCGAATCTTACAAGTGACCAAAGATTTACATCTGGAGCGACTTCTCGGTCACGCCCGCCTCCTTCCCCAAGGACAATCTTAACGGCGTTCGAGAATTCAGCGGGCGCTCCTCCAAGTCCCAAAGTCGAAGAAGAAGCGTACGAAGCCCAGAAGATTAGAATCTGAGAATCTCTTTATCTCTACGACTTTTGTAATAAATTTGCCTCGAATTGAAATTAATAAATTTGCCTTTTATTTGTGATCCCCGCTCTGCATGCGTATTTGATTGATTGTTATTATGATGAGACGGTTTTTATTACAAACCGTCGTGATATTCAGATTATCACGACGGTTCATCGATAACAACCGCCTCGTGATACTCGCCTTCTCCGACGCGCCTACACGCATTTGTGTCCAAATTAAAACCGTCTGTGTTAGTGTTGGTCACAGACGGTTTTGTCAAACCGTCTGTGATTGGCCGTCTAGTATTAGGCTTTTTGTAGTAGTGATGTTCTTTGTGGTTGTGGCTGTGGCTTATGGCTTTAGGTTGAAAATTTTGAATTTTAGCTGTTTACGACAGATATTACGGAAAGATATACTTGCTTGCGATTTTAGATGGTACAGATATTGGGCTTTTAATGTGTACTACAATTAACTTGTAGATCCCGTCTTAAAAAAATACTCTGTTTGAAAGTTAGATATTGCAGCAAAAGCCAAAAGCCAGTTTCAAAAGCCGAAAAGAACAGACCTATACTTCTGTTCTTTTTCCTGTAGCAAGCTAGACTCCTGCTGCGTCGTTAGCCACGGCAAGAACATGTCATGTATCAGTGAGTGGAGGACTGGTTTTAGGTCTTAATATATGATTTACTGTTCTGTAGGCCCAAATGTCATAGGGCCTGTTCTTTTTGGCTGCAGCTTGTGGCTTTTGGCTGTGGCTTGTGACTTTTGGGCTGTTTGTATGAGAGATTACAGAGTAACAGAAATTCATGTGCGGTTTTTGCTGATATAAGTGAAGTCAGTAAAGTATGTACTATAATTAACTAGTAGACCCTATCTTAAAAAAATATTCTATTTAGAAACTAGTTACTGTAGAAAAGCCGAAAAGTAGCTTTTAGAAGCTGAAAAGAACAGGGCTAGAGTATATTGAAAGAGTTGAGAACTATAAGGAGGAGAGGATATATTCTACACCCTCTCTGTTCTCATGCACTGCATGCGCAGCTAGGTTTTCTCCCCGACACCCGGCCACACTACTCTCCCTCTTGGTCATCATGGTTGTGGTAGAACATGGTCTCGTATCATCGCCACCGCTGAACCCTAGGTCGCCTTCTTGTCACTTCCTTGCTTCTTCAGCTTGATCCAGCTGGGTTGGAGAAGAAGAATAATGTGATTTGGTTGGGTCAAACCAATTCGTTGCATTAAAGGGTTTGATTCCAACCACTTTGTGCCTTGGACCTACTGAGAAAAAACATGCTTTCAACTGGCCGGGAATATTTTCCCTAGTTCAAAGCACCATTCTCCTTTTATAAAAAAGATATGTTGTTTCTCCCACATTATTGTTTTCCTTTTAAACATCAAGCTATCGCCCCGTTGGCTACATAATACAGTGAAGAGCTCGGTTCGAGGTGATGGGAAAGTTTTAGGGTATAATGATACCAAGCGTATGTGTGATGCAAATTATTTTTGTCGGACGCTTCACCACACCTCAACTCCCATCCTCCTTAGTCCTCTATGTTCTCTATCCACACCATCTACTTTACCTCTTCTCTTCCACCCTCTTTTCCTCATCGATCCGTCTGCACAATCAGACATCATGGCGCCCACAGCCCACAAAACATCACTACATCCAGGGGCGGAACTAGACCTCGGACTAGATAGGCTATAACCTGAGGCCCAGCAATGCTACTAGTACTACCCTCTTTAGTACTCCCTTCATAAAATACCTAGAATAGCAGCCCAGCCCGAGGCCTAAGAAATTGTTAGCCCGGCAGCCCGGTGGGAGCAGACGGCAGCCCAACTACCCAAGGCCCAATACAGCCAGCCAGCCCAAGCAAATGCAATCGGCCGACAGCCCATCACCAAGTCATGTGGAAGAAGTGGGAAACCCTAATCCCTAAATCCAATCAAAGTTCAGCACCAGCTGGCCAGCTCCTAGCCGCCCAGTGCCCCAGCCCCCGATCCATTCTGCGTGATGCGACCGCGCCCCCACCGCCGGCCGCCACCCTTGCCTGCGCTCACCCCCACCACCGCCCGCCACCCTCCCTTACGTGTGCCTTGCGTCCGCCCGGCCGCCACCCTCGCCCCTCGGTCCCGACGCGGTGATGCCGTGGTCCATCGACCACCGCCCTCGGCCCCTCACTGACCTGCGCCTCCAGCTCCGCACGGCCGCACCTGCATAGCCCATCCAGGCATGACCAAGTTGAAGAGCTCAGCGGCTTAGCCCCAAATCCAATCAACAAGGAGGAACCCTAAAATCTAAATTCAATCAGAGTATCAGACCTTACCTCGGTAAGACAAGACGCACATCGGCTCGGCCCTAGCCGGCCGCCTAATACCGATCCGCGAGGCGTGACGCAACGGTGCCCCCACCACCGACCGCCGCCCTTGCCTGTACCGCTACGCGCGCCACGCGTCCGTGGTCCACTGGCCGCTGTCCTCGTCCCTCGCTCTTGACACAGACACTACCCTCGTGGACCTGCGCCTTCGGCCTCCGGGTGGGTGCCCTCGCCGTCGTCGCTGAGTCATCGAGCAAAGAGCCGAGTAGAGGGCCGAGCAGGCGAGCAAAAATGCGAATGCCGAAGGCGGAATGGCCGAGGCACTGAGCAGGTAAGAGGTAAGAAGAGGATAAGGATGACTGGAATACTGGAAGAGGAATATTTAGTAGTAGGAATTGTTTTTATGTTTTGAAATTAGTACAATGATCAGATGAAATAACATATGTTCGATATTTTACATTTTCTATTTAGGAACTAACTATTAAGGTTTAAGGATATAAATTACAAAATGAAGAGGAGCAAGACATTGTCATCGTATTTTCCAGCACAAAATACACAGTCAAACAGACAATCCAACTCGAACCAATCTCCAGAAACATTAGGAACTGGGGCTAGTAACACTGGGAAAAACATTCATCTTAATCCAGGTGATATTATTACTGATCCTGGGCTTCGAAAAAAGTTGGATGTGAATATTAGAGATGCCGCTAGAAGAGAGTATTTGCAATTAGAACCATGCCAACCAATTGGACATAAATTTCCATGGAGGGAATAGGGAAGTCAAAAGAGGAGATTTCAAGAATCATGGTTCAAGAAACATGATTGGTTGGAATATAGCATTGCTAAAGATGCAGCTTTTTGTTTTTATTGTTTTCTCTTTAAGCAACAAAGAGCTCAAAAACTATGGTGTTGATGCTTTCACAAGAATAGAATTTAGTTATTGGAATAATGGAGCTCAATCTTTTAATGAACATGTTGGTAAAGTCAATAGTACTCATAATAAAGCAAGAAAACATTATGAGACTTTGAAAAATCAAAAGCAAGATGTGGGTTATGTGATGGCAGTTGCCACCAAGAAGGATAAGGAAGAATATAGAGCCCGTTTTACTATTATGCTGTGGCTACTGACCAAATAGTAAAGTGGGAGAGTAGTAGAATGGTTGAGATGAATGAAAAACACTTCAGTCATGTATATATATCCCATAGGGCAGAATTACAATGCTACCCTTTCAGTCATGTATCTCTCTAGAGGGCATACATGTCATTACATATATTACACTGGGCCTTACAATCCCCCAAACAGGCCGGATGGGTTTAGGTGGGGGTCACCCCTACTACAGGAGCCTCTCATGGTAAAGGACTTCCACGGGCTGAAACCATGCCGCCGAGCCCATTAGCCCTCTTCGTCCTTGCGGCCTACGATGCCTTGTGATGGGCTGTGTGGGCCGAAGCAATTTCAGCACCCGCTTGAAGTATTAACGTCCCTCTGAACGCCGAAGTCGCAGCGGCCTTCGGGCGTAGTGGGACACATGGCAACATTGCATTGGTGTGTCGTGCGCTGTCAGTCAGTGTTTCACCACGGTCGTGCGGACCGGTTTGCTGGGTGTGCATGTCGAAGTCGAAGCGGCCTCTACACATGGTGGGACACGCTTCCCAATTGTATTGGTGCATTGTGCGATGCCAGATGGCACTTCAATGTAGTCGTGTGCGCGCCCGAGGCATGATGGGACACGTCTGCAGACACGATCGAGAGGTTGTGCGGCGTCAGTTTCCGCCGATTGGGCTTCCCGATCGTGGGGCAGCTGAATGGGCTTTAAAAGAGCGCCGCCATCGCGTGGCTATCCCGCACTTTGCCCTTGCCATGCCAACAGTGATTTTTGCCTACTGCTCCGTACGCCCTGTTGCCGTACACATTGCCGCTCGCTGCCACTCGCTGTTGTGCTCCATCCTCTCGCATTCCCCATTTGGCCACCGGTGCCCATGATAGGTTGCCCCAAGCGGAAATCATCATGCAACGCTCGCCGTCTCAAAAGAATCATAGCTGAGATGGCCTGTGGTGATGACCGTTCTCGCCGGTTGAGCGCTGTCGCGTCGTCGAGTCACGGCGGCCCCTCTAGCCGGCCCGGCTCATCAGCGACAGAGATAGAGTACGACCTGATCGACCGCGACGCGTCGTTGGCGAACAAGCGGTGGAGCGCGGCAGAAAGCTCAATGGCTTCTGCTCAAACGTGCTAGGGCAGAGGCTGGTGACGGAGGAGACCATTCGGTCTCTTTTGTGCGAGGGAAAGCTCTCAGACCGTAGTGCGGTTCGTCTTTCATCCACCACCGAGATAGAGCCACACCCCATGGAGTCGGAAGCGGTGGTCTTCGTCGCTTACCTAGTGGCCGGACTCCGATTCCCGTCCGCGTAGTTCGTCAGCGAAGTGCTTCGGACGTACGGGTTGGAGCTAGCACACCTCACTCCCAACGCGCTTGTTCACCTGACCATCTACTGCTGGGCGTCGCGGACGGAGATGGTGTGGCCTAGCACCGCTCTGTTCACGTTACTCCACGACGCACGCTGCCAACCGAAGAAGCTAGACGGGAGGAAGTATTCCAACTTTGGGAGCGTGAACTTCGTGCTTCATCTGTCGTGCGCGAAGTTGTTCCTGGCGAATGCGACCCGGGCAAAGTGGGAGTCGAACTAGAGGCGGAGGTGGTTCTACCATCGCGCGGAGGGCAGCAGCAGCCCGAAGTGGGCGGGCCATCTGATGGAGCTCAACACTTTGCCTTCAGCGACCTTTGACCGTGATGACAAACAGCGGGCATAGAGGCTAGTAGGGGTTGCTCTGCGGTTTAACATGCAGGACCTCACGGAGGAATTCCTGACGTTCGGGGTGGCTCCATTGGCCCGACAGTGGACCGTGCAACTCGGGCCCGCCTGCGACGACGACATTCGTCTGATAGTGACTTCACTGCCAAGCCTTGTAGATCCAAGTGAGTCTTCGATGACCCCTATTGTGAGCGAAGTGATGACTCAGTTTACAGTTTTAATCCTTCCTTTTTGCAAACCTCCTTGAAGACGTGGAGTGCGCCGCCACTGTGTTTCTTGGACCATATGTGGCCAAGGAGCATAGTCTTCGGGAGTCAGTGATGGCAAATGTGGGGCAGATAAACCACGTTTGTGAAGCTCTCACCATCCCTGTGCCGGAGTGCCCCGTGCCGACTATTGGCCGGGGTCACCCTCAGGATGGTGATGACAAGGGGAGGCTTCCCCCCCTCACTGAAGGGCCGGTCGCCCGACCAAGCTCGGTGGCCGCTCCTCCCGAAGGACCCACCGTAGCCAAGGCCACCACGGTGACTGGCTCCGACCTGGCGGAGTACGTGAACTCTGACCTGGAAGTGGAGGTAGAGCACAGCGCGACCGACGATAAGGGGCCCGTGAGCGACGCGGGCGGTGAGGGCACTGGGCACCCCGGACCCGACGCGGACATCGCCGAATGCAAGGCATCGTCTTCTACACTGGCCGCAGGGGCCAACGAGGCGCCTTCGGAAGCACCGAGCGTGAGCGTGCCCGCACTGCTTCGCCTGTGGGGAAGAGTGGGCGATTCCAAGTTGCGGTGGCCGCATTGTCGGAGTCAGACTCCAAGGCGGAAGCCATAGGGCCCGAAGTGGAGTCCGTCCCGTGGGATGGCGGTGATGCTCCCACTATTCCCGCATACACTGGCATGACTTCGCGACAATCCTTGTCGCTTGGCGTAGCAGGTAAAAAGCAATCCTTATCATGGGCATGGAGGACCGACGCCTAACCATGGCAGACTTCGTCCCTCGGCCAGAGGCGCTGCGGGCTCTGCAAGGCGCCATGGATGTGTGGTGAACACTATCGTCCTGCGGTCCGAAGCACTTGGGGAGCACACCGGAGGCTACGAAGATAAAGGTATGTGTGGTGACTGTTCAATTGTGTTTTGGTTTTACAAGGATGTCACCAAGTGTCGTGTTGCAAGATCTCGCCCTTGCCCGCACTCTGCAAGCGGCCCGGGCCCGTGAGCGCAGAGTCCGGCAATCCACCAAAGACGCCCAAGCAACTTGCGTTTTGAAGGACGAGCACATTCGTTTCATCGAGACCAAGGGCATGAAGGCCATCGCCGACGCGCAGGCATTAACGGAGTGGACTCAATGCGTTATCGAGAAGGCCTGCTACAGCAGATCGTCTTGCTAGAAGAGGAGAAGGCCCGACTGATCGCAGTTGTTGCGGAGAAGGACCAAGCTCTAGGCGACGCCTCGGTGGCGGCATGGAGCTCGATGGAGGTTTTGGAGAGTGCGCTCTTCGACTTTGCTGTCATGGTACCACCTCGCAGCTTAGGGCCCGAGGACCTATCAAGCACCCTCTGACAGATCGGAGAGGCGTCGGCGCTCACGCTAACCACTGCTCGTTGCTGATGACGCAGATCGTCCTTGGTCTTCTCCACCACTGGGGCTACTTGCACGTTGGCGAGCTTGCCACTCCGCAGCTAGAGCTGTCCGCCGGAGGCGGAGTTATGTACAGAGCGATGTATGCAGTCCGCAGCTCTGCACGGGCATTCTACTAGCGCATCTGGACTACATCGGCGAGGCCACGGCGAAGGTAGCCATGAGGTGGAACGCCATGTTTCACCCGTTTAATGGAAGCATTCCCAAAGGCAAACACATTGTGCTCTATCTCCGTCTCCCATTTATATTCCACAGAGTTGCCCAGGATGGGTAAGTTCCTGACGCTTTACACTCCGTAGAGTTGCCCGGGACGGCCAAATTCCCAGCGCTTTATGCTCCGTAGAGTACGCCGAGGCGCGGGTGAGCTGTTACAGGAAGTACAGTGCCCGCAGCATGCTGAGCGTGTCTTATTTAGACTCCGAAGATTGCACGCAAAGGTTTGCTCCGCGTGTCTTATTTTGGCTTCGAAGAGTGCACGTGGAGGTTCGCCTCCGCGTGTCTTATTTAGACTTCGAAGAGTGCACATGGAGGGTTTTCTCCGTGTGTCTCACATGGAATGAGACAAAGTCTTCATGAACAGTGCACTTTTATTGATTTCTCGTTTACGCGGGTGAGATGTTACAGGAAGTATAGTGCCCGCGGCATGCTAAGCGTTTCTTCGCCTTCACGCATAATATTGCCGCAGGTGGTCTGCATTTCATGTGTGGCGGAGAGTCCGTCCTTCCAAAGTTGCAAGAAGATACGTCCCATGCTGCAAAGTCACCTTGACGATGTATGGGCCCTCCCACTTGGACTCCATCATGCCCAACGTCATCGCATGCAGCGCCATTTTGAGGATGAGGTCTTCGGCCTAGAATTGTCGCGAGTACAGGTGCGGTCGTAGGCGCGGGCCACCTGGCGGGTGTACTTCGCAACGTGTTCGATGATGTGAGCTTAGTCGCCCTCGAGAAGATCCAGGGATAACCTGCGCTCATCTGTCGAGCCTGAGCGAGGACTCTCCTTGAGCCAGCCTTGATTTCTTCTGGCGTGACCGCCTCATCGCCGAAGAGGAGTTTGAACGACGTGAACCCGGTCGGACACGTTACCGTCGTGCGAAGGGATTGGAGCACACTAGAAAGTTCATCCAGCCACTTGCCCTTCGGTAGGCCGACGAGGCGCTTCTTGACTCCGGCGGAGATGGCGCCATTTGCCCGCTCGACCGCTCCGTTGGAACTATCTGGATATTTTTCCGGATAATTACCGGATACGAAAACGGATAGTTACCAGATAGTTACCGAATACGGAAACGGATAGTTACCAGATAGTTTCTTCTTTACACTCTACGCTTGTTTAGTAAGAAATAGAATGATTTTTGATTGAAAATCTATGTTAAGCAATAAGCATAAAGTTATTACTGGGACTGTGACTTGCACCGAAGAAGTTGAGTCTACTGAGAAGAAGCAGAAGAAGTGTACCTCGAAGGTTTGGGACCACTATATTAAATACACGGTGACTGTTGACACAATAAAATGGTGGAAGGGAGAAACAACTTTAGGTGCAGTGCAATAAATGTCCTCACAAAGCTCGATGTGAGACCTTAAGGGGCATGGAGGCCTTGGAATCATTTGCTAAATGTAACGAAGTTAAATGAACTAGTGATGTACTTGACTATTTGGATATGGGCAATCCATACTTTTGAACCATGTGACATGTAGTTAGTTAGCTACTACTTGTTTAACTAGTTTCTATCATTTACTTGCTACTTTGCTAGCTAGAATTTACTAGTTGCTTAACTTGTCCTTGTCACCATGTGAAATTTGCTTCCGCGCATTATCCGATCAAATATTCGTGATCGAAACTAACTGTATTCGGAGTGACATGTATTCGCTTCGTATTCGTGATCGAGAATATCCGTATTCGTATTCGTATCCGGCACTATCCGTGTCCAACTCCGACAAAAAATATGAAAAAGGATACGGGATGAGCAATATCCGTCCGTATCCACTCTGTTTGCACCCCGAGCTGCAGAGGTTATCCTAGCCAGTGCCACCACCTCAGGCCACCTGGAGAAATATTACAGAGCGACTACGATGAATCAAAGATCCCCTGGGGCGTGCGGGAGTGGTCCAACGACATCAATACCCCAGCGCGCCAACGGTCATACCGATGGGATGGGCTACAAGTTTCTCGGAGGTCTGTGGATGACCCGTCCCATCCACTGGCATCCTTGACACCGACACACAAGGTCTTGTGCATCCAAAAGGGTTGTTGGCTAGTAGAAGCCCTACATGAACGCCTTGCTAACGAGGGACCTCGGCGCAATATGCGAGCCACAGAGCCCTGCATGAATTTTGGTGAGGAGGCGCTTTCCCTCGTTGCGCGAGAGGCATCACAGGAGTGGAGCGCAGACTCCCCGTTTGTACAGAACGCCGTCCAACACCTGGAAAGACGTAGCAGGGTGTTGTAAACGTCGCGGCTCGAGGGGGTCGTCCGGCTCGGCTATGCTCTGCAAAAAACTATAGATGGGCACCCGCTAGTCGCCTTGTTGGGTGATTTGATGGACGAGGGATGCATCACGCCTGTCTTGCTCGATGGTGGCCATGGCAAGACCTCATAGAATGTCTGTGCGGGGAGGGGGGTCTGCTGGCTGGCAGCCTTGGCGAGGGCATTAGCCTGCTCATTGTCCGCTCGCGGAATGGCCTTCACCGTGATGCCCAAGAAATGGCATTCCTTCACCCTCACTGCAGCTAGATACTTGGCCAAATCAGGGTCCTTGCCCTGGTAGGATTTGTCAACGTGGCCCGCGACCAGACACGAGTCGGTGCAGACAAGAACCCTTCGCGCGCCCAGGGCTTTGAGCTTGGCGAGGGCGAAGAGTAGTGCTTCGTACTCATCCATGTTGTTCATTGCCGGGAACCCAAGACGTGCCGAATACAACAGGCGATGTCCCTCCGGCATAATGACCACTACGCCCACCCCGGCACCAGGAGCACCATAGGCTCTGTCGGTATGAAGGGTCCACACTGGACTATTGGCGACTGCGTGTGCGGCTGAGCTGGCGAGGTCCACTCAGCGAGGAAGTCCGCGAGGACCTAAGACTTTATGGACGTGCGCGGAGCGTACATCAAGGAGAAGGGGGCGAGCTCGGTCGCCTACTTCCCGATGGGGTAAGCGAGGAAGTAATGCCGAAGTTTTCTCGAGGCCATGACAAGCGCTTAGGCCAGCTTCTCCAGTTCGGTGTGCTGCGTCTTGGCACCCTAGAGGCCCTCGGAGATGAAATACACGGGTCGTTGTATAGAGCCCTCCTCGAGAACAAGGACTACGCTGACTGTCGTTGGCATGATAGAGAGGTATAGCAACAGCGGAGCTTCTAGCGCTGGGGTGACCAAGGTGGGAAGGCTTGCGAAAGTTCATCGAAAGCCTTCGCACAGTCGCTATCCCAGTGAAACCCGTCGCATCCGCAAAGGGTCTTGAAGAACAGTAGGCCTCGCTCGGCTGCCCTGGATAGGAATCGACACGACGTGGCCATGTGTCCGGTGAGCCTATAGAACTCCCTTATCGTCTTGGGCGGCTCCATAGAGAGAATCGCGTTGACTTTGTCTAGGTTCACCTGGATGCCTCACCCGGACACCAGGAAACCCAAAATCTTCCCAGCTTGCACGCCGAAGACGCATTTGTCTGGGTTGAGCTTGATGCCTGCTCATCTGAGATTGTCGAAGGTCTCCTAGAGGTCCTGACCATGGGAGGCAAGTTGTCTAGTCTTTACGACCACGTCGTCGACATAGGCTTCAACATTCCTTCCAAGCTAGGCGGTGAGGGCGAGCACAACGAGGTGCTAAAGGTGGCACCTGCATTTTTGAGGCGAAGGGCATCTTGACGAGGCAGTATGTCCCTACCGGCGTTATGAAACTAGTCTTGACTTTGTCATCCTTGGCCATGTGAATCTGATGGTAGTCGGAATACGCGTTGTAGGATCGGAAATGGCAACAGAGAGGGGGTGAATGGTTCCTTTTAAACTACGCCCCAAAGTATCCACGTTGATCTCTTCTCTCCGATAGCTATAAAAGCTATGAAGTGGATGATTTATGCTCTTTGAAAAACCAAACAGCTGATCGACTAAAGTCTACAGTAAAGATTGGCTGACACAAACTCGGCAAAAAGAAATGGTTCAAAAGACTCAACTGACTTAGCTGAAAATCAAAGTATTCACTCTTACCGAGTGACTGTGAATACTAGCCTTAACCCCAAAAGAAATGCTAGCTAGAAGAGACCTGAGGCCAGACTCTCTTTTGGTTCCAGAGCTGCAGCAAAAAGGCAACCGAAGAGAGCACTCAGGAGCTGCAGATTACCCAAATTGCAGAGAAAACAAACCAAAGGAATGCAGAAAATGCATACTGCAGCTAGAGCCTAAATGCTGGCCGAAAGCACAGTAAAAAGACTGAAGGTGTTTGCTGATTTTTGCTGCCTGAAACTGCTGCCAAAACTGAACAAAAATGCAGATTTTCGTTTGCTGAAATTGCTGCAAAACAGTAAACTGAAAGTGCTGAAAATCAACCTGCTGTCTTTAAAACCGAATGTTGTAATTGACTGCAGTGCTTGTTTGGTTCAGATTGCTGTATTTTTGATCGGTTGTACAGCAGCAGCTTGTAAACCGAAATAGTGCAGAACAGCAACAATCTGTAAAAGAGATTAAAAGGTTTGGGCGAAATCTCAGGCAGCAGCAACAATCGGAAAATCAGCCGGCTAAAAGGAGAAAGTAGCATGCAGCCTGAAAAGAGCAGAGGCAGCCGACAAAGGATACTAGTACAGTAAAAACTGGAGAAGGCAGAAAACTGAAAAGAGAGTGGATCAAATGCTACTTTTCTGAAGAAAAAGATTTGGAATTTACTCTAGACATCAACTTGGTTTCAGGAAACAAAACAATACAAATCTAGAGCGATTTGGTTGAAACTAACCAGAGATCCAGTCGAAAAACTGAAATAGAGATCAAAACCAAAAGAAACTTGCAGTTTATCAAATCTTTAGTTCATGAGCCTTTTGATCATACCCAAAAATAACCTTGCAGCAAGAAAGCTCGACCCAAATCACTTTTCATCAAGCCACTAAACAAATCAAACTTCCTCTGCTCATAATGAACAGTGAACCCTAGAAAACAGAGGAAATGAGTAGCGATTCATATCTTGAAGAGAGTTCGGTTATTTGCATCTTGGCTCTCAAAAACGATGTGAAAAGAAGCTTTTGAGAGGCTCCCTAGTTCTGAGCAAACCAATCTTGCAGGTTCTTCACACGAATTCAACTCAGAACAGATGCAGCAAGAAAGATCACAAAGCAGAGCAGAAACATCTTGAAAACAAAGACAGAGGCAGCTGAACACAGCAAATGAAGGCATGAGACCATATCATCTCAGACAAGGATTTTCTCATGTTGACACAGAGAGATGAGCAATTACATAAGGTTTTGTTACATCAATCTCAAGCCACTCCACAGAAGAACACAACACAGAGCCAACACACCAAACTCCCTGACCCTCACGAGGACATAGGGAACAGCCTCTCCTGCTTTCACCCACTCCTCAACAACTAAAGCACAAAGTGAAACAACATCTCAAAGCTTCTTTTGACTCTAGCAAACCCTAACTCTCTCCCAAAGCCATGAGAGGGCATGCAACCACTCCCTCCTATTTATAGCCCTTGGCTAACGGGTCTCCAACCCGTTACGCCCGCTAACTCCGAACGGAACCGCTTCCACCTGTGCAGCCTCGCGAAATTACCATTTCGCCCCTCCTGCACCTTCCGGGAAGCTTCCGCGCTCCTTGTCGTCCACGACTCGCAACCACCTCGAGTTCACGCCGTCTTCGACACATCTTGACTGTTCTGACCTCGACACCGCCTGTGTCTAGTCCGGTCACCTCGTGTCTCGCCACGACTCCGTCTCGACGTCCTGCAGCCAACACAGAAAAGAAACACATCAAATAGCACCGCTCGATACATGTAAACATAATAACATCAACAAATCATACTTACGCATAATAGAGTTCAAACCCGTCGAATCATAAAAATATGCATCCTAATCCCATACGACCTAGTTTGACCAAGTCCGACCGAGGCCGTTACACCACGCAACGTCAAGGTACGAACCAACCAACTCAAACACAATTTTCCTAAACCAATGTCAATTACTCATCATACACACGGGATGACCTCCACATGGTCTCTCACGCGTCTAGGAAGCTCATGAGCTCACATACCACTGTGTTATCCGCCAGCTGATCTATGCGAGGCAATGGGTAGTAGTCCTTTGGACACGATTTGTTGAGGGTTGTGAAGTCAATGCACATGTGCCAGGCATTGTTGGCCTTCTTCACTAGCACCGGGTTGGCAAGCTAGTCCGGGTGCTGAACTTCGCAGATGACCCTAAACCGGAGCGGCTTTGCTACCTCTGCCTTCGCCGCCTCTTGACGCTCGAGAGACATGCGCTAAAGTCTCTGCTTGACCGGCTTGGCGTCGGGGTGGACCGCAAGAGTGTGCTCAATGATGGCACAGTTCACACCCTTTATGTCGGCCGGTGATCACGCGAAGACGTTCGCGTTGTCCTGGAGTACTCAGAGTAGATACTGCTCGACCTATGGGGAAAGGCCCTTGCCAATGGACACCTGATATTCGACGGTATGCAGGGAGACTCTCTTGACTCCGCCGTCTGGCCGAGGCTTGGGCGTCCACCCCAGGGCGGAGGGCGCGCCTGCTCTGGGGGTATCCGTGAGCATGTGCACCTTCTGGTGCGGGCCTTGAGTGCCAAGCTCTATCTGCCGGGCGAGGTCTTGGTCCCCGAACACGGTGGTGATGCCTTGCGGGCCCAGGAGTTTCATGCATAGAAAGCTATAGTGCAGGACTGCCCCGAAGGCGTTGAGGGTTGGGTGTCCCAGGATGGCGTTATATGGGTACAGAAGATCGACGACGTCGAAGGTGACGTCCTCACTCCTCAGGTTGTTGCCCTACCCAAAGGATACTTGCAACCGTATCTGTCACAGGGCCTTCAACGGTTGACCCCGAAGCCTTGTAGGGGGATCCCTGAAGGACCTAATTGACTTCGGGGAATCCCCATTTGATCGAAGGCCGCACGTACAAAATATCGGTGGAGTTGCCTCCGTCGACTAGGATGCGCTTGACGTTGCAGCCTGCGATGGTAGCCTGGATCACCAGGGGATCCTGGTGAGGGGAGTCAACTCCGTCTGCGTCCGCGGCGATGAAGGTGACATCGTGCTACGCCCACATCGGTGGTGCTTGGACAGGATACGCTGCCACGTGATGCAGTCGACGAGTGTAGGCCTTCTGCTGGCGTGCAGATGAAAATTATAGCGAGGAGCCCCCCATATGGCATTGATAACGCGGTACTGGCCTCCCTTCGGGGCTTGTATTTGCAGAAGGCCCTGTTGGGGTTGCTGCACGTGGGCCACCGCCGGGGTCCCCGCTTCGATGGCTCTGTCCCAGGTGACACTTTGGTGAAGCGTCGCTATGGTGGGACGTGTTCGCGTGAGATGGTCACCACGGCCATGCACCTCACACCATAGTCCTTGGTGCTGGTGCTCTTCCTCACCACGCACCCCCTCATTACAGCCCTGGCCTCGTCCGTGTCCGCGACCTCTGCGACCCTGTCCACGGCCTGCGGGGGCGCTGTCGTCAGAGCCGCCTTCGATGTCGAAGACGTACCGTGTCTTCTGGGATTTGCGCTGCTTGCGGGTGGAGTTGTCGCTTAATGAATCTTGTTTGCGCTTGGAGGCGTCCTTCAAGGAGTCCTTGCGCTGGGGGTCCTTCGGGGAGTCCTTCGCCTGCTTGGCGTCGAAGGTATCGCCTCTGTGCCGCTGCACGTCTTCTTCGGCCCTCGCGTACTCTTCCATCTTGTCGAAGAGCTTGGCCACTGTCCTTATCAGCTTGCGAGCGTTATATTCGGCCAATGGCCCTGGATCGCCGTGTTGATAATCATGGTCTCATTTACATCCTTGACCTGGCAGCAAACATTGGCGAAATGCTTGAGTATTCCCGGAGCCTTTCTGAGGGCTTTTGTTTGATGGCGAAGAGTTGATCCGCGTCGACCCGCTCGACATAGTTTCCTTGAAAGTTGTTGTACAGGCGGTCTCGGATCTATTTCCACACGTAGATGGAGTTCGACTCTATGGTAAAGAACCAGGAGAGCGCTACTCCCTACAGCGCGAGCGGCAGTCCCTTTGCCTTAATGGAGTCGTCCCAGCCGACGGCCTCAATGAGGGTTTGCCTGGGATCTGCTTCGCCATTGTACGGCTCGACGGTGGGGAACTTGAAGTCCTCTAGACACGCCGACTGCTACAGACCGACGGAGAGCGGATACTCCGGGTCTATATGTCTTAGCGCAGCGCGACTAGAGGTGGGGGCCTCACGGCTATCCATCCGGTCGGGTGTAGCTTCTGCCGCCGCTGCCAGCGGCGTTTGCTGGTTCTGAGTCTCCTGCATTTCCCACACGGTGCCTCAGAGATCTACCAGCTAGCGGTGCAACTCACCGATGGCCGCCAACTGGGAGCTTTCCACCATCAGAGAAGTTGTACCAGCCTGAGCGGCGGTGCGGGTCGCCGGGTCGCTGGCGACCACAGCTTGTTCGACGGGGCTTTAAGCGCACCAGCGCGATAGGCCCGAGGTTAGCTACGAGATCGGTGCAGCCGTCGGGGCCACGTGTCGTTCCTGCACTAGACGCCGGGTCGCTGGGCCTGCAGGTGCGAGTATCGACGTCTCTACCCCCGCTGACCTAGGCGTCGGCGCTGAGGCCAGCCGTCGCACCGTCATCGAGGCCGGCTGCTGCGATGCGCGTGTCGACATCGATGCCCACTGCACCATTACCGCCTACAGCACCGATCCCCGATGTTGATGTAGGTGGCTCGCCGACCGAGGCCCTGGTGTTTATGAGTGCTGTCATCGTGCTCCGCTTCCTTCTCGTCGTCGCTGAAGCTTTCTTGGGTGCCATCCCTTCTCACAATCTATGTCTTGCTCTCTGTCGTCTCCACGGACGGCGCCAACTGTTGTGGCTACTGACCAAACAGTAAAGTGGGAGAGTAGTGGAATAGTTGAGATGAATGAACAACATTGCCCCCCTCTACAGGTTCAGGGCGTATATATATATATCCCCTAGGGCAGAATTACAATGCTACCCTTTCAGTCATGTATCTCTCTAGAGGGCATACATGTCATTACATATATTACACTGGGCCTTACAATCCCTCAAACAGGCCAGATGGGCTTAGGTGGGGGCCACCCCTACTACAACCACATTGAAAACAATTGAGAAAGTAAGAAATCATGGTTGGGATGAGCTTTTTGAAGAATCGAAAGCCTTTTGTCTCCAACATAATATCATTGTGCCGAATATGTCTGATAAAATACCGATTAGAGGTCGTTCAAAAGGTCGTGGTGGTCGAATGGTAACTTACTATGAGCATTTTCATCATGAAATATTTATTGTGGTGCATGATCAAATTATTGTTGAGTTGGATAATCGCTTTGCAGGAAGATCTACTAAGTTATTAAGGTGTATTGCTTGTCTTGATCCAAAAAATTCATTCGCCAACTTTGATGAGGACAAATTAATTGAACTTGCTCGAATGTATGTGCTGACTTCTCTCAATATGATTGTGTAGTCCTTAAGGACTAACTTCACACATTTATTGTTGATGCAAGAGGTGATATATCTTTTGCAAATTGTACCTACCTCGCAAATCTTGCTGTGAAGATGGTTGAAACTGACAAACATACAGTTTTTCCATTGGTATATCGTCTCGTTGAATTGGCCTTAATTTTACCAGTGGCAACGACAACGGTAGAAAGAGCCTTCTCGGCTATGAACATCATTAGGGGTGCAAACGGGTCGGGTTAATCCCAACCGATCCGGCACCGAATCCGATTGGTACCGAATCCGATTAGTACCGAATCCGGAGAAAAAATATGGGTTAGGATATGGTAACAGCAATATCCGTCCCGAATCCGATACATTTTCAAGTTTGATTTCAGGTTAGTGCTACTATTTGACGTTTCATTTTCTTTTGCAATGGTAAAATAAAATCTTCCACATCAGCTATTAAGTAGTAACATCAAGTTCTTGACAGTACGTCCTCCTACTCCATTTGTTATACTGCATGCATTCTTTACAAACAAGTAGGGGTGCAAACGGCTCGGGTTAATCCCGACTGATCCGGCATCGAATCCGATTAGTACCGAATCTGATTGGTACCGAATCCGAAAAAAATATGGGTTAGGATATGGTAACAGCAATATCCGTCCGAATTCGATCCGTTTGCACCCCTAAACATCATTAAGACTGATTTACGGAACAAGATGAATGATGAGTGGATGAATCATAGCATGATATACTATATTGAACAAGATGTATTTGCAAGCATTAAAGATGAGAAGATTTTAGAGCGTTTTCAAGGGATGAGGTCACGCAAGAAACTACTTTCTCGTGCAAGTGGTAAGTTAGTTTATTTCAAATGTAATATTCATGCTCTTTGAATTTATCTATATGCATATTTTATTTTATTTTTTTATGCTGTCTTTGTAGGTTCTGGTTCTTGTCCTACTATTGATGAGGAAATGGTGGTCTAGCCCATAGGGTAGTGAGCAAATCTCCATTTAGGATTTGAGGTACTTAATGTATCTTTATTACGCTACATTCTATATAGTTTCATATACTTTCTTTATTATGATTTGTGTTGAAAACTTGAACTTTTCAAGTATTGAGCATTAAGCAAAATTTTCATATCAATGATGCATTTGTGCCATTTTTTGTTATATCATAATACAGTTCTAGACTTGTGGTATGCTAGATTTTTACTTGGTTCAAATTTAGCCCAGGGCGTGCTACAATCCTGGATCCACCACTGACTACATCCCATCTCCATCCACAAACCACCGCAGCTAACCATGGCCGAGGTCATCCCTGCTGTCACCAAGTTGTCATGACCTCCTCCCCACCATCGCTTGGTAGCCATCCCTATTCACACCAGGCTGCCAGCTGCGGCATCACTTACCACCACCTGATCCACGCTGTCGCAAGCCATGGTCCCCACGAGCTCTCCTGGAGTCGTTGAATGCCGAGCTTCGCTATTGGCGGTGGTCCCCATGAGTGCCATTGAGGCCAGCCGAGCTCCACCACTGTAGGTTCCTCGTTAGTGCTACCGCGATCTACCCCTCCGATGAGCTCTACTCACAGTCATACACGCGCCTTATCCTCTTGGTAAGCTCGTTGCACATGTTTTCTTGAATTGTTGCAATAACTTTTCTCCATTGTTTTATAAAGTATTTTTGTTTGTGAGAGACCATGTGAGAGGTGCTCCCATGTTTGTGATGAGTAATTGAGTCGTGTGCTGAAAATCTGGAAAATGGATCAGGTCTGCTGCTCCCAGGTTGAGCGGAACTACCGCAGGTTCAACTGCGGTACTACCGGCCGGCGGTACTACCGCAGTGGAACCGGCGGTACTACCGCGTGTCTTGCATGCAATGCGATCGTGACATCAAATTTGAGTTTGGTTTGGGTGGCTTGTGTAATTAGGGCATATGTTTATTCCATCATATCGAGCGGTGCTATGTGATGTGTTTCTTGTCTGTATTGGCTGCAGGACGTCGAGGCGGAGTCGTGGCGAGACACGAGGTGACCGGACTAGGCGCAAGTGGCGCTGAGGTCAGAACGATCGGGATGTGTCGAAGACGATGTGAACTCGAGGTGGTTGCGAGGCATGCGAGGCAAGGAGTGCGGAAGCTTCCCGGAAGGTGCAGAAGGGGCGAAACGGGAATTTCACAAAGCTGCACAAGCGGGAGCGGGCTCCGTCGGATTTAGCCGGCGTAACGGGTTGGAGGCCCGTTAGTCAAGGGCTATAAATAGAGGTGAGGGGCTGCATGACCCCTGAGGCATTCCAAGGGAATTGAGAGAGAGCTAGGGTTTGCTAGAGTCAAAAGAACCTTTGGAGTGGTTGTTTTGCTTTAGGCTTTAGTGGGTGAGAGTGGTTGTGGGCAGCAGGGTTTGCCTCCCACGTCCTCCCTCCTCTCTGTGTATGCCTCCCAAGAACTAGGGAGAGTTCTTGGTGATTTTGAGGATGGAGAGAGTGGAGATGAGTTGAAAGTCTTGTATTCCTTCTTCTTGTTCGAATGTACATGCGTATCGGGACTCCCTTGTACTCATCTTTTGATTTGGAATAGAAATCTGAAGTTTCTTTTCACTCTTGTGCTCCCTGTTCCTCGTTTCTCCTTTTTGGGCGAGTTCTTGATTCTCTGTTTTTCTTGTTGTTTCTTGCCTATGAGGTGTGAAATGGGTTGCTCTGTGATGGGATAGTGCCTCAAGGTCATTTGATCGAGTTTTCCCAAGAGCAAATCAAGTTTTAATCTCAGATTTGCGTTTTTGGCTCTCTCTGTTCTTCATATCTCGTTTCTAGGGTTTTTGCTCCAAACCTTGTTTCCTTCTCTATGATGGCTTGAATCTTGGTTCGTAGAGTCTTGTGACTATTGCTAAGATATCTACAAAGCCTCTTGGCCAAAGGATCAGAGTTGGAATGGAATTTTGGATTTTTGGGCAACCCTCTGTATTTTTCGGGTTTTTGTCTCCCCTTTTGATTCTCTAGAGAAATCTTGAAATTGGTTCTTGGCTTATCCTTCTGGGAGTGTTTCCTTGATATCCTCAAAGTTTCCCAAGCCAAGAATCCAAGAATCTTGCGAATTTCTCAGATTTCTCAGTTTCTACGCTTGCTGTTCTTGGTGCGGTACTACCTCTCCTCGAAAGGTACTACCGCTCAAAGGTACTACCGCATTTTGCACAGAGGTACTACCGTTCAAAGGTACTACCGCAATTTACACTGCGGTACTACCTCTCGGATTACTACCGTCAGATGTCTGCCGTACTACCGCTTGTCGTGAGCAATGATTTTCCTTTTTCCTTACTCTCTGGATTTGATTTCTTTTCTCGATCTGTGATTTCCAGTGAGTTCTTCTCTGCTGTGTGAGTACTTGAGGGGAGGTTTTTAATTTTTAAAAGGCACCATTCACCCCCCCTCTGTTGCCATTTCGGTCCTACAGTTTGTTGTAGTGTGTACTTGTCAGATCTCTAGCAAGAGTGTTTGTTGCACTAGGAGTGTTGATTTGTTGCACGTAGTACTAGTTTTTTATTGCAATAGCATTGATGGTTTGTTGCACCGATTTTTTTAGCATCGACTGTGACTGGAGTTTGGTTTTTTTGCACGCTTAGCAATAGTTTTTGAACTCACTGAAAATTTGTTGTGCAGATCTAGGATCATACAACTACTCTAGCGAATGTATCCTCTAAATTAGTTGATGCAAATGTTTCCCCCAATTGTTACACACATCTTCCTCAATTGTTGCGAAAAGTATTTTATTTTTTAGAGCATTTTCTCTCCAAATTATTTTGGTGCAAATGTTTCCACCAATTGTTGCATAAGCATTTCCAAATGAAATTTTCTGCTAGTTTTTTAGTGAGAATTCATAGCGCTCCTATATCCTAACACATAACAAAAATATCGGAAACCTTTGATTGTGAGACTCATTCTCGTCCACTCATTCCTCATTGCATCCCTCATCCACATCTCCAACCCACGAGTGTCTCCCTCTTTCACCACTTCTTTCACTTCTCTGACCAAAGCCACCACAAATCAAGTTTTTCAGTAAACCAACTATAGCTGAGCACCACTCTCTCCAACGGACAAGCGCGCGAGCTCCTTTCTCCCCTGTCTCCGCACACACAGTTGAGCTCCATTGTTGGGACTAGGCACCACCGATGTGGCCTCCACGAGAGCACTAGAGCAAGCTGAGTCCAGTCACCAGTCGTGGCCTCCACGAGCATCAACGAGGCCAACGGAGGCCCATCGACGTTGGCTTGGTGGCAGTCTATCTGAGGCTACCTGTACCAACGCTGCCCCCCATTCGAGGCAAACAATGTGGACGGCGACGAGTTCGTGGTGCTAACGAGACGGTACACGATCAATTGTCATCTCTTCCACTAAGTTGGAATAGCTATTGCAATAGTTAAATCAAGTTGTTACATACATTTCTTGAATGTTGTAGACCTATGTACCTCCTCTCAAATGAATATTGCGATTAGAGTTATTATTTGTTGCAATTGTCTTTTCCGTTTGCTGGAACAAGAGTTTTTTTTGCATCAAATTATGTTTATTTGTTGCACGAGAATTTTTATGTTGTTGTAGTATTTATTTGTTGATGTTGCATCAAAGTTCTTATGTGTTGTATCATGGTGTTTCATTTATTTCCTTGCAATATCAAGTTGTTTTTGTTTTGGATGGTTTTTTTAGTCTGCTCCATGAGTTATGTTGACACAGATCGTGCCCCTGTGAGCTCCCACAACATCTCGAGTGGTGCTCAAGCTCCGCCACTAACGCCAGTCATGGCCTCTACGAGCACTGCTGCTGGCAACGAGCTTCATAGCCAGTTAGCACTGCTGTGATGAGCTGAGCTTTTAGCATCGGATTTCTTCCTGGCATGGCCGCAATCTCCTTCTCCAATGAGTTTTGCTACTCGCCATCGTCCATACATCTCCTTGTCCAGTGATAGACCTTCTATGGGAAGGAGGTTGAGGCAAGGAAGAGAAGCGGGTGGTGGTTTGTCATGCGTCCAATTGGTAGGAGGGAGCGTAAGATGCAAGCGTCCGGATCGTACATCTGGATGCTAGTCACCCCAAGTTTTATCATATAGAGGGAGAGTTTGGGGCCATAGAAGCGTGGCTGGAGTTTGTACGTTGCCTGATCTTTCATTATGGAACAACAAGAAACAAGCCAAGATAACTAGTCGGCGTTATGATCCGATGCAACCCGTGGCCTTGAAGATCTTCCGTCACATGAACACCACATGGCTCACCAAAAAGAAGGGATGAACCACAAGGATTCGTTTGCGCAAAGCTAACTGCAATCTTGAATCTTCGCAATAGCAAGTGTAGGACCGAAGAGGCAACATAGCGAGTGAATGGTGTTGTTTAAAATTTTCCCCCATGTATTCTAAATCCTTTTCTCAAATAACTACAGAGTTACTGAGAATCAAATCCAAAGTCGAAAGCATAAAGCAAAACACTCAAGAACACAAAATTTGAAGACCTTAGACCCTAGAGGTCTGACCGCCAATCAGGGGGTGGTCTGACCTCTCCTTGGCGGTTTGACCGCCAACCATGGGGCGGTCTGACCTCTGTTCTAGTGGTCTGATTGCTATGAACAATGATTTCACGCAAATGAATAGTAAAATCAACACAGTTGCAAAACTTCAATCCACATAACTTTTGATTGGATGATCCAAAGGTCGTGAAACTTTGTACACATATTGCTTAAGGTCTTAGGAACCTATTCCATCCATGGATCACAAAAACCCACATCAAAGTTCAGTCTTTTATGAGATTTAAGCAAGAGTGCACCAAAAATGACCTAAAACCAAAATCAATGATCAAGACTTGCTCGTGGGTAGATGATAGCAAAGATGGCTTTGAATATATTCTCATATATCACAGCAAGCAAATACACCAAAGAAATCACTCCAAGAAACTTCAGATCAAGAAATCACTTGGAAGATCAAGAATATGCAAAAAGATCAAGAATATGAGAAAACTGAGTGTCTTGATAAACTTGCTACCAAAGTTTCTAGATGGGTGGAGGATGATTCCCAAACGTTCTCTCCATCTCTTATGCATCCTTGGCACAGCAAGATCAAGAAAGGGTGAGAGGAGAGGAAAAACCAACCAAATCAAAAGCAAATCAATCAAGTAAAGAGATATCCATGGAGTAGATCAGAGATTGATTCAATTATTGCTTGAGAAGAAAAGTTTTATAGCCACTCCATCTTGAAGAATAGAGAGCACACAAGTACTCAAAACTCTAACCCTAAAACAAGAGAGCACAAAAGAGGTGGGTTGAATGGTTAATCACAAGTCTCCATCTCAACTCCCTTTTATAGATGGGCTAGCTAGCCACATCCTCCCCTTAGTGGATACTATCCATTTAGCATAATGGAGGAAATCTGATAACCCCACATACACGGGTTTATAATTCATTCACTACACTTATGCACGTTTTTCAAAGTGCATAAGCCTGAATCCGTTAAATCCTTAGCCTCGATCCATCTTGATCAAACTAGCTTCACTTTTGCCTAAACCGCTCTCCCAAGTGCCACACATGCGCCGTGGTTTTGATCCAAGGTAGTTTCTGGTATTTTAGCCAAACTACCAAAATGCCCTTCGTTGACCCAGTCATCACCATCCATTGCAAGCAATCACCATACTTGCCATGTATAGGTGTACCACTAGCTTTCTATGCATCACCAAGTCTCTTCTATCTTGGTTCCATCGAACCATGGCTCACTTCGCCCGTCCAAGACACATGGTTCAATCATGCCGCTCGAACTTGCCTTCAATATTTCCCGTCTTTCTCATGCCATGCTTGAGCTCACCATTTCACCCAGCATTCTTGATTGTTCTGGGTTTCAGCTCCTCCATGACCGTAGCCTCTATCCTTTCCGCTGACTACGATTGACTCCAAGTGACCCTGCATATCCAAATACAAAGAAATCATTTCCAAGCACAAGTTCTTCACAACTTGACCCACGTTAGCTGTAACATAGCTCATACAACATAAAACCAATAACAAACTCCAAAAATCACTCAAGCTAGAAGCTCCTCAGTCGATCAGACTAGTTTTGTCAGGCCGGTCAGGCCGCTAACACAGGCCTGATCAGACCACTGACACGAACCGGTTTGACCAATCCCATCAGGCGGTCTGACTACTGATGCCATCCGGTCAGACCGATGGTCACAATCCGGTTTGGCCGGCTATTTAGTTGATCGACCAACAAACTGACAAAACAAAATTTTCAAATTTTCTAAATTGGTCTGACCGATCCCATCAGGCGGTTTGACTGTTGATGCCATCCGGTCAGACCGACGGTCACAATCCGGTCTGGCTGGCTATTTAGTTGATCGACCAACAAACTGACAAAACAAAATTTTCATATTTTCTAAATTGCAATGGTTCATTACAACATAATATAGGATCTTCTCACATGGTCCTTCAGCAAGAGAAACCCTCAACACATGAAAGCCTAACTCACGGGTAATAGGGATACACCCTAACGTCCAAAGGCCAACATGCTTCACATAAAGAACAGCAATTAAAAATCAATCTAATCTAGGGATAAGTAATCCTACCGAGTTAACCAAGATGATACCAGGATGATACGGGGTCACCCGATCTTCTCGAATTGTAGTGATCCTCCGTTGCCAATACAAGAACGAACACTCTTTAATTCATAAGTACACACATGTCGGACTTCACGACCATTAAGCGAAGCCCTATCGTGCTCCTAATTCCCAGCAAAAAAGTTGAATGATCTTGATTATCATCATACTCCCAATTTCCCCTCAAGATGGTTGATAGATTTTGTTCTAAGTCTAAACATGAATCCAAAATACTTAAGCCTAGATCGAAGACATGAACACCTAGTATTCATTAATGCGGAAGCGTCAAAATACATACCCGAAAGTGGAGAGGCCATGAGGGAGGTCGTGGAAGAAGAGGCTGAGGTGGTCGGCCGGTGGCGGCGAGATCATCGGAGCCATGGACAGAGCATTGGCTGGTTTGGTCTTCGTTCACCGTAGCGCCCTTAATAGATCGGGATTTGTTTTTGGGTTCTTGGAGGTGGGAATCACTCACGTCATTGCCTCTCTGCCGAAACCCACGAATATATTGGCGCTAGGTGACCGGGACCATAACCAAAATAGCCGGTAGCGCTCCGATCATTGCGCGAGGTAGAGACCGAGTCTCCACGAAATCTCGGGGCGATTAGCCCGGAGATCAACCCAACATTCTCCCCTTTGATCGTAAGGCTAACATCATAAGCCCATCCTTTAATAAAACAGCATACCAAGGCAATGTGTTGCATGGTCAATAAAGTACCATATAACCTCAGTACCTATAGTGTACTACTTTTATCTTAGAATGGATATTCATTATTCTTAATGGGAGTTGGTTTGTTTAAAGGTCCTTTTATCCAGAATCAGAGGCTTTCCGATAAACCCATGCCGGCAACATGATCACAAAAAATACTGGGTGGTAAGCCTTTAGTAAGCGGATCCGCAAGCATTAACTTAGTACTAATATGCTTGATACTTATGGTTTGATCCTGGATTCTATCTTTCACAACATGATACTTAATGTCAATGTGTTTGGCAAACCACTTGACTTGTTGTTATTTGCATAAAAGACTGCGGGTTCATTATCGCAATATAAAATGAGTAGTTTAGAGATGCTGTCTACCACTCTAAGTCCCAGGATAAAATTCTTAAGCCATACAGCCTGCCCGGTAGCCTCATAACATGCCACAAACTTAGCTTGCATCGTTGAAGATGCCGTAAGGGTTTGCTTGGAGCTTTTCCACGAAATAGCTCCTCCAGCGAGTGTGAAGATGTAACCTGACGTGGATTTCTTAGTATCAACACATCTCGCAAAGTCTGAATCTGAATAACCAAAAACATCAAGGCTATCAGAAAAATTATATGTGAGCATGAAATACTTAGCAGTTTGCATATATCGCAAAGCTTTCTCAATGGCTTTCCAGTGGTCTAGTTCGGATTTGACTAATATCCGCCAAGCATCCCGCCACAAAAGTTAAATCGTATGTGTACATACTTGAGCATACATAATGCTTCCGACAGCTGAAGCATAAGGAACCGACTTCATCTGATCAGTTTCATATTGGTTCCTTGGACATTGAAATGTCCTAAACTTATCGCCCTTAACAATAGGAGCAGGCGAGCCAGAGCACTTATTCATATTGTATTTCTTCAGTACTCTGTCAACGTATGCATTCTGAGATAAAACTAATATTCCTTTAGACCTATCTCGGTGAATTTCAATACCAAGAACATAAGAGGCATCACCGAGATCAAAATTGGATGAAAGAAAACTCTTGGTCTAGAACAGCATATCCTTATCGCTGCTAGCCAATAAGATATCATCCACATAAAGTACTAAGATGGTGGATTTACTCCCCTTGAACTTAATATATATGCAGTTATCAACTTTATTTTCCATAAAATCGAAACTTCTTATGATTTTATCAAATTTGAGATACCACTGCCTCGACGCTTGTTTTAAGCCATAAATGGATTTCTTAAGTCGACATCCCATATGCTCCTTGCCTTCCACGACAAAACCTTCCGGTTGAGTCATGTAAATATTTTCTTGCAAGTCGCTATTAAGAAATGCCGTCTTAACATCCATCTGATGCAGCTCTAAATCATAATGAGCTACAAGTACCATAACAATTCTGAATGAATCTTTAGTTGAGACGGAAGAAAAGACGTTATTATAGTTACTTCCCTCTCTTTGTGAGAAGCCTTTTGCTACAAGCCTTGCTTTGAATCTTTCGATATTTCCCTTAGAGTCATGTTTTGTTTTGTAGATCCATTACAGCCTACTGTTTTGACTCCGTCAGGAATTTCTACTAAGTCTCATACATCATTAGTGCTTATAGACTTTAGTTCATCCTCCAATTTTAATTCTTAGGTTGTGCTGATTTTCAACTTCAGCCTTGAATATCTTGAATTTGTTGAGTGATTCAAAGTGATCTTTAATGGGAAAAATATAACCATAACGGGAGAAAACATCAGCGAATGTGGTGAACATCAGCGAATGTGGTGATCCTGTACTACGAGTAGCTCCCTTCTTTATTTGTTTTACATATTTTCCTTTAATGCAGTCAATGCAATGGTCTGAGTCAAAGAAATCTAAAAGGTGGAGAATTTATTCTATAATGAGACGCTACATTCTCCCCCTCGAAATGTGGACTAAACGACAGTGCCACAATTTCGAAGAAGTCTCATCATTAGTCTAAAGATACAGGGAAGTAATTAAGATGAAGCATATATAGCTTTTCTTGTCAAGACCATCACCATTAAAATTAATACATTTATTGTCTATGGAAATACATTAAAACTAAGAAAACATACACAGTTTTTTCTGAAAATGCCCTAGTCGCTTGTAGTGGCACTCCCCTTTAGGCGATCCAATGAAGCAACAGGAGGCTTTGGTGCGTTGTGCACTTTAGGCCGTGATTTTTCTGAGTTAGGGGAGAATTGCAGCTTCTTCTTTGATTTTAAAGTCCCCTTGGAACTTCCTTTTGCTTGAGCCACCAACATGAAGAGCAAAATCTTTCTTTTCTGTTCTTGTTTTCTCTTCCTCCTGGACACACGTGGCGATCAAATCGCTCATGCTCTATTTCTCTTTTTGAGTGTTGTAATTAATTTTGAATGCAGTATACTCAGAAGAGAGAGAGATCATTATGAAATGGACTAGAAAAACATCGGAAATTGCCATGTTCATGCCCTTGAGTTTTTCTACCATATCAGTCATCATCATGATATGCTCTCTTATACTGCTGGACCCATCATATTTAGAAGTTAAGAGCCTCTGAATTAAAGTACTGGCATAAATTTTAGTGGAACCTTTGGATTTCTCCTCAATTGAAGCCATGTACTCCTTAGCATTTTCGAAATTGGGGATTGCTCCCCTAATCCCGACTGAGATAGAGGTCTTCATGATCATAAGTGATAAGCGGTTAGACCGTTCCCCTTTTTTTATTAGCCTCATAAATTTTCCTTTTCTCAGCAAAATTCTTCTCACCTTCGGTGGGAGGAACGGGAACGTCTACCCTTAAGGCATAGTCAAGGTCCAAAACACCAAGGACAACATGAATTCGTTCTCTCCACGAGGGAAAATTGTTCCCCGTGAGCTGCTTAATTTTATCAATAGTGGCGGTAATGTTTGAAACATTAAGTACTGAATTTTAAAATACAGGACAAAATTAGAAACGTCATAAATATTTATATTGCATGTAATTAACCCTACGTTGGTCTGATTAATAACATGCATAAATCTACAGTTCTAATTCATATCACCGTTGGGTAGAAAATAAAAAGAACTGAATAACTATGGCGACATACGATTATAAACAACGTTGGTCAGAATATAATCATATGAATACATAATGCCAAAATTTAATCATAAAGTATCAAAATTAAAATATCTCGTTGGCGACATATGATTATAAATGACGTTGGTCAGAATATAACCATATGTATACATAATGCCAAAATCTGATCATGAAAACTTTAAATTTAAAATATCTAATTGGCGACATATTATTATAAACAACGTTGGTCAGAATATAACCATATGCTTACATAATGCCAAAATTAAGCATAAAATTTCAGAAATAAAATATCTCATTGGCGACATATGATTATAAACAACGTTGGTCAGAATATAATCATATGAATACATAATACCAAAAATTAATCATAAAGTCTCAAAAATTAAAATATCCCGTTGGTTCAATTTTAATTTGAGATTATTCATAACAATATGGTAATGATACATCATAATTTTGTCCTCTGAAAATTAATTAAACGGTGCACTAAAACATACTAAAACCAAAAATAAATGCACTGAAAATTAAAATTATAACAGTGCATGAAAATAAATGTAAAAACAAAAGAAAATACACTGAAATAATAACAATAATCTGCTGAAAAAATTGCCCCAAAAGAAAATTTGGGCTAAAAATCAGCCCCAAAAGAAACTAGGCCGAAAAAATCGGCCTCAAAACCTCCTCACTCTGGTCGGCCCACCACTTGCGCGGGGCTTACTAAGTGTGCGCGGCCCAAAACAGTGGCGCAGCCGACGGCCTAAAATGCGCCCGTACGGCCCAACAACGTGCGCGTCAGGCGGGCACCGTTAGATCATATCGGACGGCTGAAATCTCGGCCGGCCCAAAAACGCATCGGCCTGAAACATGATGACCTCCGATTAGATCGAACGGCCGAAATCGTGCGTGCGCCGAGACAAAACAGGCGCAAGCCCTAACCCTAAATGCCATTCCACCTGTGTCTACCCGGAAAAAACGGCGCTCATGGGAGAAGGCGATGCGCGAAGATGGCGACATCCCCGAGGCGGCGGCAGCCGGCGGCCTTGGAGCGGCGGCGTCCGTCTGCGGAGAGCAAGGCAGCGGCAAGCCGAGAGGCGGCGGCACCGGCGTCGTCGGCGCCCGTCTGAGGAGAGACGCGGCGCGCGGGTCGCAGCGCGGCGGCGCCGAAAGGAGCGGCGGCGGTGTCCGAAAATGGCGCCGGCCCCTAGCAAGAGGCGGAGGCGGCGCACCCTCGAACAGGCGCGGCGACCGCAGCCGCCGGCGGAGCGGCGGTACCACATCGGCGGCGCGCCGACGGTAAGTTTTTTTTTTGTTTCTTTCCGCCGATCTATGATCCATCCGTGTTTGGGGTTCGGGTGGGGAGAATCCTCTCCTTCTAATTTCTTAATCAAAAACTAAACATCCGAGATCCGAAATCCAAAAAGCAAAACCGAGCGCCGGAAATTTATTTAGGGTTCAAGATCGAAATAGGATGCTCTGATACCATTGATAGATTTTGTTCTAAGTCTAAACATGAATCCAAAATACTTAAGCCTAGATCGAAGACATGAACACCTAGTATTCATTAATGCGGAAGCGTCAAAATACATACCCGAAAGTGGAGAGGCCATGAGGGAAGTCGTGGAAGAAGAGGCTGAGGTGGTCGGCCGGTGGCGGCGAGATCATCGGAGCCATGGACAGAGCGTTGGCTGGTTTGGTCTTCGTTCACCGTAGCGCCCTTAATAGATCGGGATTTGTTTTTGGGTTCTTGGAGGTGGGAATCACTCACGTCATTGCCTCTCTGCCGAAACCCACGAATATATTGGCGCTAGGTGACCGGGACCATAACCAAAAATAGCTGGTAGCGCTTCCGATCATTGCGCGAGGTAGAGACTGAGTCTCCCTGAAATCTCGGGGGCAGTTAGCCCTGGAGATCAACCCAACAATGGTCAGCCATCACGGAAGAACAAAGCAATCTGTTGTTTCAATCTATTATAAAAAAATATCTAGTCTCACATGTAAAAGTATTTAAAGGCCTTATGGCCGACACTACTTGGAACCTATTCACTGGTGGTTCGATCCAACCAAGCTATGACTCACAAACGGACTCAAAGAAAGAAATTCACATGGCTAAATTATCTAGTGCGGCTAAGCTAGAGTTGTCACATTCACGTTTTGGCTTGGACTCGGTCTCTCCACGCGCTTTGCGAACAGAATCAGAATCAACCAGTTGTCCACGCTTTGATTAGTTAGCAATCCGAATTAATTAGTAGATTCTTTGCCTTTGCTTGGTCAGCCCACATGCATGCATGCATGCATCCTTGTTCCTTCTCAACAGCACGCATGCAACATGCAGCCATTAACTCCTCTCAGGTGCATGGCTTCCTCCATTAACTCCTCTCAGGTGCATGGCTTCCTCCTCTAAGTATTAATCTGCATGACGTCCTAGGTAGTAGCCGGGGTAGTACCCGCCTGGACTTCTTGAAATCTTGACGCCCATTGGCTCGGCCAAATGGAGTGGCATCATCTCGTTCTCCTGCTCCAAATTCTTCAAGTTGTTCAAATCTAACAATGCACAAGAAATTAGCATGAGGAAGTATATTGCTCTCATTAATAGGAGGTAATGCATTAAGAAACAAATTCACCTGATAATATTTAATACGGCTCAATAATTCTTTCTAATTAAATAATATTTTAACTGAAAAGCGTAAGACGTGAGTGTATCCACATCATTACCGTTATGGTGGGGAGTCTAGGAGTGATCTTGCCTTTGTATGTGAATGACATACTTAATACTGATGTAATTGACGAGGTCAAATATTTCTTATCTCAGTACTTTGATTGAAACACTTGGGAAAGGTAGATATCATTCTAAATATTAAATTGATCAAGAGTTGTTTTGGCTGTGAGAATTGTAAAATTTCTCCAACACCTTATGATGCGAGCATTAAACTGCGAAGGAATTATGGGCTAGGAGAAGATCAATTGAGATATTTACAGATTATCAAATAACTTATGTATTTAGCTAGTGCCACAAGACCTGACATTTTATTTACTGTAAACAAATTAAGTCGGTTTACATCTAACCCCAGGAGTTGATCACTAGGAGTCACTTGAAAGATTGTTGCATTTCCTAATAGGCACAACATCTTTTGAAATTCATTATATTGGGTGTCTTTCTATATTAGAAGGATACAATGCTTCCAATTGGATCTCTGATGCAGATGAGATCAAAGCTACAAGTGGTTGTATGAAGTTGTTGCACTTGACACAACCATTGTTAAGACTGAATGGCTGAGAAAGCTTCTATTTGATTTGCTATTGGTTGAGAAACCAATACCAGCAATCCCGATGTATCATGATAATCAAATAGTGTTGGCTAAAGTTATGAGTACTAAGGATAATATGAAGTCCTCTAGATATGTGAAGCGCGGGCTTAAATCTATCAGAAATTTGAAGAACTCTGGAGTGATTATTGTGAATAATATTTGTACTAAGAAAAATTTGGCAGACCCTTTTACAAAGGAGCTAGCATAGAAAGTGATTTTCTATTGCATCTATGGACATTAGAATGAGGCCCATTTGAGTTACATCGCAATGGTAACCGTAGCTTTTTGATCGATGATCACGTGACTAAGGCAATGAAAAAATAAGTTGATGTTGTAATAAGAGAGTATATATCAATTATACTTCTGTCCTAATAAATGAAGCACTCTCGATTGTATGGAAGGTTGGTATAAAGGCTTAATGTATTCTGTTGTCTAAATAAGGAAAAGGTATTAGCCTGTAGGATACCTAAAATGAATACACCTACTTGAGTCTAATTGTGTGGTTGCCGTTCACAAGAATGAGGCATTCTTATGAAAGCTCATAAACAGATAAGGGAGCATGACCATATAATACTCCATTTCGATGTGGTCCATTGGTAGTCTAGTGTTACTTGAGATTTTAAGTGAAGTCTGATCACGAAAAGCTATGAATTCAAGGCATAGACCATTTATTAGCTGTGGAAAGATGAATCTTGTCATTCTAGATGCAAATTAAACATGTACGAAATTTACACAAAAAATACTAGTATATTAACAATACTTCAGCACAATGTCTTTGACATGTTTTGCTATGTGCTTTGGAATTGGTGGGGATTGCTACAAATTAGGCCCATATGAGTGTGGTGCTCATTTCCTATACTTCCAAAGCTAGCATCGTTTAGTACCATATTTCTAAGTCAAGGTGGAGGAGACCAATTTATAAGGTGTGATTCTTGTCATTCCTTAAAACCTTGAGACACATGGTGTGAGAGAGCCTTAGCTAACACACACATGTGAGCGTATATTTGCGTATTTTCATATGGTAAATTGCGTGACTTGTGACTTGCAATGCGCGACCGCGCTAGGACGTGGCTTACCACTTGGCAAACCAAGTTAACATTATTTTTGCTAAATCGTGCATCTCTCTCTGTTTGAATGAGATTTAAATGTTTGAATTTGAGACTTTATTCGGTATTGATGATAGGTAGTTATCAGTGGGTAAATAGCTGGTTAATTGTGTCATTTACCAATGGGTAAATAGTTAGTTAATCACATCAGTTAACACTCTACATCTATATATATGCCTATAGACGTCCAAAGCAAAGTGCCCCAAATCACTGCCTCCTTTATTTCTTTTCCTCCCTCCTGCAAACCTGTGGTGTTGTGTTGGATTGCCTGAACCTCATCGACTCTTCTTCCCAGCATGCACCGTGAAGGAGGAGAGTGGTATCTCTGAGTCGTTGCTATCATGAAGACCTGCACGGGGGCAGCAATAAAGTTTATGGGTAGCACATATACACGACCGCTCGCTTCGCTGCTCCATCTATGTTCTACGTTCTGCACTACATCGAGCCTACGTTGCTTCCTATTCTTCAATAGACCCCACCGTAAGTCATTCGTGTAACCAATCAACTCTAATATAATTATGTTCTTACATATATTTGAAGTATGATATGATTTGCCTGCGCTGTTAGTTATGAATTATGCATTACTAGTTATTTATGATATTTGCTTCCTAGTAAAATTTAGAATTAAAATATTGCTCGCATTTTCAACAATATTTTCCAACTTTTTGTTAGCAAAAAATGTAAAAATATAATGATATGGAAGTATTTTTGGTGATGAACCCACTAAGAGCATGTTCTTTTTGGCTACGGCTTGTGGCTTTTGGTTGTGGCTTTTGGCTTTTGGGCTGTTTGTACGAGAGATTATAGAGTAACAAAAACTCACATACGGTTTTTGCCAATATAAATGAAGTCAGCAAAGTATATACTACAATTAACTAGTAGACCCTATCTTGAAAAAATACTCTGTTTAAAGCTTGTTGCTGTAGAAAAGCCGAAAAGCAGTTTTTAGAAACTAAAAAGAACAGGGCCATCAACGAGAGACCATGACATAATAATAAATTGAAGCCGGGTGAAGGAAGTTAACAGCGGGCGGAGCCCTAGGAACATATTCGGTATGTTCTTTTTGGCTAAAGTTTATAGCTTTTAGTTGTGCCTTGTGGTTTTTTGGCTGTTCGTGTGAGAGACTACAGAGTAACAGAAACTCACGTACGGTTTTTACCGATATAAATGAAGTCGGTATAGTATGTACTATAATTAACTAGTAGACTCTATCTTAAAAAGACATTCTGTTTAAAAACTAGTTACTATAAAAAATTCGGTCGTGACTACCCAAGCTCAGATCCTGCGGCCCCATAGGAGCTTTGGGAGGCACACGGTATATACAAGATCCGGAGGAATTTTTTTAATAATCTATTTTTTATTCTGAATTACAGTAATATACATGTATTTTTTTATTTTACAGTATTAGCCATCTGGCGCTTCACGGTTGGGCAGCATGGGCAAGTCAAAATTAGTAATGTCGGAACCCACAACATTGAAAGTGCATTATAGTATTGGTACTATTCGTGAAGGTCCATATGTTGTTGCCCTGAGCAGTTTCCCACAAGTCAGTTTAGTACACCCAGACGCGAAGAATGCTCTAATCGAAGATGTCCTACACTGGTTCACACGTAGTTTCTCCTTGGACCCCGATGTGTGCAGTGTCATTCCACATGGGCTTTGGAGTCGGTATGCCACACACATTCGGTGGGAGTTGAGGAGACTGATGCGCACGGTTGCATGGAAGAGTTTTGTGGAGGACTGCTGATGACGTGGATACAAGTGCGTGCTACTCGTTCAACCATGTCCAAAGGAAGTCATAGGAGGTATGGATTGGTGGCAGCATCTCGGACGTGTAGTGCGTGCTTCATCAAGAGGATGTGACAAGCGATGTTGCGGAGGCAAAACCAGAATATTGTACACTGCACGCTGAGCCCACCTGACAGGCGAATGCATATATTGCTAAGGCAGATCAGGAAGATCGTACTATGCAAGCTAAGCCCACTAGACAGGCAGACGCAGGGGAGTATGTCGATAACATAGTGCGTCAGATGGAGATCGATGACCGGATGGCTTGGGCCGAGAAGGAAGCTTTACAAGAGGATGGCGATGACTCTTTCGATGAGGACGAAGGTCCCATGCCACATGTATGGAATAGGGTGAATGTTTAGGGCCTTTCGCGTACACGATAGGCATGAATCACCATGAAAATACCATGGTACAGAGGTTCGACTTCATTCATGTTTGTTGACAAGGGATCACTGAAGGATGCCATTAAGTTGTGGGCTTATCCATGCAGTGGACATTTTGGGTCTTAAAATTTAGCCAGGAGTAGTACACCATGGTCTACGAGTAGATTGGTTGTCCTTAGCATGTGCACGCACGTAGACCCAAGTACGGAACTCACTAGGTTGTCTCGAAGGTGGAGCCACACTCCTGCGTGCTCAGTAGTGTTTTGCCGAAGCATCACAACCTGACATCTACCTTCGTAGACAATCTCATGTATGGAGAGATAGTAAAGAAGGACCTAGAGGCCAAGCACATCATGGTGGCTATTGAGCAAAAATTCAAGTACATGATTAGATATGCCAAGGCATATCATGCGAAGTAGAAGGCTTTGGAAAGGAGGTTCAATTCTTTCGAGGCAAATTATGACAACCTTCCTCATATGCTCGAGTTGCTATGGGACATGACCCCATGCACATACATTACTGTGAAGAACAAGCTATCAAGAAGACTGCTCATGAGGAGGAGCACGAGAGAAAGCAAGAACTGGCGGCTAGGGCCGCCAACAAGGACTACAACGTGGACCTCAGAAGGAAGGGCAAATGGCCACATTCATGCAGTAGTTTCACCCTCTTCGTCCATATATCCTATGTATTTCTAATTCCCTAAATATTTCTAATTCTAGTTCGTCAGTTTGCGTGCCACGTAACCTCCCTTGCCAGATCAACTGTCATGTTATTATCGTTATGCATCCAAAGTTCTCCTTCGTGAATGAATTCCCTGTTGCATCACAATATCACTTACCTTCCTACGTACGAATCATTGCTAGCTCAATAGTCTTCATAAAATTTTTCAGAAATTTATCCCACTACAACAACATACGACGATCACAAAATGTTATTGTGAGTCTAACATATTTTGTACCATTTAAAATCTATGAAAATCACAAACAGACCAACCAATCAAAAAAATAACAACGTACAAACAAGATTTGCTAAATATATTACTTACAAAAATTGCCATTTACTCTCTCACAATTATTTCCACAGGCTTAATAAAATAAAAATATTATTATTTTAAATCGCCTAGCCATCGGGCGACTAGGGCTAAGTCACTCAACCAAATTGAGCGACTAGGCACTAGTCGCCCCATGGTTGGGCGACACATGCTATCAAAACTATGCAATGGACAATAACTATGCAATTGAAACTAACGAATTGAAAACTAACAAAACTCACAAGATGCAAACAAATTGAAAAGTAAGGCTAGGATTTTTTCCGGCTTTGTATATAAGACAGAAAACAAAATCTAACTAAGGATAAAAGATTGATCCTACCGTGTCAACCCGATGCTCTGATACCAAGATGATACGGGAGTGCCCGATCTTCACGACGTAGGATCTCTCTTGAAAGATAAATATGTGGCTAACCTAAAATCCCATGAATTCTGATGAACGGAAGCACATGATTACCGCCTCGATTATAGACTCCTATGTACTAGAATTCAACTAGAAACACGCTCTAGATTTACGTCTTATTACCTCACCAAGAAAGACGACTTTGTTGGTCTATGACTGATAACCAGTAATTTGGTGGAATGCTAATTAGTCGGCTTCCCAACTCTCATGGCAATGCACAACATAAATCAAAGAGCAAGAAATTGCTTTAACTCAAAATTAACGTTCAAGTGTTATAAGGGACGGTGCTTGCTACATGCCAGGAAGTTAATCACTACTGAAAATGCATGGTTTATCAAGAAGTGTTTAGCTGATGTTGTTGCAATAATGCGATTATGTTTCAGTATGTTGCACTTCAATGAGGCCAGCGACTTAGGGAAAAAGAAGTGCCCATATGGTCTGGTTCATATTAAGGTTGTTGCTGACATATTTACAATATTCAAGTGCGTGTATCTTGTGCTGTCACGTAAAAGAGAGACCTGCTAAAAAATGAAGTGCTTATATCATTTGTTTGCCTTCCTGTTCATCATTATAAGCAGTGATTTTAGGCCCTATATTAGTATAGTGTGACATGTAACAATTGGCTCTCATTTGTCAGATTAGGAGCAGGATAAGTTCAAGTGCACATTTCCTCTTTCAACTACTTTGAACTGTTTTAGATATGGAGAGTTAAGCAGGATCTTCCTGATCTTAACAAAGCATCGTCGAGATGTGTACTGCACTTGGTTCATTTTGCGCAAACTGATGCCACCTGATACTGCTCATGCATACAACAAAATTACGTTGTTCAATTTGTGCACATATATCTCCATGTTCCATTGAAGGATAACAAAATAACACCCCAAGAGGAAAAGGCACGTTATTCTCGGTATTTACGTTGTCTTTTTGAACAAATTAATTTTTCAGCATTCAGTACCCTGCAGTCCTGCACTATTCGTCTATTTAGTGTTTTTCAGTTGTATATATCATCAGGTGCATCATTCAGTGGATTACGTGCACTAAAACCACATTAATGAGGGCGATGACCAAACCTGCGTCTAAAAAAATAAACAAGATACGACAAAATATGACCAAACCTGACTTCATTGGGCGAATCTTTCATAAATCATGACTAAACTTCGATAGTAGTACAGCAAATGCAAGGTAAAGTTTGCAACAGAATCCACAAAATATATAATCGGTGGAGTTAGGTATAGAGAAAAGGAGTCATCTCATAGATTCCGACCACATCAAACTATGAAAAAAAAATTATTTGATACAACAATTGCAATAACAATCAGGCAACTGAAAGCCTATTTGATACAGGGATCTGCTTGGCATAAAATAAGAATGCCGTAATCTCAAAAAAGTCAAGCAAACGCCATATACTCTAAAAGCGTTATAAAACATCTCTATTAAAAAAGGAGCATTGTCCTCGGCAAAACTGAAGACCTCGTCCACCAACCTCGACTTTAAAGCAGCGAAAACCGTGTGATTCGAGCTCTGCAGTGACTTTCTCCAAAACTAAGTTGGACAATACTGAAATTCATGTCAAGGAAGCATTGTGCATCACTGCTTAGTAGACATAAATCACATGCATATCAAAAGATTTGTAAAGCTCAAATATAATTACTTGTATGTGGATATGCTGAAAGCTCAAGGAAGTACCATATAATAATCTTTCTTAAACCAGAATACAAGAATGTCATGTAGCTACCGTGAAATGGGTTTGTATGCAGACATATTGATTAAGTAGGTAATTGTAGCACAATTCAGAACCCATATCTGGAGATTTGAGGATATTTACAGCTATAAAGCATTGGTAAAACATTAAGCATTTTTCGATTCCTCTTGCTACATTAGTAGTTCAACTAATTTAGTTCATGAGAATACATAAGATTTCAGATTCTTTTCACGTGTAAAATTTAAGTGATGAGCATTTCACTTTTATTGACAAATCATCGTAATTTTGACATTCCTATCATGTCAAATTCATAGCAGTGAATATCGAAGACTGCATTTATGCACACTCAATTTCTGCAAACCTGAAGTTTAAATGTTATGTAGAAAGCAACCAAAAGGGAATCATGCGTTGAATGTATGGTATTTATGTGATATAAAAGCCATGAAGGAAAAGCTACAAAGAGTAAGACATAAAAGGATACGAGTTGGTATCAAAGTCAAAACACAGCCTCCACCGCCAGCTCCAGTCAGCTTAGAGACCAAGTTATATTTCAAAGTTGTTTGCAGCACAGTTTCTATAGAAGAATGACTGACTCCCATGCACTGAAGCAAGCCTTGGTTCATCTCCATGAATTTTGCTAGTTTTTCCTCCTTTGAGGTGATGGCTATCTCATCATTAGCTTCTAACTCAACAATGTTTGAAAGTTCTTCACTAATAGAGTTCACTGCATGGAAGACAGAAGCCATTGCATCGGGATGCCTAGAGGCTCTTTCAGATACACCAGCAACCAGGGTTTTGTATTCCTACCAACCCTTGTATCAGTAATGAGCATTTTGACTGGGTTGCTAGGTTTAAGATTTGTCAATTCCCCCTTCTTGAATTTGATCATGCTTCCTAACATTCATGCAACAGACTTAGTAAAAGCACAACAACAACAAGAAATAATGAGGTAGCAGTTAAAGTTCAGATGCTTTCTGTGAAAATGACTCAAATGAGCACAATATGCAGAAGATATCCATGACTGAACTCCTAAACTTAAAAAGATATTTTAATTAAAACTAGAAGATGTAAATGCACTCCCATTAGCTGCATCAGGCACCTATTGATTTGTCCATGGGTGGACACTTATCCCAGTTCCCACTAGTTGTATCATCTATCCATCTAGATGAAATAAATAAGCATTCCTGACTGCAACTACAACAGTGGTGGCATTGAGCAACCACGCAGTAAGTGATTGTGAAACAACCGCATATAACCTCAATACAGATTCCTACACTACAGGCAATCTTAATTGCAAAGGCATTTTGGTACCAATTGATAGATTATAACTAATCGAAGGTAACAGCATACCAAAAGTGCTAACAGCATTGTCGATGCCAGAAGGCTTGCCATGAATGATCTTCTCCCCTTGGAACGCCCACCGGTTAACCAGCTCAAGATCGTCCTTCCCAAACAACTCCCACTCTTCACCACCACCACCTCCTCCCGCACTGACTGCACCGGCAGCCGTCAATAATGCCCCTGACAATGATACACAGAACGCGGCCAAAGACCCAAGCCCCGAGCCCATCGGCAGGTCCGAGCTCACTACCACTTTCCCGGTGTACACCTACACAAGAACACAAACAATAACAATAGTTTGTTTTTTTTTTTTTGCGAGAACAAGTTTACTATTAGGAAGTGTCAGCACTTGAAGGTTGTTTGGGACAAAGCTACTAACCCCAATATTGAGGTGTAGAGGAAGAGGAAGGTGGAGAGGCCGGCAGAGAGCCAAATCTTGGCCTCGGGGATCTCGTGTTGCTCCAAGAGCTTGGCGATGGCGGCCAGCTCGGCTGGGGAGCACGGCCTCGGCGCCTCCAACACCGCCTTGCAGCCCTCCCCCAGCGCCTCGCGGAGGCGCGAGCACGGCCACGAGAAGGCGAGGGCCCAGTCCCTCGTGTCCACCTCCACACAAGATCGCCGGGCCGCCACCCTCGCTTTGCAAAGGTCACAAGACAACAAGCGGTGAGAAAGGCAGCGCCAAGAAAAGAAAGGATCCAAGAATCGGGTTTCTTGATCCGGGTTGGGGTATACACTGATGGGACGAGGCGGAGGAGGACGGGTGTAGAGATCGATGGCGGCGGCGACGGCGGCGGAGCCGTGGACGACGGCGTGCTCGCCAGCGAGGATGATCTTGCCTGGCGCACGTGCGCGAACCTCCATTGATCCGATCTCTGGTTGTCTAATAACTCGCATTTTGTTGAGTGCCTTCCTGGGCCCTCGGCCCGTTCATATTGGTTTGGTGAGTTAATACAAACAGCTAGTTTTCTAAAACGGCCTCTTTACTTTTTCTATTGCTATCTCGTTTTTCTATTGCTATCTCGTTTTAAAATAAGATAGAAATCATAGACGCGTCATATCTCACTAGTCTCACTTTTATCTTGTGTACACAATCTCTTCCTAACTTTCCCCTCTACTCATCGTCTTTTAAAAATCACTTTTTCTATTCATTTTAGCCCTCGGCCGCAGCGAATAGAAACAGAAGCTAGTGCGTATCGGAAACATCGAGATAATTTTGCAGTATAACTTTTGCATGTGCTCGACGTTATCAACGAGAGAGCGTGACATAATAATAAATTGAAGCCGGGTGAAGGAAGGTAACAGTGGGCGGAGCCCTAGGAACATATTAGGTTTGTTCTTTTTGGCTAAAGTTTATAGCTTTTAGTTGTGCCTTGTGATTTTTTGGCTATTCGTGTGAGAGACTACAGAGTAACAGAAATTCACATGCGGTTTTTTGCCGATATAAATAAAGTCGGTACAGTATGTACTATAATTAACTAGTAGACTCTATCTTAAAAAGATATTCTGTTTAAAAACTAGTTACTATAAAAAATCAAAAATAGATCTTAGAAGTCGAAAAGAACCAACCCATTAGCTTAGATTGGCTTATCGACCTCATTCCGGAACATACCATTTGAGTGAGCGAAACGGAACAGCAGGAGTTGTGTTCAGTCTCGGCTCAAATTCCAACGGTCATCTTGGCCCATTTTGGCTATTCTGCCCAAAAACTGCCATTTCGATACAGTCGTTGTATGCAAATCAGAATAAAATCGTAGCAGCCCAAACTTGGGATCTAATTTTAAATTATATTAACTTCGTGAATTTCATAATTTTTTGTTGAATTTCAAGAATTTCCAAATGCTTACCTTGAATTTGAAATTTAAAAATAAACTTTCTTAGCTCAAGAATCAAATTTCAAGATTTCAAAATTTAATTTGTGTGCTTCTCATAATCTCCTAAAATCCTTGTGTGAATATCCTTCCTGGATTTCAAATTTAAATTAAAACCAAATTGAAAATCTCAAGATAAAATTTTAAATTCACGAAATTGTCCCCGCCTCCTTCCTCCTCTCATTCCTATAAATTGTGCCGGAGGCTTCCCCTTGCCCCCTCTTGCTTTTTGCAACATGCCCGAGCCCCTTCTCCACTCTCTAGCTCAAACTAAGCTCGAGGGCCACCACTACCGCGCCAGCCGCCACCTCCACACCGTATTCTAGCCAACTCGATAAACTTTTCCCCCAAACCATCCATGTCATGACGTGTTCCACACCCCTAGCATCATTTCCCCTCATTCAATTCCAGGTTTCTTCCATAGAAACACATGAGCGCTGTCTTCTTCCTCAACTCCTGTAAACCTTCTATTGCCGATGCCATTTCTCCCCTAGTTTCCCTTCGATTCCTCCTCACAGGAGCATCTCCTCAACTCTCTCCATTCCCCACCTCTGATTTGGGCTAGTTTTCCCCAAGAAGTCGTAGCCACAGAGGGCTCACCACACCACCGGTCGCCGCCGCTAGCCCACACTAGCTCGCCTCTACCTTCACCACCCCTTGCCTTATAGATTCTCATGACGTGCTCCATTTTTTGGTTTAGTCATCCGGTTGCAGTCACCACCATAGCCATGGCCTGGCCACCGTCAGACCCAATCGTGCCACCACTACAGTCCTCCTCTCACGCCGTCACCTCCCAGAGCACATACTCCATCCAAGCAACCCATTTTCCATTGGCACCACCTCCTAGGCCCCTGCTTGCCATTGCCAATGCCTCCAGAGACGAGCCCGTCGTCTCCCTTGCTTTTCCCTATGCTGCCCACCCTCTCTGTTTGTCTCTTTCTCCCTCAGTGTAAGCAGAAGTAAATGACCAATGGGCCTTGCCCTTTTGTTCACTGCATAAACCAGTCCCCACTTGAGACGTCAATGACCAGTTGTCAGACCCGGATTTTTCAATCTAGAATTGTAACATCCTAAATTTCAAGTGTTTAAAAATATGGAATTTTAAATCTTTTCTTGCAATTTGCTGGCATTCAAATTTCTTTTGAAAATTTATTTGAAATTTTTTGAGTTTTGTTACATGCAAATAAATATAATGAGAAATAATATCCAAAGTGAAAATAATAATGGTGTTAATAAAAGATATGGGAATAATATAAAATAATTAATTATGAATTTTAAACCAATTTTCAATTACACTCAAATCCAAACTAAAATTGAAATTTTAAACTCAAACCGAGAATCAAACAACCGCATCTAAATACTTGAACTGAAAATTCAATTTTTGAATCTTAACATCCTGCAAAACTGGAAATCAGTAATCTTAAATATGAAATAGAAATTCAAATTCAAAATCCAAAGATCGCTAAACCTTATCATTTCTCTCGTTCTTTCCCATTTTCCCTCTCTTGCATGTGGGCTCCACTTCTTTTTCTCTTTCCTCCTCCCTCTATCTTGCTTCTGGGCCCCACTTCTTTTTCTCTTTCCTCCTCCCTCTCTCCCGATTTCTCTTATGCCGCTGGGCCCGGGTTGCCTCCCCTCCTTTTCTCTTTATTCTCCTCCTCTCCCCGTTCTTTCTTTTTCTCGCTCCATCTTATTGGCAGCCATGCGCCCGCGTCGCCTCGTTCCAGTGTTCTCTTCGCCACTGTTCCCGTGTCACCGCGCGCCTGTTCCCGTCGACATCTTGTCCTCTCTGCCCATGCCCTGCCGCTCCACTACATGCACCGCACGCCGCCGTCGCCGCGCCCACGTCGCTGTCGCCATCCCACGCCCTGTGCTCCGGTCGTCGGCAGCAGTGGCGCCACAGTGACCCCTCCGCTGCTATAAGTAGCCCTGCAGCCCCATTATTTTCCCCTGGCTCCTCCCCTCCTCAGCCCAAGCTCAGGTGCCAACCCAAAGCACCGGCCACCGCTGTCTTACATTGCCCCGGCCGCTCCGGCAAACACCACGGCCAATTGACTACGTCACGGCGTGTCCCCGCTCCCCATCTATTTTCCCTCTAGCCTAATTAAAAAACCTCGTGCCAAACCAGCCGGAATACCTTTCTTCCTCAAAACAGACCGCCGCCGCCATTTCTGCCACCAACTCATCCTCGGGCAACCTCTCTACGATTCCTCGCCGGGAGCATCCCCTCGGTGCCCTGAACATTCTCCAATCGAGCTCCTCCCTCCACGATGGCCTCCCCGCGCCGCCCATGGCCTCTGTCGCCGGCTCACCTCAGCCCCTCTCCCGCTCGGCCAACCCCATGTTAATGAACCTTCTCCAACCGAGCTCCTCCCTCCACGGTGGCCTCCCCACACCGCCCATGGCCTCTACCGCCGGCTCACCTCAGCCCCTCTCCCGCTCGGCCAACCCCATGTTAAGCTTCCGTTGTACCCCCTACTGCTCACGCGCACTTCAATTCCCCCTCTCCTCCACGCCGGCGTCATCACCCCATGGCCACTAGCCGCCGACCGCTCAAGCAGCCGCCCAAGCCAACCTACGTTGTCCTGGGCTGCGCCACCTCCTCCACTAGCTTCCTCGCCTCCTCGGGAACCCTTTTTGCCGGTCACTGCCGCCTCCCCGGCCACCTCTTATCTCTTCTGTTTGTGTGCGATAAATTTGTCAGCCCAGGGCCTTCGCCCAGTTGACTAGCCGATGCAAGCCTCACCCGCGAGCGCACAAGTCTTCGGTTCGAATCCCATCGGCCGCACCTTTTCTGCTTATTTTTATTTTATTTTCTTTAATCCTTTTCAATTAAGGAAAAATAGGAAATAATTCAAGGAAGCTAATAAATTTGGTTGGGATGTAGAATAATATTACTTAAGATTTAATATTGGATTAAATGTCATATATGAGTAGCTAATGTAGTTTGGAACATTTAATTAAAATCTAATTATTAATTAAAGGAATTAATAAAAGATGACTTTGGTTAAGTATTCAAATTTAATAAAGATCCCAATTAAAACGACATTCAAGTTAAAGTTAAAGGGAAATAAATTGGATATTATGTTTAACTATAAAAGTAAGGTTTTGAATTAAAGATTACTCTTAATTATAGCTAAAACATATGCCCTGAATATTAACGATTGACAAAGTAATGCTCAGCTAAACTCGTACATCGCATAAGTCTAACCTGACTCATGGAACTTCCTTAATAATTATTAAAATAATAAAAAAGTTATTAATAAAAATATCGAGTCATCGATTCTACCATCACCGTGCCTATCCATCGTCAAGTCTCGAATCGAAATATTCCTATATCCTAAACCCTCCTTGACATCTGTCTCGGTAGATTTCTCTCCTTCATTCTTCCCTTCGTTCCAATCCCTTTAATACTGCCAAAACTCCGCGCCCAATCACCATGACTCAAATCACCCATTAACTCATAGTAAAGATAAATTGAGTTTATTCGGATTTATATGGATCTTTTGAGTTATTTGCCTTTATTTGTATTCAGTTGTTTAGCGCGTAATTAGAAATAGGAGTCCTGAAGAATCAATAGATCAAGCGAAGCCATGATTGAGGTGATGATAAAGACCAGAAGTTTAGGACCCTCAAATAAGAAAGCTTTGAGTGAGTTCAAGATCGCGGTAAACCACGCAAGGCGAGTTAATACTTTGATCATGTTGAACCTACATTTTCTACAAATTAATTCCGTTTTAAATTAGCAAATTGCATGCTGTTATTTTATGTGCAAATTTATGTTGAATTTCATATTCTAGTTATATGCCCATTAATGATATTGCTAGTATTACACTCATTTTGGACACTTGAATATCTGAGTCTTGTCACCTTAGTGAAATTTATAATGGTACGACTTTCGAAAATAAGTCCGTAAATATACGTCATTGCTTAGTACTGCTTAGACAATTAGGGGCACCAAAATGTCCTAAGTATTACTTTCAATCATGAGAATCTGTTTTGGGAAGTTATGGTGGAAATACTGATATATTTTGGTATGACTATTTTATGCTCCTAAAAACTCCAACTTACTTAAATATCTGGGCGGATGGTTCGAGGGCTGGTTCAGTGGTGCACGAGAGTGTGGTTAGTGGTAGAACCGCCCAGATAACCCTAAGGACTGAATCTTGTCATGACCTCCTGTGTAAGACAAGTACAACCACAAGTCTGTAAATTACAACTTGGCTTAGTAGATTTACTGGACCCTGAAAGTCATCTCATCAATTGAGGAGGTGAGGTAGTGCAAGTTGTTGTCTATGTGATGACTTGAATGGGACACTCGTTGAGGGTGAAGTTTACTGCAGCGCGCTAGTCAGTGTGGATAGTCCAGCTACTAGCCGATAGGGGTAGAACATCTCGCACAACTTATGGGACCCATCGCAAATGGGAGAATCCCATATGGGTGAGCTGATGGAAGGGGCAAGGTATTTCGAAAAGTTACTGTGATGATCTACTCAACTACACAACTAAGGAATCGTGTGGAGCAACGAGCGGATTGTCTCTTGTGGGTAAAGTGTACCAACTCTGCAGTGTCAAAACTATTTGATTAACTGTGCCCACGATCAAGGGCGGATATGGGAACTTAACCATGCATAGTTCTATTTCAAAAACTTTGTGTGTGGAATTGGAAAAGTGGAGGGTAGTGGAAAGCTCTGATTTGTGTTGCCCTGGGTGTCGCCCCAGTGATAATGTAAGTAGTCATAACGCTAAAAGGTTAGCATATGGTGCAGAAGCCATGTAATGGTAGATGGTATCTGGATCGCTATTATTATTGCATTCTTTCACACATTATGTTTTAGTTTAAACTGTTAGGTCTCAGAAAATTTCTATGTATCATATTTTAGAAAGCAATTTATGGCAAATAAAATAACCCGAGCCTTTTCTTGATAAGCCATGCATGTTATCTATTTGCATCCTGTGTGTTGGCTCGTGGAGCACAGTGGTTTGTACTCACCCTCGCTCACTTAACTAATCCAGAATCAAGAGTCAGATCGCTACATTTCGGCAACACTTGGTCATGATGATGAAGAAGATGATGATGTCGAGAACTAGGTTGCGTACCCCAGTTGGTTGTCGTGGGCACGTCTTGAGGGTCCCACCAAGGTGCTTCGATTCGTTGTTGCATTTTATTGATTTCAGCCTGCTCGGCCCATGAGTAAGTCTACTATTATATTTACACTTTCGTATGGTATGTATTTTGATGTTCATTATTGTATCTGTGAGCATTATCTACTGATCCAGGGAATAGTGTGGTGGAATCACAGAGGATTCTAGATTGTAAAATCTGGGTTCGACAAGAATCCCCTTGAAACACCGCACTATTCCCTAGATCAGTAGATAGTGCTCACAAGTACATTGTTGTATCATCTCATACATCGCATGAAGCATAATAAGCCATAATGTTACATATCAGAGTTTGAAATACACCGTGTCGGGCGACAGTTTTACACAAGGGCCGACCAGGCCAAATATCTACATACAAAAGGCCGCAACGGTAATATACGCAAAAGTAAGACCATAATCCATAGGCAAGCGACTGAGGGGTAAATGTGTGTAATATATATTATCTGAACTCAAATAATATATGTGCACACAATCTCACTGGTGAGTCCGACGGTAACTGCTGCAAGACCAACCAATCCGCCCTACTAACAACAAAGCGTCAAACAACTCAATAAATCGATCTCAACAAATAGCAGAAACAAGAAGCACAGTGATCTAAGCAAACCTTCCGGTGGTTCGCCTGTAGCGAGTAGGTGAAATCATTGGTAGCAGCGTGATCATAACCGATATCTTCTCGTGCTCCCCCGCCATCGCCATCTACTTCACGATCCCCTCAATCTGAACAAACGCCCCTATCACAAAAAAAATTCCACCTCAAAACCCACCACAAAGGAATCAAAATCACATTGGCAATTGGCAAACCTCGAGATGCTGAGCAGCCTCACTGTAAGTTCAACGGTAACTGCCGTAAGACCAATCAATCTGCGTTGCTAACAACAAAGTGCCAAACAACTCAACAAATCCGGTCTCAAGCAACAACAGAAACAAGAAGCACAACGATCTGAGCAAAGCTTCTAGTGGTTCCCCTGCGATCACAACCAATATCTTGCCATGCTCTCTCGCCATCGCCAGCTACTTCACGATCCTCTCAATCTGAACAAACACCCCCATCACAAAAAAATTCCACCTCAAAACCTGCCACAAAAGAATCGAGATCCCTTACCTCGAGTGTGGTGTTCTTCCACTTCTCATATAGCTTGTCGGAGAGGTTGCGCAGCACGACACCAAGGATGATGGAGAGGGAGGATTGAAGGGACGCAAATGAGGCCACGGATTCAGCGGCGTGGAGGAGCACAGAGGCCAAGGGCGTGCGGCAAGGAGGTGAAGGAGAGGTTGGAGGTGTGGAGGCAGTCAGAGCGGATGCGGAGGTGGTTGATGGCTCGTTTGCAAAGTCAGCGGTGTGGAGGAGGGCGGCGACCATGGGTGCACGGTACGTGGAGGCGTAGGAGAGTCCAGAGGCATGGAGGCAGTTCGAGCGAATACAAAGGCGGTCGATGAGGAGGCTGTGGTCGAGAGTGGAGAGTAGGGTGGAGCATCAACGACGGGTAGTAGTGGAGTAGGAGAACAATGCGGGTGATGCATTCGGGAGGAAGGCTAGAGGGTTGCGTGATTGTGCGTAGCTGTCATGGGAATAGGGTGAGGCACTATTGAAAACAAGACAAACGTTAGTGCGTATTATTACTACAACTACCAAATACGCAAAAGCTTTTCTTGAAATAGTAAAAAAATGGCATTCACAAATTGTATTTCTTGCCCCATAATTCGAAAAGTATGGTTTTCGTATAGAGTGTTTTTCAAACACTGCAATATGTAATGCCCTAACCCAAATTCGCTCAAAGCCTAGTCCACCCATAGAGCGAGCCCACGCATACATGGCACCTCACTTACACTTTTGTCCTTACTTCTGAGAGATCATGTGGAGGTCATCCTGTGTGTATGATGAGTAATTGACATCGGTTTAGCAAAGTCGAGTTTGAGTTAGTTGGTTCGGACCTTGACGTTGCGTGGTGTAACGGGCTCGGTTGGACTTGGTCAAACTTGGTCGTATGGGATTAGGATGCATATTCTGATGATTCGACGGGTTTGAACTTTATTATGCTTACATGTATCGAGCGGTGCTATATGACGGTTTGCTTGTCTGTATGGTTGTAGGACTTCGGAGCTAGGTCGTGGTGAGATGTGGGAGGACCAGGACTAGGCACAGGAGGTGTTGAGGTCCAGATGGTCGGAGACATCGAAGATGATCGAGGCTGCTGAGGTGGTTACTAGTCGGAAGACGAGGAACCGGAGCTGCAGCTACCGGAGGTGGACACGACGGGCAACGGCGAGGTGGATCGGGACTAGGCTCAGGGAGGAGTCGGAGGTCCAGACGGTCGGATGCCGGGTGAAGTCGTGTGTAGCGGAGTAGACCAGGACTAGACTCAGGGAGGAGTTGAGGTTCAGACGGTCGGATACCGGTTGCGGTCATGTGCGGCGGAACGGACCGGGACTAGACTCAGGAGGAGTCAGAGGTCTAGTCGGTCGGAGTCAAGTGCGGTCGTGCGTGATCGACAAGAAAGCAGGAAGCTTCTGGGAAGGAGCGTGAGGGGCAATTCGGGAAAATTGACTCAGACACGCGGAAGCGGATTCGGTTGGCGCTAATGGATAAAGCGCAGAGTTGTTGAGAGTTAAATGGATAAAGCAAATGGGGAACCCGTTAGTGGAAGGCTATAAATAGAGAGGGTGTTCTCTAGAGCCACTTGAGGGTTTTTATGTGCTTGCTCTCCATGTTGTGTGTGTCTTTTCTTTTTTGTTGTGAGGAGTAGTTGGGCAGAGCAATGTTTGTCCATGTCTATGTGTGTGTCTGAGAGTTGGTGTTGTGTTTTAGCTTTGTTGCGTGTGTTCCCTCAGGAGGAAAGGATGAGCATGAACTGGATGTATTCATTCACTCATATTAATCGTGTATGTCACTGTATTGATCTCATGAAATCATGTGTTTGAGTTGTTCTAAGTTCTTGCTTTTCTCAGTGTGGTTATACTTTAGTTCTTTATTTGTGACTCTCTGTTCTTCTGTTCTTGCAATTTTTCCCCGTTGAGATCTTGTTCTTTTAGCTGCAGAATTTTCTTGCTTTGAACTGGGAAACTTCTTTAAGCCCCTTGGCTAGCACTTCCCGAAAGCAAAGATTTCCAAAGCAATTCTTCTTCCAAGAATTTGATCACTACTCCTTCCTCTGTTCCAGTTTTGGCTAGGGTTCACTGTGCGGGGAAGCAGAGGAACCGTGATCTTTTGATTTCCTCTTGAGTTGAAGGTTCTTTGTCTTGTGAAGCTTGAGAGCTCTCAGCTATATAATCTGTAGACCACCTTTTGCTCTCAATCTTGTTTCTTTTGGTGCTCAGACCTTCATCTTCTTAGTTTTCTGTTCACCATTTCATTTCTTCAATTTACTGCTCTGTCTATTGTCAATTTTCAGCTGAGGTCCCGTTTTGTTCGGTTCTTCTTGTTCCTGAGGTCCATCTTCTGTTTGGTTTATTTTTCTCAATCGAATGATTTGAAGAGAGCAGAAATTGATCGATTCTTGTGTCTGTTTTGGGACTCTTCAGTATCTTTTGAACCGACAAGACGCTGTCTGTTGATTCTGTTAACCGCTCTACTTTCCTCCCCGCATTCCTTTTTCGATTATTTCTTTTGCTTTTATTGTTTCTCTTTGCAGCAAGTGCTTTCTTCTTTTGAATCTCTCCTTTGAGCAGTACTGTTTTCAGATACTTGGTGTCGAGATCTGAGACTTTGGCCAAGCCTTTTAGGCTCTCTTTGCGATCTCGGTGTGCTCGCTCTTCATCCATTTCTCTGAAGTCTGCTCCTCAATCGAATCACCTACTCGGCTATGCACCACGGGTTTTGTGATTTCAGCTATACGATTTAAAACATCGATTCCTTTGGCACGAGACAAGCGGTCATCGATCGGCAATTTCTCGTGTTCTGTCCTCTTTGTATTCTTGTTCTAGTCTGCTTTTCTAGCGGCGGTTTTGGTTTTCTTCAGTCGCCAATCCTTGTTTTCTTTCCTGGTCGACCAAAGCAAAACCATTGGATAGTCCAGGTGCCTGTGCGGTCTAACCGAGCCTCTCTCCTGAAGTCAAACCGATTGAGGTTTTGCCATCGAACCACCGCTAGATCTGCCGCAAATTTCAGTTTGACAAAAACACACACCATCTTTTTTTTCATTTTTCTACTAGCGATCTGTGCTTTTAATAGCGACAACATTCGGCAGTGATCAATTTCTTCTGCATTTTTAGGTTTTCATGTGTACAACGTTTGTCTGCTTGTTCGTTTGAAAACAAATTGAGAATCGATCTCTCGGGCGATCGAAATCAACTTTCATTGGTGGTTTCACCTAAGATTTATCATTTTGCTTGTTCATCTGTCAGTCTGGCTTTTGGCTTCCATTGAGTGAACTTCTTTTGTCTCCATAGCTGGTATAGCTATTGAAGAAGAAGTAAGTTTTGTGGATACTTTAAGGCATTTTTGAAGGCACCATTCACCCCCCCTCTGTTGCCATTTTCGATCCTACAACTTCACGTAAAGGGCTCATCCAAAGGTACTACGCTTGGACCCAACAGGTATTATATAATACTACATCTCACTTTAAACAAGTAATATGGGACTAATCCCACCAACACTCACTTTAGACAAATAAATGTGGGACTAAGTTACCAACACTCCACATGAGCCACCACACTAATGGACCAGGAATATTACATTCACCCCCTCAAGGGCTAACACCCCAACAACACACTGTATAATTGGCTAATACCAGAACCACCTCTTGGTACAATCTAGTGCTAACATATATGACATACCGTGTATCCACTCTGGGCCTACATGTGCCATGTGTCATATGCTCGCTATGCACATATGCCCGTGCTCGTGCAACAAACATTGATACTCTTATACCATATTTAACACCCTGGCCAAAATTCGCCCAAATACTAGCATCCCCGTGGGACGAGCCCACATATGCATAGCACTCTGCTTACACTTTCGTCCTTTTTTCATATAAAAGAATTAGTCCGGATGTGCTATATTACTTTACAAGTAATATGGGACTAATCCCACTAACACTCCACATGAAGTGTAGATTTGGAATATGTGCACTCAAAAGCTCTAGCTATCGACATCTTTTTAAATATCTAGAATGGATAGATAAAAAGCAAACAAGTGTAGATTTGTCTCGAAAGGTACTATCATTATATTATAATTTTATTAAGTATTATAAATATATTATAATAAAAAATTATTGGTCAAAATTATGTTTTGGAGACTGTGTCGACGAGATGTGTTTCTAATGGGTAATTATCGAGAGTGGCCATTATTTGGTTGTTTACTTTATTTACATGTGACTAAAAAGAGACAAGCCGCAGCTAAAAGCCAAAAGCCGCAGCCAAAAAGAACAGGCCATATGGCTTTCTAGTTGCAGCAAACTACGTAAAGATAGCAAGGTTTCGAGGTGAAAGTGTATGTTGAAAAATATATTCTTTTAAAGTGATTTTGATGTCAATGACACATACTTAGCCCCTATTCATGTTGGCTGGTGGTGGTGGCTTTTGGTTGAAAAGAAATAGTAGTGGTTGAAAGAAGTAATTTTACAAAGAGGGGCGAGCAATGAGGAAAGTGAGGGAGAGATATGTGTGTGAGATGGGAGCAAGATGAGCGGGATGTGTGATACGCCCGTAACCTCTTGCGTTATCCTCATAGCAAGATGAGAGTAAGAAAAGTGAAAAATCCGCTTCAAAAATCTAGGTATTCGTATTGAATTCTAATTTCTCCGAACAGAAGCCAGAAACAAATATAAACATGCTCTTAAACTCAACTTAAACCTATGGTTCGTTGATGTTGGAGTTTGTTGGTTGTATGTCATCCACCCAAGCAATAATTTCGACAACTGCCTTAACATATGCTATCCGTCTTTTTTTTTATTTGATGTTTTCGAATTGATCACATTTATTAAGGAAGAAACTCCAATTAAATTTGTGCCTTCTTACTATCTCATTGAATTTATATGTCTCCTAAACCACCTATCTTTAATTTTAGTGACCAATGAACACAGAAATTGAGTCTTGTAAAATGTATCCACATGGTAACAAATGCGGCAACGGTGGTGTGTAAGGTTTTATCTGTGCCACCAATGCCACATGGTCGATGAACAAAGGGAACTCCAAATAATGAGCTTATTTTTGGAGTTTAAGGAAAAAACTCATTTTTGTTATATAGGTTTTAAGTGTGGCAACTAGATTAAACATAGTTAAAGACCGAATCTAATATAAGTATATAACAAAATTTGGACATGTTCGCGTCGCTTACTATACATGGCCCAACAAAGAGGTTATGATCGTTTTCAAGATGATTCTTTCTTTTTGTTGGGACAAAAAAGAAACCCATCATTGTGCCCTCAATTATCGACTACAAAGAAAACCATCTCATTAATCCACATTTGCTAGCTTGTTTGTGAGGTTATTTTGTACTTCAGGTTTGGTTGCAATGTCATTCTCCAAAGTTTGGTCCCTTCGAGTGCTATTTAAGAAAAATTTCCAAAGAAACTTATACGAAGCAACTTATAAAGAGCTGAAATATACCCCTCCATTTTTAAATAGATGTACTTTTGGAATGCGTATAGTCAAACTTTTAAAATTTTGACTACAATTATAAGTTTTATCACATATAAATGATATCAGTATATTTATCATCAAATTTTCTTCATATTGTTATAAATTTTATTAATTTTTACCAGCATATAGTAATTAGGAAAAGAAATTAGTGTATTCAAGATTATGCCGTTGTCTAAAACAAAAGTAAAAAAGAACAAAGAGTATCAATTTCAAGTAAAAATAATATCAAATAGCGTGGAACAAATGCACGCGTGGAACAAATGCACGCATGGAACTTCTATCTAAAAAGGCTAATGCAATGTAGAACGAAAACTCATATACATCTGTTTTATGGTCTGTTTTTGCAGTAGAGGGATTTGAATTCAAATACGTAGCATCCCAAAATTTCCCACGAGAGATCCTCTGGTCCAAACACACTATTGATTTGAGTTGGTAAGCAATTCGCCCCTTTCAAATTTAGGGCATATTCTTTCTGGTCATGCTTATGACTTTTAATGAAATTTTTGAATTTTGGCTGTTTGCATGCAGAGATTGATTGGAGAGAGATACTAAACTACGATTTTGGTTGATACAGATGTTAGGCTTTTAACATATACTATAATTAACTTGTAGATCCCGTCTTGAAAAAATACTCTATTTTTAGGTATTGTAGCAAAAGCCAAAAGCAGCTTTTAAAAGCCTAAAGAACATGCCCTTAGGTCGTGTTCATATTGTTTTTCACTTTTGCTCATAGAAGTCTAGCTTCTCGAAGTAGTTTCTTCAATCCTCTCGTTTCTGGCCTGTTCTTTACGGCTTCTAAAAGCGGATTTTGGCTTTTGCTACAGTATCTAACTTTTAAATGAAATATTTTCTCAAGACGAGATCTACAAATTAATTGTAGTACACATTAAAAGTCTAACATTTGTATCAACCAAAATCGTAAGCGAGTATCTCTCTCCGTAATGTCTGTTGCAAACAACCAAAATTCAAAAATTTCAGCCAAAAGCTATAAGCCGCAGCCAAAAAGAACAAGTTGTCTATCTCGTTCTGAGAATAAGCAAGAAGTTACGAGTACATCATGTATTTTTTATTCTGAATTACAGTAATATACATGTATTTTTTTATTTTACAGTATTAGCCATCTGTCGCTTCACGGTTGGGCAGCATGGGCAAGTCAAAATTAGTAATGTCGGAACCCACAACATTGAAAGTGCATTATAGTATTGGTACTATTCGTGAAGGTCCATATGTTGTTGCCCTGAGCAGTTTCCCACAAGTCAGTTTAGTACACCCAGACGCGAAGAATGCTCTAATCGAAGATGTCCTGCACTGGTTCACACGTAGTTTCTCCTTGGACCCCGATGTGTGCAGTGTCATTCCACATGGGCTTTGGAGTCGGTATGCCACACACATTCGGTGGGAGTTGAGGAGACTGATGCGCACGGTTGCATGGAAGAGTTTTGTGGAGGACTGCTGATGACGTGGATACAAGTGCGTGCTACTCGTTCAACCATGTCCAAAGGAAGTCATAGGAGGTATGGATTGGTGGCAGCATCTCGGACGTGTAGTGCGTGCTTCATCAAGAGGACGTGACAAGCGATGTTGCGGAGGCAAAACCAGAATATTGTACACTGCACGCTGAGCCCACCTGACAGGCGAATGCATATATTGCTAAGGCAGATCAGGAAGATCGTACTATGCAAGCTAAGCCCACTAGACAGGCAGACGCAGGGGAGTATGTCGATAACATAGTGCGTCAGATGGAGATCGATGACCGGATGGCTTGGGCCGAGAAGGAAGCTTTACAAGAGGATGGCGATGACTCTTTCGATGAGGACGAAGGTCCCATGCCACATGTATGGAATAGGGTGAATGTTTAGGGCCTTTCTGTGCACGATAGGCATGAATCACCATGAAAATACCATGGTACAGAGGTTCGACTTCATTCATGTTTGTTGACAAGGGATCACTGAAGGATGCCATTAAGTTGTGGGCTTATCCATGCAGTGGAAATTTTGGGTCTTAAAATTTAGCCAGGAGTAGTACACCATGGTCTACGAGTAGATTGGTTGTCCTTAGCATGTGCACGCACGTAGACCCAAGTACGGAACTCACTAGGTTGTCTCGAAGGTGGAGCCACACTCCTGCGTGCTCGTGAGTGTTTTGTCAAGCATCACAACCCGACATCTACCTTCGTAGACAATCTCATGTATGGAGAGATAGTAAAGAAGGACCTAGAGGCCAAGCACATCATGGTGGCTATTGAGCAAAAATTCAAGTACATGATTAGATATGCCAAGGCATATCATGCGAAGTAGAAGGCTTTGGAAAGGAGGTTCAATTCTTTCGAGGCAAATTATGACAACCTTCCTCATATGCTCGAGTTGCTATGGGACATGACCCCATGCACATACATTACTGTGAAGAACAAGCTATCAAGAAGACTGCTCATGAGGAGGAGCACGAGAGAAAGCAAGAACTGGCGGCTAGGGCCGCCAACAAGGACTACAACGTGGACCTCAGAAGGAAGGGCAAATGGCCACATTCATGCAGTAGTTTCACCCTCTTCGTCCATATATCCTATGTATTTCTAATTCCCTAAAAGTATGCATGTACCATCCTTAGTTCGTCAGTTTGCGTGCCACGTAACCTCCCTTGCCAGATCAACTGTCATGTTATTATCGTTATGCATCCAAAGTTCTCCTTCGTGAATGAATTCCCTGTTGCATCACAATATCACTTACCTTCCTACGTACGAATCATTGCTAGCTCAATAGTCTTCATAAAATTTTTCAGAAATTTATCCCACTACAACAACATACGACGATCACAAAATGTTATTGTGAGTCTAACATATTTTGTACCATTTAAAATCTATGAAAATCACAAATGCAGACCAACCAATCAAAAAATAACAACGTACAAACAAGATTTGCTAAATATATTACTTACAAAAATTGCCATTTACTCTCTCACAATTATTTCCACAGGCTTAATAAAATAAAAATATTATTATTTTAAATCGCCTAGCCATCGGGCGACTAGGGCTAAGTCACTCAACCAAATTGAGCGACTAGGCACTAGTCGCCCCATGGTTGGGCGACACAGGCTATCAAAACTATGCAATGGACAATAACTATGCAATTGAAACTAACGAATTGAAAACTAACAAAACTCACAAGATGCAAACAAATTGAAAAGTAAGGCTAGGATTTTTTCCGGCTTTGTATATAAGACAGAAAACAAAATCTAACTAAGGATAAAAGATTGATCCTACCGTGTCAACCCGATGCTCTGATACCAAGATGATACGGGAGTGCCCGATCTTCACGACGTAGGATCTCTCTTGAAAGATAAATATGTGGCTAACCTAAAATCCCATGAATTCTGATGAACGGAAGCACATGATTACCTGCCTCGATTATAGACTCCTATGTACTAGAATTCAACTAGAAACACGCTCTAGATTTCTGTCTTATTACCTCACCAAGAAAGACGACTTTGTTGGTCTATGACTGATAACCAGTAATTTGGTGGAATGCTAATTAGTCGGCTTCCCAACTCTCATGGCAATGCACAACATAAATCAAAGAGCAAGAAATTGCTTTAACTCAAAATTAACGTTCAAGTGTTATAAGGGACGGTGCTTGCTACATGCCAGGAAGTTAATCACTACTGAAAAATGCATGGTTTATCAAGAAGTGTTTAGTTGATGTTGTTGCAATAATGCGATTATGTTTCAGTATGTTGCACTTCAATGAGGCCAGCGACTTAGGGAAAAAGAAGTGCCCATATGGTCTGGTTCATATTAAGGTTGTTGCTGACATATTTACAATATTCAAGTGCGTGTATCTTGTGCTGTCACGTAAAAGAGAGACCTGCTAAAAAATGAAGTGCTTATATCATTTGTTTGCCTTCCTGTTCATCATTATAAGCAGTGATTTTAGGCCCTATATTAGTATAGTGTGACATGTAACAATTGGCTCTCATTTGTCAGATTAGGAGCAGGATAAGTTCAAGTGCACATTTCCTCTTTCAACTACTTTGAACTGTTTTAGATATGGAGAGTTAAGCAGGATCTTCCTGATCTTAACAAAGCATCGTCGAGATGTGTACTGCACTTGGTTCATTTGCGCAAACTGATGCCACCTGATACTGCTCATGCATACAACAAAATTACGTTGTTCAATTTGTGCACATATATCTCCATGTTCCATTGAAGGATAACAAAATAACACCCCAAGAGGAAAAGGCACGTTATTCTCGGTATTTACGTTGTCTTTTTGAACAAATTAATTTTTCAGCATTCAGTACCCTGCAGTCCTGCACTATTCGTCTATTTAGTGTTTTTCAGTTGTATATATCATCAGGTGCATCATTCAGTGGATTACGTGCACTAAAACCACATTAATGAGGGCGATGACCAAACCTGCGTCTAAAAAAATAAACAAGATACGACAAAATATGACCAAACCTGACTTCATTGGGCGAATCTTTCATAAATCATGACTAAACTTCGATAGTAGTACAGCAAATGCAAGGTAAAGTTTGCAACAGAATCCACAAAATATATAATCGGTGGAGTTAGGTATAGAGAAAGGAGTCATCTCATAGATTCCGACCACATCAAACTATGAAAAAAAAATTATTTGATACAACAATTGCAATAACAATCAGGCAACTGAAAGCCTATTTGATACAGGGATCTGCTTGGCATAAAATAAGAATGCCGTAATCTCAAAAAAGTCAAGCAAACGCCATATACTCTAAAAGCGTTATAAAACATCTCTATTAAAAAAGGAGCATTGTCCTCGGCAAAACTGAAGACCTCGTCCACCAACCTCGACTTTAAAGCAGCGAAAACCGTGTGATTCGAGCTCTGCAGTGACTTTCTCCAAAACTAAGTTGGACAATACTGAAATTCATGTCAAGGAAGCATTGTGCATCACTGCTTAGTAGACATAAATCACATGCATATCAAAAGATTTGTAAAGCTCAAATATAATTACTTGTATGTGGATATGCTGAAAGCTCAAGGAAGTACCATATAATAATCTTTCTTAAACCAGAATACAAGAATGTCATGTAGCTACCGTGAAATGGGTTTGTATGCAGACATATTGATTAAGTAGGTAATTGTAGCACAATTCAGAACCCATATCTGGAGATTTGAGGATATTTACAGCTATAAAGCATTGGTAAAACATTAAGCATTTTTCGATTCCTCTTTGCTACATTAGTAGTTCAACTAATTTAGTTCATGAGAATACATAAGATTTCAGATTCTTTTCACGTGTAAAATTTAAGTGATGAGCATTTCACTTTTATTGACAAATCATCGTAATTTTGACATTCCTATCATGTCAAATTCATAGCAGTGAATATCGAAGACTGCATTTATGCACACTCAATTTCTGCAAACCTGAAGTTTAAATGTTATGTAGAAAGCAACCAAAAGGGAATCATGCGTTGAATGTATGGTATTTATGTGATATAAAAGCCATGAAGGAAAAGCTACAAAGAGTAAGACATAAAAGGATACGAGTTGGTATCAAAGTCAAAACACAGCCTCCACCGCCAGCTCCAGTCAGCTTAGAGACCAAGTTATATTTCAAAGTTGTTTGCAGCACAGTTTCTATAGAAGAATGACTGACTCCCATGCACTGAAGCAAGCCTTGGTTCATCCCCATGAATTTTGCTAGTTTTTCCTCCTTTGAGGTGATGGCTATCTCATCATTAGCTTCTAACTCAACAATGTTTGAAAGTTCTTCACTAATAGAGTTCACTGCATGGAAGACAGAAGCCATTGCATCGGGATGCCTAGAGGCTCTTTCAGATACACCAGCAACCAGGGCCTTTGTATTCCTACCAACCCTTGTATCAGTAATGAGCATTTTGACTGGGTTGCTAGGTTTAAGATTTGTCAATTCCCCCTTCTTGAATTTGATCATGCTTCCTAACATTCATGCAACAGACTTAGTAAAAGCACAACAACAACAAGAAATAATGAGGTAGCAGTTAAAGTTCAGATGCTTTCTGTAGAAAATGACTCAAATGAGCACAATATGCAGAAGATATCCATGACTGAACTCCTAAACTTAAAAAGATATTTTAATTAAAACTAGAAGATGTAAATGCACTCCCATTAGCTGCATCAGGCACCTATTGATTTGTCCATGGGTGGACACTTATCCCAGTTCCCACTAGTTGTATCATCTATCCATCTAGATGAAATAAATAAGCATTCCTGACTGCAACTACAACAGTGGTGGCATTGAGCAACCACGCAGTAAGTGATTGTGAAACAACCGCATATAACCTCAATACAGATTCCTACACTACAGGCAATCTTAATTGCAAAGGCATTTTGGTACCAATTGATAGATTATAACTAATCGAAGGTAACAGCATACCAAAAGTGCTAACAGCATTGTCGATGCCAGAAGGCTTGCCATGAATGATCTTCTCCCCTTGGAACGCCCACCGGTTAACCAGCTCAAGATCGTCCTTCCCAAACAACTCCCACTCTTCACCACCACCACCTCCTCCCGCACTGACTGCACCGGCAGCCGTCAATAATGCCCCTGACAATGATACACAGAACGCAGCCGAAGACCCAAGCCCCGAGCCCATCGGCAGGTCCGAGCTCACTACCACTTTTCCCGGTGTACACCTACACAAGAACACAAACAATAACAATAGTTTGTTTTTTTTTTGCGAGAACAAGTTTACTATTAGGAAGTGTCAGCACTTGAAGGTTGTTTGGGACAAAGCTACTAACCCCAATATTGAGGTGTAGAGGAAGAGGAAGGTGGAGAGGCCGGCAGAGAGCCAAATCTTGTCCTCGGGGATCTCGTGTTGCTCCAAGAGCTTGGCGATGGCGGCCAGCTCGGCTGGGGAGGACGGCCTCGGCGCCTCCAACTCCGCCTTGCAGCCCTCCCCCAGCGCCTCGCGGAGGCGCGAGCACGGCCACGAGAAGGCGAGGGCCCAGTCCCTCAGGTCCACCTCCACCGCGCCATCGCCGGCGCTGCCACCCTCGCCTGCAAAGGTCACAAGACAACAAACGGTGAGAAAGGCAGCGCCAAGAAAAGAAAGGATCCAAGAATCGGGTTTCTTGATCCGGGGTTGGGGGTACAGACCTGATGGGACGAGGCGGAGGGAGGACTGGGTGTAGAGATCGATGGCGGCGGCGACGGCGGTGGAGCCGTGGACGACGGCGTGCTCGCCAGCGAGGATGATCTTGCCTGGCGCACGTGCGCGAACCTCCATTGATTCGATCTCTGGTTGTCTAATAACTCGCATTTTGTTGAGTGTCTTCCTGGGCCCTCGGCCCGTTCATATTGGTTTGGTGAGTTAATACAAACAGCTAGTTTTCTAAAACGGCCTCTTTACTTTTTCTATTGCTATCTCGTTTTTCTATTGCTATCTCGTTTTAAAATAAGATAGAAATCATAGACGCATCATATCTCACTAGTCTCACTTTTATCTTGTGTACACAATCTCTTCCTAACTTTCCCCTCTACTCATCGTCTTTTAAAAATCACTTTTTCTATTCATTTTAGCCCTCGGCCGCAGCGAATAGAAACAGAAGCTAGTGCGTATCGGAAACATCGAGATAATTTTGCAGTATAACTTTTGCATGTGCTCGACGTTATCAACGAGAGCGTGACATAATAATAAATTGAAGCCGGGTGAAGGAAGGTAACGATGGGCGAGCCCTAGGAACATATTAGGTTTGTTCTTTTGGCTAAAGTTTATAGCTTTTAGTTGTGCCTTGTGATTTTTGGCTATTCGTGTGAGAGACTACAGAGTAACAGAAATTCACATGCGGTTTTTGCCGATATAAATAAAGTCGGTACAGTATGTACTATAATTAACTAGTAGACTCTATCTTAAAAAGATATTCTGTTTAAAAACTAGTTACTATAAAAAATCAAAAATAGAACCAACCCATTAGCTTAGATTGGCTTATCGACCTCATTCCGGAACATACTATTTGAGTGAGCGAAACGGAACAGCAGGAGTTGTGTTCAGTCTCGGCTCAAATTCCAACGGTCATCTTGGCCCATTTCGGCTATTCTCGCCCAGCGCCATTTCGATCTGATCGTTGTATGCAAATCGAAATAAAATCGTAGCAGCCCAAACTTGGGATCTAATTTTAAATTATATTAACTTCGTGAATTTCATAATTTTTTATTGAATTTCAAGAATTTCCAAATGCTTACCTTGAATTTGAAATTTAAAAATAAACTTTCTTAGCTCAAGAATCAAATTTCAAGATTTCAAAATTTAATTTGTGTGCTTCTCATAATCTCCTAAAATCCTTGTGTGAATATCCTTCCTGGATTTCAAATTTAAATTAAAACCAAATTGAAAATCTCAAGATAAAATTTTAAATTCACGAAATTGTCCCCGCCTCCTTCCTCCTCTCATTCCTATAAATTGTGCCGGAGGCTTCCCCTTGCCCCCTCTTGCTTTTTGCAACATGCCCGAGCCCCTTCTCCACTCTCTAGCTCAAACTAAGCTCGAGGGCCACCACTACCGCGCCAGCCGCCACCTCCACACGTATTCTAGCCAACTCGATAAACTTTTCCCCCAAACCATCCATGTCATGACGTGTTCCACACCCCTAGCATCATTTCCCCTCATTCAATTCCAGGTTTCTTCCATAGAAACACATGAGCGCTGTCTTCTTCCTCAACTCCTGTAAACCTTCTATTGTCGATGCCATTTCTCCCCTAGTTTCCCTTCGATTCCTCCTCACAGGAGCATCTCCTCAACTCCCTCCATTCCCCACCTCTGATTTGGGCTAGTTTTCCCCAAGAAGTCGTAGCCACAGAGGGCTCACCACACCACCGGTCGCCGCCGCTAGCCCACACTAGCTCGCCTCTACCTTCACCACCCCTTGCCTTATAGATTCTCATGACGTGCTCCATTTTTTGGTTTAGTCATCCGGTTGCAATCACCACCATAGCCATGGCCTCAGCCACCGTCGGACCAATCGTGCCACCACTACGGTCCTCCTCTCACGCCACCTCCCGAGCACATACTCCATCCAAGCAACCCATTTTCCATTGGCACCACCTCCTAGGCCCCTCGCTGCCATTGCCAATGCCTCCAGAGACGAGCCCGTCGTCTCCCTTGCTTTTCCCTATCTTGCCCACCCTCTGTTTGTCTCTTTCTCCCTCAGTGTAAGCAGAAGTAAATGACCAATGGGCCTTGCCCTTTTGTTCACTGCATAAACCAGTCCCCACTTGAGACGTCAATGACCAGTTGTCAGACCCGGATTTTTCAATCTAGAATTGTAACATCCTAAATTTCAAGTGTTTAAAAATATGGAATTTTAAATCTTTTCTTGCAATTTGCTGGCATTCAAATTTCTTTTGAAAATTTATTTGAAATTTTTTGAGTTTTGTTACATGCAAATAAATATAATGAGAAATAATATCCAAAGTGAAAATAATAATGGTGTTAATAAAAGATATGGGAATAATATAAAATAATTAATTATGAATTTTAAACCAATTTTCAATTACACTCAAATCCAAACTAAAATTGAAATTTTAAACTCAAACCGAGAATCAAACAACCGCATCTAAATACTTGAACTGAAAATTCAATTTTTGAATCTTAACATCCTGCAAAGCTGAAATCGAATCTTAAATATGAAATAGAAATTCAAATTCAAAATCCAAAGATCGCTAAACCTTATCATTTCTCTCGTTCTTTCCCATTTTCCCTCTCTTGCATGTGGGCTCCACTTCTTTTTCTCTTTCCTCCTCCCTCTATCTTGCTTCTGGGCCCCACTTCTTTTTCTCTTTCCTCCTCCCTCTCTCCCGATTTCTCTTATGCTGGGCCCGGGTTGCCTCCCCTCCTTTTCTCTTTATTCTCCTCCTCTCCCCGTTCTTTCTTTTTCTCGCTCCATCTTATTGGCAGCCATGCGCCCGCGTCGCCTCGTTCCAGTGTTCTCTTCGCCACTGTTCCCGTGTCACCGCGTGCCTGTTCCCGTCGACATCTTGTCCTCTCTGCCCATGCCCTGCCGCTCCACTACATGCCTGCACATCGCTCGTCGCCTCGCGCCCACGTCGCTGTCGCCATCCCACGCCCTGTGCTCCGGTCGTCGGCAGCAGTGGCGCCACAGTGACCCCTCCGCTGCTATAAGTAGCCCTGCAGCCCCATTATTTTCCCCTGGCTCCTCCCTCCTCATTGGCTCGGTGCCAACCCAAAGCACCGCCACCGCCTTACATTGCCCGGCCGCTCGGCAAACACCACGACCAATTGACTACGTCACGGCGTGTCCCCGCTCCCCATCTATTTTCCCTCTAGCCTAATTAAAAAACCTCGTGCCAAACCAGCCGGAATACCTTTCTTCCTCAAAACAGACCGCCGCCGCCATTTCTGCCACCAACTCATCCTCGGGCAACCTCTCTACGATTCCTCGCTCGGGGAGCATCCCCTCGGTGCCCTGAACCTTCTCCAATCGAGCTCCTCCCTCCACGATGGCCTCCCCGCGCCGCCCATGGCCTCTGTCGCCGGCTCACCTCAGCCCCTCTCCCGCTCGGCCAACCCCATGTTAATGAACCTTCTCCAACCGAGCTCCTCCCTCCACGGTGGCCTCCCACACCGCCCATGGCCTCTCTGCGGCTCACCTCAGCCCCTCTCCCGCTCGGCCAACCCCATGTTAAGCTTCCGTTGTACCCCCTACTGCTCACGCGCACTTCAATTCCCCTCTCCTCCACGGCGTCATCACCCCATGGCCACTAGCCGCCGCCGCTCAAGCAGCCGCCCAAGCCAACCTACGTTGTCCTGGGCTGCGCCACCTCCTCCACTAGCTTCCTCGCCTCCTCGGGAACCCTTTTTGCCGGTCACTGCCGCCTCCCCGGCCACCTCTTATCTCTTCTGTTTGTGTGCGATAAATTTGTCAGCCCAGGGCCTTCGCCCAGTTGACTAGCCGATGCAAGCCTCACCCGCGAGCGCACAAGTCTTCGGTTCGAATCCCATCGGCCGCACCTTTTCCGCTTATTTTATTTTATTTTCTTTAATCCTTTTCAATTAAGGAAAAATAGGAAATAATTCAAGGAAGCTAATAAATTTGGTTGGGATGTAGAATAATATTACTTAAGATTTAATATTGGATTAAATGTCATATATGAGTAGCTAATGTAGTTTGGAACATTTAATTAAAATCTAATTATTAATTAAAGGAATTAATAAAAGATGACTTTGGTTAAGTATTCAAATTTAATAAAGATCCCAATTAAAACGACATTCAAGTTAAAGTTAAAGGGAAATAAATTGGATATTATGTTTAACTATAAAAGTAAGGTTTTGAATTAAAGATTACTCTTAATTATAGCTAAAACATATGCCCCGAATATTAACGATTGACAAAGTAATGCTCATTAAACTCGTACATCGCATAAGTCTAACCTGACTCATGGAACTTCCTTAATAATTATTAAAATAATAAAAAAGTTATTAATAAAAATATCGAGTCATCGTATTCTACCATCAGCTGTGCCTATCCATCGTCAAGTCTGAATCAGAATATTCCTATATCCTAAACCCTCCTTGACATCTGTCTCGGTAGATTTCTCTCCTTCATTCTTCCCTTCATTCCAATCCCTTTAATACTGCCAAAACTCCGCGCCCAATCACCATGACTCAAATCACCCATTAACTCATAGTAAAGATAAATTGAGTTTATTCGGATTTATATGGATCTTTTGAGTTATTTGCCTTTATTTGTATTCAGTTGTTTAGCGCGTAATTAGAAATAGGAGTCCTGAAGAATCAATAGATCAAGCGAAGCCATGATTGAGGTGATGATAAAGACCAGAAGTTTAGGACCCTCAAATAAGAAAGCTTTGAGTGAGTTCAAGATCGCGGTAAACCACGCAAGGCGAGTTAATACTTTGATCATGTTGAACCTACATTTTCTACAAATTAATTCCGTTTTAAATTAGCAAATTGCATGCTGTTATTTTATGTGCAAATTTATGTTGAATTTCATATTCTAGTTATATGCCCATTAATGATATTGCTAGTATTACACTCATTTTGGACACTTGAATATCTGAGTCTTGTCACCTTAGTGAAATTTATAATGGTACGACTTTCGAAAATAAGTCCAGAAATATCGTCATTGCTTAGTACTGCTTAGACAATTGGGGGCACCAAAATGTCCTAAGTATTACTTTCAATCATGAGAATCTGTTTTGGGAAGTTATGGTGGAAATACTGATATATTTTGGTATGACTATTTTATGCTCCTAAAAACTCCAACTTACTTAAATATCTGGGCGGATGGTTCGAGGGCTGGTTCAGTGGTGCACAAGAGTGTGGTTAGTGGTAGAACCTCCCAGATAACCCTAAGGACTGAATCTTGTCATGACCTCCTGTGTAAGACAAGTACAACCACAAGTCTGTAAATTACAACTTGGCTTAGTAGATTTACTGGACCCTGAAAGTCATCTCATCAATTGAGGAGGTGAGGTAGTGCAAGTTGTTGTCTGTGTGATGACTTGAATGGGACACTCGTTGAGGGTGAAGTTTACTGCAGCGCGCTAGTCAGTGTGGATAGTCCAGCTACTAGCCGATAGGGGTAGAACATCTCGCACAACTTATGGGACCCATCGCAAATGGGAGAATCCCATATGGGTGAGCTGATGGAAGGGGCAAGGTATTTCGAAAAGTTACTGTGATGATCTACTCAACTACACAACTAAGGAATCATGTGGAGCAACGAGCGGATTGTCTCTTGTGGGTAAAGTGTACCAACTCTGCGGTGTCAAAACTATTTGATTAAGCGTGCCCACGATCAAGGGCGATATGGAACTTAACCATGCATAGTTCTATTTCAAAAACTTTGTGTGTGGAATTGGAATAGTGGAGGGTAGTGGAAAGCTCTGATTTGTGTTGCCCTGGGTGTCGCCCCAGTGATAATGTAAGTAGTCATAACGCTAAAAGGTTAGCATATGGTGCAGAAGCCATGTAATGGTGGATGGTATCTGGATCGCTATTATTATTGCATTCTTTCACACATTATGTTTTAGTTTAAACTATTAGGTCTCAGAAAATTTCTATGTATCATATTTTAGAAAGCAATTTATGGCAAATAAAATAACCCGAGCCTTTTCTTGATAAGCCATGCATGTTATCTATTTGCATCCTGTGTGTTGGCTCGTGGAGCACAGTGGTTTGTACTCACCCTCGCTCACTTAACTAATCCAGAATCAAGAGTCAGATCGCTACATTTCGGCAACACTTGGTCATGATGATGAAGAAGATGATGATGTCGAGAACTAGGTTGCGTACCCCCAGTTGGTTGTCTGTGGGCACGTCTTGAGGGTACCACCAGTGTGCTTCGATTTCGTTGTTGCATTTTATTGATTTCAGCCTGCTCGGCCCATGAGTAAGTCTACTATTATATTTACACTTTCGTATGGTATGTATTTTGATGTTCATTATTGTATCTGTGAGCATTATCTACTGATCCAGGGAATAGTGTGGTGGAATCACAGAGGATTCTAGATTGTAAAATCTGGGTTCGACAAGAATCCCCTTGAAACACCGCACTATTCCCTAGATCAGTAGATAGTGCTCACAAGTACATTGTTGTATCATCTCATACATCGCATGAAGCATAATAAGCCATAATGTTACATATCAGAGTTTGAAATACACCGTGTCGGGCGACAGTTTTACACAAGGGCCGACCAGGCCAAATATCTACATACAAAAGGCCGCAACGGTAATATACGCAAAAGTAAGACCATAATCCATAGGCAAGCGACTGAGGGGTAAATGTGTGTAATATATATTATCTGAACTCAAATAATATATGTGCACACAATCTCACTGGTGAGTCCGACGGTAACTGCTGCAAGACCAACCAATCTGCCCTACTAACAACAAAGCGTCAAACAACTCAATAAATCGATCTCAACAAATAGCGAAACAAGAAGCACGATGATCTAAGCAAACCTTCCGTGGTTCGCTTTGTGGCGAGTAGGTGAAATCATTGGTAGCGCGTGATCATAACCGATATCTTCTCGTGCTCCCCGCCATCGCCATCTACTTCACGATCCCTCAATCGAACAAACGCCCTATCACAAAAAATTCCACCTCAAAACCCACCACAAAGGAATCAAAATCACATTGGCAATTGGCAAACCTCGAGATCTTGAGACCTCATTTGTAAGTTCAACAGTAGCGCCAGAAGACCAATCAATCTGCGTTGCTAACAACAAAGTGCCAAACAACTCAACAAATCCGGTCTCAAGCAACAACGAAACAAGAAGCACAACGATCGAGCAAAGCTTCTAGTGGTTCCCTGCGATCACAACCAATATCTTGCCATGCTCTCTCGCCATCGCCACTACTTCACGATCCTCTCAATCGAACAAACACCCCATCACAAAAAATTCCACCTCAAAACACGCCACAAAGGAATCGAGATCCCTTACCTCGAGTGTGGTGTTCTTCCACTTCTCATATAGCTTGTCGGAGAGGTTGCGCAGCACGACACCAAGGATGATGGAGAGGAGGATTGAAGGGGCGCAAATGAGGCCACAGATTGGCGTGCGTGGAGGAGCACAGAGGCCAAGGCGTGCGGCAAGGAGGTGAAGGAGAGGTTGGGCGTGGAGGCGGTCGAGCGGATGCGGGTGGTTGATGGCTCGTTTGCAAAGTCGGCGGTGTGGAGGAGGCGGCGACCATGGGTGCAGTGCGTGGGCGTAGGAGAGTCCAGAGGCATGGAGGCGCTCGAGCGAATACAAAGGCGGTCGATGAGGAGGCGTGGTCGAGAGTGGAGAGTAGGGTGGAGCATCAACGACGGGTAGTAGTGGAGTAGGAGAACAATGCGGGTGATGCATTCGGGAGGAAGGCTAGAGGGTTGCGTGATTGTGCGTAGCCAGTGCGGGAATAGGAGTGAGGCACTATTGAAAACAGTACAAACGTTAGTGCGTATTATTACTACAACTACCAAATACGCAAAAGCTTTTCTTGAAATAGTAAAAAAATGGCATTCACAAATTGTATTTCTTGCCCCATAATTCGAAAAGTATGGTTTTCGATAGAGTGTTTTCAAACAACGCAATATGTAATGCCCTAACCCAAATTCGCTCAAAGCCTAGTCCACCCATAGGCGAGCCCACGCATACATGGCACCTCACTTACACTTTTGTCCTTACTTATGAGAGACCATGTGGAGGTCATCCTGTGTGTATGATGAGCAATTGACATCGGTTTAGCAAAGTCGAGTTTGAGTTAGTTGGTTCGGACCTTGACGTTGCGTGGTGTAACGGGCTCGGTTGGACTTGGTCAAACTTGGTCGTATAGGATTAGGATGCATATTCTGATGATTCGACGGGTTTGGACTTTATTATGCTTACATGTATCGAGCGGTGCTATATGACGGTTTGCTTGTGCGTATGGTTGTAGGACTTGAGCTAGGTCGTGGTGAGATGTGGGAGGACCGGGACTAGGCACGGGGAGGTGTTGAGGTCCGATGGTCGGAGACATCGAAGATGATCGAGGCTGAGGTGGTTACTAGTCGGAAGGCGAGGCCGGCTGCAGCTCTGGGAGGTGGACACGACGGCAACGGCGAGGTGGATCGGGACTAGGCTCAGGGAGGAGTCGGAGGTCCAGACGGTCGGATGCCGGGTGAAGTCGTGTGTAGCGGAGTAGACCAGGACTAGACTCAGGGAGGAGTCGAGGTTGAGCAGTCGGATACGGTTGCGGTCATGTCGGCGGAGCGGACCGGGACTAGACTCGGGAGGAGTCGAGGTCTAGTCGGTCGAGTCAAGTGCGGTCGTGCGTGATCGACAAGCGAGGAAGCTTCGGGAAGGGCGTGAGGGCAGTCGGGAAAATTGACCCGGACACGCGAAGCGGATTCGGTTGGCGCTAATGGATAAAGCGCAGAGTTGTTGAGAGTTAAATGGATAAAGCAAATGGGGAACCCGTTAGTGGAAGGCTATAAATAGAGAGGTGTTCTCTAGAGCCACTTGAGGGTTTTATGTGCTTGCTCTCCATGTTGTGTGTGTCTTTTCTTTTTGTTGTGAGGAGTAGTTGGGCGAGCAATGTTTGTCCATGTCTATGTGTGTGTCGAGAGTTGGTGTTGTGTTTTAGCTTTGTTGCGTGTGTTCCCTCGGGAGGAAAGGATGAGCATGAATCGGATGTATTCATTCACTCATATTAATCGTGTATGTCATCTTTGTATTGATCTCATGAAATCATGTGTTTGAGTTGTTCTAAGTTCTTGCTTTTCTCGGTGTGGTTATACTTTAGTTCTTTATTCGTGACTCTCTGTTCTTACATTCTTGCAATTTTTCCCGTTGAGATCTTGTTCTTTTAGTCGCAGAATTTTCTTGCTTTGAACAGGAAACTTCTTTAAGCCCTTGGCTAGCACTTCCAAAGCAAAGATTTCCAAAGCAATTCTTCTTCCAAGAATTTGATCACTACTCCTTCCTCTGTTCCAGTTTTGGCTAGGGTTCACTGTGCGGGGAAGCAGAGGAACCGTGATCTTTTGATTTCCTCTTGAGTTGAAGGTTCTTTGTCTTGTGAAGCTTGAGAGCTCTCGGCTATATAATCTGTAGACCACCTTTTGCTCTCAATCTTGTTTCTTTTGGTGCTCGGACCTTCATCTTCTTAGTTTTCATTCACCATTTCATTTCTTCAATTCTTGCTCTGTCTATTGTCAATTTTCACCGAGGTCCCGTTTTGTTCGGTTCTTCTTGTTCTTGAGGTCCATCTTCATTTGGTTTATTTTTCTCAATCGAATGATTTGAAGAGAGCGAAATTGATCGATTCTTGTGTCTGCTTTGGGACTCTTGATATCTTTTGAACCGACAAGACGCTGTCTGTTGATTCATGTTGCTAACCGCTCTACTTTCCTCCACGCATTCCTTTTTCGATTATTTCTTTTGCTTTTATTGTTTCTCTTTGCAGCAAGTGCTTTCTTGTTTTGAATCTCTCCTTTGAGCACCGGTTGTTTTCAAATACTTGGTGTCGAGATGCAGACTTTGGCCAAGCCTTTTAGGCTCTCTTTTGCGATCTCATTGTGCTCGCTCTTCATCCATTTCTCTGAAGTCGCTCCTCAATCGAATCACCTACTCACTATGCACCACGGGTTTTGTGATTTCAGCTATCTGATTTAAAACACGATTCCTTTGGCACGAGACAAGCGGTCATCGATCGGCAATTTCTCGTGTTCATCCCTCTTTTGTATTCTTGTTCTAGTCTGCTTTCTAGCGGCGCTTTTGGTTTTTCTTGAGTGCCGAATCCTTGTTTTCTTTCCTGGTCGGACCAAAGCAAAACCATTGGATAGTCCAGGCCTGTGCGGTCTAACCGAGAGCCTCTCCAAAGTCAAACCGATTGAGGTTTTGCCATCGAACCACCGCTAGATCTGCCTTGCAAATTTCAGTTTGACAACAAACACACACCATCTTTGTTTTTCATTTTTCTACTAGCGATCTGTTGTTTCGCCAAGCGACAACATTCGGCGATCAATTTCTTCTTTGCATTTTTAGGTTTTCATGTGTACAACGTTTGTCTGCTGTTCGGTTTGAAAACAAATTGAGAATCGATCTCTCGGCGATGAAATCAACTTTCTACTGGTGGTTTCGACCTGCGGATTTATCATTTTGCTTGTTCATCATCGATCGGCTTTTGGCTTCCATTGAGTGAACTTCTTTTGTCTCCATAGCTGGTATAGCTATTGAAGAAGAAGTAAGTTTTGTGGATACTTTAAGGCATTTTGAAGGCACCATTCACCCCCTCTGTTGCCATTTTCGATCCTACAACTTCACGTAAAGGGCTCATCCAAAGGTACTACGCTTGGACCCAACAGTATTATATAATACTACATCTCACTTTAAACAAGTAATATGGGACTAATCCCACCAACACTCACTTTAGACAAATAAATGTGGGACTAAGTTACCAACACTCCACATGAGCCACCACACTAATGGACCAGGAATATTACATTCACCCCCTCAAGGGCTAACACCCCAACAACACACTGTATAATTGGCTAATACCAGAACCACCTCTTGGTACAATCTAGTGCTAACATATATGACATACCGTGTGTCCACTCTGAGCCTACATGTGCCATGTGTCATATGCTCGCTATGCACCATATGCCCGTGCTCGTGCAACAAACATTGATACTCTTATACCATATTTAACACCCTGGCCAAAATTCGCCCAAATACTAGCATCCCCGTGGGACGAGCCCACATATGCATAGCACTCTGCTTACACTTTCGTCCTTTTTTCATATAAAAGAATTAGTCCGGATGTGCTATATTACTTTACAAGTAATATGGGACTAATCCCACTAACACTCCACATGAAGTGTAGATTTGGAATATGTGCACTCAAAAGCTCTAGCTATCGACATCTTTTAAATATCTAGAATGGATAGATAAAAGCAAACAAGTGTAGATTTGTCTCGAAAGGTACTATCATTATATTATAATTTTATTAAGTATTATAAATATATTATAATAAAAATTATTGGTCAAAATTATGTTTTGGAGACGTGTCGACGAGATGTGTTTCTAATGGGTAATTATCGAGTGGCCATTATTTGGTTGTTTACTTTATTTACATGTGACTAAAAGAGACAAGTCATGACTAAAAGCCAAAAGCATGACCAAAAAGAACAGGCCATATGGCTTTCTAGTTGCAGCAAACTACGTAAAGATAGCAAGGTTTCGAGGTGAAAGTGTATGTTGAAAAATATATTCTTTTAAAGTGATTTTGATGTCAATGACACATACTTAGCCCCTATTCATGTTGGTGGTGGTGGTGGCTTTTGGTTGAAAAGAAATAGTAGTGGTTGAAAGAAGTAATTTTACAAAGAGGCGAGCAATGAGGAAAGTGAGGAGAGATATGTGTGTGAGATGGGAGCAAGATGAGCGGGATGTGTGATACGCCCGTAACCTCTTGCGTTATCCTCATAGCAAGATGAGAGTAAGAAAAGTGAAAATCCGCTTCAAAATCTAGGTATTCATATTGAATTCTAATTTCTCGAATGAAGCTTTAAACTAATATAAACATGCTCTTAAACTCAACTTAAACCTATGGTTCGTTGATGTTGGAGTTTGTTGGTTGTATGTCATCCACCCAAGCAATAATTTCGACAACTGCCTTAACATATGCTATCCGTCTTTTTTTATTTGATGTTTTCGAATTGATCACATTTATTAAGGAAGAAACTCCAATTAAATTTGTGCCTTCTTACTATCTCATTGAATTTATATGTCTCCTAAACCACCTATCTTTAATTTTAGTGACCAATGAACACAGAAATTGAGTCTTGTAAAATGTATCCACATGGTAACAAATGCGGCAACGGTGGTGTGTAAGGTTTTATCTGTGCCACCAATGCCACATGGTCGATGAACAAAGGAACTCCAAATAATGAGCTTATTTTTGGAGTTTAAGGAAAAAACTCATTTTTGTTATATAGGTTTTAAGTGTGGCAACTAGATTAAACATAGTTAAAGACCGAATCTAATATAAGTATATAACAAAATTTGGACATGTTCGCGTAAACTACTATACATGGCCCAACAAAGAGGTTATGATCGTTTTCAAGATGATTCTTTCTTTTTGTTGGGACAAAAAAGAAACCCATCATTGTGCCCTCAATTATCGACTACAAAGAAAACCATCTCATTAATCCACATTTGCTTGTTTGTGAGGTTATTTTGTACTTCAGGTTTGGTTGCAATGTCATTCTCCAAAGTTTGGTCCCTTCGAGTGCTATTTAAGAAAAATTTCCAAAGAAACTTATACTGAAGCAACTTATAAAGAGTGAAATATACCCTCCATTTTAAATAGATGTACTTTTGGAATGCGTATAGTCAAACTTTTAAAATTTTGACTACAATTATAAGTTTTATCACATATAAATGATATCAGTATATTTATCATCAAATTTTCTTCATATTGTTATAAATTTTATTAATTTTACCAAAGATATAGTAATTAGGAAAAGAAATTAGTGTATTCAAGATTATGCCGTTGTCTAAAACAAAAGTAAAAAAGAACAAAGAGTATCAATTTCAAGTAAAAATAATATCAAATAGCGTGGAACAAATGCACGCGTGGAACAAATGCACGCGTGGAACTTCTATCTAAAAAGGCTAATGCAATGTAGAACGAAAACTCATATACATCTGCTTTATAGTGCTTTTTTTGCGAGAGGATTTGAATTCAAATACGTAGCATCCCAAAATTTCCCACGAGAGATCCTCTGGTCCAAACACACTATTGATTTGAGTTGGTAAGCAATTCGCCCCTTTCAAATTTAGGGCATATTCTTTCTGGCTGCGGCTTATGACTTTTGGCTGAAATTTTTGAATTTTGGTACATTTATGACGAGATTGGGAGAGAGATACTAAGCTACGATTTTGGTTGATCTGGATGTTAGGCTTTTAACATATACTATAATTAACTTGTAGATCCGTCTTGAAAAAATACTCTATTTTTAGGTATTGTAGCAAAAGCCAAAAGCAGCTTTTAAAAGCCTAAAGAACATGCCCTTAGGTCGTGTTCATATTGTTTTTCACTTTTGCTCATAGAAGTCTAGCTTCTCGAAGTAGTTTCTTCAATCCTCTCGTTTCTGGCCTGTTCTTTACGGCTTCTAAAAGCGGATTTTGGCTTTTGCTACAGTATCTAACTTTTAAATGAAATATTTTCTCAAGACGAGATCTACAAATTAATTGTAGTACACATTAAAAGTCTAACATTTGTATCAACCAAAATCGTAAGCGAGTATCTCTCTCCGTAATGTCTGTTGCAAACAACCAAAATTCAAAAATTTCAGCCAAAAGCTATAAGCCGCAGCCAAAAAGAACAAGTTGTCTATCTCGTTCTGAGAATAAGCAAGAAGTTACGAGTACATCATGTACCACATTCCTCTTACTCTCATCTTATATACATATATCTCTCTACTTTTCGCACCACTAATTGTGTTTTTTAAAAGCTATTTTTAACCGTTGCTTATTTATTTTTAGCTAAAAAAACATCGATAAAAGTCAATATGAACCCTTGCGCTGTTTGCATTTAATTATCCCTATTTCACCTTGTACTAACGTGTATGTAATTCCTAGATATTTTTACTGTGCTACTGATCTTTCAAAGGCAGTTTTGGCATTGTTTCGCAGCGTATTTACAAAAATAGCAGTATGAAGGAGGTATTGACAAAAATGTTATTTTTGCCACCGACGGATCAGGCAACAACGCCCACGAGGCGACACGTCTTGTTGTCGCTGGTGGTAGGCGCCTGCCGTCAGCCCCCCAAGCGGCAGATAATTAGGCCGGCTAATTGGCTAATTAGCCTACCTAATTTTTTTCCGGTTGAGTATTTGTTTGAATTTTTAAATATAACAAATGAGCTTAAAAAATTACAAAAATTTATGTACAGCCTTTGGACACAACATTTCTTGCAGTGTAATCTTTGGGGAATTTTATCCATGACGAATGTTGCTCAAAAATTCATACAATTTCAATATTATTACGAGTTTTTAGATATAGCAAACGAGCTCAAAAAATTATGAAATTTTATGTGAAGCCTCTAAATATAGTAATAGTTATTGCGTAACTTTTTGGGAATTTTATGTGCTCCTAATTTGCCATAATTATTCGGATTAACTTAATCATGAATTTAACGATCCTCACACATGTTTTGAAGTACCATGTGTCGGCCAATCGTAGTATATATCATTTGCTGCTATTTGGTTTACACAATTGTCGCTCTATCTGTATGTGCTCCTCTCGTGCACTCTCTCGTTACTAATGTCATTTGGACATGTGTTGGCTTGACATAACGGCCCCCCTCGCCCACTCTCTCATCGGCACAAATGTTAGTGCAGCCATGTCGCCCTGTCTCGCCCATGGCGTCGTGCGCACATATGTCACTTTTACCGTGGTATCCGCTGTCGCCCGTGGTGGTGCACGTCGACAACGCGTCCGTAATTTTCGGTGGGAACACATCGGATTCTTTTTTCGCTTGCTTCAAATACAGCGCTCTCGCAATCGCTCATTGCTCATGTAAACTTCGTTTCTATTCTTGTAGGAAGAAGAATATTCTGCGTCATATAGTAACATAGCATGGCAAAGATCGAGGGGCCAGTCGGAGCGGGGTCTCCAAAAGAAGACCTTCCCCTGGAAAGGAGGGAGGACTTCAGCCGTAACTACCACTTGAGGCCAAATAGGGGGCTCAACCAGTATGGCCGAAATGCAGACAGAGAGAGGACGCGGTCGTGTAGGTCCTCGATGGCCATTTTGATGGTGGGGCGACGTTTCTTCCGATACCCACACTCTGGGGTGCAATTAACCAATAGTTTATTTTGACTTACTGGTAATAGCGCTTTCATGTTATCCCTCATTTCATGCAGATGGCGAAATGCGACTTCGCCCGCTGGATCGATGCTCCCCATGAACACTATGTTGTGAGGTATGTGGATACACTATGGGAGCGAATCTTAGAGATGGAGGCACAGATTGACGGTCTCAATGAGGAGAACAATGATCTCCAACAACAGATGCAGCGCGAAAGGGGCAACAAGGAGGTCATCAATATAGGAAGTTCGTATGATCCCACATACTGTTGCGCGAACCCTAACTACATATGTACGTGCCACTATAACGATGGCCAGCCACATCCGAGGCGCCCCCCACAACAACACTCCATGTGGGCACCACGAGGCACCTTCTACCATTAGACACATACCAGAGAAGGTTATAGCATGTAGTTCGTAGTTATGTTTAATGTTGTAAGGCATGTAAGTGAATGGTGTACGCGTCATTGCGGTTGTTATTTTTTGAGTGGACTGTTAAAATGCTGTGTCATGTGCATTAAACTAGAGGGGTTGATACGCATTGAACAAACATTCGATAATCGTAGCCTATATGAGCGGTGGTCGTAGCGATCGGTTGCAGGTGCATGTTGCCACATCACCCAGGATGCATGCCTGTTTCATTTCACCTCTGGTATGACTGTTCACATATTTTTGTCGAAGCCTTATCTCGTACTTCCTCTGAAGGCCATCGATTACCCGAATGTCGTGCATTCGGGCTTTCTCCATCTTTAGTTCCATGTCTCTGCATGTTCTCAGACCATTTGTTGCCTTCGTCTATTTGACGCCTGGCTGTGGTGGCTCTATTGACGACATAACCAACACTACGAGTCCATGTCTCCTCCACGATCGCAGTGATAGAGAGGCACTATAACAGCTCAGCTGTTTATTTTCAAATTTTTGGAGTGAAAAATTATTAAAATAAATTAATTTGGTTTAAAATAAAATCATATATTTTGGTGCCAAAATTTGAATTTTATTTCGTCCTGATTTTCTACTTTTGACAAGAATGTATTTAAAAATTATTTGAAGTAAAAACCTAAAAATATTATTAAATAAAATGATATTTTCATTTTCTACAAAAAATACTAATTCAAATTAATCATTTGGATTTATTTGGCTTTTATTTGGATTTTCTGTGGTTTTCTGGAGTTCAAAAATCTATTTTGAAATTAAAAGGTATTTTAAATATAAAAATATAATACAAAATTTAGTTGTAAATAATTTGACTAAGTCCAACACATCTCTAGGGACTTCTATGAATTTTTCTAGAATTTTTGAAATTTATTTGGTATTTTTCTAAGCATTATTTCTCCTTTCTCGGGTTTTCTAAAAATCAAAAGAAAATAAAATACCCCTTCCCCTACGGCCGACGCGTGGACGGCTAGGATCCGCCCACGTCGCCCGCCTCCCGCCCACCTCCTCTCAGTCGCACTGGCACGCCTGAATCATCGCGCTTTCAGCCCCACCCATCTCCCCGTCCACCCTCCTTAACTCCCCGACCGCCCGATCCTCTTTCCTTGGCCATGTGCCGCAATCTCCTCCGCCCGCTCCCTTCCCTCTTTTCTCTTCCGCTGACGCCCGGTCCCACCTATCATCTCTAACCTCCCTGTCTTCTTGGCGTGCGCTTGTTGCCATGGTCGTTCGCGCCTCAGCCCTTCACCGCCACCACCTCAATGTGTCGCAACCCGTACCCCTACCTTTCCCGTCTTTCCGCGCCTGTCATCCACCTCCCACTCCCCCACTCGGCCCTATCCGCAGCAACCGCCGCCTACCTCCCGATTTCTCCGACGAGGCATTCCACCGCATCGGCCCCTTCCCGACCCTATAAGTACCCCCTAAGCACCACTACTCCTCGCTCCACCTCGCCCCACCTCCTGAATCCACATCCGAGTTCCCGAGAGCTCTCTCGCGTGCACCTTCGCCTCCGAGCGCCGCTTCCCTCTCCGACGAGCAATCGACGGTGAAGGAGGACTCCCTGAGCTCCACCGAGGACACCCCGAGTGCCCTCACCTCCATGCGCACCCTCTTCGCGTCTTCCGCGAGCTCGAGTGTCGTCGAAGCACCGTCCCCGCCATCGACCGAGTGCTGCCGTCGTCCTTTATCGTCGCCAGCCACCACCGTTTGCCACTAAGCCCCAGGAGAGGGTAAAATCGAATCCCTATGCCTTCCTCTCCCTTTCCCGCACCTCGCCGGCTGTCGCCACTCGCCGGAGCACCGGTGATCATCGGGTCCCGAGTGCTGCCGCCGGCCGCACTGCCAGGTCACTGTCTGTGGTAGCGTGGTAGCTGCATGGCAGCCCAGTGGCACGCCACACAAGTGCCCGCTTGCCCGGTCAACGCCACACCAGCCTCCAACAGCCACCTCACCCCTGTAGCCACGTGTCAGACAGGTGTAACTAGTTGGCTTGCCATGTCAGCCGATTTGCACAGTCAGTAGCCATGTCAACCTCCCTGCCACCTCAGCCTCCCCTCTGGTCCGTGGACGTGGTCCATGTAGACCGGGGCCCACCTGTCAGTCTGTTCACCCCAGGGCTGACGCTAGCATGACGTCATAAATCCAATTTCCAGTAGAAAAATAAATCAGCCAAAAATGAAATTCCTGCTGACATCATAATTACTATTTTCCTTTAGAAAAATAATTCTAAAAATCCAGTTTATTCATTTTCTCTGATTTTAAACTTCCGAGAGCACGTTCTTCTTCATCCTAACTCCGATTCAGCCCATTCAAAAATCTAAATTCATCAAAAATTCCTCTTTACCCATTTCTACCCTCAATTTAAATATTTTAAGTTCATTTGAATTTATTTGAATTTGGTGGGTTATTTTCACGTGTAGACTACGATGATTTGGAAGAATTTTACGACGACGATTCGCACCCAACCGCGGAGTAAGGCAAATCACACACCTTGATCATGTTGATCCCAATTTGCAAATAAAATTATGTTGATTTAAATTATATTGCGCGCATATTTTTATTCAACGTATTTCAATTCAGTTTTAAATTTAGTTATTGCCTATTTATTATTGCCTCCTTTGACGTTGAAAATCATTATACCTTGTCACCCTAGAATAAAACTCTAGTTAGTACACTAGTATGGACTAGAGGATTTTATATCAAATGCTTAGACCTGCTTAGATATACTCTTTGTTTTGGGATAACCTTTTTCACATAAAATGGTAAAGTTTTCAATTGCATTCTTGACTTCGGTGAGTCAAGAAGAATTATGAAATATTTTTGAAATAAAACATAAAATCTGATTTAGACTTAGTGAGAGATCATGTGGAGATGATCCCATCTTTATGATGAGTAATTGACTCTTGGTTGAAGGAAAATTGAGTTTGTTTTGGGCTTTTATTGCAAAGTCTTAATTCTGGTCGAAATGAAGTCGTGTACGACTTGTCCCTGGCTCGTACGACCATGTAGGATGCCATACGACCACGTTTGGTCGTGGTCGAATTCGTTCGAGGCGTGCGACCACGTTGAGGTGTTCTCGGCAAAGCGGCGGTGGTCGGGCGTTACGACCACGTTGGCGCATATCGGGTGGCGTACGACCATGTTACCGAGTATCGGAAGTCAGCCGGACGGCGTACGACCACGCTGTGGCGTCCCGGCGGTGAGCGTGATCGGAAGTCTGCGGGTAGCGTCGACCACGTTGTAATCGATGCATCGACCACGTTAGCGCGGGTTTGAGCGTGGTCGGCGATCGTGACTTGGGTCTCGACCACATTGTATCGCTAGCGGTGCGACCACGTTGGCGATCGAGCCACGACCACGTTAGCACAGTGCGAGCGTGGTCGGTAGTCGTGGCTATGGTCTTCGATCACGTTGTGCGGTCGAGTGTTCGACCACGTTGTCGGCGATTGACCGTGGTCGTGCGGGTTCATTCAAACCGGTCGTGTGGGCTCATATGGTGTCCGATTACGGTGAGGTTTGGTCGGTTGGGTTCCTTGTGAAGTCATGGACCTTGTGGACTGGTTTGTTCACTATTTTGACAAGGTTTGGTAAAGTCTATTTTACGTGGAAAGACTTGAGCTCGGTTTAGTGGCGGTTTGTGTTTTGCGGTATGGATCGGTGCTATGTGATGGTTTTGTTGTCTTTGTTGGTTGCGGGAACCGAGAGACGGTCTTGGTGAGGCTTAGGAGGTCGGGACTAGACAAGGGAGTTGTTGAGGTCGAGCGACGTGGAAAAGCCGAAGAGGACGTGTCGTGCCAGGTGGGCTGACAGCATGGATAGCAAAGCGGTGGAGGAAGCTTCCTGGAAGGCAGCGGAGGGGCATTTTGGAGAAATGTCAAAGCTGCGGGGGAAGCTGTCCACTGGGAAAGCACTGTGACCACTGGAGAGGCTCTGAGAGCTCTGTGGAGTTGGTGGCGCTAACGGGCAAGCGGTGGGCCGTTGCACGAGAGGAGCAGGTAAAGCAATCGGAGGCTGCAAAGCTTAACCACTCGGTTAGCGGGTTGTCTCGTGTGGAGACCCGTTAGTGAGACTATAAATAGAGGTTAGGTCTCGGGAGCAAAGGGAGGTTGTCCCACAGAGTGCTCGAGTGTTCCTCTCTATCTTGTGTGAGTTGTCTCTGGGTAAGAGCATGGATGCTCGTGTACCTCCGATGGAGTGGCTGTAGAAACCTCCATGTGAAATAGAAAAGATTGGATTCATCTCTTTGTATCCTTCTCAGTTTTTGCTCTTGAGATGATTTCTTTGATCTGTTTGCCCTCTCTGTGTTCTTTCGATCATATGTGTTTTATCGAGAGTTGGCTTGTGCTTCACTTGCTCGGGGCGGAAAGTTGTTTCTGGTGCTTGCTAAGATCATTCCCGAACAAAAGCGAAATCAGAAAACCGAGTTACGTGGTTACGCCACCGAGCTCTCTTTTCGTTTTCGACTTTGGTTTCTCCTCTTCATTGTAAAGACTTTGGAGGTTCTTGGTATTTTTACTTCGAGATCTTGTACGAACTAAGTTTCAAGTTTCATTCATTTTGGATCTCGTGCAAAAGATCTCTAAATTCTTGCTCCTCGGTCGTGCGCGACAACGAGTATTTCTGATACGTTACATTGTCGGATCGGCAGCCTATTTGACCACGCAGTCTTTGGCCTTTTCGACCACGCTTTGATTTCGAGGGCCGATCTATTCTAGCTTTCGACCACACGGTAGTATCTCTCTGTTGTCGGTTGATCGACTACGGCATAAGTTTTCCGGTTCGGTTTTCGCGGTGTTATCTTACATTTACGGTCGTTCGACCTCGCCCTGTAGCGGTGGTCTTACGTGTCTTTGGTCTGTTCTCACCCCATACGACCACGGTCAAAACCCGACACGCTTTCACGATTACGACTACGGTTGTCTTGATTCGACTTCTTGTTTTATTGTTCTTTGTGTTCGGTTGAGCTTTGTTTTCGACTTCTTAGCTCTCTAGCTAAAGGAGAAGGAGAACTTGGGAGGAAGTTTTAAGGCACCATTCACCCCCCCCTCTGTTGCCATTTCGGTCCTTCAATTGGTATCAGAGCCGGTTAGCTCTTCTTCATAGATCTTAACCGGTCTCAAAGAGCCATAACAATGAACAAGTATTCCACCAAGCCGCCTATTTTCGATGGCTGGATTACCCCTTGGAAGAGCCAAATGGAGACATATATCCGTGCTCGGGGTATGCTATTTGGCGGAAGGTGAAAATACAATTTGTTGTTCTGCCGATGAGAACATCAATGCCGGGAATATGGCTGATGTTGAGGCAAATGCAAAGGCAAGGAACATCATCATACAGGGATTGAGCAGAAGCGAATTTGATCGCATCTCTCACCTGTCGTCCGCTCACGACATCTGGGTGACCCTCGATGCATACCATGAGGGCACCTCCCGGATCAAGACGGTTCGGCAGGATCGGTTCAGCGAATCTGACAAATTCGAGATGCTTGCTGGAGAGTCCCTTGACGAGTGCTTTTCACGCTTTCACAAGATTTTGAGCAATCTCCGGCGGTCGGTCTCACATACTCCGACTCGGATAACGCTCGACAGATGCTTTCTGCACTCGATCTTCGGGTTTGGGAGATGAAGGTGACTACCATCAAGGACACCACGGACCTCTCGACCTTGACTCTTGATGCGCTTTACTCGCGCCTCAAGACTCACGAGATTGACATAGTCTCTCGTCGGTCGAAGTCTCAGTCGATGGCTTTAGTCACTGATCCCACTGCTGCTTCGGTTCTTCTGAGCCATCTTGCGGATTCTCCTTGCCGCTCTCGTGACATAACCGATGATCGACATAGGCGACTTGCGGATGAGCAACTAGCCCTCCTCGCACGGAGATTCTCCCATGCTTACAAAGGGAGGAGGACGATGAAGGAAAAGAGGATCCGTGATTTGTTTCGAGTGTGGTGGCCCCAACCACATCCGAGCAAGCCGTCCCAAGCTTGGGAAGGGCAAAGTCGACTACGGCGGTTCGGTAAGAACGACTACTCCGACAAGAACCGCAACAAGAAGGCCCCAACTCCGACGCAAGGAAAGAAGCCGTTCCGCAACTTTGGGAAGGCCAAGAAGCTCTTCCACCGCGTCCTCGCCGCCTTCGACGACCTCTACCTCGACGAGGTGGAGGGATGGAGCGACGACGACGGACGGGTGATCAAGAACCCAAGAGCGGCGACGACTTCTCGGCATGTGCTTCATGGCCTCGAGGCGAGATCGTGACAATGATCTCTATTCCGACTCCGAGGTATGTCCCTCTTATGACCAACGAATGCGCTTTTCTTAAGCTAGGAGGTTTTCATGCTAGATCTAGAGCTAGATGTAGCGAGTTGGAGAAGGAAGTAGATCGTTTGTCACGGAGCTTACTTCACTTATATCTCGCTCCCTCCGTGACGACGTGATACATCTTTGTGCTTTGATCGGTGATATGGAGAAGCTAAGGACCTCACATGATAGTCGTCCTCGAGCTTGATGCAATTAAGGTGGAGAATGTTAGTCCGCTGGCGATTTAGAATTGAGTAGGATGGTCATTACCCTACTTACTACTTGATGAGACTATTGCTCCCACCTCATGTGAGGATAAGGACTTTGATGCTAGAGGACCTTATGCCATGCTTCGGATCTGCCCGAGTCTTGTGTAAATTGTGATAACTTGAATATGAAACTAAAGCAGGCGGATCATAAAATTGCAAATTTCAAACATTCTTACTTGAGCCTATTATGTCTTGCGTGAATTGTCCCAAGCTTCTTCTGAACTTGAAGTCGTCTCCAAGCAGTTTCAAGAATTAGTTGATGACAATAACAAATTGGCCAAGTTTGCTTCTAAGGACCCTGTTAGCTCACCATGCAATTGTTGTAACAAACTAAAATCTGAATTGGTTGCATTAGATGAAAAATGTGTGAAGCTAACTAAGGATCTTATAGAAAAGCAACCATCTGCTTGCATTGTGTGTCTTTGAAGAAGCATGAGGGTTTTATAGAGACGCCTAGCGGCGTGAACCAATTGGCTAGCAGATGGGGCTGTCCTTCCCGAGTCGGTGTGCGTGCACAAGCAAATCTTTCCTCTCGCTGTTGGTTTTCTTCTACTCCTTACCTCCTGCTGTCTCTTCTTCTTCTCCTTGCTCCTCTTGCACCTCTCTCTTTCGGGAGTGTCGGTGCCTTATGAACACTCTCGAGAAATTTGTAGGAGGCAAGAAGGATCTCAATCTTATTCTAGACCAATCAAAGATTTGCAAGTTCAAACAGGGTCTAGGATATGATTTCCGTGAGGATGTGAGGAAGCATCCACCTGCCGTGCTCAGACCCATAGCCGCAGGTGTGATCGAGGTCAAGCCCAAGAACAAGAAAGTTCAATTTAGATCGGCGGGCTTTGTCCAAGGGATTTCGACGACAAGGTGATTTCACTGCGCTTGACCTCTCGGGCGAAGCCATCTCATGCTACTTCACCCCTCGGGCGGTATCATTGCACCTACATCGGAAGGATGGGCATCTGATTGACCAATGCTTCAAGCGCGCCAAGATCGCGCCAAGAGACCGTCTTGAGTCTCTTAGGCGTATTCGAGGTCGCCCGGACCTTGAGTGCACCTAAGACCAACACGAGTCTAGGTTTGCTCTTGTTGGTAGCTTTGGGCGACCGAGGACTTGGTTTTCGGAGTTTTCGTTTTTCGTCCTCGTGCTCCCTCGGTCGTGACTTGGCCGTCACGAGGGTAGATCTCGTTTCCATCGAGATAGCTACCATGGCGTGATCGACATCTTCTTGGTGCTCACTCGCTCTCCGTAGTAGTCGGACCCGGCCAATGACTTGTCGCACATAGACCTTCCGCTTCTTTGAGCGACGGAGGCGTGGGTAGTTAGAGGTCGATCGTGTGTGACTACTTCTTACGCTCGGCGTGTGACTCGGTGTTGGGTGCCAAAATCTATGTTGATTTATCCCAAGATCGAGACTTTGCTCTCTTGTTGACTCGGGTTCGCGGGCGAGGAAGGAAAGGTTTGGCTTGTAGACTCGGGTGTTCACGACACATGACCGGAGATTCCGTTGGTTTTCTTCCTTGCCCGAGCTCCGGTGATGAGGCGATCACCTTGAGACGCCTCTTACAGGCGAGTCATCGCCAAAGGTACAGTCGCATTAATGATTCATTTGTTTTAAAAGATGTTGCCTTGGTTAGTAAGGCTGCGGTACAATTTGCTTTCGGTCTCTCGACTTCTGATGACGATTTCGATGTGAGTTTTAAGAAAAACAACTGCAAAATTCTTGATTCTTCGGGTAGTCTGGTTTGCGGATTTCTCGTTTTGGGAGGATCTTTCGTGCTGATTTTTCTGAGTCTTCTGGTGATCCTCTCCGTTGTTTGCTTGCTTCTGAGTCCCGCGATCTTTCCTTCTGGCATAGGAGACTTGGTCATATTGGATTTGACCATTTGACCCGAGTTAGCGGCCACGATCTCATTCGTGGTCTGCGAAACTCAAGATGGTCAAAGATCTTGTTTGCGCTCCATGCCGACCAAGCAAGATGGTTGCCGCTTCTCATCCTCGGTCACGATTACTATGATCGATGCAGGGACGGTTGCTCCATATGGATACGGTTGGACCGGCTCGAGTGCGGTCGGCGGGAGGGAAGTGGTGCGTTCTTGTTGTGGTCGATGACTATTCGAGGTACTCTTGGGTGTTTTCTTAGCCTCGAAGGATGAGGCGTTTACATATTTTCGAGGTCTTTTCAAGAGGCTTTACTGTTGAGCTTCGGTGCCTTACGAGCGATCCGCGATGACAATGGCACGGAGTTCAAAATTCCTACTTTGAGAGTTTCGTGGTGAGGCGGTGTAGAGCACCGTTCTCTTCTCCATCGTCCCCAATGAGAATGGCGTTGTGGAGAGGAAGAACCGTACCTTGGTCGAGATGGCCGGGCGATGCTTGATGAGTACTCTACACCGCGGAAGTTTTGGGTGAGGCTATAGCCACCGCGTGCCATGTTTCCAATCGAGTTTTTTTGAGCACACTTGCACCGCACTTCTTATGAGTTGAGATACGGGCGGCCGGTGTTTCTCATTTTCGTGTGTTTGGTTGCAAGTGTTTTATTTTGAAGTCCGGAACCTAGATAAGTTCGAGTCACGTTCTTGTGATGGACTTTTTACGGGCTACTCGACTTCTTGGCGGGCCTATAGGGTGCAGGCTGCGAGTCTAGCAAAATGATAGAAACACAGTGAGGTAACTTTCGATGAGGCGGTCAGGGACTAGGCCCGATATCTCGAGTTCACTAGAGCGATCGAGACCATCTTTGTGGATGATGAGGATGATGGAGATGAGGTTGTCTACCCGATCCGGTCCCTTCTCCACCCCTTGAGGTGCCTTCTTCCACCGCACCTCGAGGCGATCGACCTTACCTTCGCTATTCCGGGCTAGTGGCTCTGTTCCTACCCGTCGGTAACGAGGTAGAGGCCACTTCTTCATCTCATCCAGACCTCCAAGACATATCCAAAATCTCATCCTTCCGAGCGGATGATTGGAGATCTATTTGAGCGAGTCACACGTTCCAAGTCAGTCGTGTCGCTTTTACATCTCCACTCTGCCTTCGTAGCTTCTTTTGAGCCCAAGGACGTTTGTCATGCTTTATCTGATGAGTCTTGGGTCAATGCTATGCATGAGGAGCTGGAGAGTTTCGAAAGAAACAAGGTGCGGGCGCTTGTTGAGCCCCCTCGAGATCACAATATCATTGGAACCAAATGGGTGTTCAAGAACAAGCAAAGTGAGGATGGGGTAGTCATTCGAAACAAGGCTAGGCTGGTTGCACAGGGGTACTCCCAGGTTGAGGGTCTGGATTTCGAGGAGACCTTTGCCCCTGTAGCTCGTCTTGAGGCCATTAGATTTACGCTTGCCTTTGCGACTTCTAAAGGTTTCAAGCTTTACGGATGGACGTCAAGAGTGCCTTTCTCAATGGCTTCATTGAGGAAGAAGTCTATGTCAGACAGCCTCCAGGTTTCGAGAACCCCAAATACCCTAGTCATGTCTTCAAGCTTTCCAAAGCATTGTATGGACTTAAGCAAGCCCCTAGAGCTTGGTATGAGAGGCTTAAGTCCTATCTATTGAGACATGATTTTGAGATGGGTAAAGTTGACAAGACTTTGTTCATTCGCCGGCTTGGCAATGACCTTCTGCTCGCCCAAATTTATGTCGATGACATTATCTTTGGCGGCTCTTCTCATGCTCTAGTTTCACAGTTCTCGGATGTCATGAGCACCGAGTTTGAGATGAGCATGATGGGTGAGTTGACTTTCTTCCTTGGCTTCCAAATCAAGCAGACTCGGGAGGGTACCTTCTTGCATCAAGGCAAGTATACCCGAGATCTCCTAAGATGCTTCGACATGAGTGATGGAAAGCCGGTGTCGACTCGATGGCTTCTACGGCCACACTTGACCCAGATGAGGACGGCGAGCCAGTTGACCAAAAAGAGTTCAGAAGTATGATTGGCTCTCTCTTGTACCTCACTGCCTCGAGACCGGACATACACTTTTCTGTGTGTCTTTGTGCGGTTCGAGCTTCTCCTCGCGTATCTCACCGCCAAGCGGTGAAGCGCATCTTCGGTACCTTGAGCTACCATTGACTATGGTATCGGTACTCTTCCTCATCTGTCTATCCCTTAGAGCCTATTCGGATGCAGACTTTGCCGGCTGTAGGATAGATAGGAAGAGCACTTCGGCACTGTCGGTTCATTGGCACTTCTCTCGTTTCTTGGTCTTGAGGAAGCGGTCCGGTGTTGCACATCCACCGCAGAGGCCGAGTGCGTTCTTTGCGGCCGATTCTTTGTAGCCAAGTGCTGGATGGTCTCGACTGCGGGACTTTGGGTTGCTATCGATCGTGTTCCGCTCTTTTGCGATAACACGTCTGCGATTAACATTGCTAAGAACCCAAGCGACACTCTCGGACCAAGCACATCGATATCGAATATCATTTTCTTGAGACCATGTAGAGAAGGGTGACATCGTGCTCCGGTTTGTGAGAGTGACCACCGGTTGGTGATATCTTCACCAAGCCTTTGGATAGCACGAGGTTTTCACTCTGCGGAGAGCTTGGGGTGGTTTGTCCTACGGACTATTGTGAGGGGAGCTTTGGGCTTCTTGCTTTATCTTATTAATTGTGCTTCAGATCTTCTTGTTGCATCGCATTTTCGGATGCATTGGGTTTAGTCCTTCTAGCATAGGTTAGAGTGTGTCTCTTCTTTGAGTTGCTTAGACTTCTTGCTCTTATCTTGTGCTTCGGGATAGTGTTTCTTATCTCACTAGGTTGAGCTCACTCACTTCTTTTAGGTTCTAGCGAGGTTGGGCCACCCTCGGGTGAGCAGGTTCGTGTTTGCTCTCTAGTGTGCGTTTTCTCGGCAATGTTGTCACGGAGACATATAGGGTAGATGAGAGTCGATCGAGCCATAGTATCCTCTATATCTTATCTATGCTTTAAGGATCGCCTGCTGTTTTCTGATTTATTGCCGACTCTTGATTTTTATTGCTTTGGTTGGGGGAGTTCATTTGGGAACTTCTAGACTTTAATTTTGACTTAAACTCAACTTGAACTAAAAGTCGCATCACATGTTGAGGGGAGTGGATTTTCGCATTGCATTCTCGCATTGTAATATAACCACATTGAGCCTTGATTATTATCCGGTTATGACATGCTTTCAATGCTTTACACATTGCCATGATTTGTGCTCCATTGCTAATCGATCATGACTTTATATGTGTAGTCAAGTCTTTGCCATGATAGGTTAATTAAAATGCCAAATTTGACCTAATTCATGTCTTGTTCATATTTGAGACTAGTCGACCTTGTGTTATCCTTTTATGATTCTCGCCATGTCAAATAGGGTGAGTTGAGTCTTGAATCTTAGTTGAGCAATAGATTGAGCTATACGGTTTCTTGATGACACATAAGTTAGTACAATCTATTAAAAGCAAAAGATCTCTTTGTGCGAAAAACCGATCTCACCAATTCTTTCTCATGAGGCGGCTTGCCATTGCACAAGGCATGAACTCGGGGAGTTTTGGATGACCAAGATCATTTCCTTAAGCTTCTCGCTTGGAATGATCGCATAAGGCTTGAGGTCTAGCACATGACAAAATATGATTGAAAACAATCATGAGATCTCAAAAAATGTCAAAAGTGCTCAATTTAAAAAAATTCAAAGTACTTCAACAATTGTATCATTCTTGAGCGAACGGCCTCTAGTTGGCTCAACACTAGCTTCTTGATTCCATTTAGCTCATTGGCATGGCTTGCATCATTTGTGGATATCATTAGCTAGACTAAAATCTTGTTTGACTTGACTTGCTAAGCACTTCAAATTAAAAAAAATCAGATTATACCATCTGTTAGCTTAGCTTCTCTTTACATACATAGTCATGATCTTTGTAGCATACTTGTATGTTATGGCTTGTGTAATACATTTGGTCATTTTGGATAATTCTCATGGCTCGCATACTTTGAATAATCAAATCACCATTCCATCCATCATTTTGACTTATTCTCTCTTGCATACTTGATGTGTTTATTGCCAAAGGGGAGAATAGATTGGAGAAAAGAGAAAATTTCTTTACGGGAACTTGCTAGAGCTTTGGAGATCAATTTGCTCTTTATTCCTTTACTCTAGTGTTCTCTCTGTCGACATGGTCATAATTTTATTTTCATTCTTTGGACCATGTCGTCTTCTACAAACTCAACTTCTTATTTCACGGTGTTTGTCAATATACTCATCAAGGGGGAGATTGAGAGATCATGTGGAGATGATCCCATCTTTATGATGAGTAATTGACTCTTGGTTGAAGGAAAATTGAGTTTGTTTTGGGCTTTTATTGCAAAGTCTTAATTCTGGTCGAAATGAAGTCGTATGCGACTTGTCCCTCGCTCGTCGACCATGTAGGATGCCATACGACCACGTTTGGTCGTGGTCGAATTTCGTTCGAGGCGTGCGACCACGTTGAGGTGTTCTCGGCAAAGCGGCGGTGGTCGGGCGTTACGACCACGTTGGCGCATATCGGGTGGCGTCGACCATGTTACCGAGTATCGGAAGTCACCGGACGGCGTGCGACCTGTTGTGGCGTCCCGGAATTTGAGCGTGATCGGAAGTCTACGGGTAGCGTACGACCACGTTGTGTAATCAGTGCATCGACCACGTTGTGTAATCAGTGCATCGACCACGTTAGCGCGGGTTTGAGCGTGGTCGGCGGTCGTGACTTGGGTCTCGACCACATTGTATCGCTAGCGGGTGCGACCACGTTGGCGATCGAGCCACGACCACGTTAGCACGGGTGCGAGCGTGGTCGGTAGTCGTGGCTATGGTCTTCGATCACGTTGTGCGGTCGAGTGTTCGACCACGTTGTCGGCAGATTGACCGTGGTCGTGCGGGTTCATTCAAACCGGTCGTGTGGGCTCATATGGTGTCCGATTACGGTGAGGTTTGGTCGGTTGGGTTCCTTGTGAAGTCATGGACCTTGTGGACTGGTTTGTTCACTATTTTGACAAGGTTTGGTAAAGTCTATTTTCGTGGAAAGACTTGAGCTCGGTTTGGTGGCGGTTTGTGTTTTGCGGTATGGATCGGTGCTATGTGATGGTTTTGTTGTCTTTGTTGGTTGCGGGAACCGAGACAGGTCTTGGTGAGGCTTAGGAGGTCGGGACTAGACAAGGGAGTTGTTGAGGTCGAGCGACGTGGAAAGCCGAAGAGGACGTGTCGTGCCGGTGGGTGACGGCATGGATAGCAAAGCGGTGGAGGAAGCTTCACGGAAGGCGGGGAGGGGCATTTTGGAGAAATGTCAAAGCTGCGGGGAAGCGTCCACCGGGAAAGCTCTTGTGACCACTGGAGAGGCTCTGTGAGCTCTGTGGAGTTGGTGGCGCTAACGGGCAAGCGGTGGAGTCGTTGCACGAGAGGAACGGGTAAAGCACCGGAGGCCTGCAAAGCTTAACCACTCGGTTAGCGGGTTGTCTCGTGTGGAGACCCGTTAGTGAGACTATAAATAGAGAGGTTAGGTCTCGGGAGCAAGGGAGGTTGTCCCCGAGTGCTCGAGTGTTCCTCTCTATCTTGTGTGAGTTGTCTCGGGTAAGAGCATGGATGCTCGTGTACCTCCGATGGAGTGGCTGTAGAAACCTCCATGTGAAATAGAAAAGATTGGATTCATCTCTTTGTATCCTTCTCAGTTTTTGCTCTTGAGATGATTTCTTTGATCTGTTTGCCCTCTCTGTGTTCTTTCGATCATATGTGTTTTATCTGAGAGTTGGCTTGTGCTTCACTTGCTCAGGACTGGGAAGTTGTTTCTGGTGCTTGCTAAGATCATTCCCGAGAACAAAAGCGAAATCAGAGAAAACCGAGTTACGTGGTTACGCCACCGGAGCTCTCTTTCGATTTCGACTTTGGTTTCTCCTCTTCATTGTAAAGACTTTGGAGGTTCTTGGTATTTTACTTCCGAGATCTTGTACGAACTAAGTTTCAAGTTTCATTCATTTTGGATCTCGTGCAAAAGATCTCTAAATTCTTGCTCCTCGGTCGTGCGCGACAACGTAGTATTTCTGTATCGTTACATTGTCGGATCGGCGACCTATTTGACCACGCAGTCTTTGGTCTTTTCGACCACGCTTTGATTTCGTGGGCGATCTATTCTAGCTTTCGACCACACGGTAGTATCTCTCTGTTGTCGGTTGATCGACTACGGCATAAGTTTTACGGTTCGGTTTTCGCGGTGTTATCTTACATTTACGGTCGTTCGACCTCGTCGTATAGCGGTGGTCTTGCGTGTCTTTGTCTGCATTCTCACCCCATACGACCACGGTCAAAACCCGACACGTTTCACGATTACGACTACGGTTGTCTTGATTCGACTTCTTGTTTTATTGTTCTTGTGTTCGGTTGAGCTTTGTTTTTCTGACTTCTTAGCTCTCTAGCTAAAGGAGAAGGAGAACTTGGGGAGGAAGTTTTTAAGGCACCATTCACCCCCCCTCTGTTGCCATTTCGGTCCTTCACTTAGGTTAATGGTTAGGTGGTGGGTGCAGGCATGCATTGTTGTTCGGAGACTCATTGTTGATTGTCGTGCACAGGGGTATGTGGTTGGGCCTAGGTCAATTAAGAACCGGTATGTGAGCTACTATTACAAAGCCCTATCGTACTACCTCAAGGCTGGTATGGGACAACCCTGGCTAAATAATATGCGGAGTCCCAACCCGAGTTAAGTTGTAGGTTAAGTGAGCGTGGTCGGTGCCATGAGAAGTCTCACTCGGCTTAAGAGAGAGTCCCGGTCTGGTGGATTCCTTACTGGGTTGAAATCTTAGTGTTGGCTTGGCCAGGTTGAAGGTTTTGCATTGTAAAGGCCTTGTTATGATTACTCAGTCGCACGCCTACGAAAGCGTGTAATGACCGACATTATGAGATAATCATATCTTGTGGGTAAAGTTGTACAACCTCTGCAGAGTATATAATCTATCCTGGATAGTCGTGTCCACGGTCATGGGCATGCTGAGTAAAAGTTTTTCACGGATTAGACTTTGTGTTTTCAAAATGGTTTTGAAAACCTTATGGATGGATGGAATCCATGAGAGATTGAAAACGTATGGATGGATGGAATCCATACGAGATTTTGAAAACCTTGTGGATGGATGGAATCTGTAACATCCCAAAAATTTAAATTTGAAAATATGAAGCTTTTGAATTATTTTGCCGTATATTCTATTTGAATTTGGATTTTTATAGTGTTTCTTAAAACTTTGGTTGAGATTCTGATAATTAAAGAAAGTCATGAAAAACAAAACAAACATTAGTAATGCTATAAAAGAAAATATGCAAATAATAGAAAACTAAAATTTTAAATACGAATCTGAAAAGATGATCCAGCATGAGGCGAGAGAAACCTAAGTTAAAATATAAAATCTCAATATGGAAATAATAGCATACAAAAACCCAGAATTTTGAACATTTGAAAATTTATATATACAATTTATGGCAAAAATTTAATAGAGTCGAAAATAGAGGACTATTAGATTTTGTATCTATAAAATCTAACCAAAGCTTGAAATAAAATTTCAAGTATTAAAATCAACCATTTTAATTAAGAAATAGAAATTCAAAACTCAAGATTTAGAATTTCAAAAGAATGCTAAAGTTTCACATTTTCCTCATTCTTTTACCTCTCTCTTCCCTCCTTTCTCCCCCTCTTGCCTGGGCACCTCCGTCTTCCCCTTCTCTCTCTCTCTATTCTCCCCTGCAGGCCCCACCTTGCCCGCTTCTTTCCACAGCCGGCCCTCCTCCCTTTCTTCTTTCTTTTCCCAGCATGCACGCTCTCCTTCTTCCTTTCTTTTCTCCTCCCTCCTCTGTCGTTCCTCCCGCGTGGCAGCCATGCGCGCGCCCCGCCCGTGGTTTCTTCTGCCGTCACCCCCGGTTTCCCAGCGCCACCCAGTCCCTAAAGCCACCACAGTGACCCCGGCCCTTCCTTCCTCCCTTGCTTCTTCCCGCCTCGCCCATGCGCCGACCGGCCGCCTCATGCCGCCCCGGCCGCTCCGGCAAAGCCCCACCACTCCTACCGCGTCCCGACGTCTCTCCACTCCCACCGACCTTCCCATCCGAGTTAATTGGATTCCGGTGCACCGAGCTCGCCAGGATGCCGATCTTCCCCGCCGCCGGCCGAATGCGCCTCCGCCGCTGCCACATCTTCCTCGGAGCACCACCGTCCAATTCCTCGCTCTGGGAGCATCTTCACGACGCCCTCAACCTTCCCCAAACGTCGCCCGGCCTTCTCGACGCCCGAGCTCCCCCCACGGGAGCCTTCTCGCCGCCGCCCCGGCTCACGTCGCCAGCCCAACCCGATCCCCCTCCGGCCCGACGAATGGCTTGGTAAGCACCTCCTGGTCCATCTTTAGCTCATGCCCACCTAAAACCCCTCCTTCTCCCTCTCCGGTGCCGCCGCCCTGAGCGCACCTCGCCGCCGGCCGCATCGGACTGCCGCCCTCCTGCCTCGCCGCCTCTCCGGCCAACGTGCCGCCTTCGGTAGCCTGACCACCTCCCCCACACCCCATTTTGGCGGTCACCGATGTGCCCCCGGCCACCACTCACCACCGGCAAGGCAGCTCTGCGCCGGCGCAACCTTGCTCTGTTTTGCCCCAACCGTGGATTGCATTTTCTTGTAGCTCCCTCCGTTGAAACACTAAATGGGCAATAGCCCAGTGGTAAACCGAGCCGTGCTTTCTCCACAGGTCGTGGGTTCGATTCCCACCATCAGTCTCCCATATTTTTGTTGCTCTATTTTGCTTTAATGCATTCCAACTAGAAAATTAATCAAGCGAAATTTGGGAAAATCAGAAATTGCTCATGGAAACTAGTAAATTTAATGTGGGCATAAATAAGATTACTTAAGATTTAATATTAGAATTATTATCATGTGTGAATAATTAGTGTGCATTTATGCTAAAATCTAATTATGAATGAAAGGCATTAATAAAGGATGGTGTTGGCTAAATGCCTAAATGTAATAAAGATTTCCATTAAAAAGGGCATCCAAGATAAAGTTAAAAGAAATAAATTGGGTATTATGTTTAACTATTAAAGCAAGGCTTAAATTTAAAAGATACCCTTAATTATGATTAAAATATATGCTTTAGCATTTAGCATGTCGCCATTAAATAAATCCCAGTGGAAGGTTTAATTAAATAGTAATACTGAAATATAACCTTGTATAACAAACTTTTCCCAGGTAACTGAATTTAAACCAAAAATAAATCTAAGCCTAATGCTAACCAAGGTGTAGACAAAAAAATGGTGCCATTAATTAAATCTTAACATTAAATTTATTAAATAATAATGTTAGGCATGATTGAATATAGCAAGCTAGTACCCGAACCAATAGATCCTAATTCAAAATAAGTTATGCCTAGAAATAAGTAAGTGTACATAAAATATCGCCCCATGAAATGCTTTTAACTCGTGTTCTAAAATTTACTCGATAAGCTAAAATTGTATACATCGCTTATATTAGCATATGCCCTAAATATTATTGCTCGACAAAATAATGCCCAGCTAAAATCATACACCAGCCCTTAACTCATGGAACTTCCTTGATAAATGCAAAAATAATAAAAGAAAGTTATTAATATAAAGACCGAGTAAGTGTATTACACTATCAACCTTGCCTCAAATCACCATTAACTCATAACAAAGATAAAAATGAATTTATTCAGATTTATTTGGATCTTTTGAGTTAATTGCTTTTATTCGTGTTCAGTCGTTTAGCACGTAATTAGCAATTGGAGTCCTGAAGAAGCAAGAGATCAAGCGTGGCCAAGATCGAAGTGAAGATAAAGACCAGAAGCTCAGAACCTTCGAATGAGAAAGTGTTGAGTGAGCACAAGACCATGATAACCGCGTCAAAGTAGTCAATACTTTGATCATGTTGAACCTACATTTTCGTAAATTACTTTTGTTTAAATTATCAAATTGCATGCTATTATTTTATATGCAACTACATGTTTAATTCGGGATTCTAGTTATATGCCTATCGTTTGCCTTGATTAATATTATACCCCCTTTTTGGAATATTGAATTATGCGAACCTTGTCGCCCTAGCAAAAATTATAGTAGTAATCTTTCGAAAATAAGTCTCTAATTATCGTCATGCCTAGTATTGCATAGATACTGGAAGTATTGAAATGCCCCAAGATCATCAACATTTTCAATCATGAGAAACTGGTTGGGCAGTCATGGTGATAATGACTGGTATTCGTGTTGGATATGATTATTTTATACTCCCAAAAAAACCTCAACTTGCTTGAATATCTGGGTGGATGATTTGGGGGCTGGTGTTGTGCGGTGGGAGCACAAATATGGAATGTGGTAGAACCGCCCAGGTAATACTAAGGACTGAATTTTGTCATGATCTCCCACGTAAAACATTACAACCACATGTCTGTAAAATACAACTTGGCTAAGTAGCGGTATCGAAACTCCCCGACTCATCTCACCGGTAGTGGATAGACGTGGATATGCAAGGGCAAAGGAGGCCTAAAGGGACACCAAGGGGAGGGTGACGTTCACTAGTCGTACTAGCATTGGGGGGAGGGGAGCCCGCATAATGCTAGTAGCCGTGGTGGACATCCCGTGCAACATATAGGACCCACCGCAAGTGGGCAGTTTCCCATAGGGTGAGATGACTAGAGGAACTAGATATCCTGAACAGTCTTGTGATAATCTATTTGACCACCTGACCAAGGGATTAGGTGGGGCAACAGGTGGATTATCGCTTGTGGTGAAAGTGTACAAACTCTGCAGAGTCAAAACTATTCGAATAGCCGTGCCCACGGTCATGGGCGGACATGGGAAACTTAACCAGATATAGTTCTATTTCAAAAGCTTTGTGGGTGGGAATGGAAAAGTGGAGGGCAGTGCAATGCCCTGGTTTGTGTTGTCCTGGGTGTCGTCCCAGTGGTAAGTTAAGCGGCTATAACGCTGAAGGATTAAGCATATGGTGCAGATGCCATGTAACGGTGGATGGAATCTGAATCGCTACTGTTATTGCATTCTCATATACATTATGTTTTGTTTAAACTGCTAAGTCTCAGGAGGTTTCTATGTATTATATTTCAAAAGCCAAACGATGATAAAGCTTCTTCTTTTACAAAGTAAAATGATAGGAGGAATAAATAGAGTCGTAGGAAAAGAGGATGACTGTTTTGGTAAATACATAACGATGATTGGTGGATCCATGTCGATCATAAAAAAAGAGAACAATAGTGGAGATTCTAGGAGAAATAAATCGATGGAGCCTAAATGGATTGATAGGCTAGGTAGAAGGTTTAAATGATTTTTGGGGAAATAAGAAGTGCAAGAGAAATTACGGGATTGCGATACGGACAAATAGTATGAATTCTTGGGAGAGGCTGGGAATAATGTGATTGATACGATTTGAATAAAATACTAGAAGGATGAATTGAATTTTTGGGTATATCGGAGGAATAATAATAATTACCGGAGTATAATCTGGATCAATGATTTTGGGGAATTAGAAGAGTGCAAAGGTAATTGTTGGAATAAATAGGATTAGTAGGATTTGACCTAGATGAATGATTTGAATCTTGGAAGTTGGAGGGGTAATAACAAATACGGAAGTATAATCTTGATCAATGATAACATTGGTGGATATATACTAGTAAGTCGTAGCCTTGATCTAATGGGATTAAAAGGATTTGATCTTGATGGATGACTTGAATTAGTGGAAATTTGGAGATATGATAATTGGGGTATAAACTCGATTAGTAATATTCTTGGTGGAAAAATATTGATGAAATGGTTGGAGATAGATAATGGCAAATAAGGTTGATTATGGAAAGATCAAATTATGGATTTGGACTATTAACAAAAAGGATTGAATTGATAGAGTATTCTGATACAAATGATTTCGGTGGTTTAAAAAGTAATCATGTTAGAGAATCATTAGAGTTTAAAAGTGAGGAGATGGTGATCAGTGATTGCAAGATTGGAATATTAGGAATCCGAAATACAAATGTATTGATGGTTTCGAATAGATATATGTATATAGGGAAAATATGATCGGTGAACCTATTTGTTTGGACTCTTAGTCGATGTCGATAAAGAAAATATATGAGGAGTGGTGGATAGCGATTATAAGAATGGATTATTAAGAAATTTGGAATACAAAATATTGGTGGATTCAAATTAAATATATAGAAAGTATTTGATCGGTGGATTAGCTAAATGATGCCACTCACTGTTTGGAGTCTTAGACGACATTTAGTAAGAAAATTGTGTCTTTGGAGAATTAAGTCAATTATGGCATTTGGGGGAGTGAGTCAATTTGGCAATCGCCGTGGGAAGTTTTAGGTAGCAGTAATAACACTATGGTTTAATAGTAACAATGCTACCAAAAGCGATTTCTGGCAAATAAAGCAACCCGAGCCTTTCCTTTGATAAGCCATGCATACTATATATCGCATTACGTGTATTGGCTCATGAACACGGTGGTTAGTGTGCTCACACTCGCTCTCATAACAAAATCCGAATCGGAATCAGATCTCTGCGCCTCAGCAATACTTGGGTCTTGAAGGCAAAGAAGGTGAAGACGTCAAGGGCTGGGTCGCGAACCTCCAGGTTGGTGCTGTGGGCATGTCCGAAGGTCCCACATGTGTGCATCGTACTTCATTGCCGCAATTCTCGATTTCACCTAATCGGCCCATGAGTAAGTTTACTACTTTAGTTATGTTTCCGCATGGTATGTATTTGATATTCATTTTCTGTAACTGTGAGCACTATCTACTGATCCGTGGAATAGTGCATTAAATCACGAGGATTTGGATTGAAAAATCCGGTCCGCGAGCATGGTATCGAGCATATCATTGCAGGTCGTGATCTAGTTAGCCTGGCCGTTAGTTTCATGATTAGAATTATTTCTTCAATACCTATTTTTGAAAATATAAGTTATGTTGTTCAATCTCCTCTCTCCTACATGATTCCCTCTCATCTATGTGCTGCCTTAACCATTTTTCCTTCTAATGCTCTCTTACCCCGAATCCAAAATGATGAGAATCCTGTACTCCTTTTGTAAACCCTCTTTGAAAACCTATTTTGGGCCAAAAGTCATGATGTTTGAATTTAAACCTTTAATTCAAAAATTGCTTATCCTTGGAGGACCGATTATCAAAATGTTTACGAAAATTCATTTTCAAACTCATTTCAACAAACTTAATCTTCCGAGGAAAATTTTCCTAAGTTCAACGGCATACCAAAAATGTATTCCCAAAATTCACTTTGGTTCTCAAATAGCCCCAAAACCATGTTATTTCTCGGAAAAATTTCCCAACAAGGACCTTGTTTTTCAAAAATAAATCCTAAGGGATAACTTTGGGTATTATTTCTGAAAGAAATATATTTTTCCAATTATGGTATCATCACCCCTGAAAAAAAATTCGTTTTGCCACAAAGTTTCATTAATAATAAATAGTATTCTTCATGTTTGGATTTATTTCTAGGAAAATACTCCTTCTCTTACGAAAACAATAATAATAGTAACACAAGAGTGAGTGCTGATATCAATCAAATTACTCCAAATACTTCCCTTGTCTTACTATTAAATTCAAAAAGAAAATTTTGTTCATCTTCTCGTATCCTTATTCCAAACATTTAAGGTTAGTAACGCTGATGATGTTCATGAAGATAAGGTGGTCCTATTTTAAATAGGCTATGCAGATGAACCATGTACTCTCTTTTGTGTGCTTCCCCGAATAGACGTTGTATGGTTGCAAGATTTCACTTTGATCCTGTGCACTGCCTTCCTGCTCACGGGCATCCTATTTCGCAGTCATGGGAAAAGATTGTTTTTAAAATTGTGTGATTTTTGTATCACCCCAGCTTTCTGGGGTAAGCTCTTTTGAAATTAGAACAAATTTACATTATCTTATCCTCACGGTTCTATTCGTACCTCATGCTGTTCCCTCTCATCCTGTTGCTACAAACCCAGTCAGATCTACCGAAGCAAAGTGATAGATCGCCAAAGGCCCAGACCCGAGACTCTGCCCTACTGACATTCTCTCCTTACCTACCCGAGACCTATGGAACAAATCGCCAATTAAACACAATGATGAGAAGCACGTCGGCGTTGGGAAGTGAAATACTCCATGAGCTATTCCAAGCTGCGAAGACGACCCTCACCACAGAGGAAATCACGTGAGCTAGGCCACATGTTTTCCTAGTGAAGAGCAAGACTACTACCCTGAAGATTGCTTTCTGAACCTATTGCTGACCAAGGCGGCCGAAGTACAACGGAAGAATCTCCAATTCGCCACAGGACGCATCATGCATGGAACTAGAAGAGAAGAATAATGACTAGTGATATTTATTTTAAGGGGGGTAGCACTATAAGACAGAAATGTCGAAGTGCTACTGCGACGTATATTCTAGAGATGCGACAACCTGGATTTAGAGCTAATCAAACCAATACAAGAAGATTTGCAGGACCAAAAGTCTTACAGTGATAAGGACAAAAGACCACCATATAAATGTATCCAATCTCGTACCGACATCTCTCAAGCCGTCTCCTCCCTGGGGCATAAGCCAATACTACCCACCCATCAGCATGAGCTCTACGACCATCATATGCCCAAAAGACATGCGACCACTCCACTCTATGAAGGCAAAAAGACGACGAAGTCAACAAGCAAGCATCTGGAAGTTTACGACCTATCTAGGAGAACAAGGTTTCTCTCTTCCCTTTTTACTACTCCAAGTTCTAACCCTCACAGTGTGATTCTCACCTCTCTATGAAGCTAAAGGACTATACGTCGAGCAACACCCAGAAACCCATTGCTAGCCCATATAACCTCACCTCCTTTCTTTCTATTCTACCAGAATCTCGGGGTCGAGATTCATTTTAAGGGGGGTAGGTTTGTAACATCCCAAAAATTTAAATTTGAAAATATGAAGCTTTTGAATTATTTTGCCGTATATTCTATTTGAATTTGGATTTTTATAGTGTTTCTTAAAACTTTGGTTGAGATTCTGATAATTAAAGAAAGTCATGAAAAACAAAACAAACATTAGTAATGCTATAAAAGAAAATATGCAAATAATAGAAAACTAAAATTTTAAATACGAATCTGAAAAGATGATCCAGCATGAGACGAGAGAAACCTAAGTTAAAATATAAAATCTCAATATGAAAATAATTGCATACAAAAACCCAGAATTTTGAACATTTGAAAATTTATATATACAATTTATGGCAAAAATTTAATAGAGTCGAAAATAGAGGACTATTAGATTTTGTATCTATAAAATCTAACCAAAGCTTGAAATAAAATTTCAAGTATTAAAATCAACCATTTTAATTAAGAAATAGAAATTCAAAACTCAAGATTTAGAATTTCAAAAGAATGCTAAAGTTTCACATTTTCCTCATTCTTTTACCTCTCTCTTCCCTCCTTTCTCCCCCCTTCTGCCCGGTGGGCACCTCCCGTGCGCCCCTCTCTCTCTCTCTCTCCATTCTCCCTGCCGCGCGGGCCCCCCCCGCCCGCTTCTTTCCCTGGCCGCTGGCCCTCCTCCCTTTTCTTCTTTCTTTTCCCCGCGCCGCACGCCTGCTCCTTCTTCCTTTCTTTTCTCCTCCCTCCTCTGTCGTTCCTCCCGTGGCGACCATGCGCGCCCCCTGCCATGGTTTCTTCTGCCGCCCCCGGTTTCCAGGCCACCAGGTCCTAAAGCCACCTGTGACCCCGGCCCCTTCCTTCCTCCTTGCTTCTTCCCGCCTCCGCCCATGCGCCGAAGCCGCCTCATGCCGCCCGGCCGCTCAAGCAAAGCCCCACCACTCCTACCGCGTCCGGCGCTCTCCACTCCCACCGACCTTCCCATCCGAGTTAATTGGATTCCGGTGCACCGAGCTCGCCAGGATGCCGATCTTCCCGCCGGCCGAATGCGCCTCGCGCCGCCACATCTTCCTCGAGCACCACCGTCCATTCCTCGCTCTGGGAGCATCTTCACGACGCCTCAACCTTCCCCAAACGTCGCCCGGCCTTCTCGGCCTGAGCTCCCTCTCCACGGAGCCTTCTCGCCGCCGCCCCGGCTCACGTCGCCAGCCCAACCCGATCCCCCTCCGGCCCGACGAATGGCTTGGTAAGCACCTCCTGGTCCATCTCTAGCTCATGCCCACCTAAAACCCCTCCTTCTCCTCTCCGCGCCGCCTGAAGCGCACTCGCCGGCCGCATCGGACTGCCGCCCTCCTGCCTCGCCGCCTCTCCGGCCAACGTGCCGCCTTCGGTAGCCTGACCACCTCCCCCACAACCCATTTTTGCGGTCACCGACGTGCCCCCGGCCACCACTCACCGCCGGCAAGGCAGCTCTGCGCCGGCGCAACCTTGCTCTGTTTTGCCCCAACCGTGGATTGCATTTTCTTGATAGCTCCCTCCGTTGAAACACTAAATGGGCAATAGCCCAGTGGTAAACCGAGCCGTGCTTTCTCCACAGGTCGTGGGTTCGATTCCCACCATCAGTCTCCCATATTTTTGTTGCTCTATTTTGCTTTAATGCATTCCAACTAGAAAATTAATCAAGCGAAATTTGGGAAAATCAGAAATTGCTCATGGAAACTAGTAAATTTAATGTGGGCATAAATAAGATTACTTAAGATTTAATATTAGAATTATTATCATGTGTGAATAATTAGTGTGCATTTATGCTAAAATCTAATTATGAATGAAAGGCATTAATAAAGGATGGTGTTGGCTAAATGCCTAAATGTAATAAAGATTTCCATTAAAAAGGGCATCCAAGATAAAGTTAAAAGAAATAAATTGGGTATTATGTTTAACTATTAAAGCAAGGCTTAAATTTAAAAGATACCCTTAATTATGATTAAAATATATGCTTTAGCATTTAGCATGTCGCCATTAAATAAATCCCATGGAAGGTTTAATTAAATAGTAATCTTGAAATATAACCTTGTATAACAAACTTTTCCTGTAACTCGAATTTAAACCAAAAATAAATCTAAGCCTAATGCTAACCAAGGTGTAGACAAAAAAATGGTGCCATTAATTAAATCTTAACATTAAATTTATTAAATAATAATGTTAGGCATGATTGAATATAGCAAGCTAGTACCCGAACCAATAGATCCTAATTCAAAATAAGTTATGCCTAGAAATAAGTAAGTGTACATAAAATATCGCCCCATGAAATGCTTTTAACTCGTGTTCTAAAAATTTACTCGATAAGCTAAAAATTGTATACATCGCTTATATTAGCATATGCCCTAAATATTATTGCTCGACAAAATAATGCCCAGCTAAAATCATACACCAGCCCTTAACTCATGGAACTTCCTTGATAAATGCAAAAATAATAAAAGAAAGTTATTAATATAAAGACCGAGTAAGTGTATTACACTATCAACCTTGCCTCAAATCACCATTAACTCATAACAAAGATAAAAATGAATTTATTCAGATTTATTTGGATCTTTTGAGTTAATTGCTTTTATTCGTGTTCAGTCGTTTAGCACGTAATTAGCAATTGGAGTCCTGAAGAAGCAAGAGATCAAGCGTGGCCAAGATCGAAGTGAAGATAAAGACCAGAAGCTCAGAACCTTCGAATGAGAAAGTGTTGAGTGAGCACAAGACCGCGGTAAACCGCGTCAGGCGAGTCAATACTTTGATCATGTTGAACCTACATTTTCTGTAAATTACTTTTGTTTAAATTATCAAATTGCATGCTATTATTTTATATGCAACTACATGTTTAATTCGGGATTCTAGTTATATGCCTATCGTTTGCCTTGATTAATATTATACCCCCTTTTTGGAATATTGAATTATGCGAACCTTGTCGCCCTAGCAAAAATTATAGTAGTAATCTTTCGAAAATAAGTCCCTAATTATGCGTCATGCCTAGTATTGCATAGATACTCGGGGGCGCTAAAATGCCCCAGCATCATCAACATTTTCAATCATGAGAAACTGGTTTGGGCAGTCATGGTGATAATGACTGGTATTCGTGTTGGATATGATTATTTTCTACTCCCAAAAAAACCTCAACTTGCTTGAATATCTGGGTGGATGATTTGGGGGCTGGTGTTGTGCGGTGGGAGCACAAATATGGAATGTGGTAGAACCGCCCAGGTAATACTAAGGACTGAATCTTGTCATGATCTCACACGTAAAACAGTACAACCACATGTCTGTAAAATACAACTTGGCTAAGTAGCGGTATCGAAACTCCCCGACTCATCTCACCGGTAGTGGATAGACGTGGATATGCAAGGGCAAAGGAGGCCTAAAGGGACACCAAGGGGAGGGTGACGTTCACTAGTCGTACTAGCATTGGGGGGAGGGGAGCCCGCATAATGCTAGTAGCCGTGGTGGACATCCCGTGTAACGTATGGGACCCACCGTAAGTGGGCAGTTTCCCATAGGGTGAGATGACTAGAGGAACTAGATATCCTGAACAGTCTTGTGATAATCTATTTGATCACCTGACCAAGGGATCAGGTGGGGCAACAGGTGGATTATCGCTTGTGGTGAAAGTGTACAAACTCTGCAGAGTCAAAACTATTCGAATAGCCGTGCCCACGGTCATGGGCGGACATGGGAAACTTAACCAGATATAGTTCTATTTCAAAAACTTTGTGGGTGGGAATGGAAAAGTGGAGGGCAGTGCAATGCCCTGGTTTGTGTTGTCCTGGGTGTCGTCCCAGTGGTAAATTAAGCGGCTATAACGCTGAAGGATTAAGCATATGGTGCAGATGCTATGTAACGGTGGATGGAATCTGAATCGCTACTGTTATTGCATTCTCATATACATTATGTTTTGTTTAAACTGCTAAGTCTCAGGAGGTTTCTATGTATTATATTTCAAAAGCCAAACGATGATAAAGCTTCTTCTTTTACAAAGTAAAATGATAGGAGGAATAAATAGAGTCGTAGGAAAAGAGGATGACTGTTGTGGTAAATATATAACGATGATTGGTGGATCCATGTCGATCATAAAAAAAGAGAACAATAGTGGAGATTCTAGGAGAAATAAATCGATGGAGCCTAAATGGATTGATAGGCCAGGTAGAAGGTTTAAATGATTTTTGGGGAAATAAGAAGTGCAAGAGAAATTACGGGATTGCGATACGGACAAATAGTATGAATTCTTGGGAGAGGCTGGGAATAATGTGATTGATACGATTTGAATAAAATACTAGAAGGATGAATTGAATTTTTGGGTATATCGGAGGAATAATAATAATTACCGGAGTATAATCTGGATCAATGATTTTGGGGAATTAGAAGAGTGCAAAGGTAATTGTTGGAATAAATGGGATTAGTAGGATTTGACCTAGATGAATGATTTGAATCTTGGAAGTTGGAGGGGTAATAACGAATACGGAAGTATAATCTTGATCAATGATAACATTGGTGGATATATACTAGTAAGTCGTAGCCTTGATCTAATGGGATTAAAAGGATTTGATCTTGATGGATGACTTGAATTAGTGGAAATTTGGAGATATGATAATTGGGGTATAAACTCGATTAGTAATATTCTTGGTGGAAAAATAATGATGAAATGGTTGGAGATAGATAATGGCAAATAAGGTTGATTATGGAAAGAACAAATTGTGGATTTGGACTATTAACAAAAAGGATAGAATTGATAAAGTATTCTGATACAAATGATTTCGGTGGTTTAAAAAGTAATCATGTTAGAGAATCATTAGAGTTTAAAAGTGAGGAGATAGTGATCAGTGATTGCAAGATTGGAATATTAGGAATCCGAAATACAAATGTATTGATGGTTTCGAATAGATATATGTATATAGGGAAAATATGATCGGTGAACCCTGCTGTTTGGACTCTTAGTCAGTAATCAGTAAAGAAAATATATGAGGAGCTGGTGGATAGCGATTATAAGAATGGATTATTAAGAAATTTGGAATACAAAAATATTGGTGGATTCAAATTAAATATATAGAAAGTATTTGATCGGTGGATTAGCTAAATGATGCCACTCACTGTTTGGAGTCTTAGACGACATTTAGTAAGAAAATTGTGTCTTTGGAGAATTAAGTCAATTATGGCATTTGGGGGAGTGAGTCAATTTGGCAATCGCCGTGGGAAGTTTTAGGTAGCAGTAATAACACTATGATTTAATAGTAACAATGCTACCAAAAGCGATTTCTGGCAAATAAAGCAACCCGAGCCTTTCCTTTGATAAGCCATGCATACTATATATCTGCATTCTGTGTATTAGCTCGCGGAGCACGGTGGTTAGTGTGCTCACACTCGCTCTCATAACAAAATCCAGAATCAGGAATCAGATCTCTGCGCCTCAGCAATACTTGGGTCTTGAAGGCAAAGAAGGTGAAAACGTCAAGGGCTAGGTCGCGAACCTCCAGTTGGTCGCTGTGGGCATGTCTGAAGGTCCCACCTGTGCATCGTACTTCATTCGCCGCAATTTCTCGATTTCGGCCTAATCGGCCCATGAGTAAGTTTACTACTTTAGTTATGTTTCCGCATGGTATGTATTTGATATTCATTTTCTGTAACTGTGAGCACTATCTACTGATCCTGGGAATAGTGCATTAAATCACAGGGGATTTCGGATTGAAAAATCCGGGTCTGACAGAATCCATACGAGACATTTTTGGAAAAGATGGTCGAGGTGGAATGCCCGTGGATAGGTTGGTGTTTGGTCGGAGCCTGAACTAACGGTATTATTTTCATTTACAAATACTATTTTTATTTACTGTATTAAATTCAGCAATTTCAATATATTTATTGTATTTCTTTAAAAGCTGTTGTATGCTCAAACTAACCCTATAAGCCTTCCATTGATGTCTTTATCATTATGTTGCATTTCTCTGTGTGATTTGCGGAGTACATGTTTGTACTCACCTTGCAATCTCCATACAGAGAAAGATGCCTTCGACTACGGTGAGGACCTGGACAAGTAGGACACGTCTTACTGTCGTTTGCCTATGGGCAGGCTTGGACTTCGCTTCTTATCAGTTTGCTTCCGCAGTTATTTGCTTTATTATTGTTGCCAATGAGCATTGATGTAAGACTTGACCATAAGGCCGTAATCTTTTATTTAATATAGTTGGTCATTTGTGCTTGATATGTATCTTTGTTCTACTATGTGCACTAACTGATCCTGGATTAGTGTGATTTACACAGAGGATCTATGAGTTGTTGCTTCGGGATTCGACAGGCACCGCACGTCTTTTAGGATGCTGTTGTACACCTCAGACATGTTGGTCGTCATAATCCTATATCTCGCACCATCCATGTCATAGAGAAGTGAACATTTCTGTAATTCAGGAGCGCGCCAGCGAATCCACTCAGAGAAACTTATGGCACCACGGGGTTGCTCTCCCTCCGTAGTTCGCCTTTCTAGCTCTGTCTAGATGGATTCGAACTTTCGCCTCTGGTTTTGCAGACACAATAACTTGAAGCCACAACAACCACATCTACAGTAAGCGTTACAACAAACATAATTACATGCGTGTAACTACATACGAATAGTTTATTAATTACTGACAAATTGACTACCAATTCAAAAAAATTACCAGTCTTTCCGCGAGCGATGAGCGATTGAGATGACCGATGACCAACTACGACAGATTTATATTTATAGCGGAGCGCAAAGCGAACCCAGTGCACTCAACCTGCAAATTAAGGACTTCTTGTTGATGCACAGCACTTCGGCGAGGGGGACAACATGCCAACACTGACAAATGTGCAAATGAGGGATCGAACGAGGGTGAACATAACGACATCAGTGTGGATGAGGTAGCGTGCGAGGTGGGACGACACGGCCAGACTGATATTTGTGTGAAGCACGCGGTGGAAAAGAAAAGATAGCAGCAACGGGCTGACATATGTGCGAAGAACAGAGATCACACACTTCAAATGATGACTGAATTAATATGAAACGATAGCACTAACGGGCCGATAATTACGATAAAATTATCATGAATAAACATGGCTAATTTAGACCGCATAAAATTCCCAAAAAAATCACATAATAACTATTACTGCATCGGAAGGCTTCTAATAAAAATTCGTAATTTTTAGAGCTTGTTTGCTATATGTAAAAACTCGTAAAAATATCAAAATTGTATGAATGTTTTAGCAACATTTGCCATGGATAAAATCCTTAAAAATTACACTACGAGAAACGTTGTGTCAGGAGGTTGTACGTAAATTTTCGTAATTTTTTGAGCTTGTCTGATATATTTAAAAATTCAAACAAACACTAAACTAGTAAAAAATTAGGCAGATAATTGCCGCTTGGGGCTGGCGACAGGCCTGCCTGCCGCCTGGTAGCTGGGCGACAGTCACCTGCCACCCGGAGACAGCGTCATGTGTCACCCGCGGAGGCTCACTGACGTCAAAAATAATATTTTTATTAATATATCTGGTATACTGTTATAAATACGTTCAAAACTGGTTTTGATTCGCCGTATTGCCAGCCCAAGGTTATAACAGGAGAGGAAGAGAGGATTCAGGAACCCTCCGCCTGCACGACGCGTCCTGTCGTCTCCCGTCCCGACTCTCTCGCGAGTTCAGGTGCGCCGCAGCCCGCGCCGCCACGCCCGCGCCCACCCCTCCCCGCGACCTCGCCGCCACCGGCCACCGCGCCCCATTTACATTTCGTACTGCGTCGCCTCCTCCCTACGCCCACCCCATTCCAGCCCGCGCAGCCTCTCCCCGAGTTCTTGTTGATTTGCAGTGGCGAACAGGCTAGTTTCGAATTGTGTCTCTGATCTGCGGTGGTCAGTTTCTTTAAGGGTTTCAATATTGCCGTGTTGGGAGTAGTTCTTGCCTCGGCTCATTTGCTTGTTTATTTTGCATGATCTCAGGGCCGTGAAAGATAGGCTTGGGAGTTGGGACAAGCCGGGGAACAGCTGCGGTCGCAGAAATTGGGATTTAGGTGATCTGGGAGTGTTTGCGAGGTCGAAGTTTTCAACCGGTTGCCGCTGCCACGTCTTGCTTTTAAGGTGAGATTTAGTGACTGCTTTTTGCAAGATAGGTTTCAGTCGTTCAGTGGTTATCGTGAATTATAGCCGAGGGCGAGGGCACATATTTTCTATTTGTTTTTGCGCATAGATGCATTACTAACCGCATACGTCGTAGAAGCAGATGAATTTTTAAGTATGCGATGTAACATAAAAGGGCTGCAGCACACAAAGGAAAATGCTGGGTTTTTTTTCTCTCCTTTTTGCTTGCTGCTGCTGTTGCAAATGTCGCATAAGTCTATTGCCAGAGAAATCCTAAGAAGGTTGGCAATTTTAGCGATGGGAACCTTACCATGGGTCAGATGTTTACGGTTATCAGAAGTGTAGGAAGAGACAGGCAGGGATGGAACTGACACTGTCTTGATTACGATGGTTTCATAATACATGTCAGTGTTTCAGGTCATTTCACTGAAGCACATAGGCTGGGCCTCCCAGTCAAGTTTGGTTCATGAAATCGCATACCATGCAATGCCATTAGGTTAAGACGCTCTGATGTGTTGTGCAACTGCATCCCTGTGATTGCGATGATCATTTAAGTCATCAGGCTCTTGGCCATTCTCCTATCCAAGCTCGTCTCTCACTGAGATGCTGTCTAAGGCTCTAAGCCATCTCCACTAAGGCAGTAGGCAAAGTGACAATTTCTCTCCAGATCTAATTCCCAAATCCCAAGATTTTAGCTCTCTTTTGGGAATTAAGAAAAATGAGTCAGTTTGATGCTTTTTTGTTACTGCTCTGTTCTTCTAAGAACCTCAAGAGGAATATTAGCGGAAGATGACATTTACAGATTTACTTGGACTATTAATCACGCTATCAATGGTTCATATTAAGAAATCGGACTCAAAATAATCTGCCTATTTTTACGTGGTGGTCGATTTGTGATCAACTGTTTGTACGTGCTTGCAGTACTGCAGTCATAATAGAATTATAGTAGATCCCATTTCCTTATCACCCACCTGGGCCACTCTGGCCCCTTTGTTGCTTGTGCTTAGGCAATCATTTGCTGACCTATATGGATCCTGATAGTGAGAAATTCAAGTCATTGATGTCTTGATGTGTATGCCACATTGACACTTCTAGGCGGAATGAGGAAGAGGTGGCTATTAAAGCAAGTTGGAACTGGAAGTTTGTCTTAGATTTACATTTAGGCATGTCTTGAACTTTGGAGGTTTTATATATTTTTTGAACTGAAACTTTGGAGATTTTAGACCCTTATGAATCTAGCTATGTTATGCGTGGCATTGAACTTTTGATGAACCTTGGCAATCTTGCATGCTAAGGCATATATTCTTGTTGCTAGACAAATATGCATGCGCTTGTGCTGTTTATATTATCAGAGCTCTTGTTTGGTGGTGATAAAATGTGCCAATTTTATAGCGCTCAGGCCTAAAATTATACATAATGATGTGTACAGCTGTTCTTATGTCTAAAGTCTTGTATTCAACTCTCCTTTAGGCATGATCCAGAAGAAAACTCTATGCTTGAGTACCAAATCCAATGATAAATAGGGGTTTTTACGATTGGAGTTAAATAAAGCTGAGTAAGATGTCAATCCAGGAAAAGGGAAAAACCCTTATGAGGATTGAACCTCGTAGGCTTGATCTTGGCCTGATCTTTCGTGGTGGAAAACAGCAGCAGCAAGTAGCAATCTCGTGAATTAATCTATAGTAGATGGACCCACCAGATAAGTTACATGCCCCAAGAACGAAGTTCTTGATCTCACGCAATAAAAAGTAATCCCTAAAGGACCTTCGGCAACTCCGTGATTTTTGACAAGCTCTCACCGAACTCGATGACAGGGACAAAACCCTAACAAGCCATCATGGCTAATTCTCTCTTGGAGACAAACTCAAAATTCAACTCTGCTTACAAAGGATGCAGTACATAGCCTTTTCTAGGCAGCACTTAGGGTTCACAACCAAACCGACTCAAATTTGACATGTACTAACATGCAATGGAAAGAAACTATAACAGATTGGTTTCCTAATTAAAGAACTAGTGATTAATTAGTCTAACACAGAAATAAAACCATGCGCACATAACTTGATCGGTTGATGTGTGGCTTCATGGAGGAACCCACGGGTCAGAGGCAGTAGAACACGATCCCTGTCGATCAGGTGGGCTCCACCCCCATGTGCGCATAGAAAGAAATGGCCAGGCTTCATGTGAACAAACCAATGCTGGCCCTAGTTTTTTGGCATGGAGTTTACATGACGTGTAGAAATTGGACTTCAAATACATGTGATCTCCAAGCTGTAGAGATCTCCAAGAAATCTGAACAGCAGATATTCTTTCCCTCGTTGAATTGGAGTCCTTCTTTATCTGTTGGATCATCTCCTGAACACGTATAGTAAGAAGTATGCAAAACAAAAGAAACCAAGTCCTTGCTAGATGGTTCCCATGCAAAGCATTAATGGCTCGGTAGTTCAGGGGCTAGCCTCAGACATGCTTCTCAGCCTCCATCTTCTAGACATGTGTGTGTCCTCACGTGCGCTCGATCTAGAGCTTCATCTCCATGCATTGTAACTTGTTCATGTGAAACCGATTTAACAGCAAAATTAGCAATGCATGTACTATTCTGCATGCCAGCATGAAGTGATACAGTTATAGTAGAATGTTCCGCATCAAACCCTGTGAGCTTCAACTGTATTTTTCTGTTCCCAATTATCCCAAATAACACAATCTTTTGGACTGGTTTGCATACATGTTGCATGTTTTACAGGATTTCCGCACCATAGGATACACAGTTTATTTCAATTTTTTGTATAGTTTGGTGCAAGTTTGGGAAGATAGGAAAAAAACCCAAATTGATCCCTGAATGAATGATGATGTGTTCTGAATCAGGATGGAACCAGGTCCAAACTAACTTGTGCTTATATTAGCATTCTTTTATTCTGTTGTATAGTAGTTTGCTGTTGCTATATGCAGTTTTTTTGAATTAGCTGTGTCCCGTGATTGTACTAAATCTTCTTGCTCTGTTGGTACAACTTTGTATTTGTATAGTTGGGTGGCTGAAAATGGATTTCATGCTGCCATTTAAAGTTGGAGATGTCGTAGAGTCAAGGTCCTTTTCTCCTGGTTTCAGGGGTGCATGGTTCCGTTGCAAGGTACAGCTAGTGATCTGTTAAAGTCATGTGCGTTCATGCGTAAATACATATATTCTTTGTTAGTACATTGTGTAAAATTACTATGCATTTGGAAGCTTCTTCTTGTGTTATAGTCTTTCCATTCTATTACAAATGACATTATTGAATTTTTGCGGTCTCCAAGACAAGGCTATATGCTATATATAGCATATAGCATATGTTGACTCTGAATTAAATTTTTGCATAGTCATATTATATTGTGTTTGTTAATTTGCATTGTATTATGATTATTATATGTGATAATTAACAAATTCAGTTGTTAGAAACTCGTATATCACATAACAACCATGCATTTTATAGAATCAACTACCTGTATTATTAAATGATAGCGTATCTCATTTTGTGATAAACCATCTCATAAATTCCAAATTACATATCCATCTCTTTTGACAAAAGCTATGTTTTAATACAATGACATGAGCTTGAACTGAAAATTGTAAATCCTTTCAGATAAATGATATGTATGTAAGGCAAGGTCACCTGGAGTGTCAGTTGGAGTATATTGACTATCCAGATGAAAGTAAGTAATTGTTTATGCCTGGCTCTGCTATGCATTTTTGTTCATTTTTTATAATCCAGTAATATGATTGTTAGCATGTTAGATATTCAAATTTGTCATTTTGCTATGCTAGCTTTATCTGGAGTTCTGGACATTTATCTTTTTGCGTGGTTGTGTTAGTTCTTTGACATAATTCTCTATAGAGAAGTACCATACTGATGATTGTGTTGTCTATAATCTTTAATGGGGGATGACATTTGATCTGGAATACGCTGTTTTCCTACTTTTATTTTTTAGCTGATACTCATGTATTTTTCATCTTATGTGACAGTTCTTTTATGTTTGTATTTGATTTTGGTCAAATATAGGATTGGTTGGCTCTTGGCAGTTTCTAGAAGAATGCTAGTTTGAGAGAATCTTGTGTTAATATGTAATAGAAATGCCTTTTCTATTGGTGAGGTTCTGTATAGCTTGTACGCTTTAGTCATGTTGTAAGCCATCATTGTCTTATCTAGGAGATGATTATTTCTTTTTGGAAAAAATGATGTTATTTTTCGCTGTTTTAGTTCCGGTATAGGTGTTCATTCAGTTCCTACTTTTCAATTCCCATTTGGCCATTTCGGTGTACATCGAAATGACATCTTCAATAACAAATTTGAACAGATCTGTGTGTGTGTGTGTGTGGGGGGACTTCTCGTTGATATAGATCAGAAGTTTCAGAACAATGCCATGACCTGCTACCATGCTAGACCAAAAGGTGATACTTGGTTTGTTGAAATATTTAGTGGGAGAACTTATCTCCTAAATATCATTAGTGATGAACTCTATCAAATTCTAATGTTTAGCTTAGCTTACTTTCCAAGACCTGGATACATTTTTCGTAGCTCACCCCAGATTCACCTTTCGTACCATGGTCAGCCTGCTTGCATTTTTCACAGCTTGTCCTGGAAACATTTTCTGTAGTTTACTTCCTTCAACCAGGATTCATTTTTCGTAGCTTTCCCTGGCCAACTTGATCAGGCTTGAACCAGCCTGGTCTGGAGTACACAGATGGACGAGGCTCGAATTATGCAGTCTGTAAGCTACAAGTGATCCATGGCCCATCCCTACTTAATTTTTCAAAGGAGGTCCAGCAAACCCAGCCTGCAGTGGACTGAACAGCTACCCCTATTGGGCTGGGCCTGGGTGTAGCCTGGTGGCCCTAATGACACTAAGCTTTTTGCCGTCTTGGCCAGGCCAACTCAATCAACTTACTGGGTCAGGTCCAGTCCTAGCCCGGTTTTGAATCCTCTGATGCAACCGGGCCTTTTGCACGCCCTACCCGGACATAGCCTTGCACCCCTTACCTTAACAGCATTCAAAGTAGTATCTTGAGAACTGTTCTGTGACTAGTGGCAAAATTCAAAACTTTTAACTGAAGCTACAAAATAATATAAAAAATGATAACTATATAGAATTAAATGATCAATCAGACAATCACAAAACTCCCTGGATTTATATAAATTCTGTTTAGTTTGAAATCTTGCCACTAGCTCAGTGGCTTTGGACACCTCTCCCTGTGTATAAACTTTTTGGAGTTTTTTAGGCATTTGAGATGATGCTGCACAGGGTATGATGAGGGTAGGGGTTGCGCTAGATATTGTTTCTTAATTTGCTTGACATGACATGCTAGCCTTAACATTGCTGCCTTTTTTTTTGCGGTTTCATTTTCATGAGGTGGAGTGTTTTCCTTATCTCAATTTTTTTGCGATACATAGGGGAAAATCAATCTGAATTCTATGCTTCATGATTTATTGGATTTAGTCTAGCTGAATTTTTAATTTGAACAAGCAAGCATGCTGCTCAAATCTACCTACCATCGATAGTAGGGTCCAATTAAGATAAGAGAACTCTTTACCGTGTTTTGATTCCAGTGGCTACCGTGGAACTGCCAGCTTGAATAAAGCAAATATATCTAATAGCAATTTTTTCTTAGCTTGATCCATGATGCTTAGAGTTTTTTCAAAAAAGGTTTCTGATTGGAAGAGCGAAGCGCGATAGATGTGGACTTGGACAAGTCATTACTATCTTTTGCCTATGCTGTATATTGTCTCAGTTGCAAATTCATGTAACCAAGGTTTCCTTGACCAACTCTGATATGGACTTGGACAAGCCATTACTATCTTTTGCCTATACTATATATTGTCTCAGTTGCAAATTCATGTAATAAGGTTTCCTTGACCAACTCTGTTCCTTCTTCGTTGGAGGGGTAGTATTTGTAAACATATGGAACTTTGGATGGATATTAGTACCAAAAGCTTGAATTTTGTGATTCATTACCATAAGTTGTACTGTCAAGCTGATGCCAACTGACCTGAAAACAGCAGAAAATCCATCTGAGACTGTCAACACTGGTTTTCTTTACCTCTCACGGATTCCTTTTCTATGCTTCTTTCTTTGACAGAGAAGAGATGGACTAGACTATATAAAATCCGCCCAGGATCCCGTAAGCAGACATCAAGTCAGAGTAGGGAGATCATGGTACGGCCTTGCTTTCCTCAGTGGTATTGGGAGAATCAAATTTCTGAGCCTGGCCCGAAGACTGATGTTGTAGCAATTGTTAGCGGTCCATGGAAAGTAGGTGACTTGATTGATTGGTGGTACACTGGTTGTTACTGGACTGGGAAAATTATCGAGTTGCATGGTGATGACAAAGTTAAGGTAAACATTTAACAGTTTATATGGTTAATGGGCCCTGTTCTTTTGAGCTGTATCTTATGGCTGCAGCTTATGAGTCTAATGAATAATGATTGACGAGAGCAGTCAAAAGCCAGAAACCGCTAACAAGCCAAAATGAATAGGGCAAATGCAATTGCCTACTGCTTTCATGAAATTTTTTAAACTCATGTGGTAATTTTTTTTGTTCCAAGTTTTGGCAATTTAACATCATTATTTTGATGTATTCAAATTTCACTTTTGGTTAAGAGTCTAATTTGTTTTGCACATCATTTTATTGCTCAGTGCACATGTTGGCCTACAGATGTACTCAATAATTCTTTTCCCATGTCTATAATATCATGTGATGATGATAGGAATATGAATTAATACTCTTGTTTTATTTGCAGAGAATGATGCTCAAGTTATTTTGCTTGTTATACCTGCAAATAATCATTGAGCGCACACATTGCCCTGTAGATATATTTACTTTTTCTTAAATCACGTGGGCATGCTATGCAGATGAATAGATGTGCTTGTTATAGATGCACATGATGATTGTGCAAGTTGTTGTGCTTGGCTGCTTGCTATATCCTCACAATGATTATACTAGTTATTGATGTGTAGTTAAACTGGCTTGAAAGCGAAGCGAAGGCTGGCTTATCTATTGGTGCCTAGTGATAATGCTGAATCTTAGAAGACAGTAAAATCTGAAACTTTTCAGACATCTAATGTTATCCACTTAGTCAAAAGTTCCAGGCATTTCTTAAAGGAAAATTCTCATTTATAGCATTAGGAAAAATCACAGTTTTGAATAATACAACTGAGTGTCATGATGTTTGGGCCTGCGTTCCAGTTGTCAGTGCTATAGCCAGTGGTAATCTTTTGGTACTGTAACTTTTCTAGTGCTATAGATGAAAATTTAATCGAGACCTACCTGGGCAAAAGTACGAAAGGTACAACATCCAAAAGAAGGCCACGCTTTCTTTTGTAGCAAGGGGGTTTGAATGTTCTGTTGTGCACATGGTCTTTTTTAGGAATAATTGACTTTTTTCCCACATGGTTTGTTTTGTCTAGTAATAATGGACTTATTTCCATTTTACTGGTGGGTTCTTTTAGGCTGTGGCTTATGACTTAAAATTTTGATTTCTGGCTGTTCACGAGAGGTAGTACGTACTAGAAAATAGTCGCATGTGATTTTAGCCAGTACAACTAAACTCAGTACACTTTTTACTATAATCTTTTTGTTGACTTCGTTTTGAAAAAACGCACCATTTGAAAATTAGTTACTGTAGCATAAGTCATAAGTCACAAGATATAAGTGCAAAGAATGTAGCCTAAATCCAACAACAATAACAACAACAAAGCCTTTTGTCCCAAACAAGTTAGGGTAGGCTAGGAATGAAACATTCTCAAGATCAAAGAGATGAGAGTCTTAAAATAAAACTTACCATGCTAAAATTCTAAGCCGTACAACCTGCTATCTGAGCCAAGAGCCTAAAACACTGCCCCTAACTTTCTTATGGTTTCGGTACGTGGATCGCTAACTTCTATGCGCTCCTATCCAAATCTAATTCTTTAGATACATTCCAATCCCTCAAGTCTCTTTTAACTGCTTCCTCTCACGTCAGTTTTGGTCGACCTCTGCCTCTTATATTTTCAGTACGTCTTAAAATTCCACTACGTACCGGTACCTCAGGAGACCGTCGTTGAAGATGTCTTAACCATCTTAAGCGATGTTAGACAAGCTTCTCTTCAATTGGTGCTACCTCCACCCTATCACGTATATCATCATTACGGATGCGATCCCACCTTGTATGACCATAGATCCACCACAACACCCTCATCTCCATTACACTTATTTTCTGTATATGTTGTCTTTTAGTCGTCCAACATTCTGCTCCATATAGCTTCGTGGGTCTGATCGCCATCCTATAGAACTTACCATTTAACTTTTGAGAGACTTTGTTTGTCACACATGATACTAGATGCTTGGCGCCATTTCACCTACCCCGCTCTTATCCTGTGGCTCACATCTTCATCAATCTCACCGTCCCACTGTAGCATCGATCCCAAATAACGAAACATGTCCTTCTTAGGCATTACTTGTCCATCAAATCTAACATCTCCATTATCTACCCTAGCACCACTGAAATCACACCTTATATACTCAGTTTTAGTCCTACTAAGTCTAAAGCCCTTCAATTCTAAGGTCTTTCTCCATAACTCGAGTTTCCTATCAACACATATCCTACTCTCATCAACCAGCACCACATCATCAACGAAAAGCATACACCAAGGGATATCTTCTTGTATGTCTCGTATGACCTCGTCCATCACTAGGGAAAAAATGTATGGACTCAACGCTGACCCTTGGTGTAGTCCTATCTTAATGGGAAAGTCATTAGTAACATTACCACACGTTTTGACATTAGTCATAATATTTTCGTACATGTCCTTAATTAGGCTAATATATTTTGTTGGGACTCTTTTCTTTTGAAGCGCCCACCAAATGATATTTCTTGGCACTTTGTCACAGGCCTTCTCCAAGTCAATAAATATCATGTGAAGGTCCTTCTTTTGCTCCTTATACCTCTCCATCAACTGTCGTAGCAAGAAAATCGCCTCCGTGGTCGACCTCACAGGCGTAAAACCAAATTGGTTTGTCGTCACACTAGTCACTTTTCTTAAACAACGCTCAATCACTCGTTCCCAGAGCTTCATTGTGTGGCTCATGAGCTTAATTCCTCTATAATTAGTATAACTTTGAATGCCTCTTTTATTTTTGAAAATTGGTACTAATGTGCTCCTCCGCCACTTGTTTGGCATTTTGTTCAACCTAAAAATGTTATTGAACAACTTAGTTAGCCAAACAATTGCCACTTCTCCTAGGCATTTCCACACCTCAATAGAGATGTTATTAGGCCCTAACGCCTTACCTACTTTTATCCTTTTTAAGGCTTATCTTACTTCCGACTCCTGGATTCTTCAAACAAACCACTTATCAGTGTTGTCAAAAACATTATCCAGTTCAATCATACTATAATCATTATCGTGATTGAACAACTTGTCGAAGTAATCTCTCCACATATCCTTGATCTCCTCGTTTTTCACCAAAAGTCTATTAGTATCGTCTTTGATGCATTTAACTTTTGAAATCTCTCGTCTTCCTTTCTCGAATTTTAGCCATCTTGTAGATATCCTTCTCTCCCTCCTTTGTACTTAGTTTTTGATAAATTTCCTCATATGCTTTGCCTCGTGCCTCACCGCTTTCTTCGCATTCTTTTTTGCTGCTTTGTATTTATGTACATTGTCATCGCTCCTACTATGATACATGTGCCTGTAGCATATCTTCTTCTCCTTAATAGCCTTTTGCACTTCCTTGTTCCACCACCATGTGTCTTTTGGTTCTCCTCTTGTCCATTGGGTCACTCCAAGCACCTCCGTAGCCACCTTCCTAATGCGAGTTGCCATCTCTGTCCACATACTATTCGCTTCGCTATTCGCTTCGCCCATGTCCCACGTCCCTTCCGTGACCATCCTCTCCTTAAACGCTTGTACGATATCTTCTTTGAGTTTCCACCACTTCGTCCTTACTCTAGCGACCTTAGTTTGTCGGACCCGTAACCTAAAACGAAAGTCGGAGACTACCGACTTATGTTGCTGGACAACACACTCTCCAGGTATAACCTTACAATCTATGCAGGCTCATTTGTCCTCCCTCCTAACAAGAACAAAATCGCTTTGTTAGAGTGCAGACCACTGCTAAAGGTAACTAAATGAGAATGTCTCTTTCTAAAGAAGTTGTTAGCTATCGTGAGATCAAAGGCTACGGTAAAGTTTAAGATATCTTCTCCCTCTTGATTTCTATCACCATAACCAAAATCCCCATGCACCCTTAGAAACCCTCCACTATTTGTACCGACATGACCATTGAAATCGTCTCCTAAGAAAATCTTTTCATTGATAGGCACACTTCTAACCATGTCATCTAGGTCTTCTCAAAATTGCCTCTTAGTGGTCTCATCCAACCCTACTTGTGGAGCATATGCACTAACAACATTCAAAGTCAAGTCACCAAAGATTAGCTTGACTAGGATAATCCTATCCCCCTGCCTTCTCACATCGACAACTCCACCCTTGAGGCGCTTATTGATTAAGATGTCCACTCCATTCTTGTTTCATTCTGTTCTAGTATACCACAGTTTGAATCCAGTATGCTCCACCTCCTTTGCCTTCTGACCCACCCATTTAGTCTCTTGAACGCACAAGATATCTATACGTCTTCTAATTGTTGTATCAACTATCTCTCTTAACTTACCTGTTAAGGACCCTACATTCCAACTACCCATACGAATCCTATTCTCCTCGACTAGCTTCCTTACCTCTCGCACTCGTCGAGTAAAGTGCGAAGACCCTTACCCATTTCCACTACATCCGAGCACCGACGGAGCGCATCACTAAGGGAGTGACGTCCCGGCCCTTACTCATTTACCACCACACCTGGGTTCCAATATATCGCGTCGCTAAGAGGGTTACGCCCCAGCGAAACTTTTAATTTGGGTTTCATTCCATGAAAAGATGGCATGATTTTTACGTTGGCTTGCCAAGTCTAACACAACTCTCCTTTTTCCTGGCTTGGGACATGCTACGTAGAAAACTACATAGGCAGAGTTAAAAGAACTTAGCCTAAATCCATCATTACTTATTTTATAGTATGTGCATTTGTTGCTATGTTTTGGCAATTAATCTTAATACTTGCAGTATCTCAATACTACTCACAGTATCTCAATACTTCCCACATTTAACTGTTTATACCTGGCCCTTCTGTACAGATAGTTTTACCTGAAATGCCAATAGGTGAAGGTGGATATTATGATGCCGATTGTAAGGACCTGAGGCCAGCCCTTGATTGGTCCCTTGAAAAAGGTTGGAGCATACCTCCTTCACAGGTAACTGATTAATAATTTAACACACTATAAAAACTTATTTTTAGATCATCTATTTTTTTTTTAAACAATGGTATACACAGTTCTGTATCTGTGTAAGAGTACCAAGAGAAGACTGGTAAAGAGCCTCCGTCTAGAATAATGACGACATTTTATGAGAATTGTTAAAGATACTCTGTAAGTAACTAGATTCCACAGCATAGTTCAAATAGAACAATACCATTATACCAAACAAACAGTTGATTGATGAATTAGTTACCTACACCAACACCAGAATAGCATTTTTTTCCCTAAAAAAAAGAATACTATTTTTGCAGGTGGTTTTTTTAATGTTTACAAACTATTTTGTTACACTTCTATTTTAGCAAGGGATGGTTTAATACTTTCTTGTTTATCATTCAAAGAGAACATATTTTATTTATTAACTAGTTGTCTAGTTGAATGCGTGTGCTTTGCTATAGATAAAAAAAATCATATTATCCCAGCACGTTGAGTCGACGTAGTCGGGCTTCCTACTACACGCCCTCGGCTCCGCCTCCGCACCTGGTTGAGCTCCGAGCCAGCTGACGCCGCTGTGCTCACCCTACACCGCACCCAGTCAAACTTTGTTGTGACCTGTTACAATTTGTATTGAAGTTAATTTGTTTGCTAGGACTTGGGAGGTGATTTTTTTTTCTTTTTTTGTTAGAGATTGTGTAGGGAGATGGAAGGGGAAGGTAGGAGGGGTGAATGAATCACCACCGCCGCCACCATCTCCACCCTTTATAGTAGTAAATAGATTATAAAGGTTGTCAGATTTTCGATCCCTTAGCACAAGGATCTTAAGATTCTATGATCCTCCTAGACCCATTTGATCCATAGCTCTAGGATCAAAATCTGGTATGATAATGTAAAATAGTGACACAAATCTTAAAATGTCTGATCTTGCCTTGCCGCTACCATCCTATTCACAGTTTTACATCCTACCTAGGATCATGACTCTTGACAACCTTGATTATGACTTTTGTAGATGTAAGCAAGGAAATATGCTTTTCATGCTTGGATAGATTAATATCAATTAGTTATTTAATTACCATCTATTTACTTTTTAATTAGCTATTCATTCTGTTGTATTTATTTAATTAGCTATTCATTGTGCTGTTTCAGGAAAATGGCAAATGCTGGTATACTGCTCGTTTGATTACACAGAGCTCAGGTATCACTAATTTTCTGATTCCCTGTACACTGTATGGTTTTGATACAGTTCATCTTCTGAGCACCTTTAAGGAGCCAACCAGTGTAACTTTTTGGCATATGCCACCAAAGTACCACCCTGTATTGTTTGATGGATCTATGATAGGCGGAGCCTGTAGTGCAAACTCAACAATGTCCCAGCTGACAAAAGCAACTCATATCATGTAACACCCCGGTTTAACAAAAGCCCTACCCACAACTACTAAAGCTACCAATTCAAACCATTAATTACACATTACCAACCACTGGGCTACAAGTATAAACTCAACATAACCATGAACATACAAATTTCAGCCATACGAGAATCATTGACTAACATTAAGATGAACCAATTAATAATAACCAGAATCAATAATAATTTTAACTAAAGGGAATAGACAAGTAGTGATAATATGAACCACGATGTGCTAAACGGAATTCATTAATCATCTAAGGAATTCATGGATAGCAAGATTTAATTCTAATAATGAAATAGTAACAAGTGAAAGAAAGAACTAGTGCTATATCAACTTGGGCTAATTCCTGCCCATGTATGTCGTTATCAACGAGCACCTAAAAACAACAACAAAGCAAGAGTCCATGGCTCGACAAGTACATAATAGAATAATAAACGAGGTAAAAACCATATTAACATTTCGTATCCATTCACCGTTACCTTAATATCACATTTATTTTCATCAAGTTCCATATGTACGTCTTATTATCCCAATTCTCTTTTCACGAATGCAATATACATGTCTCAACTTCACTTTGCTTATAACGGTACACCCGTCGGTCCTTGTATAATAAACTTGCGGAGTGTTATACCCGTCAGTGTCCATTCAAGCCCGCCATCTTTCATTCGGGGACCTTAAGCCCGTCCTTTTTCATACAAGAACCTGAACTCCACTCCTGTGGAGTGCCTATCAAAGTAGGCATTTCTTTAGAGGGCCACACATGTCACCTCTTTGCAACATGAATGCTCACATGTAATGCGATGATTATATCTTTCATCAATTTATCATCAACATTAATCAATTTACATAATCATCATTTTACCATAAACATATGAGCATTACAAGAACAAGTATAATCATATGAATCATCATGGCAAGTAGTTATTTAAACATATCAACAATGTCAAACACTTGAATATCATTCTACCATGCATTTGCATTTTTCTAGTTGCGATGAATGGTTTGATTCGAAGAAGACAATAAACCCGATGCAACTACTACTACAGTAAATACCAAATCTCAATACAAGCTACAATAGTATAAGAACAACTAATTAAATGATACCACTCCTACACGTTTCCCAAATCCACAATACGCCTCTTTACTGGACAACCACCCCCTGATGTCCTGGTATAACTTCTTACTCCCAAGTTTTATCATAGCAAACCATACCAGTTCTGGAATCTACACAAAATCCTACAAGTTCATATTTGGCCACAAGTCTAGATTAAATCATTTAACCCCTGTTTTTAACCCAGAAGACAAATCTGTTATCTTCTGTATAGCATGCTTAATATTTTTGCATCTATTAATCTACACAAGAAAATATAATATTTTTAGAATCTACAGAAAATACCCAAAATTCAATTCTACCATCCACTAGACCAATTTAATAATTTCCCACGACTATGTCCAGCAGCAACCGTTTCTGGACAATAGTCTTTCAAAAATTATAACTTTTATTCTATCTATCCAAAGTTTGTGTTCTTAGAATATGAAATCCTTAGACAATTATCTACACTTTTCATGTAGATAAAAAACCCTAATTCATCCATTTACTATTTTTGATCAACAGTTTACCATAGTGCTGCTAATTGACGACAATTCTCTAGATAGTAGGCTTACAAAAATCATAATCGAAATTTATCCATCCAAGTGACGTGATTAAACACACTACAGAAAGCTAATAAAATTCTCCACAACTATCTAGTAGATGATATTATCAAATTATGCCTGTACAGTACTCGAAACCAGAATGAAAAATTATTGCAGACAAACCAATCTGTTAATCGAACTACTGACAAAAACTTGCTACTCTTCCTAATCTGGACTCTAATCCCTAATAAAATTGGTAAACCAGAGAGGGAAAATTCAGATCGTTACCCAAGTTTAGAATGCCAAAATCGCGATCCCTGTCCTCACCCTTCCTTTCTCCCTCCTGGTCTTTGCCCTGCCGCTGCTCTTCTTTTCCCTTGATTTCCCCTGCTGGCACACTGCTGCCAGACAACACCTGCCAAAACGATGTGGCGTCGCACATGCACGGACGTGAGCTAGAGTGTGGGCAAGCGGGCGACGCGTGGGCAGACGGTAACGCAGGCAAGTGTGCGGCCGAGCGAAGCACGCAACAGATCTCACGCGTGGCAATCGATGGGAGGCTGGGAGTGACAATGCGTGGAGCGATGGCTGCACTGTGCTGGCGACAAGCTTTTGTTGGCAGTGTGGCATGAATGCGCATGGGTTGACGGCGTGCAACAGATGGCGAACGATGCCGAGAAAAAGGAAAAGCTAGGGCTTTTGGGTCCTCTCCCCCATGTCCCCTTCTATCATGGCACGAGATCGGCTCTATCTCCAAACCCCGTACGACTCGTTCCAGGAAAACTCGTCTTTAAAAGTCCAAAGCATCTTGTTTTCCCTGTCCCCTTTTTGCTATTTACGCACAGGTCCTCGAGGGTTATTTTCAGAATATTACATATCAAATCTTGTTTTATTGAAAATTTGCAACAATAACGGTAAACTAGTTAGGAAAAAATCTATTTGTCAACTTGAACTATTGACGTTCATCTACTTTACCCCATAGACTATAAAAATATCTAAATACCCCCTCTGAACTTACAAAACGGAGCAAATAACTCAAGGTAGTCTCGGAGGTGGTTTTTCCATTGTGGTGAATGATGTGGCCGATAAGAGTGGATACGAGTCAGCAAATCAAATTAAGAAAATCATCTCTCCCTCTTTCTCCATCTCTCCGAACAAATCAAAGTGTTGCCAAATCTTGGCTCAGTACACCGGCATGTGCAAGTGCAGCAGCAACACCCCTCTACCTGCACCAGAGCTGCTCCTGGACCTTGTTGCCATGTGCTCGTCACGGATAGCGTGGTCGTGTCCCATCACTGTGTAACACCCTGGCCCAAAATTTGCTCAACGCCTAGCTCACCGTGGGGTGGGCCCACGTATGCATAACACTTTGCTTACAATTTCATCCTCGCTTCATGTAAAAGGGTTAATTCGGAGGTGCTATGTTTGGACCACCCTGCTCAAAGCTTAGCTCACCGTGGGGTGGGCCCATGCATGCATAGTACTCTGCATAAGCATTATATGTTACTACCCTATGCCAAAGCGGGACTAATCCCACCACCACACCACATGGGCCACCACACGAGCTGGGGCATTACATTCACCCCCTTAAGAGCTACCGCCCTCGACAACACACCGTATAAACAACACATGCCTAGAACTATCCCTCGATGCACGTCTGTGCGTCCAATACCGACACATGCCATGTCGTGTCCACTCTAAGCCCACACACGCCATGTGCTAGATGACCGTGCCCCTGTCCCGCACGCGCTCGTGCAACAAATGTTGATGCTCTTATACCATTTGTAACACCTTGGCCCAAAATTTTCTCAAAGCCTAGCCCACCATAGCATTAGCCCACACATGTATAGCACCCCGCTTATAGTTTCGCCCTCGCCTCATTTAAAAAGGTTAACTCGGACTAACCTCACCACCACTCCACATGGGCCACCACACTAATGGGTTAGAGTATTGCACTCTATCTACGCCGACGAGCTCATTCGTCCCAAACTTGAGCTACTCGCAGACATTGCGAGCTAGATCTATAGCAACCACCATCTCGAGCCCTGCGTTGAGCGCTGCTGGCCTTCCATCTCAAGCACGACCACTATCACCGTCGTCATGTTTACGGTAGATGCAGTGGGTGACCGGATTTAGGTGAGATGGCAGAATTTGGAGGAGATGGCGGTGATGGTGGTTGGATTTGGGAGAGATGGCAGTGGTGGGTGGAGATAGGGAGTGAAGAGGGCACAGAGGAGGTGTGGGGAGAGCTCTTGGAGGATGGACCGTTTCTTAAGGTCCATCGGTGGTGGCACGTCAAGCTCGCCGGTCATGGCAGAAGGAAAGAGGAGTGGAGGGAGAGAGCAGAGTGAGAGAGTTTTTAACCACCACGTAGTGTGGCACTGATTGGAGGATGAGAGGGGAAGAAGAAAGGAGGAAGAAGAAGGTTGTAAGAATTCTTTATCTTTGGTCTTTGGCTATGGCAGCTGCTATGGTGCCAAAACACTCAAGGGTATACGCTCCAGTTTTGTAGTTGGGTGTGTGTTGGGGGGTATCAGATGGTTTTGTAGTCTAGGGGCTACAGTAAACATACAGCAATAGGTTGGGAGCCCAAGGAAAAAAAACTTTCCAACTAATACAAAATACAAAATAGAGAGTAACAAACTGGCGTTTTTCTGTCTAAATTTGTAGTATGAACTATCTTTTAGCTGTACATATTATACGAATAGAAAAAGGAAAAACAATTGATGAAGTGTACCAAATTTAACTATAGATCTAAATTTTTTTTTTGTATATGTGTGAACTGTTTGCCATGGTGACATTGCTGAACCATCCTGCCTAGTACCTAGAACCTATGGCCGCCACAAATGCCTCTTCCTCCTTGGTTGCCATGCTTGTAGCCTTGTAAAAGCAAATAGATCATAAATAAGAAGATGGACATGATATTTGCTATGAGGCAGACAGGAGAGGGCACTACCATAATAAGAAGATTTGTGCTGGTTAAAAGAAATTTTCAAGTTAGCGAACTGCATTGAAATCTTCCTTCAGACGTCTCAATACAGCTGCTTTAATTAATATCAATCTAGGTGACATTGCAACATGTAATGTGATTGTCCCCTACGTGCAGGACTCACTGATATTTCAACTAACCAGGCTAATACTTCTGCTAATAGCTGGATGTATGTTTCACATTGTCGTTGCGTAGGCTCTACGCAGCTCTCTTATCAGAAAACATAGCTCTGCCTTTTGCAGACAAGTAAGACTAGGGTGGTTGGTTAATTGTGTAGATTGCAGGGTTTAAAAAACCCTCCCCCCCCACTACATTTGCGGTTCGCGACAAGCAGGCAGTGTTTCTTTAAAAAAAAAACTCAAATATCAGTTTTTCAATATCTGATTTTGGATGATTTGTAAGATTAAATATACATCTCTTATGTGAAAAATGGGCTTCAGAGGGTGCCAATTAAGCCCTGAACCGTCCCCTTTTAAGAAAACCGGTCTGGACCTGTTTGACCAGTTTTTGCAGACTCACCGGTTTTCACGGGTTTCTTGAACTGTGGTATATTGACATTTGCTTTGACTAGATTTTCATCTGCTACAATTCTGAGAATTAAATCTACTTGGAGACAGTAACTCCTACCTGTAATTGTTCTTCTTGAGTTACCATGTAGTAGAGCAACTGTCTTTGCAATCCACCATAACATCTGTTCAATATCCGAATGCAGATACAGAAAGTAGCAACTCAGATGAGGACATCGAGCAATCCTATGATGGTAACGAGGAAGTACAAAAGTGCTTGAATGGAACAACTGATATGCCTGAGGAAGTCATGGACTCAGATGTAGAACTTCCAGCCAACAAAAACAACAAATGTTGCATGAACAATCAAACACATGGTGAAGAGGAACTACAAAAATGCCTGAATGAAGAATCTGATACGTCACTGGAGGTCATCTATTCAAAAGTGAAACTTCCACCCAACCAAAACGACAAGTGCTGCATGAACAGTGAAACGGACAGCCCAATTGCCAAGCCAGGAGTCTCTCGTCAGGTCCCTACCAACGCTCAATCAAGCCCCACCAGTGTCAAGAAACGTAAGATCTCTAACTGAGCATGCTTCAGTTGAGCCTCCTCCAGATACTGTTGATGGGGCCATCATGGAACTGGAGAAAGTAGCAAACAAAAAAAAAAATCAGATGGGTCGCAGATCTCTTGCTATCTATCGGCTCTGCTCCATCAAATACAGCGAGGCCTTGGAAATTTCTCTCAAAGGATGCCTCGGCCAAACATAACTGAAGTTGTGTTTGTTCTGGTACTGCTAATCATCTTGCTGTACATCTCCTGTATGTTAGATGTTGGGTCATCAAGAGTAGGCCCAATAGCATGGTGGTGGTGTATGCACGAAGGAACATATAAATATGCCTTCATATTTTGTAATTATTGAGGGGCCCATTCACATATATAAAGTCCCATGGGGACATTGTGGGAGGGTAGGTTTTCCTCATTAGCTCTTCCTCTCTTACACAGACTAGTGGTGGTCTTTAGCTCTTTTTAACTCCACGTCCCTAAGGATGGGTAGTTAGTACCCATTGTTTGGCTTCTTGTCATGATAGTTCGCGTCCGTGGCAATAATGTAAGAAGCTGCGCAGGGAAGGGGTCAGAGATTGCCAACACCGGAGGTATTTGCTTGGTGATAACAGAAGGTAAGAGGGCAAGAGAAGTTGGCCTACTCTCTATCTAGCGGTGTCCACTGCAGCCAGCCTGTGTCTCCTTCCCCAGTCTCGTGCGCTTTCTTTTTCTGGTTCCCCTGGCACCGTCGTTATTCGGGTAGATTTGATAATTTGTCTTATTTTTTTTTGTCATTTGATAAAATATTTTGTGATGTTTTATTGATATACGGAGTCAAGATCTGCATATTAGTGATACATCACTTGCTATTTTAATGAAAGATGAGGCAAATCATCAGCTTTCGTCGGTGCTGCCATCCTCGTCGGTTGCTGCCTCGGCGTCTTGCGTTGCCGTCTGCATTAGCGCAGTCGTCGGGGTGTTGTTGCCCAGTTCTTCGTCGATGCCCGCACCGGCTCAGTCGTCCTCGTTGAAAGTGGCCGCTGCCGGGCCCTCTAGTCGACCTACACCGCCGGATCCATTGCCTCTCCACCTCGTTGGCCTCTCCCGGGCGCTGCTACGTCCACTCCACTCCGGCATTGGACGCCCACAGCGGCGACGTGAAGTAGCAGCGCGGAGTTGGCAACGCAAGCCTTGGCCCCTCGGCCCTTCGCCGACGGCCTCCGCGCGGCGACGTGAGCCCCTCGCCACCAGCCTTGACAACGGCCTTCGTCTGAGGGGCTTCGACGCCAGCCTCGCCTCCGCTAACCGACCTCCGTTGCCTTTCTCCGCACGAATGGAGTAGCGGCGGCGCAAACTTTGGCACTGGCCTTGGTGAGGTCTTCGAGCGATGGACTTCGTCACCGGCTCATGCTCAGCGCCGGCCTCGGGCCCTCCGCCTTCAACCTCTCACCGGCCTCGACTACGGCCTTCGTCCAAGGGGCTTCGACGCCGGTCTTGCCTCTGCTCACCAGCCTCTGCCATTGCGCTTCGCACGAATGGAGCAGCGGCAACGCAAACTTTGGCGCCAGCCTTGGTCAGGCCTTCGCGCGATGGACTTCGTCACCGTCTCGAACGCAACACCTGCCTCAGGGAAGATTGCTGCGGCACAAGCGCCGTCCTCCGCCTTCAACCTCTCACTGGCCTCGAAGACGGCCTCCGCGCGGAGCAGCGGCGGTGCGAGCCCCCTCACCACCGGCCTCGACGACGGCCTTCATCCGAGTGGCTTCGATGCCGGCCTTGCCTCTGCTCACCGGCCTCCACGGTCGCGCTTTGCACGAATGGAGCAGCGGCGGCGCAAACTTCGGCACGGGCATTGGTGAGGCCTGAAACAATTCCGAAAATAAAAAAAAAACAATTTGAATCTTCGTTTGATTTTGATCTCTTTTGAATTTTGGCCTAAACCTTCACACATCTCACCCATTCATGCCAGTAAATTCTTTGCCAAAACATCCCCTTCAATCATTTGCGCGCGGACACTGTTCATGGTCTGAAAATATCGCCGCTGCACCTTCCCGATTCCGCCACACCACTGCAAATTGGTCAGTCCGTACTTTCATATCTTTCTCTCCCTGACACCCCTTAAATACCTATGGCCAAACGGCGAGGAAGCTAAGCCAGAACTCGCCCGCCGCCACTCTGCTCCCTCTGCTCTGTCTCCCCTCTCGACTGCCTTCCCTCGCGTCTCAAATTCCTACACCTTCGAGCCCGTCACTGCCAGCTAAAATCACTGTACTATACCTCTTAATTGCCGCGACCCTCACCTGGACAAGCACTAGCCGCTTCTCACGACCGTCGCCGACCTCTCTACTCTCTTTGTGCCTCCCCGTCACAGCCGACCTGACTTGCCCTACAACCTTTTGATCGTTGTTATGTCGTGTCCAAGGAAGCGCAAAAATATGCACCACCAACCGTACCATGCCCTCCCGCACCTTCCCGACCTAACCACGTGCCGCCTCATCGCCAAAGCCGCTCCTGTGTCGAACCGACATAGGATAGCTATAAAAGCCTGAGACCACCTCCCAAACATTGCACTGGCGTCTAGGAGCCACCTCGCACCCCAATTGAGCCCTCGACCACAGCTTTGCCGACGATCACCGAAAAATGCCAAAGTAAGCCAATTTTTAATTCATGTTATCTAGTTGATTACTTTTCAATTGCTTTCGTCCGTAGCACCCTTATGATCCCAGGAATACCACCGAACCATTGCCATAGCTTCCCGAGCCCCTTTCTTCTTACTCACCAAAGTTCGCCACCTAGCTGAAAACCATCATTGTGGGCAGCCCAACTCGGAGATCTCTGACGCGAGCCATCACTTCCCTAAGTCTCCACTAACCCTAGAGATGCTTAAACACTAATACTATTGTCCTTTTAGCCCACCATTATCTCCTGTGCCATTCAAAAGTCCCAAGAAGGGAAGACCTCACCGCCGGCGATCATCTGACTTCCAACTGCTTCCAAGCAAAAAAATGGAATCTTTGTAGCACTGGAATCTTGGACAATATTACTACCTTATGTGATATTCTCCAAATGGTGAAGCAATTCCTGCGCATAATAGGATGGCACAAATTCGCTCCTCATGAATGCCTTCAAATCTGACCAATATTTAATGAAGTATTTTCCAATTAGTTGTTGCCACCAACTATAAGCATAGTCTTCAAACTCCCTCGTGGCACGTTTCACCTCTTGATCTTTGGAAAGTTTCGGAAATCTAAACACTTTCTCCATTTGCCATTCCCACTCAAGATACTCCTCTGGATCATCACTGCCATAGAAAGGAACAAAGCTATCTTCTTCTTGTTGTGGACAAAATGCTCGCACAATATCATTCACGATGTTTTTATGTATTACCCTCATTTGTTGATTGAGCTCAATGCAGAAATCCTGCATATCCACCTGAAGTTGTACATGCTTATCAATGGTGCCTGGTTGGAGCTCTTGTTGCAATGTACTTCTCAATGCCTGATGTTGAAATCGAGTCATCGGGGTATTAAGATTAACTTTAATCTCATCACCATAGTTATCTTCTTCTCTACATACCATGGTTAGATTGTACAAAGAAAACACCAAAACCACAAATATATGGGCAATATGTGGAGTTCACTCAATCTCACTTTTCCTCTCCCAAGTAAAGTTCTTACCTTTCTGAAGTGAATTGAGGCCAAAAGAAACTTACACTTGGTGGTGGCTATAATAACAAGTGATGATCAAGCGGATTTAAAAGTGACTCACAATTGCACAGCAAAGGATATTTTGTGGAGCTTGGTTAGAAAGTATTTATCCTACACGATCTGAATTTCTCGATGTTGTAAAATTAAGTAATAATCCAAGGTAGAAAGTATTGCCTATGTGCTGATCCAAAAGATTTAAGTGAAGTATATGAACGTACACGCAAAGATCAATGTGACTCGATGCAAACAAAGGAATGAGCTAACTAGAGGCAATCTGAAATTAAAGATTAGATAGCTCGTTTTGCACCAAGTACTACGAGAGACGCTAGCCAATTGCAATGATATGAATGTAAGGGCACAAGATTGCTCAAAGGAATTAAATACACAAGCTGAAATTATATATTAAAGTTAGCTAACCCCAATTTGGCCAATGCTCACTTTCCCTTTTTTTTTGTCGGCTGCCTTTTTTCTTTCTTTCTTTCCTTCTTTCTTTTTTTTAACTTGTTGTTGGCACTAAGATTTAGCTTTCCCTTCCACAAAGAATAAAATTTCAGCAGGTGTAAATTAATATCAAGAATAGCCCTTAATGCAATTATTAAAGACTAGTCTCAAAGATGAACGGAAAATTAAGGATATATGTAATGTAAATGACCACAAGACATAGATTTTTTTTCGCGGCAATCAGAAAGATATTGTTCACGCACTGTAGGGATCGGATTTTTTTTTTAATTTTGGATTGGACACAAAGATTAAGCTACGCAAATAAACACGAATGATCAACACATAAACAAAATTTCTAATGGATCAAGACATAATAAAACTCACGAAAATAGCAGATGCGAAACTAGGGTTTGGATTTTTTTGTGTGTTTTCGGTTTATGGACTATATGACAGTAAGTAATACACTGAAATTTGAAGGGATAAGATCCTACCGAGTAAACCGCGCTCTGATACCAAGATGATACGGGGTCGCCCGATCTTCTCGACGTAGGATGGATACTCGCGGGAGTCTTGATGAATCGTAATGATCCTCCAATGCCAATGCATGGGACGAACACTCTTTAATCTGCCAAAACACACTCGTGTTGATTTCACCGACCACCAAGCGAAGATCTATCGTGCACCCAATTCCCAACGGAAAGGCTGAACTATCTTGATAGAAGAAAATCACTCCTAATTCCCTATGGAACTTTGGTAGCAGTGCTTAACTCGAACAAACTTTAGTAGATTCATTATTCCCAAACGTGGTCTCCTTACATTGGGGGTCTAACCCTCAATATATAGTTCCCTCTCCACCTCATGGCTGACCAAGAGGTCCTAAACCAACTCCAACACATCCCTACATGTGTTTGGAAACAAACTCACACAAAAGGAAAAATCTAAAATTAAACCGTCACCATATTTCAGTCATAACTTTTTATCCGTGACTAATTTGAAGGTGGGGCTGGATCCATTGCGTAGCCCTTGAAATTATCTTTCCAACGAGTACAAGAACACCTGAATCGGACTCCGTTTGTGAAAGTTAGGGCCTTTTTAGTAACTGTCTGTCAGGTTGTCCCGAACCGAATCCGAATTGAATCCTGAGTTGAATCCAAGTTTGAATTAGATTGAGCACGTGGGAGGTCCGAATTTGGCTTGAAAATCTTATCCATAACTTGTAGTTTAAGTCCTTGTGCTCCTCCCTTTTGCTCTTCCAAGTCTTCACATGAATCATACCTAAGAATACATAAAATAATAGCATGAGGTAGTATTCCAAGTTCAGCATCAATTAAAAGAAACTCCTTAAGAAATAAATTCACCTGACAATATTTAATGTGGCTCAATACTTCTTTCCAATGAAATAATGCATTCGCCTGAAAAGTGCTAAGCATGTGCGTATCCGCATCAGAAGACCTCACCGCCGGCGATCATATGACTTCCAACTGCTTCCGAGCAAAAAAAAATGGAATCTTTGTAGCACTAGGAATCCACCCGTGATCGCCAATTGTTGTCTTCGACCATGAATCCTCCGACCACTACGTGCCCTGGAACCTTCAACCACTCTGCTTGGAATCCCCGACCGCTTCATAATTGAAAGAAACTTTGACCGTACCGCTTCGAGTCTTGAGCAACCCCGCTCGAACGCCGTCTGATGCTCCCAAGCTGCTCGATCATCGTCCAATCTCTATAGCTACTTGGACGCCGTCCGATCTCCGTCGACTTCACGCTCGAAGTCGAAGCTCAACTGTCCATCTGACCTTGTTAGTCGTACGTGAACCCACCAAATATTCAAGACTCCTTTGTTCTCTGAGTACGACGACGATAACTCGATAATGACTATAGCAACCGGACCAGCTGTAAACAGTAAAAACCCACGATGAACTGTAAAATACCCGTTACTGTTCACCCAAAATTACAAAATATATCCATTTCGACTGTTTTGAGTTCGTCTACCCTATTCCTAGCTTCGTTTTCCCGTATCAGACATTGATAAAACCCAAAACCACTAAAACACCATTCCAAACCCAAAACCTAATTCGGTCTGAACTCTTACCATTCACTGAGACCCTAGAAACACATATATACCCATTTTGATCGTCTTGAGCCCGTCTACACCATTCCCAGCTCCGTTCCACCATCTTAGACTCTGACAAAACTCCAAATAATCTAGATGATATCTCGACCCCAAACCTAACACCATCCATACCCATGGTCATTCACAGAAATCCATATGACACCTATATACTTCTTTACCATCTCGAACCCCATCTAACCTAATCCCAACTCCGTTAAGCCTAACCACACACTGTCTAAACCCTGACCCTGAACCAAATTTCTTTACATATTTTTGGTTATTTTATTGTATTTTGTTCCCAGCTTGCATTCTGCAAAGTAGGAACTCATTTGTATTTGTTTTCCATGCTAGTATTCGGACCCAACGAGTTGATCAATAGAAGAGCTACAGGAGCAATCAAAATTACCTGAAAAATTACGAAGTATATCCATTTCAACTGTTTCGAGTTTGTCTACCCTATTCCCAGCTTCGTTTTCCCATATCAGACATTGATAAAACCCAAAACCACTAAAACACATTCCAAACCCTAAATCTAATTCGGTCTGAACTCTTATCATTCACCGAGACCCTAAAAACACATATATACCCATTTTGATCATCTTGAGCCCGTCTACACCCTTCCCAGCTCCGTTCCACCATCTTAGACTTTGACAAAACTCCAAACCATCCAGATGATATCCAGGCCCCAAATCTAACACCATCCATACCCATGGTCATTCGTAGGAATCCATATAACACCTATATACTTCTTTGACCATCTCGAACCCCATCTAACTTAATCCCAACTCCATTCAGCCAAACCACACACCACCTAAACCCTAACCCTAAACCTAATTTATTTACATATTTTTGGTTATTTTATTGTATTTTGTTCCCAGCTTTCATTCTGCAAAGCAGGAACTCATTTGCATTCGTTTTCATCGCTAGTATTCGGACCCAACGAGTTGGTCAATAGAAGAGCTACATGAGCAATTAAAGAAGTCGGTATCTAATCTGGAGACTATACTAAGATAATCAGATACTATGGACAAAAAGGCAAGTCACATGCTTTCGATCATACTGAACATACATTCCTTTAATTATTTATTTATCAGTATTTTCATTGTGTTACTTGCGCACTGTTATTTTATATACAATAAATGTTTAGAATGACATGATATTAGTTATGTCCTACCACCTGAAAAGTCCAATTTAATTTGATGGCCATATTCATCTTGACAAGACTTAGTATTATCATAAATACTACTAAAATAATCATGGTAAATCACGAACTCAACTGCTTTATACTACTAAGAGACTTGGCACTTTGCCGATAGAATTTCAAAAGTGGTTCTAGGGTAAGGAGACATCATGGGAAGCCACTAGATGGAAGGGTCCTATGACCTTATCCTAGGGTGGAGGCTTGGACTGAAAGGGTGATGGTGCTGATGGTTACTAAAACAAGTGTTTGTGGATGGAAGTTGCCTCGGTGAAAATATAAGGACTAGAATCTTATGCCAAATAAAGAACATAGTGATCGTTCAACCACAAGCGTTGATTCGTCAAACCTGGTTTAGTAGCTGCTCAAGTTTGATTGAACATCAACAAAGCGTGGAGGGAGACTGAGGAAGTTTTTGTGGTACAGGAGGGGAAAAACATACTTAACAATAGTAGATCCGCTTCAAGTTTGTTGGAAAATAGCACCTACTGGGTAGAGGCTATATAAAGAATTAAGTAGTGAAAAGCCTTGTTTTCTTAACTATATAATGGGAGTTAAAAGAACTTAGGAGTAAAGTTGGGCAGCTCTACAGAGTCAATCATAAATGTTATTCGAATATATCGTGCTTCCGATAAATGAAGTTGTGTTTAATGGGTGATTCTAACTATAAAACATAAGTAGATTTGGAAATGTTGAGGTTAGGTAATCGAGTTTTAAAACCCTAATTCCTTGAAAAGTTATTGTTCTTTTGTGTTTAAAAATATTTACAAATAAAATTACATCCACAAATGTTTTAATAAAACCATTATAAACCTCTTGAAAATCCCTGGCAAGTCGTTATGTAGCATTTCCCCATGTGACTTGTTGAGTACTGTTGGTTGTACTCATTCTCATTTTAGTTTCCACCAACACGGAGGTCAAATGAAGAAAGGTTATTAGAAGATTTCGTGTTAGGGTTACGATCGCACTCAATCGTTTATGTGGAAGTTTTCTTCGAATCTTCTTATTGTAAGTTAAGTTTCGGGCTTGGATGCCCACAAACCTGTTAAAATTGACCATTAGATCTTATTTTAATCAAATTAACCTTTTTGAAATGTCTGTGAGCAGGCATGATACTCTTTTTGTCCGCAATTGAACTCCTAGGCTGTTGCGGGATGTACGATGGCCCTGTTCCCGAAAATAGGGTTGTTACAGAGTGGTATCAGAGCAGGCTTGACTGTAGGTTCTAACCCTAGGTATAGATTTGGTTGTGATAAGAATACGAGTTTTATAAAACCCTATTTTCCAATATAAAAGAATTTTGAGAATCGTAAGTATTATTGCTATCTCGCCTTTTCTATTTATATCTTATCTCTCTTGGAGTGTGTTAAAAAAAGCTTTGCGCGTGCGAGAAACATCTACAACTTCGAGGTGGTAGGACGAAGTCTTATCCGCGAGGTGGTCGGACGAAGCGTCTACGACCATGAGGAGGTCGCACGAAGTCTCGACCATGCGACGATCGGATGAAGCGTCTACAACCACAAGGTGGTCGGATGAAGTCTTGAAGTTAGTGGCGAAGACTTGCACGCACGCGCGCTTCATGCGGCACCCTTCTAGACGAATCTTTGCGTGCTCGGTCCGTCCCCCACCCTTCAGACTTGGCGTCGATGAAGTCAGTGACGGGTCAAAGTCTTGCGCACGCGAGAAACGTCTACGAGTACAAGGTGGTAGGACAAAGTCTCGATCGCGAGACGGTCAGATGAAGCATCTATGACCATGGGGTGGTCGCATGAAGTCTCGACCGCGAGGCAGATGGACAAAGCATCTATGACCACAAGGGGTTGGACGAAATCCTGATGTTGGTGGCGAAGACTTGCACGCCACGCGCTCTTTCCCGCACCCTTCGAGATGAATCCTTGCACACGCGGCCTATCCCACACGAGTCTGGTGAGGACGACATCCATGCGGAACTCAACGGAGACCGTGCTAAGTCCTACGAAGACCGGGCGAAGTTCGCCGAAGACGACATCTATGTGGAGCTCGGCGAAGACCGTGCGAAGTCATGGTCGAAGACCGTGCAAAGTCCTACGGAGGTCGTGTGAAGTCCATCGGTGATGACATCCGCACGGAGCTCGGTAGAGACCGTGTAAAGTCCTTGGTGGAGACCACATGAAGTCTGTCGGAGATGACATCTGTGCGGAGCTCGGCGTACACCGTGTGAAGTCCGGGCGGAGACTTCGCGAAGTCCTGCGAAGACTGGGCGAAGTTCATTGAAGAAGACATATGCGTGGAGCTCAGCGGAGACCGTGTGAAGTCATGGGCGGGGACTGCGTGAAGTCCTACGAAGACCGAGCGAAGTTTGTCAAAGACGACATCCACGTGGAGCTCAGTGGAGACCGTGCGAAGTCCCACGAAGACCGAGTAAAGTCCATCGGAGACAACATCCATGCGGAGCTCGGCGGAGACCATTTGAAGTCCTCAGCGGAGACTGCGCGAAGTTCATCAGAGATGACATCCACGCAGAGACCCAGCGAAGTCATGGGCGAAGGATGCATGAAGTCCTACAGAGGTCATGCGAAGTCCGTTCGAGACAACATCCGTGCAGAGCTCAGTGGAGACCATGCAAGGTCCTTGGCGGAGACCACGCGAGATCCGTCGGAGATTACATCCATGCGAAGTCCGTTGAAGACCGGACGGAGTCTATGTTAAGGTAAGCCCAAACAAATTAGACCCGTCCAATGAATTAAGCTAAACACCTCAATTCTACTAGTGGTAGCTCTTTTCCACTCTGAGTAGGTGAACTCCAACCTTCACAGCAGCTGGGTCTTCTCACAACCTTCTTTCAGAATATCACCACGCACGACACCTCCAACGCCATCTAGAAGTCGCAACCTCCAAGAATAACAAGTTAAGCCCATTGCTTTACTCTTACCACATACAACAAATACACAAGCTCAAGTGGATACGAAATCCACCTGTAGATGCAACACATGCAATCTAGAGCCTTTCTCCTTGCTCACAAGGTGCAACACATCCACAATAAGAGAATAACCTCACACTAGCTTAAAGGAATGAAATAGTGTTAAAGCTACATTGTCTCCAGCTGGCAACAAGGGGGTATTTATATCCCACACAATGAAACTAGCCGTTGATGACAAAAATCAGGAAAACCGGTAGTGCCACCGGCAAACAGTCGGTACTACCGCTCCCCTCGTAACGGTTAGAAAAGTAGCAGTTACTGTCTACTGTCGGTAGTACCACTCACACAGATCCCGGTACTACTACACAGTGGTAATACCTCTCCACCATGCGGAACTACTGTTTTTTAGGGGAGAACAATTATCCCAAAATGTCTCTATGAAAAAATGTACCGCGGATAAATTGGTCGTATTGCAACTCTGGTCGTACAATACCACACAGGTCGGTAGTACCACAGGCCAGTCTGACCGCTCACACAGGGTCAATACTACCACAGATTTTTGACCATATCGATCTTTGATCACATCAGTCTTCGACCACACAGATCTTCGACCACATTGATCTTTGACCACACAGGTCTTCAACCATGTCGGTCTTCGACCACGTCGATTTTTGACCACGTTGATAATCGATCACATAGGTCTTCAACCACACTAGTTTTCGACCACCGACATGGTAGTACCGTGTGTTATAAGTTGGTAGTTCCACCTAGTGGTATTTTTGCAAGACTAACAGCGGTAGTTATGATTTTTCTGAAAAGTGCATATACTTTAACAAATTTTGCAAAACACATTTGTAAATTATAGTTCGATGTTACAAGGAAACGCATGAGACTCAACTATTTGCAAAACACATTCGTAAATAATAGCGTCATGCCACAGAGAGTTAGAACAAATGAGATTGAGCTATCAACACATGATGTGACTTAAGCTACTAGACAAGACCCCTCTTAATAGTACGGTAATCCTATACTAGCAATCTGGCCTTCCAACCAAACACCAAGGCCGATAAAAGACTAGGAATATATCATTAGTCCAAGCTAGTCATACCATTGCCTTGAGCAACCTCTCGATATGCATCAACTCATGATGCATCCTTCACTTGAACTCCATCAACACATGATGGATCCTCTCTTGACTTGATAATCAACTTATGATCATCTCCTCTTCTTGATGCCCTTCAATTTATGAAGCCATCTTCCATCCCGAAACTTAACTTGATGATCTTCAACACATGAAGCCATCTAAAGTCATTCTCATTGTGCAATCTAATCTATTCATTCAACCTATGAAAAATGTCAGTCCGTAAACCAATTGTTATTAATTACCAAAACTTTACCATTAACTCATAATGTGATTCTACAATCTTCTATTTTTGGTAATTGATAATAATCTCGATAAATAATGAGATAAAAATTGATTTATGAGTATACAACATGTACACAACAATTGTATACTCTTGGATAAGCTTCTTAAGCAATTAACTCATTTGAATATGAGTGTTTATCTTTGAGATTAATTGCTAGTAAAGCTATACATCCGATTGTTATTTATTATCGAATCATTAACACATAATGAAGAAGCCAAACACATTGTGACAACCCAATTGAAAGTGATTGAATTTCAATCAATCATGAGGTGTGATTTTAGTGGTGTTAATATTAGTTATATGATTTCAGTAATATCACTATACAAGTTATATATACTTAAGGGATATGTTTCAAAGTAAATATCCTAATATTAGTATATGATGTGTGATTTCAGTGGTGCTAGGATATATAATAGAGATGTTAAATTAGATAGACAAATAATGTCTAAGAAGGATACATTTCATTATTTAAGATTGATGCTATAGTGAAATAGTGAGATTGATAAAGACATAAACCATAAAATAAAAACGGGATAGTTGAAATGACGCTAAGCATCTGACATCTACTTCTTCGCACACGTTTTGTGCCCGTAGATTGACACATATCTTCAACCATCATGCAGCATAGTTGCTCCGTACGAGCAAAAAATATCACAATGAAATACTGCTATTTTTTTTTTACCATCACTATATCGACGGCACTTTTTTCGAAGAGTTGGTGACCCAAATTGCGTGCGCCTTATCTGTCTCATGTGCAAACGGAGGAAACAAAAACACAAAATTAATTTGTCCTTCTTTCTCCCCTCGGGCTACGTGCCCCTTCTTTTTTATTGTTCTGGCTTGTGTTGCGTCCTGGTGCTTCCTTTTTTTCCTTGGCTGCGTGCGCTCGTGACGTGGGCAGTCGCAGGCGCAGTGCCAATGGAGCAGTTGTCGGAGAGGATCTCGGCCGTGGGCAGTCGTAGGCGGTTGGTGAAGGTGACATCGTGCGTGGACGAGACGACGGCAATGGGTCGGGAGCCTAGGCGAAGGACCGAGAACGGTGTCGGAAATCTCTCAAGATTTTTCACTCTTGTTTTTTTTGTATTTTCTATCTCTTTTAAAAAAAATACAAACTTACTCTTATATGTATTTCTATGCCTCTCAAAAGACAAATACAAACTCACGGGAGACAAATGACTTACTACAAATACCTTATTTATTCTATTCGATTTAGATGTTTTAACTAGATACAATCAGGCCGCACATGTAGACCACTCTTCCACTATAGCCACACGACTCAGACTTTACAACTGACTTACCAATGGTCCGGTTTTACTGGCCTCACCTTCCACGATCTGCGCACACTGTGCTAACTGAAGACCACTCGCTCCTATGACCTCAACTCCTACGATTTCAAGTTCTTCTACAACCTCCAATCACATCACTGTTACAGTACCTTTAAAACTGCTATAGTACCTTTAAGACTGCTACAGTACCTCTAAGACTACTACATTAATTCTCATGTTGCTACAGTACTCTCTAAGACTGCTACAATACTCTAACTTTTTATTCAACTCGATTCTTCGACTTCTACACGTACTTCTGACTACAACTCACGACTTTTGACTTCTGCATGGGTACTCGAACGCACGACTGCCACACGAGTACTTGAACACACACTGCCACAAGTACTCGAACACGACTGCTAAACTATTTACATGTCAAAATTATAACCAATAATTTCCCCCCTATTCTTGACATGTCCTGCTCCACATGTCTTCAAATAAGAGTTGGTTTGTCTTCACTCAGCGCTTTTCACATAGAAGTGCTTTCTTCTCCCTTTCTTTTGCAGGACACTCGTAGGAGTAATACCCAAACTCTTTACAATCAAAGCAACGCACCTTGCTTTTATCTCTGCGCCCTTCTTCTCCGCGTCCTCAGCTACGACCATGCCCTCGCGACGAGCCAAATTCTCTTGTGAAGAGAGCCTGCTCTTCCATGCGTGTCTCCTGTCCCTTGAGATGCTCCTCGCACGCCTTTAAGAACCCAATGGCCTCTTGCAAAGTCATGCTATTAATCTCACTAATTAGTTCCATAGACAAAGCAATATTGATGAACTTGTCGGACACCGTACACAACAGCTTCTTCATGACGTACTTCTCTTCCATCTTCTCTCCAAGCTCTCGGATCTGGCCAACAAGCAGCGTGATCTTTGCAGCGAAATCAGCCATCAAATCCGCATCATGCATGCTGAGATTTTCAAACTCCCAGCAATAAGTTTGGATCATCGTCTCCTTGACGCACTCAGCGCCCATGTGCATGGAACGCAACGTTATCCAGACCTCAAGAGTGGTGTCCTTCTCTGTAACTTGCATCAATGTTTCGTCATTGAGTCTCTGGGAGATAATTGCTAAGGCCATCTGATCCTTCTTCTCATCAACAACCTTGGACGAGCTCTTGGGATCGACCGCATCCCACACACCATGAGCTCTTATGAGGATCTTCACCCTCGTCGCCCATGCTGTATAGTTCGTACTTATCAGCTGTGGGTACTGAAGCCTCGTCGTTGTTGAAGTCACCGCTCGCAGTGGTGCCACTTGACGAACCATCACCGTGCGACATCATCTTTGGCATCTCCTGGATCATACCACGCTTTGATACCAAATGTTAAAAATATCTCAAGATTTCTCACTCTCTCTTTCTTGTATTTTCTATCTCTCTCAAGAAACAAATGCAAACTTACTCTTACATGTATTTTCTATCCCTCTTAAGAGACAAATGCAAACCCACGGGAGACAAATGACTCACTACAAATGCCTCATTTATTTAATTCGATTTAGATGCTTTAAATAGATACAATCGGGTTGGACATGCGGGCTACTCTCTCACTACAGCCACATGACTCCGATTCTACAACTGACTACCTGTGATCCGATTTTACCGATCTCATCTTCCACGACCTGCGCACACTGCACTAACTGAAGATCACTCGCTCCTACAACCTCGACTCCTTCTACGACTTCGAGTCCTTCTACCTACAATCTCCGACCGCATCACTACTACAGTACCTTTAAGACTGCTACAGTACCTCTAAGACTGATATAGTACCTCTAAGACTACTACAGTACTCTATGACTGCTACAGTACTCTAACCTCTTATTCGACTTGATGCTCTGATTTCTATACGTACTTCCGACTACGACTCGTGACTTCGGACTTCCGCACGCGTACTCTAACACACGAGTAATCGAACACATGACTGTCACATGAGTACTCAAATATACACTGCCACATGAGTACTCAAATATACACTGCCATAAGTACTCAAATGCACGAGTACTCGAACATGGCTTCTAAACTATTTACATATTAAGGTTATAACTAACAACAGGTCTACGACGGACGGCGAGGTGCGCGAGTCGTGTGGTGCAACGGCTTGTAGAAGAGGTGGAGGTGACCGACGAGGGGCAGCTAGGCGGGCGCCGGCGAGGCCTTCGTCCACGTGCTACCTAGTATCGAGGCTGCGAGCGTGAGCAGCAGCAGTAGCAGCAGCGTGAAGAGGACGGTGGCGGTGTACGAGCACGAGGCACTGCTCTGCTCTGCTCATGGTCACCACTTGACCTGTTGCCGTGCGTGTCCCTGCTCGTATACGCACGCTCGACTCGTATAGATGAAGACTGGTAGGATCGTTTCCGTGATTAGGATTTGTTCATTTTGCCTTGAAAATCGTTACTATAAACATTAAATGATATGAACCGTTATTTTGTATTTACTATTTTACATACGGTCAGGATCATCGTGTTCCTGACAAGCTCGAGCTTAATTGGGAGGCATACATGGATTCACCCAGAGCCATGCTTCACACATGAAAAAATCCCTCTCTAGGATGTCGCTGGCCTTGGCTGCTCCGTCGCCTTCGCGTTACTTTTAATATTCTTTCTCAATTCAACCTCTTATGCTTCCAACATGGATCAGCTCATCAGCACATGTTTTTTTATCCCTTGTGCAGGATGATAGAGATATCTTCGCATTAGCCACTGCGGAAGCCAACTATTCCAATTTAATTCCGTCGAATATTACGCCTGCTTGCATCGGTGGTGCTGAAGTCGAATATGTATGTATGTATGTACGTACGTATGCTCGATCTGCAAAAGTTGCAACCCAGTTGCAGACATGTAGAAAAGCTTGACACGACCAGCAACTTCGCACTGAGCAGCGATTCAAATTAGCTCATTTCTCAGATATTTTATACGCTCAGTTTGGCTCAAATCCAAATAGGTTAGAAAAAATAACGGATAAAGACAATGCAATACTCAATGTTCAGTAACATATATAAAAGCTCAAGCATCCATTCCAGAGTACCATATTTCACAGTTACAATCCCGTCTAAAATTCGAGTACCATGATGCAACACACAACACACATCAAGAAAAAAAAAGAACACGAGTAAATGCAATACAACCGTCATAGGTAGTACCGAAGCCAAAGCTCATGCACCGAACTACACCCATGAAATCGGCAACGCAAAGGCTGAGACCCCCACCATATTGCATGCAATCGCAGCTAATGGCATGGTGGAGAAACAACATCAGTATCTCCTCCTGGGCGGGCTCCTTGATCTGCAAAAATGAATAGAAACAAAAAAACTTATGTGTTAGCAACAGTGTGACCACCGACCAAGAACAGCTGGTGCAGGAAAACAGAAGTATACATGGAATTTGCATCATCATGAACACACAATTAATCATGACCACAAATATATGACAACCTGATAATCAAACTTTGTGAAAACTTGATAGTAGAACTTCCTAACTGTCCTACCAAGAAGCCAAATAAAACGGAAAAGAAAATGTACCATGCTGTATATGAAGCTCATTAGATATAAGAGTTGCATTGCTGGTTATTGGCTAATAAACTTTATGTTGGGAAACCATTTCACACCCTATAATTTCCTTCCAATTTCAAGGTCACAAGAAATAAACTGAGCAATTGAGTACAAGATCACAGACATACCTCCTGCGAACATTTCTTCGCTTGACAGGGCCATTACTAAATGCCCAGTCAACATTTATTATCTGTGTAACAAGCTCAGTTCCATCCATTGCTTTTATTGCAGCCTGGGCTTCCTCGAAGCTCTCATATTCAATCAAAGCATATCCCTACATAAATGAGAAAGGAACAGCTGTATTCCATACGTCTTTGTTCATGTGAAAATTGATCAAATTGGTCACAGTTTGTATAGAGAAAATCTACTTTCGCATATTTTCAAGTTTCAAGAGTGATGATAGTCCGCCAAAAATTATGTAGGACATGCGTTTAAGGTTTGCTTCCCCATTTATGCACACAAAAAATGGCATTTGTTTACCCATGTAATAGAAACACACACCACAAACACTAAACAAAATTTAAGCTGCCACAAAAGGCAACAATGCATTGTGAGTAATAATAGATATTGAGCTGAAGAGAGACCAACAACTCAGAAAACCAATACCAGTATGTGTCAACATTGCATGTAAGATAGTAGACTTAGGGGGATGTTTGCTTCTCGAGGTCTAGTTCATTATTGCTGGATTCAGAATTCCTGCAGGGGGATCCAGCATCCCAGAGAGAGAACTGCAATGTAGTTATGTAGGGGGTGGGGGTGGAGGGGGGATCCGCTTTTCCAGCCATGGTGATTTTTGTTAGGGAGGAAGAATCAGCTGGGGAAGACTTACTTTATTTCTGCTAGCTATAATAAAACCAAACCCCTATCGTTATGGAAACTATATAGCTTGGCTAAATATAAATGGAAACTAACTTGGACACTTATCTAATTGAGTTCGGCCATGCCAGGCTTTTTAGTTTGGGTCGGCAGGGCAGGACCGTTTCTCCTACGGTGGTAGCCCTTTCCCTAAACTACATCTGTAACAGTTACATATTCAGACTTAGCTATACTAAATTTGGAGTGCCCACCTAAAACTTTCCTCTTTGCGTTATCTCTCTTCTTTAAAACCAATATAAACAAAATAAAGTTTTCCTAAAACTGAAAAGAGGTTACCACCAAAATCCTGTTTTTAATACTCAAAACAAGAAAGTCTTAATCCCAGTTTGTGCAAAACAAAATATTAAATATATGCAACCATAACAACCAACGACATAAAATAAGTTTTGACAAAAACTCTATTAGAACATGTTTTAGCAAAAGCTTTTTCTAAGAAATAAATCATCCAACCAAACCCAGAAAGTCTTAAAACTATCTTAAAGCAGCCTTTACTTCCTGCACTTTCAGAGCTTTTGCATCCAATGTGCATCTCATTGATTACTAAATAGTTTATTCTGACTATTTTTATTTTTTAATAGTAGGTACTAGACCAAGTACAACATCACTCAGTTTAATTATAAATACCGACTCCCATTCTTCCCAAAAAAAAACAAATATAAGAAGGAAGAAGTAAATCCTTGTATTACTACAATTTTCAGTTATTGTTATTTGTCAATTTGCTCAAAGCCAATATGACAAGTTCAAAGCATGCATTGACTTCCCAACCTCAAGATAAATTGCAATAATCCAAGGCAAAAACTGTAACCTTCAATATATTAAGAAGCAAACAAGGTACTGGTATTTCTTAAAAACACTTGTTTGAAAAAAATAATCAACTTCATTTTCAGAGAGCTTGTGCTTCCTGTATATAACCTTTTGTATACTCAATTTTTGCTTAGATTTCCATCTGTTAATGATCTAAGGAATAGATCAATCTGAGAAAATTGCAAAGAGCAGCTATTAAAGGCAGAAAATATTAAAAATATAAACAGGGAGACTTGCCTTGACAAATCCAGTGCGACGATCTAAATTCAAATGCAAGTTCTTGACTTGCCCAAACTCACGAAAAGCATTATGAAGATCGTCCTCCTGTGCTTCTTCATGAACACCAGTAACCAGAATAATCCACCCCTCAATAGCTGCAAAAGACAAAAAGGGAAGTATATGTGAGCTAAAATAATTTGATCAATTATCACTTAAAGGGCACCGCAGAACTTCAACAACAAAATAAATTTAGTCAAGGGCAGCAACATAAAGGCTTGTTCCTTTTCTTATGGGTAACCCTTCATTAAATTTGTAGTTTACAAAGTGCAATGTGAAATGAATTGCTTAGTGTTTGTAAACTGTTTTTCAAATAGCACAAGGACATAGTGGATGACAAGGTATTGTGCAATTTAAAAATAACCCACACCAAGTTTTTGAAAAAAAAATCCAAATCATATTCATCCAACTGGAGAACCTAAATGATTTTTCACCAAATAGACATAAACTATGAATAGTCGGACAAGAGGTCAAATTGATAATAAATAGTTGACACATAACGTAAGCATCAAGGCTCTCAAATCAACAACAACAACAACAATACCTTTTGTTCCAAACAAGTTAGGGTAACCTAGAAATGAGACCTTCCCAAGATCAAAGAAACAAGAGCCTTGTAATAAAACCTAAAAGGCTAAAACCCTAAGCCTACATCCTGTCATTTAAACCGAAAGCCTAAAACATAGCCCCTAAACCGAGAGCCCCAATCAAGGCACTCAGATCATTCACTGAAAATCAACCACCATAGAAATAATAGCCAGATCATTTACTGAAAATCAACCACCATAGAAATAATAGCCTAAGGGAGCCTGGTGAAACATATAAAATTAAGACAGCCTCCAGCTTTCATGTACAAGTCCTAATTTTCACCTAACCTGATAGAAATGGTGTGCATCCAGACATCCACATCAGTAACAAGCCGATGGTAATGCCTCCGACAATATTTTAAGTCCAACATGCTGAAAGACGATAACAGTTTACTACCAGCAGGATGCAGCTAATGAAGACAGCATCATCCTTCTCAGTTTTGACACCTCCACAGCTCAACACAAATGCAAAAAAACATGCTTATTGACAATCTCGTTAATATGCAGGAAAAAAAACACAAGGCATGCAATGAACTAATGACTGACAATGGTTACAGGCTAACAGTGCATGTCATCACTAGCACGGCCAAATTTCAAGAAGAAACCAACTTTCACCAATCAAGAAACCTAGAAACTATAGTCAAGAAGCTCCAAATTACAAGAAAAATGATATTATGGGATCAAAGCAATGCTCAAATTTAAATTGAACAATAAGATTCTCACGAGCCCTGTTCACATTAGGCCATCAAAACAACTACTATGTAAGAGCTTTACCTCCACAATTGACTACAAGAGGCACTAAATAACACCAGAAATCAAAACCTCAGATGTAGTAAACACTCAAGATAAGCATATTACTATATTTTAACCTAACAAAACTGCATGCAACTCAAGATCAGAACAAATATAATCTCCTTAGGGTCAGAAGCCCTGAGGAAAAGCAACTCACAATTGCAAACCATAAATCTGCAACTAAGTGATCAATCACCAGTCACAAATTGTGTCGAGCCAGGACCACCCAACATGTAATCACCAGACCAAAAAAACAGCCAATTGTTTGATCAATATAGCACATTTTGCCGCCAAATTGTTTCTCAAACAGCACAATATAAAGAGACGGTTTTTTTACATTTAGTCTACCTAGTGCCGACTCCCACAAACGCCAAATCTTCAAACATTTTCCTCAAAATAATTTCCACGAGCTCACTGATTTCTATCCCTAACAAAAGCATCTTCAATGAAAATGAAGACAATATCCAATTTTTGCAACACCCAGATTACCAAAAAGTTTGGCGCAATACATCTCACATCCAACCAAGACACCAAACTTTTGCATTCAAATAGTTAAACGAATAGCAATTATTGACATCAACGAGCAAAATAAGAATTACAATACCTAATCAAACAAGAACAATTTAAAACTTGCAGATCTAATTCTCTGAATCCAGAATCAATGAATAACAGTTATCCACAGCGATTAACAAAACTCAAGCAACAACATTAGCACATCAAATTTGATGCCAAGACCACGCCTTTTAGACACTTTGACCTCCCTGCTACTCATATGCCTCAAATTTTTACTTAAATCGACGAAGATCTGCTGCTCAAGCAACCAGCACCCAGGAAACCCCCGCATCAATTGAGAACCCTAATATGCGCATCTCGGTTATCTGTACCAGCACTGAGACAAATTTAGAGATAGGTTCAGAACCCTAATATGCGGTCTCTTGCTACCAAATCACCCAAGAAAGCAGAAATCTTTCGCACTAAATAGCTCAGCGCAGGCACTAGGAACCCACAAAGTCACTAGGACACACAAAACCCTAACAAATCGAAACACCAAGATTGCGGTATGCGCTTCAACTCAGCAAGATCATGTCGAAACCAACCGTCACGGGTCACCACCAAATCGGCCCAAAAGGACACCTTCACTGAATGCTAAGGGGGGCGAGATCGAAAGGCGGAAGGAGCGTACATCTCAGGGGTCCGGGGCCGTCATCGGAGCCCAAGGAATCAAAGTCGGCGCGGCCAGCGAGGGGGCGCGAGGAGGAAGGCTCCTCGCGGAACCCGCGGCCCTTGGTCTTGCGCGCGGCGGCGGCGGAGGAGTCGTCCCCGCCGGCGGCGATGGTGGAGCGGAGGCGCGGGGCGGGGGCGGGGTTATTGTCGGGAGCGTCGTCGTCCATGAGGTCGTCGTCGTCGGAGTCGAAGTCGACGGCCTCCACGTCGTTCGCCGCCGCCATCGCCGCCTGCCTCGCTCGCTGCTCTAGGGTGCTGTGGATAGGGAGTGTTGAGGTCTAGAGGTCCCGCTTCTTGGATGGGCGACTCCGTGTTCGTGGGGGGTAATAAACCATATCACGGGCAGAAAATATAATTTCTTTCCCTCTTCCTTTCTCCAGTAATTTTATAGGTTTTTTGCGAAAACATAAATTATAGGTTTTTTAAAAGGATACGGAAATTATAGGTTTATTTTTTTGAAACTCGGGAATCATAGGTTTGTACTATAATATACATGTTACTTCGGTTATATATAGAGTAGGCGTTGGGTTAAATTAGAGGTTGGCTATGGCATGAGCTCGACACGGTCTGTTTAGGCATGGCCCGTTATGGTCCGCTTAATAACTGTGTCGTGCCGTGGCGGCCCGTGGTCTGAGCCCAGGCACGATCCGAGACCGTGCCTTGCCAGCACGAGCACAGTTACGGCTTAACGGTCATTGGCGACTTTGATGAGGACATCTCTTTTATGGATACAACCTATCCACAGCATGTGTTGCAAGGACCACTTACTCGAGCTCGTGCTCGTCAACTTAATTACCAGGTGAATTCATTCCTATGTTTATATATTACTGAGAATAGACCGTTACCTAATGCAAGTGATTTAACAGTGTTTAGGAACCTGGGAAAGGACGAAGGAAAGGGATGTGGAGTCATGGACATGCATGGAAGGAATAATAGAGGTCGCTACATCACTTTTGGGACCAAGTCAAGCAAGAATTCGAGTTGAACTCGTTCTGGAATCAGATTCGGACTGCTGCAATGGTGTCAGTTCAAACGGGCGTAACTTCCTCATACGGACTCCGTTTTGGACATTCTTGTACTTCATGGAAAGCTTATCAAGTCTACTTCCCAACAGATCCAACCTCATCTTCAAATTCCATCCGAGTCGACCACAATCATCAAAAAACTCCACATTGGTTTCTGAGTCCGAGTCCAAAAGGGTGTTGTGCTACCTCCACTTGGGCCCATGGGCCTTGTAACCCTAGAGGCATGCTCCTTGGCCGCTACCCCTGGTTGTTCTCCCTATATAGGAGTCGTCGCCTCTCTTTGCTAGGACTTAGATTTCGTTGAGTTTAGGTTTAGCCATTGTGCAAACTTCCGTTCTTCAGTTATGTCGGACGACCGCCTGTCAAGACAGTTTCGGAATCCCAACTTTGTTATTCGTAATACCATCTACGCTTCATTCATATTCGCAATATCAGATTGTCTACGTCTTATTCTTGCTAGTTCTTTGATTGCTCGCAGGGATTGAACTTCGTGTTCAAGTTGATCGCACCTCCAGCGAGGTGAATAACATCTCGGAGTTGGTTCAGCGATTGCTAAGGCGCAAGCGACGTCGTGCGTTTGTAGTCGGATCGTCAGGGTCATCTCTACCGAAATCGATAGTTATCAATCTCTTCAAAAGATTGGGCACCTCGTCTCCATCAGACTTGGCGGGCCGAGCCGGCCGTCTTACCACCGCCGTCTTCGCCATCGGCCTAGGCACGGCCGGTCCAATGGGTCGTCTTAGGCATGACCTGTTAAGCAATCGGTCGTCTGGTGCTCGGTAGCCAATAATACCAGTCATGGGCGGCACGGTTGGGCCTGGCCCATTTGAACAGCTCTAGGTTAATTAGGTTTCTTCGGTCCAGTTTTTTCGGTATAATAAAATTTCAGTGTTGTAGGTATTGTCCAACTCTTCGTGACTGGGCCTTATAGCCGATCTAATATATAATAGGTCCAATAGTATAGAGAATATAATAATGTATTCTTACTTTTGTAATTATCAAAGGGGTAGGATGGGAAATTCCCATCCTACCCTATTCATGTATATAAACCTCAAGAAGGGTATGAGAAGGGGATCCATTTATTTTACATACAAGCTCTCTTTCTTGTCTCTAGCTCTCTTTAGTTAGTCCCCTCATATGCTATTTGATCAGTAGCCAACAGTTGCCACCGTCCGTAAGGACCGCACGAGAAGTTACAAAGAGAAGGCGCTAGAAAGCAACGACAATCAAGTGAAAGAGAAGTATGGCGACAGCGAATGTCGAGCCTCGCTGCCCACGCCTCTGGTGGGGATTTTGCACTCTCCAAAGCCTTCGCCCCGCCGCCGGCAGCGTCGACACTTACGGCCACCCCGTGGTCATGACTTCGGCGTCATCTTCAACCACACCGTGGTCAAGTCTTCGCTGACAGACACGGTCACCCCGTGGTCGACACTTGGGGATGAAGCGCCTGCCTCCAACTTCTTCGCGGGACTTCGCTCAGTCTCCTCCGGGCTCCACGCGGATGTCGTCTCCGACGGACTTCGCAGGCCTCCACCGAGGACTTTGCACGATCTCCACCAAGGACTTCGCATGGTCTCCACCGAGCTCCGCATGAATGTCATCTCCAATAGACTTTGCACGAAATTTGTGGGACTTTGCAACATCTCCACCGAGCTCCGCGCAGATGTCGTCTCCAATGGACTTCGCACAACCTTCGCGGGACTTTGCACCGTCTCCATCTAACCTCGTGCGGACGTTGCCTCCGCCGGACTTCACTCGGTCTCTGCCGAACTATGCACGATCTTCGTTGGACTTCGTGCGATCTCCGCTGGCCTCTACCGGACTTCATCTGGCCTGTGTCGACCTTTGCCCTCCGGCCTCCATCGGTGTCGGCTCCACGCCCACCAGACTTCGTCAACCTCAGCTTTGAGACTCTATCCGACCACCTCGTGGTCGTAGACGCCCGTCCGACCACCGTGTGGTCGGAGGCTTTGACCGATCACTCCATAGTCATAGACGCTTAAGGCTGCATCTACGGCCATGTTGTGGCCAACTCTTTGCCGATAGCTATGACCTCCTTGTGGTCGAGACTTCGTCGACGCTAGTCTGAAGCGTGGGGATAGAGCGCGCGCTCCGAAGTCTTCGTCTCGTCACTGATATCGTCGACACCTATCGCACATTCGGCGATGTTGTCCGACCCCTCGGGGTCGAAGTTTCGTCGACGCTCATCGGCCCTCGATCAACTCCTCATGGTTGTGTCCTCATCGATGCCCACCCCCACCAGACTTTACACGGTCTTCGGCGAACTTCACAGAACCTCCACCGAACCCCACACGAATGTCACCTCTACTGAACTTCGCTTGGTCTTCGCTGGACTTTGCACAGTCTTCGCCGGACTTTGCGTGGATGTCACCTCCGCCAAACCTCGCGCGGCCTCTGTTGGCTTCCGTCGGACCTCGTGTAGCCTCCACCAGCCTTCGTGCCCTCTAGCCTTAGTCGGTCTTGCCTCCGTGCCTCCAACTTGACCAGCCTCGACTCCGCCAGACCTCACGTGGCCACCGCTAGACCTCGCGTTGCCTCCGTCGGCCTTCGCGCTTTCTGGCCTCCGTCGGTCTCGGCTCCACTGGACCCGCATGGCCTCCGTCGACCTTTGTGCCCTCCGGCCTCCGTCGGACTTGGCTCTGCGCCTCTGCCCCTCAAGGTGAGCAACTCGTGGTCATACACGTTCGTCTAGATGTTCGTTGGTGGTCCAAACATCATCCACCCACGTCGCGGTCATGACTTTGTCTGACCGCTGCATGGTTCTGGCCTCATCCAACCGCCTCGCGGTCATGACCTCATCCGATCACCTCGTGGTCATGGCATCGTCTGCCCACGTCGTGGTCGTGACTTTGTCTGACCTCCTCGTGGTCATAACTTCGTCCGACCTCATTGTGGCCGTAATTTTGTGAAAATTGCACGGTGGACTCCCACCTCGGCATACTCTGAAGAGTATAAAGCACTGGGACTTAGCTGTCCTAGGCCACTCTATGAAGTATTAAAAAATCACACGGTGGCCTCATGCCCTGACGTACTCTGCGGAGTATAAAGCGCCAGAAACTTAGCCGTCCCAAGCAACTCTACGGAGTATAAAAAAGTGCACAGTGGCCTCGCGCCCTGGCGTGCTCTGCGGGGTATAAAGCACCTGGAACTTTGTCGTCTTGAGCAACTCTATGGAGTACGAAACATCGCACGGTGGCCTTGCGCCTCGGCGTACTCTGCAAATTACAAAGCACCGAGAACTTAGCCGTCCCGAGCAACTCTACGGATATGAAAAATCGTACGGTGGCTTCGCGCCTCGATGTACTCTGTGGAGTATAAAGCACTAGAAACTTAGCCGTCCTAGGCAACCCTACGGAGTATGAAAAATCGCACAGTAACCTCGCGCCTTGATGTACTCCACAAAGTATAAAACATCGGGAACTCAGCTATCTCGAGTAACTCTATGGAGTATAAATGGTCGTGTGGAGTTCATGGACTCCGTGCGAACTCCACGGAGTATAGATGGTAAGCGGGACAGCTTGTGCGGCCGTGCGTGCATTGCGTGCTTCGCCCATCCCACAAGCGAGTCCCTGCCACGAACCATAACCCCAGTGAGTCACACATTTCATGCATCTCACCATGGAGTTCACCGCAAGACTTCGTACAACCACCTAGCAGTCGTAGATGCTTCGTCCGACCACCATGTGGTCGTAGATGCTTCGTCCAACTGCCTCACAGTCGGGACTTCGTTCGAACACCTCGTGGTTGTAGATGCTTAGTCTGATCGCATTGCGATCGCGACCTCATCTGACCACATCGTGGTCCTAGATGCTTCGTCCGACTGCCTCGCGGTCAAGACTTCGTTTGACCACCACGCGGTCATAGACGCTTCGTTCGATCACCTCACGGTTGTAGATGCTTCGTCCGACCGCCTCATGGTTGAGACTTCGTCCGACCACCTCATAGTCATAGATGGTTCATCCAACCACCTCGTGGTTGAGACTTCATCTGACCACCTCATGGTCGTACACGCTTCTCGCGCATGCTTGGCTTCGACCCACCACCAACTCTGTCAACGCCAAATCCGAATGATGGGGGACAAACCGCACACGTTAGACATTCATCCCACCACTGACTTCGTCGACGACAAGTCCAAAGTGTGTGGGACGAACCGTGCACACTGCGGCTTCAACCTGCCGTCGCCTTTGTCGACCCTAAGTCTGAAGGGTGGGGGACGGGCCGCGCACACAAGGATTCGTCTAGAAGGATGCGGGACGGAGTGCGCTCTCTCGCAAGTCTTCGCTGCCAATTGTGGGACAGACCACGCGTGTCAAGGCTTAGTCCTACCACTGACTTCGTCCACTTTCGTCCGACAGCCTCATGGTTGTGGACACATTGCCCTACCGTCTCACGGTTGTGACTTCGTCCGGTGCTTCACAGCCATGGCTTTGCCTGACCATCTTACGATTTAGACTTTGTCCGACCGCATTATGGTCGGGACTTCGTCCGACCACCTCGTGGTCATACACACTTCGTCCGGCTGTCTCACAGTCTAGACTTTGTCCAACCACATCGTGGTTGGGACTTCATCCGACCACCTTGTGGTCGTAGATGCTTCGTTTGACCACCTCGCGGTTGGAACGATTTGACCGCATCGCTGTCGTGACTTCGTCTAACTATCTCGCGGTCGAGAATTTGTCTGACCGCCTTGTTGACACGGATACGATCATGTCTTGCACTTCTCAGTTAAATATATTATTTAATTGGAAGGAATTATTGAGCCGCATTAAATATTATCAGGTGAACTCTAATTTAATTGGGTCTTTAACTATTATATTTAGAGATACAGAGTTACTACTATTTTGTTTAATTATATACAGGTCCATACTCGATCTATACAAGCCTAAAGTGAAGATGCGGATAGAATGTCTCGTCGACACTAGCGTATCGTCCATCACTTCAAGTGTACAAGATGATGAGGACATCATAATCGGACCGATTACACGAGCGAGCTAAAAGATTGATCAACAGGTGAACTCGCTCTTAATTAAATTTGGTTTTAATTTACATGAGAACTGGCTACTACTTAGTGCTAGTATTTTAATTATTTTCAGATTTGTACGGAAGGCAATCAACAAAGAAGTATATATGGACAAGACAAAGAAACAGAAGGCACTATTTCAAACATCCAAAATTGTGCACATTTATGAAGCCTAGTCCACAAAATTATCTAGCCATCATGAAGACATGCTGGACGTGAAAACTTCAAGCCACCTCGTGAAGAAAGTCACGTGATTAAAGTCGGTCATCCATTTGCATGAGAGGAAGGCCTCGGTCCAGCTCATTTTTCTTAAGTCATGTGAACTCCTTTAGCAGAGACCGAACAAACTCGGGACAAGTTTAAATCTTAGAATAATATCTTAGATAGATTAGACGTGGTGTACTGGTCAAAGCCGATTTGGACCAGGATCGGGCAACTGTGCCGAACTGAATCCAAAACGGACTAGAGTCCATCGCGTGCGTGCGAGCCGGCCATATATACCTTTCGGCTCTTTTGGCTCTGGGGACCACGATGAATCAAACTATTATTTTTAAAGAGAGCTATACGCTTATTCTTCCTAGGGTTTGACATATAAATGCAACCTAGAGGGGAATCGAGCGTTCTTCCCCGTCGTTCTTGTGTTTCCTTGTGATTTGCAAGAGCGACGACACGTCTACTTAGTGGTCGAGTAGACGGGATCACGAGCGTGTGGTTGGGCGAATTCTTTTGTCGCAGGTTGCTGTTCTAACAGTGGTTGGCGCCATCGCTTCGTCAGGTTGCACGGATCCAAGTTATCCTCATTGATCCTACGTCGTGAAGATCGGGCAATCCCCCGCATCAGCTTGGTATCAGAGCGCGGTTGACACGGTAGGATTATTTACCCTTAGCTAGTATCATATTTATTTTAGTCCTAGAATCCGTAAAATTGCCTCACAAAATACCATCATATACCTAGACCCTTGTGCTCAGATTTGTTCTTAGTTTTGCATTATCAAATTTTAATCTATGTGTTAGATTGTTCTTGGTTGCTGTCATATTGCATCTAGTAAACCAAAAACCAAAAAAAAAAAAGTGCATCTGTTACAATCGTCACCATCTTCATCCGTATTGCAACTCCCTCCACCGCAAAACTTCTTCATCCACTACGTTTTACGTGTCGCCACCAAAATCTTCCACCGTCACCAATCCGAGTTTCGCTTTGTTTCATAGCCGCATCCATCCGTCCCGGTTCATCGATTGATTTGTTTCACGCCGGGTTATCGGCTTTCCCATCGCCATCGCCATCCCCATCCCCATCCTCGCAAACACCGCTTGCCTCGAACGCATCGCGAAAATCGGCTAAGCCGCTCACATCTTTCCGCAACGCCCAGATTTCTAGTTGTTGTTTCTGTGTCAAGGGTGACGTCGAAGGCCCAAAGCTATTCTACTTCCATGAAACTTAATTGTCACAGTGATGTCTTGCTGATTTTTCCATTGATCTGCTCCCGTGTGTCAGTTTGTGCATAGTTGTGAAAAGAAAAGCTACCACGTTATTAGCAAGCATTGAAGATTAGCATCACAAGTCCCAACAACCATCGGTCTCCCTACTGCTTGCATATCCAAACCGAGCATATAAAAAAAAGGAAAAGTGAACCGGTTCAAAAAAAAAAAAGAAGAAGAACCGGTTGAAAAAAAAAAGTGAAAAAAAAAAAGAAAAAAAGGAGACATGCTCTCAATGAGATTTTTGAGGAGAACAATTCAAATTTTCATATAGTTTCTTGGCACTATTTTGTATGTGCTCGGTCATATCTATTTGGTGTATATACTCAGTCATTACATGGTGTTTATATCCTCTTTGTTACACATTCTATTTCGCTATCTTTATCCTATCTAGTGACGGCAACTTAGGGCATTGTTAACTTTTGAATTATTATTTGATTTTTGCATGTACTGAGTTACATATCTATTACTCCTTGCTACATATTTTCCCTCCAAGCTCCACATATAAACTATTGTTATAATAGTGCTTGTGCAATTGAATTCGCTTAATCTACCACCACGTGTTGTCTCACAGTCATCAAAGTGCGTGCGACTCTTCAATTACATCAAGGACGCATAAGAACTTCGGTTGGTAAGAGAAGGCGAGGATGAGTGATTCCACATAAATTCCACATATTATTTGCTATTTTTGCAATACTAACAATGGCAGGATATCCAACATTTCGTTCCTCATGGTGCGACTCTCGATACTTGCATTTTCCATTCTATGGAAGTACAAATCCAGAGGAGTATCTCGAATGGGTGGAACAACTTGAATGCGACCTTAAGTTTCAGAAGCTGTCCGAAGCCAAGAAAGTGACACAAGCCACCATGAAGTTTGAAAAATATGCATGCACTTGGTGGAAGCGATATCCTGAGAAGCAATATGTCACTACTTGGGAAGAATTGAAGCAGGTCATGAGAGATGAGTTTGTGCCATATGAGTATGAGCTAGAGTTACTTCATCATATGAAGAGCATTCGCCAAGGACGTCGATCTATCCAATCTTATTATGATGAGCTAGATTATGCTATGTATCGTGCCAATATCATAGAGGCATGTGCAAAGAGAGCTTACTTCAAAAGAGGTTTGAATTCTGAGATCGCTGCTACTGTTCATTTGAAATATGATGGTAGTATGCAGGATCTTGTGAATTATGCTATAGAGGAGGAGAAGAGAATTAAGGAGAGGCATACACCACGTTTCAATCTGAGTCCACACTTCAGTTCGTGTGCCTTTACCAGTGCGTCACATGAGAAGACGATCGAGCATGGGACTTTCCCTTCGGTCAAGGAGCCATTTAGTGCTACCCCGTTGCTACATGAGGAGATCGTGGTTGATGGTAATTGCGCCATTGCTGGCCCACGATCCATAAAGGATGAGATGCTTCAAAACTCATGCGAGGATGAGAGCCACATAGCCAAAGTGAGTGAGAGTGATAAAAAAAGTGAGTTGTGTGATTCCACCATATGTGAGGTTGAGAGCATCCAAATCGAGAGTGAGAGATATACACAAAAAGAAAAGAGAGAAGTAGATGATAGACAAAGTGATGTTGATTATGAAACTAACATATTAATATCTACTTCTAGTGTTGTTTCTCATATTGTGCAGGTTGAGATTAAAGAAAAGGAGTCGAATGTTCCACAACCAGTACCACTGGAGAAAACCGATGAGAAGATAACCATAGTTGAAGATGAAGTATTTGCTACCCCGTTGTTACATCATGATGATTTGATACCTACAGCACCTACATCAACTAAAGAGAATGATAAAGGTAACCATATTGGTGCTGAATTTAACTGTGAAAAGGTGAGCAATTGTGAGAACTCATGTGTTCAATCAAAAATTCCATGTTCTGAAATTTCTTTGCTCAATTTACATAATGTGGAATTAATTACTCATATGGAAGTTCTTACTCGAATATCTCCTAGTGATTCTTTGTATTATATCATGTTCGATGATCCTAAAGAGCTATCTATTGTGATTCAGAATGTTGCTGAAATTTCCTATTTAAAATCACTAGTTAGTACATATGCCTACACATATAAGTTCAATTTAATTGGAGATTATGATGTAGATGACAAGTTTTATGTTGACCGAATATGCATTACATGTGATAAGCTTACTGAATTGAAATTGCATATTATGGATAAACAATCTTTTGTGCCATATCATGATCACAATGAGATGAGTTTCAACAATAGTGCTTCATGTTTTAAAATATTTCTTAAGCCTATTTGTTCATCCTTTAATGTACAATCATATACAAATAATCAAAGTAGCGCAGTTGAAGCATGGAAGGCACTAAAAATTTTCTCCCCCATATTTGAACAACTTAATTTGGTTTGGCCTATTAATGACTTGTCCATGTACTTAGCAAAGTCGAGGACGACTTTTTCTCATGGGAGGGAGAATGATGTGAATGACAATATTGCAATACATACATCCTATAGCTATTGTTGTACTAATTGGTTTATACAAAACAATAAGAATGACACAATAATTGATTCATACATATACCATGTATATATGTTGTTCTTTTTGTTTACTATGCCTTCAGATGTTCATGATATGCTAAACAGGAGAAGTATTGACGACAAATATATATACCATGTATACATGTTGTATTATTTGTTTAGTACAATTTCAGGCTATCAAAAGCCGATGACGGCTTTTCTTGAAGAAGGGGAGGATGACACGGATACGATCATGTCTTGCACTTCTCAGTTAAATATATTATTTAATTGGAAGGAATTATTGAGCCGCATTAAATATTATCAGGTGAACTCTAATTTAATTGGGTCTTTAACTATTATATTTAGAGATACAGAGTTACTACTATTTTGTTTAATTATATACAGGTCCATACTCGATCTATACAAGCCTAAAGTGAAGATGCGGATAGAATGTCTCGTCGACACTAGCGTATCGTCCATCACTTCAAGTGTACAAGATGATGAGGACATCATAACTGGACCGATTACACGAGCGCAAGCTAAAAAGATTGATCAACAGGTGAACTCGCTCTTAATTAAATTTGGTTTTAATTTACATGAGAACTGGCTACTACTTAGTGCTAGTATTTTAATTATTTTCAGATTTGTACGGAAGGCAATCAACAAAGAAGTATATATGGACAAGACAAAGAAACAGAAGGCACTATTTCAAACATCCAAAATTGTGCACATTTATGAAGCCTAGTCCACAAAATTATCTAGCCATCATGAAGACATGCTGGACGTGAAAACTTCAAGCCACCTCGTGAAGAAAGTCACGTGATTAAAGTCGGTCATCCATTTGCATGAGAGGAAGGCCTCGGTCCAGCTCATTTTTCTTAAGTCATGTGAACTCCTTTAGCAGAGACCGAACAAACTCGGGACAAGTTTAAATCTTAGAATAATATCTTAGATAGATTAGACGTGGTGTACTGGTCAAAGCCGATTTGGACCAGGATCGGGCAACTGTGCCGAACTGAATCCAAAACGGACTAGAGTCCATCGCGTGCGTGCGAGCCGGCCATATATACCTTTCGGCTCTTTTGGCTCTGGGGACCACGATGAATCAAACTATTATTTTCAGAGAGAGCTATACGCTTATTCTTCCTAGGGTTTGACATATAAATGCAACCTAGAGGGGAATCGAGCGTTCTTCCCCGTCGTTCTTGTGTTTCCTTGTGATTTGCAAGAGCGACGACACGTCTACTTAGTGGTCGAGTAGACGGGATCACGAGCGTGTGGTTGGGCGAATTCTTTTGTCGCAGGTTGCTGTTCTAACAGTGGTTGGCGCCATCGCTTCGTCAGGTTGCACGGATCCAAGTTATCCTCATTGATCCTACGTCGTGAAGATCGGGCAATCCCCCGCATCACTTGTGGTTGCACGAAATTTGTTCGACCACCTCATGGTCGACGACACTTCCAACCAACTCACGATTGAGGCTCGCCGCAGTCTGATGAGGACATCCTTTCCATGCATACAACCATGCCGACTCCACATCAAACTGAAACTATGATACAAGGACCAATGACTAGAGCGCGAGCACGTCAACTTAACCATCAGGTGAATGCGTTCCTAAGTTTGCATACAAATGTTTCAAAGAATGGAATACTACTTAATTCTTGTGATGATTTAATTGTCCTTAGGAACCATAGGGAAGAACCACATGAGCTCAAGTATAGAAGTGGAACCATCAAGTGCAAACCAAGTCCTGTTCACAAGTTTGACTCGGATTCGGCCTTTTTGACAGCATCTACTTCAAACGGCCATAACTTTTGATCCAGAAGGTTACTCGGGGCCCGTGAGTACTCGTTGGAAAGCTCTTGAAGTCTACTTTCAGATGGATCTGGCCTCACCTCCAAATTCCATCCGAGTCGGTCAGAAACTGCAAAACAATTCACGTCACTTTTCCAGTCCGAGTCAAAGTGGGCCTTGGGCCTTGTAATTCGAGTCCTTTTCGGCTTCCTTGTGTTCTGGCCGACCCTCCACCTTCCGTGTCCCTTAAATAGTCAGCCGCACCCTCTTCTAGGGTTTGGGTTTTGTTTAGACTAAGTTAGCTTTTGCTACTTTGCCTTGTACTCGCGCGTGTCGGCTAGACCGCCCGAATACTTGTCTTCGGAATCCCACCGTTTTTTTCTGTTTTTTCGATTGAATCTTACATCGTTATTTGCAATTGAGTTGCTGTTCATCTTGTTCTTGCTTGTTCTTCGATTGCTTGCAGGAACAAGAACCCTCGTGGTTAGGTTGATCGCGCGCCGACAAGGTCACGAACAATCTCTGGAGTTGGTGTATCGATCGCTAAGGCGCAACGTCCTTGGATGGTTGTAGTCGGGTCGTCAACGTCATCTCCTTCCCCAATCGAATCTACAACTCTCATCGAAAGATCGGGACCCCTAGTGCTATCACAGTCATTGGCATCTCTTTGGAGAGACGACCCCACCCACAACTACACCTTGAAAAATCGACCTCAACGGACCGCCCTCGGCTGCATCACGGGACTTCTCCACCCTCTTCGTAGGCATCGCCTCGATTGGGTGGCCTCATCCACAGCTTTGCCTCAAAAGCACGACCTCGACGGGCCCCTTTGGCTGCATCGTGGGACTTCGTAGTCCTTGTAGGAATCACTTTGGAAGGTTGACCTGACCTGCATGTGCCACCCCCGTTGGGAATACGACCTCACCGACACGGTCATAGCCTCGGTGTCGGACTTCCTCGCACACGCCTACGCGGCGCCCAAGACCGGGCCACACGAAAGAGCCCTACGCCAGGAGATTTACAGTATCCACACCTCCGCAGGCTGGAGGTACTAATTGGATCAGCTCGCCCATCGGAGATAGGGGTTGGTATAGTTGGTCACGTCAGCTCGCCCATTGGGACCTCCGCGTTTGCTGTCGAGGGGGTAATGTTGTAGGGGTGGCCCAACCCCTGAACTGGGCCTTGTAACTGGTCTAATATATAATAGGCCCAATAGTATAGAGGAATATACTAATGCACCCTCACCTTTTGTAATTATCAAAGAGTCTCATCCAACCCCATTCATGTATATAAACCCTCAAGAGGGGTATGAGAAGGGATGATCCATTCATTTTACGCATGAGCTCTCTCTCCTGTCTCTAACTCTTTTAGCTAGTCTTCCCATATACTGTTTGGTCAATAGACACAATATTCAGATTTTTAAAAGTCACTGCCGAATTTACCAAAGAATAATCCCATACCAAACCTAGTAACCCAAAATTAGAAAGATTCGATATACTGAACCTTAGAGGACAGGAGTAAGGTGCGGTGCGCATATGTGGAGGGCCATGAAGTTGTCGGCAAGCTTGTAGAGAAAGTAGCTGCGGTGGGTGCCGGCGGCGTGGATACGAGTGTGTCCCTTGTGAAACCGTGCTCATTAGAAGTTGTGCAAGGTCATGCGTCCGCCTTTACTCCGGGAGGTGCTAGTAGCTTGGGTGGGCCGCATATTGCGGAAGATGATCAAGTTGCTCGTGATGAAGCCGATGCGGTACATAGAGGAGAGTTACAATGGTCAAGCCATAGAGAGGGAACTGGACAAGTCGACGAAGGGGAACATATTGAGTACATCATGCAGTAGATGGACTGTGATGACCAGAGGGCATAGGCTGAAGAGGAAGCTGTACAGGACGACGACGAGGAAAGTTCGGATGAGGATGAAGTTCCTATCCCTTAAGAATAGAACCGGTTTAATGCCGAGAGTGTTTTCGCACATGATGAGCATGAATCAGCGTGGGAGTATCATGAGACGGAGGTTCGGTTGCATTCTATGTTTGTTGACAAGGCAGCACTACAGGATGCCATCAAGTTGTGGGCCCTTTCAATGCAACGGACAGTTCGTGTTGTGAAATCAAGCTAGGAGCAGTACACCGTGAAGTGTGAGTAGTAGGTTGCCCTTGGAGGGTGCACGCACGTAGACCCAAGTATGGGACTCACTGGATTGTGTCCAAGGTGGAGCCACACTCTTGCATTCTCAACAGTGTTTTTGTGAGGCATCGTAACATAACGTCTGCCTTTATAGCCAATTTAATGTATGGAGAGATAGTGGAGAAGAAAGACATGGAGGCCACACATATCGTGGTAGCTATCGAGAAGAAATTCAATACAAGATTATCTATGTGAAGGCGTGGCGTGCCAAGTAGAAGGTGTTGGAAAAATGTTTCGGGTCTTTCAAGGTGATGTATGACAATCTTCCTCGTATGCTTAAGGTGTTGCAGGACAGGAACTCGGGCACATATATTGTTGTGCAAGACAAGCCGTCCACAAGTCTACCAGGATATGTGGTGTTGCAAAGGGCCTTGTTAGCATTTGGTGCTTGCATCGAGGCATTCAGGCACATGCTGCGGTGATCTCAGTTGAAGGACCTTTTTGACAGGCAAATACAAGGGTCAGATCCTGACGACTATAGGCGTTAACGGCAACAACCAAATATTGCCGCTGGCCATCGCATTCGTAGAAAGTGAGATTTATGAAAGCTGGTTGTGGTTTCTCAGACATGTGAGGGTTGGAGTTGTTGGTACTCGTCCTGGTGTGTGCGTAATCTATGATCGCCACATCGGCATTATAAAGTCTATAAGAAAACTTTAGGAAGACCCCGAGGAGCCCTTTTCTTGGCTGGACATGAGGAGCAGGTGGTGCATTCGTCACTTAGGAGCGAAATGTTTCAAGTAGTTTTTGAAACAACCGTTGATGAAGCTACTCAAGAGGCTGGCTATGCAGAACCAGTGGAGAAAATTTGATGCTTTATGGGCATTGTTGGATGAGCACAGTAGGAAGCACGTCGACGAGAGGAGCAAGGGGCCGATCATTCCTAGGGCGGCACAACCGCAATTCTTGCCAGCACTCGATGAGTCTAACCCAGCTGATCCAAGAAGGAGGAGCTCACGAAACATCAAGTGCTTCTCGCAGTGGATAGAGGGAGAACCATTGGAGAAGTGGTCACTGTTGCTGAGGTGTACAACTGGGTTCTTAGGGGCCTCCGTTCTTAGCCCCTTGTCGCCATCGTGGAATGTGTTCTTCACAGCATAATTGGCTACTTCAGGGAGAGGTACGCGAATGCCGCACTTCATGTGGCCAATCCCCGAGCCATGTATTCGTCGAAAATTACGGCATACATGGAGACGAAGGCACAAAATGGTTAATTGCACACAGTGCAGGTCATGGGCAACAGGGAGCATCATTTCGACGTGGTACTCCGTGATAGAGCCGGATTTGGGACAGCTCATTCCCTTGTTACCCACGAGGAATGCCTTGGAGATCATGCAAATGAATCTAGCTGCCACATGCAACAAGCTGAAGCTGTTACACAAGCCATGCTCTCATGTCCTCGCTCATGCAGTATAGTGGGCATGGATCCTTCAAATTTCATGTCAGAGTACTTCTTTAAGGAGAGGGTACTGTAGGCTTGGTGTGGGGAGCTCCGGGGGTTCAGGGTGGTCGGAAACTTCGCCACCTTGGACATTGCAGCGAGGACCTAGATTCCAGATGTTAACATGCTGAAGGGTGGGAAGGGTCGGCGACAGAGCCGGTGTATTAGAAATGATATGGACGAATCGCAAACTCGAGCATCTGGTGCACGTTGCGGGCGATGTGGTCAGGAGGGGCATACAGCTAGACGATGCAATGCATGTGTTGATCAGTAGGCAGAGCGGCATGGTGTGTACTACTAGTTGTTGGAGACTAGAACTAAATTTACATTGTAAACTGTGTTTGTTTAGTACGCACTTATGACGTGCGAAAATTTGTACTAAATGTATCATATATTTCATGTACCATTTGTACAACTGCTTGTTACATCTCCCTTTTCTGTAATGTAGTTGGTGTTGTGCTGGTAGCGTAGTATTGTACTATTTATTTACTTACAAGTTCTATTTATGTTAGTTTACATGCGATGTTTTTTTGGTTCCTTATAAGTGCTAACTTGAGCTCTTTTTGCAGGTGTGGCTCGTGATGGTCGTGACTCCGACTGGCGGTACCCCTTGTTGGACGAGCACATGGACCGCGTGCATCGTGCTTCCATCATGTGCCGCCACCGGGGAGCGTGAACGAGCCGGTTGAGCTGGGAGTGGTCCGGACACGCACACCTCGCGTGGCCTGGAGACTCGACCCCCGTTGAACAGTCAGGTTGGCACTCCACCAGCGTTTTAGTGCTACCGTAAGAACGCTATGTGCTGATCTTCACTTTGTTTGCAGACTGTGGGATGCTGGGCTAGTCCCTCTTGCCCAGATGGTGCAGGCCACGGACGAGGATGGACCGGCCGTGGCAGCTGGCGGGGACGACGTCATGGAACGATCACAACGCTTCCTGTTCGATCGTTCCCTGCTGACGGCTTTGGTGGACTGATGGCGTCCCGAGACACACACTTTCCACCTCCCACTCAGGGAGATGACGCCAACCCTGCAGGATGTGTCCCTGCTGCTTGGCCTTCTGATTGCGGGAGGTGCTGCCTTCCTGCCGGAGGCCCCGGCCGAGTGGCACGCTGACCTGTTCGGCAGATTCGAGGGGGTCCTTCCACCGGGTGCCACCAATGACTACCACATCTTCCCGGTGATTCAAACCCACGGGCCGTCACTAAAGTGGCTCGCACAGTTCCGAGTACATGGTCTTTACAATCGATCGTGTCGTCGAAACTCTTATTTGCACTATTACATACTAATAACATCTTGTTTGCATTCAGGTGGAGCGAATGGATCCAGAGGCGGACGATTACCGGATCTCGCGCAACTTTGAGGCGTACTTACTGTGGCTGTTTGGTTGGGTGCTCTTCACCACCAGCCATGGAAACACCGTGGATGCACGCCTTATCTCTCATGCTAGGGCGATCGCGAACAACGAGGCCCCCCAGGTCAGCTGGACTATCGATGCGTGCTCGAGGACCAAGGTGAACTCGGTCCTCGCGGGCTGTCCCCTGCTGCTACAGCTATGGTCGTTCGAGCGCTTTAACCTCGGACGACCTTTGCTAGACGACATGGGTCCGTACGGGTCGGAGATGTATCCAGGGGGAGATGTCGACCGGTCGACGATGGGTTCTCTCTGGTGTCGTCGACGGGTAAGTCATATGTCAATTAGTTATTTTCTTTTTACTAACGACGATCGTATGTAACACCTATTCATCCTTGCAGGTGCAGTTCGCACATGTACAGGTCACGCGAGCGTATCTGCCCTTTGTTGAGCAGATTGATCGCCTCACAGCTGACGACGTGCGTTGGGAGCCATACTCACATGCGACACTGATGGACCGTGCTCCCGATGGGTTGTCGACACTCTGCTGGTGCGACCGGGGTTTTTGGCTGACGCGCCAGAAGCTTGTCTACGACATCTTCGTTGAGGACTACTCACCGCAGTGAGTGATGCGGCAATTTGGTCTACGTCAGGCTGTTCCGGCACCAGTCGGACCACCAGTGCCGCATGTTGTGCACGCGTGAGTGCCCATGTCTCATAAAATTGTACATACTTACTAATTCATTGCCAATTACTAATGAAGTGGTCCTACAAGCAGGCACTCTAGAAAGGGAGTGAAACGCGGCATGGATTGGACGACGAAGATGCAGGGGTGGACTACGCAGTGGGACGACGCGCTTGACGACCGGGTTGAGGAGGACCGCCCCTACAACAGAACGGAGTACACGGAGTACCTGGGTTGGTACCAGGTCCGAACACGTACGAGGCTCGTACATGTCGTGGACCCGCCCCCCGCACACCTCGCCGCTCCGACAGACACGTATCCTGCGCACCTCGCGCAGGACGCACGCATCGTGATATGTTACACGTATTTTCGAACATTCGCTAATGGCAATGCTAGATTGGATGATTAACCATTTTATGTCTTTTCCTCCAGGCTGACGTGGTTGTTTCGATCTTCACGGAGGGCCAGAGTATGCTCTCTAGACTCGCTATAGGTGCCGAGGTGAGCCACGAGGACACATTAGTGCTTGGCGTCGTATCACGGAGTGGGGTAGATGTGTTGTCACCCTGCTGTCCTGCACGAGGCTACCAGCGGCCTCCACGACCACGCCCATCACACCGACGGTTCGGTGTGGCACTACTCCGGAGGTTCTACGTGGGCATGTCCTACAGCACCTCACCCGGACGAGGCTGGAGGATCTGTTTGGGGATGGCCTCATACACCGCCAGGGCAAATGTTCTCGCGTCCTCCGTACATCCCTGGCTTCCCCACACAAGGGGTGCACTCGACGTCGTACGCCCCTCCTCTAGGCGTGATGGCGCCAACTGAGGGTACGTATCGTACGATCTCGGTTTTATCGCAATGATTTACATCAGAAACTAAGGATAATACTTTTGTAGGTCTTTTCCCGCACGAGCAGCGATTCGGCCCCTCCGCGAGCCCGGACGATCCGAACTAGTACTTCTCCGAGTGGGCCGGGTAGGCGTCTGGGTCTGCACCTCGCGGCACACCACCAGAGGTTCTCTCCGGGAGTGCCCCCCGGTGCACCGGAGGGCACACATGCAGAGGTGCAGCTGACTCCACCAACTCAGGGGCAGGTGCGACACGCTCCTGATCGTCTTACGTTGTCAAGGCGTCGTCACCCGTTGCAACGGTGGACGGCCAAGCGGGGCCGTACGGGAGGACACAGGCGTAGAGACGGGGCAGGCTAGGGTGGCGACTGAGGGTAGTGCTGATTGTACACCATTTGTTCATGTACTGTTTATGTTTGTTATTTACAATGTGGACTTTTTAGTACTGTGCCGTGCTTCCTTGTACTCCTTGTTACCTACTCAATGCGTGCTCCAAACAAATTGTGAACTTCAATGATGGCAACCACACGAAGATAACAACCAATCCATTACATGCTTAACAACATTGCACATTATTTCGAACAAGCATATTATCTCGTCTTTTCGCATTCAATCATTCACATATCAAGTCATCTAACAATATTAACATACCGGTTGTTCTATGGTTAATCCTTCCTAAAAAAAATTTCCTAATATTTTTTACTCACCTACAACATACAATGAACATAAACTTTTATTACAACTCCAGCAGATTTTTTCCCAGTTAAAAACTACAAAATTGACAAAATCTAAAAAATTCATGTCGGATCCCAGAGCAACAACTCCGAAACCCTCTGTGTTAATCGCACTAGTCCAGGATCCGCTAGTGCATACAGTGACAACAAAGACAAATATCATGCACAATGATAAACTTTATTAATGAGTACGGGCCTGATGGCCAAAGTTTACCTCAATGGCACATAGGCCAAAAATTAAATATAAGCAGTGGAAGAAAAACCGAAGCGAAAGAAGCCCACTGAGCCTGTCCACAGGCAAACGATAGTAAGACGCGACCTAGACGTTCTGATCCTCACCGAAGTTGAAGCTGTCCTCTGAAAAATGATGAATTGAGCAACATGAGCACATAAAGTACTCCACAAGTTACACCAGGAGGTTTAACAGAGTTGATGCATGTATAAGGATTGACAAAGGAAGGCATAATATGTTTATTTGCACAAAAAGCAACATTGGAGTAAATATCGTAATGTAAGTACAAAAGCTGAATTTGATACAATAGATAGAAATAAGATTTTAACAAAATAATATCGTTTTTGCAGGCTCCAACCAAACACTAACCTATCCACGGGCATCCCACTCGGACCATCTTTACCAAAAAGATCTCATATGGATTCCATCCATCCATACGCTTTTTAATCTCTCATGAATTCCATCCATCCATAAGGTTTTCAAAAACCATTTTGGAAAACAAAGTCTAATCTGTGAAAAGCTTTACTAAGCTTGCCCATGACCGTGGGCACGACTATCCAGGATAGATTATACGCTCTGTAGAGGTTGTACAACTTTACCCACAAGACATGATCATCCCGTATTGCCACCGGATAAACATACTTCCGTTGGTGTGCGGCGAGGAGATCATGACAAGGCCTTTACAATGCAAAGCCTTCAACTTAACAAAGCCAACACTGAGGTTTCACCCCGGTAAGGAATCCACCAGACCGAAACCCCCTCTTGAGCCGAGTGAGACTTCTCATAGCCTATGCCACGCTCACTTTCAACCTACAGCGAGACTCAGGTTGGGACCCACAAATTAACCAACCAGAACTGTCCCATACCAGCCTTATGGTAGTACGATAGGGCTTTGCAATAATAGCTTACAGACCGGTCCTTAATTCAATTAGGCCCAACTACATACCCCTCGTGCCTGGCAATCAACATTGCATCACCAAACAACAATGCATGCTAGCAAGCACCCACCACTCTAACCATTTGGCTAAGTCTAAACCGAGTTTTTATACTTTGTTTGGAAATAATTTCATAAACATTCTTAACTCACCAAAGTCAAGAATACACAACAAAAGTTTATCATTTCATGTGAAAAATTGTCCCAACCCATAATCATTCTAAGCATGGCTAAGTATTTCTACAAAATTTCTAGTTAATACTAATGTACTAACTAGGTTTTACCTAGGGTGGACAAGGAATAATGGTATTCAATGTCAAATTTGGCTATACAAAGGATTTAGGCATAGCTACAATTTAAACTATATTTGATTAAAGTAAGCATGCAAAATAATTTAAAAACAACATAAATAATTTTAAATATTGGGATCAGCATGATCAAAGGTGTAACTTGCCCTTTCTCGAAGGCTTGGGGCTGCGAATCATCTAAATCGAACTTTCTAGATTCGTCGTAGTCTACACACGAAGAACCAAAGAAAATAAATCCAAATAAAATCCAAAAATTATAAAATATATACTGAGGGATAGATTATCGTTTTATATGAATTTAGGAGAAAGAATCAATGAATTAGGAGTTTGGACGACGAAGAACGAGTCATCGGAAGATCGGTTGAAAAGGAAATTGCTGGAAAATATTTGGACCAAGAAAAATAGAATGGATCTTATGTAGAATTTACAAGGTTTGAATTTGAATTTTGGAAGTGAACTGAATATTTGGAATGAAAATGAGGCTTTGAAAATGAACTAGCCATTGGAATTTGAAATTTAAATTTTGGAATATCAAACAAACTTCAAATATTCAAATGGATGGTAGAAATGGATAGATTGGAATTTTTGATGAATTTAGAAATTCGAATAGCTCCAATCGGAGTCAAAACGAAAGAGAACGGGTTCTCAGAAGTTTGAATTCTACAGAAAAGGAAAAGGCTGATATTTGGAAATTTTTTATATTGGAAAATACATTTATGATGTCAGCATCAATTTTATGTTTCGGCTAAATTTTTTTTACATTGAAAAAGGTCTGATTACACTAACAGGTGGGGTCGGGTTCCCGGTAGACCGGGTTCGCAGCTTAGCTCGGTCCACCGTGGACTCGGTCCACGGCTGACGTGGCCAAGAAGAAGGAGGTGGCAGCCGTGCGCGGGCGAGGTGGCACGTGTGCATGCGCGCTGACGTGGCGGTGCCGGCTGGAGGCGGTAGTCGGGTCTGCGGGCTCACCGGCGCTCCGGCAGACGGCGGCCCACGGGGAGGGGCTCAGGAGCAAGAGTAGGCGATGAGGAGTTCACCTCACCTGCGGACGGAGCTTCGGCGGGCGTGCAGGCGACAGGCGGCGAGAAGGGCAACACAGGTGGCTCGGGGTTACGGCGGGATGGCGCTCCGGCGGCGGCTTCGCTCGGCGAAGGAGCGGAGGACATGTTGTAGGATCGAGATTGACGACAGAGGGGGGGTGAATATCGACTATTAAAAACGACCTCTCCAAAGTGACCCTGAAAGTATCTCCAATAGCTATAGAGAGCTATGAAGATGAAGAAACAAAGCTTTACAGAAAATCAGTAGAGATCAAAGAACTTGAGTGGAAAACCTTCCACAGATTAATAACACTAAGAGCCCACCACAGATTGATCAGTAAGGAAACTGCAGTAATATATTGCCACGGCAGAGAAACAGCTTAAAACAGTACCATGGCAAGACGCTACACTCACGGCACGAAAACAACAGAAAATAACTTGCCACGGCAGAGAATACTCAAGGAAATTATCGCCACGGCGAACCGAGAAGGTTTCACCGGTAGAGAGAGAAATAGCGAGCGACAAAACGCCACAACCGAAAAGAAATAAAAGCAGGCTTCAACTGAGATCAAAAGATTCAGTAGGAAATCAACCCAGAGATCAAGCCAGTTGAGAGATAATTCTATTAGGGACAAAAAGCACAGTTTCCATCCGAGAGAGAGATCAACAGGTCTGGACAAAAGCAATCGACAAAGCACTGAAAATAGACAGGAGTAGTCTTTACTTTTGCTGCTGGAAACACAAGATCAAGCAAGACTACTAGTCAGGTTTCTTTACCGAAATTTGAACAGAAGCGAAAAAAAAGACTTTTCAATGAAGCAATGCAAAGGAGTATTGACAGAGTTGAACAAACTGAAATTCCAAAAAGAAAAGAGAAAAACTGAATTCGCCTAGAGGAAAAACAGCAAGGAAACAGAAATTGAAAACTTGATGTTCTTGAGTCTTTTGGTCATGAAACTCTTGATCTCAACAAGAATGAACCTCAGGATAGGAAAGCAGAAACCACACCATTTTTCATCAAGCCAAACAAGGACTAAGGATTTTTTCTGCCCACGAGAAATAAGAAACCCTAGAAACAGAGGAATTGAGAAGAGAGTCAGTCTGAAGGAAATAATGTTTAAACACTTTTCTCTCTGGGAGACACTAGTCAAGATTATCTAGAGAATCCTTCCCAGTTCAGAGACAAAATGTTCTACAATTTCTTGATCAAGAAAAACACAGGGCTTAAAGCAATCTTTTCAAGACCTCAAGAAATCCATACTTCCCTGCCAACAAAAGATGAACCCTAGATATCTTGAGAACAGACGAAGAGCTACTCATAATCAGAGGTCTGATTTTTGCCAAAAACTTGAGATTCTTGCATACTTTGATCATGAGACTATAACCTGAATCTCATCGTTGGCAAAAGCAGACATCAGAGCAAGAAAAATAGAAAAGAGAAACTGAGAGCTTGAAAATCAAGACGAACACAACAGGCAAGGCAAAATGGCAGCAGAAGACAAAACAACCATCTCAGAAGAGAAAAGATCATTCCAAATCAAACAAGGATTACGGATGAGTTCCCACACACATGGACATTAGATCAAAAGGAATGATTACAAGACTCTCAATCAATCCTCTCCCTCTCAATCCTCAAGAACACCAAGAGCCTCACATGCTTCTTAGGAGGAACACACACCAAGTGATGAATGAACACTAAAATCCTTGAGGGGGTATGCAGCCCCCAACACCTATTTATAGCCCTTGGCTAACGGGTCTCCAACCTGTTATGCCGGCTAAACCCGAACGGAGCCGTCTCCCGCTTCTGCAGCCTCGCGAAGTTACCGATTCGCCCCTCCCGCACCTTCCGGGAAGCTTCCGCGCTCCTTGTCGTCCACGACTCGCAACCACATCGAATCTCCGCCGTCTTCGACACATCCGACCGTTCTGACATCAACGCCACCTGCGCCTAGTCGTATCTCGCCACGACTCGCCTCGACGTCCTGCAGCCAACACAAACAAGAAACACATCACATAGCACCGCTCGATACACGTAAGCATAATAACATCAACAAACCTATCGAATCATCAGAATATGCATCCTAATCCTTTTGACCAGGTTTGACCAAGTCCGACCGAGCCCGTTACACCACGCAACGTCAAGGTCCGAACCAACCAACTCAAACTCGACTTTCCTAAACTGATGTCAATCACTCATCATTCACACGGGATGACCTCCACATGGTTTCTCAATCTTCCCCTTGATAAGTATATTGACAAACACCGAAAAGGCATAAAAGATGAGTTTGAAAAATCCAACATGGTCCAAAGAAGAGAATGAAACAAATGACCATGTCGACAGAAGGAATCGCTAGAGCAACTCAAGAAAGAGCAAATTGTTCTCCAAAGCTCTAGAAAGATATCCCAAAAGACTTTTTCTCCAATATTCTCCCCCTTTTGGCAATAAACACATCAAGGATGCAAAAGAGAGAATATAACACATTTTGGATAAAATGACTGAAGTTTGTTTATTCTATGCATTTAGAGCCATGAGAATTATCCAAAATGACCATAAGGATTACATCAAGGCATAACACATAAATATGCTATCTAGATCATGACAAGATATGTATATGCCAGCTAAATCAAAGAGATGACAATCTGAAATATAGTGCAATTTGTGAGCAAGTCAAGTCATCAATAAGCAAAGTCTAGCTAGAGACATCCAACGATGATGCAAGTCATGTCAATTAAGCTAAGCGGAACCAAGAAATTAATATTGAGTCCAAGTAGAGTGCTATATGCTCAAGAGTGAAACATTGGTTTAAGTACTTGGTTCTTTTAGTAGCTTAAGCAAATTGAGCACAAATGACATATTTTCTTTTGAAATTTATGGCCATTTCCAACCAATATTTTTATCATGTGCTAAATCTCAAGCCTTATGCGACTACTCCAACGAGAAGCTTAACAAGATAGTCTAGGTCATCCAAAACTCCCCCTGAGTTCATGCCTAGTGCAATGGCAAGTCGTCTCATGAGAAAGAATTGGTGAAATCAGTTTTTTTCGCACAAAAGAGATATTTTTGCTTTTTAACAGATTGTACTAGCTTATGCATCATCAAGAGACTTAAAACAACTCAAACTAAGGCTCAATAGAGATTCAACGCTCAACTCAGCCTACTAGACATGGCATGGATCATAAAAGGATAGCTCAAGAAAGACTAATCTCGAGTGCTAACATGACAAGTTTTAGTTTAAATTGAGCAAGTTTAATTAACTTATCATGGCAAAAGCTAGTTTACACATATGAAGTCTGCGGTAGACTGTGCAACACCGGACTGCTTCCTCGAGGACCAGGAAACGAGAGAGGTGCCAATAAATTGGCAAGTGCCCAAAGTGCTCTTCCTATCTATCCTACAGCCAGCAAAGTCTGCATCCGAGTAGGCTCTCAAGGAAAGACACGAAGAGGAAGAGTACCAGATATCATAGTCAATGGTAGCTCGAAGGTACCGAAGGATGCGCTTCACCGCCTGACGGTGAGATACGCGAGGAGAAGCCTGAAACCGGGCACACAGACACACGGAGAAGTGTATGTCCAGCCTCGAGGCAGTGAGGTACAAGAGGGAGCCGTTCATACTAGGAGGCTGTCTCACATAGACTTCTTCCTCAATAAGGCCATTGAGGAAGGCACTCTTGACGTCCATCTGGTAAAGCCTGAAACTCTTAGAAGCTGCGAAGGCAAGCAGGATTCTAATGGCATCAAGTCTAGCTACAGGGGCAAAGGTCTCCTCGAAATCTAGACCCTCAACCTGGGAGAACCCCTGAGCTACCAGTCTAGCCTTGTTTCGACTAACCACACCATCTTCACTTTGCTTGTTCTTAAACACCCACTTAGTCCCAATGATATTGTGACCTTGTGGGGGCTCAACAAGCAACCAGACCTTGTTTCTCTCGAAATTCTCTAACTCCTCATGCATGGCATTTACCCAAGACTCGTCAGATAGAGCATGACAAACGTCCTTGGGCTCAAATGAGGCAATGAAAGCAGAGTGGAGACAGAAGAGTGACATGCCAGACTTTGAGCGTGTGACTCGCTCAAATAGGTCTCCAATCATCTGCTCAGAAGGATGGTCTTTTTGAATTGTCTAGGAGGTCCAGGATGAGATGAAGAAGTGACCTCTACCTCATGAGCTGACGAGGTAGGAACAGAGCCACTAGCTCCAGAGGGGTGATCGCCTCGAGGTGCGGTGGAAGACGGCACCTCAAGGGGTGGATGAGGGACTGGATCGGGTAGACAACTCTCGTCTCCATCGTCCTCATCATCCACAAAGATGGTCTCGATCGTCTAAAGAACACGAGATATCGGGCCTAGTCCCTGACCGGCCTCGTCGAAGGTCACGTCCACGTGTCTCTACCATTTTACTAGACTCGCAGTTCCAGACCCTATAAGCCCGCGAAGAAGTCGAGTAGCCTAGAAAGATCCCATCACAAGAACGTAACTCGAACTTGTCTAGGTTCCCAGACTTCAAGATAAAGCACTTGCAACCAAACACACGAAAATGAGAGACGCTGGGCTTTCGCCCATATCTCAGCTCATAAGAAGTGCGGTGCAAGTGTGCCCTCAGAAAAACTCGATTTGAGACATGGCACGCGGTAGCTATAGCCTTAGCCCAAAACTTCCACGGTGTAGAGTATTCATCGAGCATCGTCCTGGCCATCTCGACCAAGGTACGGTTCTTCCTCTCCACGACGCCATTCTGCTATGGGACGTGCGGAGAAGAGAACTGGTGCTCTACACCTGTCTCACCACAGAACCTCTCGAAGTAGGAATTCTTGAACTCCATGTCATTGTCACTGCGGATCGCTCGTAAGGCACCTGGAAGCTCAACAGAAAGCCTACTGAAAAGACCTCGGAAATGTGTAAACGTCTCATCCTTGAAGGCTAAGAAAAACACCCAAGAATACCTCGAGAAGTCATCGACCACGACAAGAACATACCACTTCCCTCCTGCTGACTGCACTCTAGCTGGTCCAACTGTGTCCATGTGGAGCAGCTGTCCTGGTGCATCGGTCATAGTAACTGTGATCGGAGGATGGGAAGCGGTAACCATCTTGCCGTGCCGGCAAGGAGCACAAACTAGATCTTTGACCATCTTGAGTTTCGGCAGACCACGAATGAGATCGTGGCCGCTAACTCGGGTCAAATGGTCAAAGCCAATATGACCAAGTCTCCTATGCTAGAAAGTCAAGTCACGGGACTCTGAAGCAACCAAACACCGGAGAGGATCACCAGAAGACTCAGAAAAATTAGCACGAAAGATCCTCCCAAAGCGAGAAATCCATAAATCGGACTACCAAGAATCAAGAATTTTGCAATTGTTTTTCTTAAAGCTCACCTCAAAACCGTCATCAGTAAGCTGAGAAACGAAAAGCAAATTATACTGCAGCTTACTAACCAAGGCAACATCTTTTAAAATAAAAGACTCATTAACGCGTACTGTACCTTTGGCGATGACACGCCCAGACGAAGCGTCTCCGAAGGTGATCATCTCATCACCTGGAGCACGGGCAAAGGAAGAAAACCAACGAGAGTCTCCGGTCATGTGTCGTGAACATCCGAGTCTCGAGCCAAACCTTTCCTTCCTCGCCGTGAACCCGAGTCAAACAGAGTAAAGTCTCGAGACTAGGGTAAATCAAGATTGATTTTGGCACCCAATACTGAGTAACATGTCGAGCAGATGAAGTAGTCAAGCACGACTGACCTCTATCTACCCTACGCTCTCTGTCACTCAACAAGCCAGAAGGTCTGTGAGCAGACCCAAAGCTGTTGTTGGGCTTGACTGCTATGGAGGAGCGAGTCAAGACACCAGCAACATGCTGATCACGCCGCGGGTAGCTATCTCGACGGGGGAAACGAGATCTACCCTCAGGACGACGGAAGTCACGACCAAAGGGAGCATGAGGACGAAAACCAGAAAACTCGAAAAAACTAAGTCCTCGATGCTGCCCGAACCAATCAGCTGAAGCAACTCTAGACCTCGTGTTGGTCTTAGGTGCACTCAAAGTCTGGGGCTGACCCTGAATACGACTAAGGGACTCAACACGGTCTCTACGCGCGATCCTGGCGCGCCTGAAGCATCGATCGATCAAATGTCCATCCTTCTGACAGAGTGTTCATAAGGTACTGACACTCCCGGAAGAGAGAGGTGCAAGAAGAGCAGGGAGGAGAAGAGACAGCAGAAGGTAAGGGAGCAGAAGAAGAACCAACTGTAGAGGAAAGAATGGCTTGTGCACGCACGGTAGGCTACTGATGGGACAGCCCTACTACTAGCAGCTTGGTTCACGCTCCTAAGCGTCTCAACCTTACCCTTGGGCTTCTCCCCACACCAAAGAATCACATCACAATGAGTTGGTGGCTTCACTAATTGATCCTTAGTTAGCTTCACACATTTTTCATTCAAAGCAACGAGCTCAAGTTTTAGTTTATCACAACGAATGCATGGTGAGCTAACAGGGTCCTTAGTCGCAAACTGAGCCATTTTCTTATTTGTATCAATCATTTCTTGAAACTGCTTGGAGACAGATTCAAGTTCGGCAGTAAGCTTAGGACAATTCACACATGAAGCAATAGGCTCAAGAAGAAAAGCTCGTAATTCTGCAATTTTATGATCTGCCCGTTTTAAGTTCATCTTCAAATTATTACAACTTTCACAAGTCTCGGGCAGATCGAGAAGCAATGTATAAAGACCTCTAAAAGCATTATCCTTATCCTCACATGAGGTGGAAGAAATAGCCTCAACAGTAGAAGATGAAACAGAAACTACCCTACTCATCTCAAGCTCAACAAGAAGACTAATATTCTCCACCTTAATCATATCAAGTTCAGAGGACAGACTATCATGCGAGGTCCTTAGTCTCTCCATGTCACCCAACAAAGCACAGCATATATCACAATCATCACGGGAGGAAGCAGATGTAAGTGAAGTAAGCTCCCGTGATAGTCTAGCTACTTCCTTCTCCAACTCAGTACACCTAGCCCTAGACTTAGCATGAAATCTACCTAGCTTAAGGAAAGCATCAATAAGCTGGTCGTAGGTAGGGCTTACCTCGTCGGAGTCGGAGTACAGCTCGCTGTCGCTCAGTTCGCCCTCAAGGGCCATGAAGCACATGCCGGAGAAGTCGTCACCATCTTTGGGATCTTGGTCACCCATCTCGTCGTCGTCGCTCCATCCCTCCGCCTCGCTGAGGTCGAGGTCGTCGAAGGCGGTTAGGACGCGGTGGAAGAGCTTCTTGGCCTTCCCAAAGTCACGGAACTTCTTCTTGCCTTGTGGATGTGCTGGAGGCTTCTTGTTGCGGTTCTTGTCGGTGTAGTCGTTCTTGCCCGAACCGCCGTAGTTGTTCTTGCCCTTCTCCAGCTTGGGGTAGTTTGCCCGAATGTGGTTGGGGCCACTGTAATATCCCAAACGTCGTTACGGCATAGGATTTTAAATCAATTGCGGAATTGCCGGTTTTTTGGTAAATCGCGGGAAGGGAAAATTATTAATTGGAAAACAATAGAAAAGGAATAAAATATGTTAAAAATTAATTTAAAATTTTAGTTTGGTCTACCTGGGGAGTGGGCCGCACCCCCCTCCCACTTAACCCTAACCCTTTTCCCTCCCCACCCCCTTGGCCGCCACCCCAATCCAACAAGCCCCCCCCCTCTTCCTCCCCACGGTGGCTGCGCCTCCTCCCCAAGGAGATCTCCCCCATTGCTGCCCTTGGAGAAGAAGAAGAAGGAGAAGGAAAAGAAGGAGAAGGAGAAGAAGGAAGGAGAAGAAGAAGAGGAGGAAATTTTTGGGGAACTTCTTCAGATTGGTAATTTTATCTCATCCCAAATCCTCTGTTTTTAGGAATAATTAGGGTTCTTGGCACGTATTATGATGAGAGATTATAGTTTAATTGCCCGATTAGAGTTTAATCGCGGGCTGATTTTAGATCTATTCGCGCAGCGCGGCTTGTCTCGCGGTTTTGATCTAGAAAACGAATTTTCCTGTGGGTCTTCCCAAAAGGAAAGTTGTAGAGGACTTCTAGATGTATCGTCTGTATTTTTTTAAAATTTGTCTACCATGGGATCTGGGAGATACGGAGTCGGCAATACCGCTGTCCGGCAGGCGGACAGATTGGTACAGTCCGACGGTAATCCGAAGTTTAAAAATAGTAAACGAATTTTCTGGCCTTGGCCGTAGTTGAGAAAGTTGTAGATAATTTAGATATATAGCTGATGTATAAATTTGAGAATTTTTATATTCCTGTGCTGTTGTGGGCACGCGTTTGAACGCGGCTTCCCAATCTGCCAGAACAGAGTTATTCCTCTGTTTTGGGCATTAAATTACTCCTAGCTATGATTAAAATTTAAGTCTTGAATCCAGAGAGGTATCATTTTCTGTATTTCGATCTATATTTTTAAAGATACGAAAAAGTGAAGCAGCGCTGCTGCAGAGGGTAATTTGTTGGATTTTTGAGCGGAGAAGAGATTGTGCGGGTTCGGGTTTCTAGCGATGTTTTATATATTTATGTCATGCTTGTATGTTGTGGTTGTGTGCTGAGAGTTGTCTTATGGACATGTGGTCTTGTCCCTGAGCGCTCTTGATTTTTGTTGATCTTCGCTTCATCGGATTGAGGCAAGTGAATGTAGCGGTGGTTGCTACCGTTTAACTTGTTATTCATTCTACTTGCAATTTATATTATTATCGTAATTTGATACATTATGCCATGATTGCATGATATTTTAATTGTAGTGATGGTAGCAAGTATTGATCAAGTGATATGTTATTAACTTTGCTAGTAGACATGTGGATTTCCTGTTTATTGTTATATTGTGGAACATGAAACAAATATGTGGTGGATGTGGAGATGTTGAGAGCATGATAATGCTCCTTGTGGATGAATTTATGTGATTTATGATTTATTATATCATTCATATCATATCATGTCATTTGCATATGTGGATGTCGCCGCACCTAGCAGCGATCAGATGTGTACAACCTCTTCTCCATGGGAAGCAATTCCACCTTGGAAAGAGTGGAAGGAAGATAAGCATTCATATGCATTCATTTGTTGTTTGAATGATCGCATCCATATGCCAATTTGCATTCATATGCAATATGTTGTGGTGAAGATATGTTGTGGAAAGATTCATTTTGCATTCATATGCAATATGTTGCGGTGAAGATATGTTGTGGAAAGATTTATTTGCATCCATATGCAATATGTTGTGGTGAAGATATTTTGTGGATTATTCGACTCCATAGTTGTAATGTGGAATTTACAGTTTCATTGTTGTGTTGTGGATTTGGCTCATGTGAGCTATTTATGGTATGAGGATTGTGGTTGTGGTCGTGGAAGGGGGTTCGTCCTTTGTGTATAGTAAGGGTCGAGATTGCGGCCTGAAATTCTTTTCTCATATACATATTAATTGTTGATAGCAAATGTGCATGTGAGAAATAATAATGTATTGAAGTAAAACATGCATATGTTTTATTGCCTTTGGTAGTGGTAGTGGATGATGTTTAAAGTAGTTAAATAAGATTTATTTACTAATACTTTACCGTCATGGATAGTGTTTTGATGTTGAGGATGTAAACATTGTTAATTGTGGAAGGTTTAATGTTGATGATTAATCTATTGTGGTTATGGAAGATTAAATGTTTCTTTTGCATTTAATAGAGGATAAAAAAGGCTGCATTCATATGACAATTAAATCTTAAATTAAAGAGGTATTATTCATAGAAGTTTATGGTGGTTTAAATATTTATGAACATAAATTGTAATTATGGATGTATGGAATTATAATGATGATGTTTAAATTGCTTGTAGTTTGAGTAACTTGTTAAATAATTTGCTTGCTAAGGTTTTTATCTCACTCTTGCTTCCCCCTCCCTACAGGTGGACTTTGAGCATGCATTGGAAAGGGTAGAGCGACACCGCACGGATACACTTGTATTATAATCTTAATGCTGAAATAAAGTTGAAGAAATCTAGTCTTTGTTTAGCTTTCTTGTAGAGAATTGTTTCATCTTATTAATGTTAATTTGGAACCGTTCCTTTGGTTATTATTGTTTAAGTTGAGATGAATATTAAATTGTTCTCAATGTTCTGTTATTTCCTAGTTGTTTATGCTTCCGCTTATATTATCCCGTTAATTAAATGTTGACAGTTTAATTCATCTTGTAAATTGGCTAGTTGTAGAGCAGTTTCGGTAGCATCCCAGGGTATTGTGGATCCTGGGGTGTTACAGTTGGTATCAGAGCGGGCTTTAGGTCCGTGGTAATTAAACTATTAAATTGACACACTTGCACTGTAGGATGGGATGGGTCAAGCATTACATTTATGCTTTTGACATGTTGCAATAATGATTTATGTTATGAGATGATCTTGTATGATTACGATTTGCTCGACCGAGTCGGAGTACGTGAGACCGACCGCTCAGAGGTTGCTCAAGATCTTGTGGAAACGCACAAAACACTCATCAAGGGACTCGCCAGCGAGCATTTCAAACTTGTTGTAATCTCGCTTGAACTGGTCCTGTCGCATCGTCTTTATTTGGGTGGTGCCCTCATGGTAAGCATCCAGGTCCATTGCGTCACCCTTGGCTTTAGTCTTCTTTTTCTTACTTTTCTTGGCAGATACATCATCTTCTCGTCATCTGCGCATGATGTTTTAGCAGTGTGTAAATACCTTACGAGATAAGTTTAACCACAACTATTGTTTATATTCATATAGATAACTCGATACATATTTATAGATGAGCATCAAAATCTTAAGAACTTCATGTAAGCAGCAGAATAGACCCGCAATAATTTATTCAATTGACCTTCAGAAATGATGCAATGGCTTTAGAAATGAAACGTTCTTCTGAACTGCCTTATGATTAGCAATGCAAAAATGTGGCTACCATCATATACTTGAAGATTTCTTTATAGAGTTCTCAAGCCATACATTATCTCTAGTTCTTCCTAAGAAATTGCCATAGTCATCAAACTAACTCATGACATGTATGAAGAACAATTGTAAGGTAAATTTAGCTCAGTCTGAACTTGCCACACTAACTTATGCATTGTGTTAGTTATCACATAGATCTCTAATGCTTTGTAAGGTATACTCCCAACTAATAAAAGTAGATTCAAAAATTGTAACTCAGGATCATGAAAATTGTGAAGCGTCTCAAACAAAAGATTCTCTTGAAGACTTGATACCCAAGGTCGGCATGAAGTTTAACTCTGAAGAAGACGCTTATGACTTTTACAATGCTTATGCTTATGAGATGGGCTTTAGTATCCGAAGGAGTAGTTACCATAATGTGAAGAATTCTTCAAATATAAAGAACATAACATTTGTTTGTTCTCGTGAAGGTATTGACATTAACAATTTTTACTATGCAATTTGTATTTACTTTGTGACATGTTATCTATTAATTAATTATATTAATAGGAACTCGAGGTATTGACAAAAGAGTAGAATCTTCATATTATGGTAAATGTTTCAGTAGGCCAGAAACACGATGTATGTGTCAAGTATGTATGAAGATAAGTCTCAGAGATGGATTGTACTTTGTATACCACTTTGTATCTGAGCACAACCATAAACTTGCTACTAGAAGCCAAGCCCACCAATTAAGATCGCAAAGGAAAATTAATGAAGCACAGGTTGCAAGTGTGGAAGTTGCAAAATATGTAGGCATTTCTACTAAAGCGGCTATTGATCTAATGGCAAAAGAAGCATGTGGTTTTGAGAATTTGGATTTACTCGTGTAGACATGAAGAATAGATTATACTCAAAGAGGACATTAAATACAAACCAAGGTGATACTAGAGGGGTGTTGGAATATATGGAGAAAAAAGTATCAGAAGATGTGAAGTTTTTCTATTCTATTCAAGTAGATGAGGATGACTTGATAACTAATATTTTTTGGGCTGATTCTAAAATGGTTACATATTATGATGTTTTTGGTGATGTCATTTGCTTTGACACGACGTATAGAAAATTGGATGATGGATGTCCTTTTAGTTTGATTGTTGGAGTTAACAATCATAATAAAACTACTATTTTTGGTGTTGCACTTATATACAACGAGACCACTGATAGTTTTGTTTGGCTATTTAAAACTTTTCTAACTACAAGTCAGGGAAGGCACCACAAACTATTTTGACTGATGAAGATGCAACCATGGCCAAAGCAATCAAGTTAGTCCTTTCTGAAACTCATCATAGGATATGTGTATGGCATATGAATCAAAATGTATGCAAACACCTTGCTGGAGTTATTAAGGACTATAAGAAATTCAATATTGAATTTCAAAACTGTATATATGATCAAGAGGAGGAGGACGAATTTATGAATGCATGGAACCGATTGCTTGACAAGTATGAGCTACAACAAAATAATTGGCTTCAATACTATTTGACAAAAGGCACCAATGGGCATTAGTATATGGTCAAAACGCATTCTCTGCTGATATGAGTACTACACAGCGAAGTGAAAGCATGAACAATGAATTGAAAGGTTATATTAGTGTAAAGTATGACATGCTTACTTTCTTTGAGCACTTTGATAGGTTGGTGGGAGATAAAAGATATGAAGAGGTCAAATATGACTTCAGAGCAACACAAAGTACACCCAAGCTAACAGTAGAGTTGACAATATTAAGGCATGCAGCAAAAGCCTATACTCCAGCAGTATTTAAGATATTTCATAAACAAGTGTTGCTGACTTTGAATTGTGACCTATTCTATTGTGGTGAGGACGATGTAGAAAAGGTGTACAAAATAAAAATTCATGGCAAGCATCATGAACATGTTGTCAAATTTTCTCCATTGGAATCAACAGTCAAATGCAGCTGCAAGAAGTTTGAATTTATCGACATTCTATGCTCTCATGCACTAAAGATGCTTGACATCAATAACATCAAATCAATTCCTGAAAAATATATACTGAAGAGATGGACAGTTGATGCAAAAGTCCTACATATAAGTAGCAATTGTAATATGCACGAAGATCCAAAGTAAAAATATCAAGTCGCTACTTTGGTTATTCAAAATATTCATTCAAATAGCTGCTCGAGCTGCAAAATCTGATGAAACATACTTTATGTCTGCTAATTGTGCTAACAAATTGGCAGAAGATATCGAGAATAGCTTGAAAATCAGGTCTAATATGGATTTAGACAACTCCTCCACTCCACAAGGTTTGTATCAACCTATGATATGATTAACATTAGGTATTTGTATCACAGTCTAATATATGCACCTCAAGTTGTCATTTATGTACAGTTGCCAAAGAAAATAAGAAGCCTAGTAAGCCAATAGGCATCAAACTCAAGGCAAAGCAAATACGTAGGTCGGCGAGACCTATTGGTGGTTTAGAGAAAGCAAAACAAAGGAGGAAAAAGGACGTTGACACCCCATCACAGAAATTTGAAGCTCGACACGTAACACAATCACAGCCACAACCACATGCTACAATAATGACTAAATGATCCTCAAGCATTGTCATTTCAAAAAGATTTTTCTCTTGGCTAGTCATTACCACTGATATTTTCATTCCTTTCTATGGTTAGGGTCATTTGGAGATTCCCAATAACCAAAATTTCATACACATATCATAGTACTATGCAGCTGTAGATGCTTCATTGCACCCATCCACCAATACTCCTATGGCAATGTCTCCAAAAAATCAAGGATTGCAACATGAGAAGGCAATTCAATCATTTAATGGAGATTTCTACAATATGTTCACTTAGTTTGCTTCAAACCTTCATTTTCTATTAGTATGAAACTATTGTATATTCATATTTGGAGGATACTAAAGCAATCTGAGAGACCATGTGGAGGTCATCCCGTTGTGTATGATGAGTAATTGACATCGTTTGCGAAAAGTCGAGTTTGAGTCGGTTGGTTCGGACCTAGACGTTGCGTGGCGTAACGGGCTCGGTCGGACTTGGTCGAACCTAGTCGTATGGGTTTAGGTTGAATATTCTGATGACTCGACAGGTTTGATCTTTATTTACGCTTTCATGTATCGAACGGAGCTATTTGACGTGTTTCTTGTCTGTGTGACTGCAGGACGTCGAGGCGAAGTCGTGGCGAGACACGGTGGACCGGACTAGGCGCAGGTGGCACTGAGGTCAGAACGGTCGGGATGTGTCGAAGACGACGTGGACTCGAGGTGGTTGCGAGGCGTGCGAGGCAAGGAGCGCGGAAGCTTCCCGGAAGGTGCAGGAGGGGCGAAACGGGAATTTCGCAAAGCTGCACAAGCGGGAGACGGCTCCGTTAGGGTTTAGCCGGCGTAACGGGTTGGAGACCCGTTAGCCAAGGGCTATAAATAGAGGTGAGGGGCTGCATACCCCTTAGGACACTTGAGAGTGAGTTAGGGTTTTGAGAGCTCATTCATCACTTTTTGTGTGTGTGTTCCTCCCAAGAAGCATGTGAGGCTCTTGGTGTTTTGAGGATTGAGAGGGAGAGGATGGATTAAGAGTCTTGTAATCATTCCTCTTGTTCTAATATCTAAGTGCGTATGAGGTTGTAGGGTTTGATTGATGGAATGGAATGAATGCGAACTCTTGTTTATTTGATCTTTCATCTTTTAATTTCAGTTTCTTGTTCTCTCTCTGGGTTTTTGTCTTAGTTCTATTTTTCTTATCTCCTCTGTTGTGTTCTTTTCGGCAGTATTAGTTTCTTTGTTCAAAGACTCTCTCGCTGGCTATTGCTTTGTCCTTGAACCTGCCAATCAGCTCTATCAATTTGTCCCTTCACCTCTTGGAGATGGTTGGCTATCTTTTATAAAGTCATTTATCAGAAGAGCAGTAGGCTATTTGATGTCTTTGTTTCTTTGGCTGCCTTCAAGTAGTCTCTATGCCATTTGTCTTCAACATTTCATTTCTCAGAGTTTCAGCCGATCTGATTCTGCTTCTTGCCGCAAATTTCTGGGCGGCTGTCCTCGTTCTACTTAATTTTTGGCTGCAGTTTCTGCAGCTCTTAGTACACTCCTTCAAGTCCAAAAATCTGCAGCCTGTTCAGTATTTTTGCTGCAGTCGGTCAGTCTATTTGCAGCAGCATCCTTCAAGATTTGTTTCTTTGTTAAATGTTTGTAATCAGTTTTCAGTCAATAATTTCGGTTAGTTGCCTTTCTTCATTAATCTCCATTTTCGGTTGGTATGGTTGTGCTCAGTTTATCTTCTCTGGGATTCGGTTGACAGCTGCTGCTCAAGCTTCATAGTTACAACCCTTGCAGTCAATTGTGTTCTCTGTCTTGCCTGAATCTTCACTTCTGTTTTCGGTGGCTATTCATATTCTGTACTCGGCAGGTTGGATTCTGTTTCAGTGTTTGGTTTCAGCCCCTTTGACAGTTTTGCCGTTTAGATTAATATCCAGAGCCTTCTGATCATAAAGGTTTCAGTTTTGGCTGAAGTTTCCATGGACCGTTGATCTACTTTGCTTCAGTTTTGGTTCTTCTTCCTCATTGGTTGTCTCTTCTCTGTGGCATCTAGTTCTTATAGTAATTGGCAAAATCACTTTCATACAATCTTTTTCTTTCTTCATAGCTGCTATAGCTATTGAAGAAGAAGTGTGTGCGAATACCTGGGGGCAAATTTTTAAGGCACCATTCACCTCCCTCTGTTGCCATTTCCGATCCTACACAATCTACACTTTTGACTAAGTTCTTACATAGAGTCATACTAGTGGTTTTGTTCTATTCAAGGGAAGAAAAGGACCAGCGCGAAGATGGTCCATGCAATCGAAGGGTCGAGGGGTAAAACAACACTAGTGGACAACAACCTGCTTTCTGATAAATGTTTCCTACAAAACCGTAACAGCACTGCTACAGACAACACGAGTGGTAGCAATGTGCAGAAGTTCATATCTCAAGTTAACAACATTTTGTCATAAGTAAACAAGCTATACACAAATATGTATGCGCAAAGTAGAATTGGTACCAAATCAAACCGATCCAGAGGTTCACGGCCTCGGGGAGGGAGGAAGTCGAGCGTCTCACTGGCCCAGGGCATGTTGCCAGCCACCACCGTGCACTCCCCGCTGAGGCAGTCATCCTGCTGCTGCGCGTATGCCACCAGGCCAACAGCCGAGTCGAAGCCCCTCATGAGCCCTAGGTTGGCGCAGACACGAAAATGTGGGAGCCCGGAAGCTGCAGGAGCGGCGTAGCCGTCGGAAGGATCGACAGGTGCGGAGAGCTTGGGGACGGGGCGGGGGCAAGGGGCAACGACGGCGTGTCGATTGCGAGGGCGGGGTAGGCGGCGAGGGCGAGGTTACGAACGGGAGGATCGGCAGGGGCAGAGGGCTTGGGCGTGGGGCGGGGCAATGGCGCACGTCGATTGCGAGGGTGGGGAGGCAAGGACGAGGGTAGGGACGGAAGGATCGGTCGGGGTGGAGGTCTTGGGGGCGAGGCGGGGCAAGGGGCAATGGCGGCGTGTTGATTGCGAGGGCGGGGTGGGCGGCGAGGGCGAGGACGAGGGTAGGGCGGCGAGGGTAGGGATAGGCGAGCAGAGTTGGGGGCAGGTCGGCGCGCGGATAACCCGAGGCGTCGTCTATGGAGCAGAAAAGAGGAGGTGGGGAGCCGGAAAGAGGAGTTGCCGATTGAGAAGAGAGAGCCAATATAGTCATGCCACCTGGAGGGAACAGGCAGGGGAACAGGTAAAGGGAAACAGGCAAGCTGCGTTCGGTCGAAGGTGGAGCTCATGTTGCCCCTCGTGATGCGTGCCACCTCGGAACAGGTCTGCATCGGGCTGTAGATGAAGTGCACTTCATACGGTACCCCGTCTAAACACGGGACTAATATTGTTGTCCATACTGCCAGTGGTTTTGGAGGTCACCGGAGGTCACGGGCATGTGGCAATGCACCAACCTCTTTTGTAATTTGGTGTGTCGGCTCGAGCGGACAGTCGACCACTTAAATCGATGAGGAGATACTATTGGAAGAGTGTCCTCGCGCTACCTTGTGTCCACAACCACCTAGGCATGGTCACACCAATTGAGGCCGACATCGGCAAGGTTGTGCACCTGTCTCAAAGGGGGTTCAAGGCCAACAACGGTGAGCCTTGTGCACCCGCCCTGGAGGAAGTCTAGAGACTGGCACCCGTCAGCCTACGCGAAGTTCGGAGACTGGCCCCAGGGCCTCTTGGACATGGTAGGATGCGCACGAGGCAAACGGCATAGATACCCTTAAGAATGAACTAAGCCCCAAGGACAAACTTGTAACTTCTCCTGCGTCTCTCTCTCTCCCACTCTATAAATAGGACCTCTTGCAAGGAGAGGGGAGAGGCCATTTGTGTAACCCTAGAACACTCATATTGAATATACTTGTGGTTGTGTGCTTCTCCGTGAGTCCCTTCACGCCTTTGTTGGTCTTAGCATCTGACCGAGATTGTCTCTAAATTTACGATCCGGATTCGTACCGACGATAGGCTCGATGTTGTACCAGGACACTTTAACTCCAACCAAAATTAGTCATTACCAATTCCCACAAACGTGTTCAGTCCCTGTCCAAGTCCTTGGTAATTTACTCTTCACCGAATTATCGACGTCTTCTCCTGCACTCCCCGCTCTCAAAAGAGAAATAAGGCTTCAGCCTCTGTAGCTTCCGTGGCCCATCAGCACTGGCCATTCTTTATATAGCATAGAACAACACAAATAAACAGCCAGGTAAAACGCCTATATTCTCTCACTAGTTTTGAATTTCTTGGCTGTGGTCAAGAAGGTTGAGAAGCAATGGCCAACAATTTTTTTTGTAAGAGCAAAGTAGCCGATCAAATAGAACATTAGATGCTTCATGGTTGATCCGGCCAATGGGGAGCAGCATGTAATTGGTATATATACAAACATATATTAACAAATTAAATCCCCATGCTGAAAGCACAGTTCTCTATCAAAATCAACACATACTAAAAGACTATTTATCATTGTTAAGGAACATATGAGCGTGAAACCACTATGTGTAGAACAACAACTTGCTTTTTTAAAAAACTTAGATAGGAAATGTGACGACCCGTGCTATCACTACCTTAGGTAACGACACTAGTATATGATTGTTACTCAACAAAATAGAATAAATTACTATTTTATTGAATAATATCTACATCAGAGTGCTGCAGCAGAATAATAACTAGAGACGATACAATATTATTACAATACTATTGCCATGCAGGGCTGCAGTCTTAAACATAGCTTAACAAATTCTGCTCGAATATTACAACACATGGAATTAAGAGTGGTACCAATTAATAATTATAAAATACTATCACTAAAATACTCAGAATCATGTAAATGACTACCGACCACTGCTTACTCTTCCCAGTTTCCGTAAGGGGCCTCCACCTCGCATCATACTCCGAATCAGTCTCACTTCCCTTGGTATAGCTGTCTTTAGTGTAGACCTGAGCATAACCGTGTAGGACTTCTTACTAACAAGGAGGATTAATAGCAAGGATGAGTACAAAGTACTGAGCAAGCAGTAATAGCAAATATGTAGATCAAAATTCATATCTCTTCTCATCATCATTCCTAAATTAAGTTTCTAAGTTTTAAAATTTTTAGTCTTTTAGTTTGTAAAGCTACTAGTCACTCGTGTTAAGAGAAAAGACTCCTTGGAGGATTCTATAGCCGCCAGTCCAGGAGGTAGGTATGAATTCATGGTTTATTTAGCGCTGCGCAGACTTATACCTCTTTTCCCATAGCCACACCAACTTTGACTACAACAGGTTCATTCACATTTTCTTAGATGCGATGCTCAAGTCAGAGTTCAGAATATTTTCTCTACTTTAGTGTATTATAACTCTACCTAGTTAGCACGATGCGCCCTTTTTCCTTGACCCGGGCATCCTCCATCCACTTATTATTTACCTGTTGAATAGTAGCTTCATCAACTTCCTACCTTGACATAGTCATCATTGTTAATCTCAAGCACGTATCCATCATTATTATCATCAAGCACTTGATTTCTTTCAAAAATTAATTTTATGCTAGGAGTGATATTAATCTAGCATAAAAATAAAGAATAAATCAACTTTACACTCTTGAACTCCGTTGGTTGTCTAGATTTCAACCCTAAGTGCAAAACCGGATGTTTCTCAACCTTCATGTTGCAGTATCGGATAACTTTCCCAAAAAAAAATTTCCCTGGCCCAATTCCATCCTGGTTTTGGCCCACTTCAGATACCACATAGGCACGATGTGGCTTGCGATCCTCGTCAGTAGTAGGGTTAAGAAGGAATTACTTAATCGAACATAATGTGTTAGTTCCTTAATTGCAATCCAAGATCCTTAATCGAACAGGTCCCACATGTCATTGGGAATTACTTCTTCCTCCTCATCTCTTCTCTCTCCATCCTCCGTATCCCCCTGTCTTGCCCTCCGTGCCTCCTCCATTGCAATCCAACAAGCTTCTTGGTGCCGTCGAGCTCGGTGGTAAGGAGGCCCTGTAGGAAGCCGCACGCACCGATGGCCACCATGTACTTCCAGCAGCGCCATGACTAAGAGACAGCGAGCAACACTGACACCGCTTATTGACACCCCGAGCGCTCGATCGATTAGCTGGACCATGTTGACGATGCCTCCCCGTCCTTCTTGAACAGCTTCCAACGCCCTCGCAGCGGTGTCGCGCTCGGTGACAACTTTAGCTTCCAACATCTAGACTAGCGGCTGGATTGCATCCCCGACCTCCTTCCTTGCCTTCCTGCTACCAGCATTGCATAGTTCAACCAACGCCATGGCTGCCTACGTGCGGGTGTTATCCTTGTCGCTGCCCAACGCTACGATGATGTGGTCGACAAAGCTGGCAGAGATGGCTATCTTGACGACATAGCGTGTTAGAAATAATCTTGACTTTGATTCCAAGAAGTAGTAGAATCCGTCTCCTTGTGTAACTCAAGTTGAAGTTGTTTTCAACTTGAAGTCCGAATACATATACTAGTAGGAGATTATTAGCCTATATATTGAGGAGGTTGGTAGCCAGTTTTGTAAGAAAAGCAAGAAAAAGGGGGAGCAAGTATGAGAATAGAGAAATTTTCCTATCTTCTCTTAGTTTATTTGCGATGTGTGCATTTTCTCCTGGAATAAAGTTAACAAGTGGTATCAGAGCCTAGGCGAGAACTGAGTCACTGGAAAAATCGTCTCGGTGATTTCCTATCACATGATGGTGAAGGAGAGTTCTGTTATCTCACTGCATTATTCGATGCTCACGACGAGTAATTATGCAGCTTGGGAAATCAAGATGAAGGTGTACATGAAGGCTCAAGGAGTGTGGGACGCGATCGAGAACGGCAACATTAATGTGTGCAAGGATCAGGTGGCATGGCGGCCATCTATCAGGGCATCCCAGATGATGCGGATACGCATATGCTTAGCACTTTTAAGTCAAATACATTATTTCACTGGAAAGAAGCATTGAGCCGCATTAAATATTGTCAGGTGAATTTGTTTCTTAATGAATTTCCTTCTATTTGTGGGAACGATATACTACCTTATGCCAAATTCTTGTTTATTATTAGGTTTGAATATTATGATGATTCCGGGGCCAAAGTTATGGAGAAGCACAAGGAGGAAAGAAGCCAATGCAGTGGGAGAGCAAAAAGGGAGGAGCCCAAGGACTTAAACTACAAGTTTTGGATAAGATTTTCAAGCCAAATTCGGACCTCCCACGTGCTCAATCCAATTCAAACTCGGATTCAACTCAGAATTCAATTCGGATTCGGTTCGGGACAGCCTGACAGGCAGTTACTAAAAAGGCCATAACTTTCACAAACGGAGTCCGATTCAGGTGTTCTTGTACTCATTGGAAAGATAATTTCAAGGGCTACGCAATGGATCTAGCCCCACCTTCAAATTCGTCACGGATAAAAAGTTATGACCGAAACATTGTGACGGTTTAATTTTAGGTTTTTCCTTTTGTGTGAGTTTGTTTCCAAATACATGTAGGGATGTGTTGGAGTTTGTTTAGGACCTCTTGGCCAGCCATGAGGTGGCCAGGTACTATATATTAAGGGTTAGACCCCCATTGTAAGGTAGACCACGTTTGAGAATAATCAATCTACTAAAGTATGTTCGAGTTTAGCATTGTTGCCTAAGTTCCATAGGGAATTAGGAGTTACTTTCTTCAATCAAGATCGTTCACCTTTCCATTGGGAATTGGGTGCACGATAGATCTTCGCTTGGTGGTCGGCGAAATCAACACGAGTGTGATTTGGCGGATTAAAGAGTGTTCGTCCCTTGCATTGGCATTGGAGGATCATTGCGATTCATCAAGACTCCGTGAGTATCCATCCTCGTCGAGAAGATCAAGCGACCCAAGATCATCTTGGTATCGAGCGCGGTTTACTCGGTAGGATCTTATCCCTTTAAATTTCAGTTTATTACTTATTGTCCTATAGTCCATAAACCGAAAACACAAAAAAAAAATCCAAACCCTAGTTTCACATCTGCTATTTTCGTGAGTTTTATTATGTCTTGATCCATCAGAATTTTTGTTTACGTCTTGATCGTTCGTGTTTATTTGCGTAGCTTAATCTTTGTGTCCAATCCAAAATTCAAAAAAATCCGATCGCTACGAAGGCGTGAACAAGACTACATTTCAAAAAAATCGATATTTCTATTTCATCAATTGAGACTAGCTATTGAATATTGCATCTAGGGTCGCTCTTGAGTATTCTATATCTTGCTGAATATTTGTGACCTATGCAAAATCAAAGAGACAATTAAACCTAGTTCGGCACTTGAAAAAAAAAGAAGAAGAAGAAAAAAAAAGATAGCTAAAAAAAAGAGACAAAAAAAAAACATTGGCCGAATCTAGGATGAGCTCTTAGTCCATAAATTCAGCTTGTGTATTTAATTCCTTTGAGCAATCTTGTGCCCTTACATTCATATCATTGCAATTGGCTAGCGTCTCTCCTAGTACTTGGTGCAAAACGAGCTATCTAATCTTTAATTTCAGATTGCCTCTAGTTAGCTCATTCCTTTGTTTGCATCGAGTCACATTGATCTTTGCGTGTGCGCTCATATACTTCACTTAAATCTTTTGGATCAGCACTTAGGCAAAGTATTCTAACTTGGATTATTACTTAATTTTACAACATCGAGAAATCAGATCGTGTAGGATAAATACTTCCTAACCAAACTCCACAAAATATCCTTTGCCGTGCAATTGTGAGTCACTTTTAAATCCGCTTGATCATCACTTGTTATTATAGCCACCACCAAGTGTAAGTTTCTTTTAGCCTCAATTCACTTCAGAAATGTGAGAACTTTACTTGTGAGAGAAAAGAGTGAGAACGAGTGATTTATACTAATCATCCATATACCTTGTTATTGCTGTGTTTTGTCTTTGCACAATCTAACTATGTCAGGTGGAGAAGACAACTATGGTGATGAGAATGAAGTTAATCTTAATGCCCGGTGACTCGCTTTAAACATCGTGCATTGAGAAGTACATTGCAACAAGAGCTCCAATTAGGCACCACCGCTAAGCACGTACAACTTAAGGCAGATATGAAGGATTTCTGCATTGAGCTCAATCAACAAATGAAGGTGATACATAAAAACATCGTGAATGATATTGTGCGAGCACTTGGTCCACAACAAGAAGAAGATAGCTTTGTTCCTTTCTATGGCAGTGATGATCCAGAGGAGTATCTTGAGTGGGAATGTCAAATGGAGAAAGTGTTTAGATTTCTGAAACTTTCCAAAGATCAAGAGGTGAAACGTGCCACGAGGGAGTTTGAAGACTATGCTTATTGTTGGTGGCAACAACTAATTGAAAACAATTCATTAAATCTTGGTCGATTTGAAGGCGTTCATGAGGAGCGAGTTTGTGCCATCCTATTATGCGCAGGAATTGCTTCACCATTTGGAGAATATTACACAAGGTAGTAATACTGTCCAAGATTACTATTTTGAACTACAAGATGCAATGTGTCGTGCCGGTGTCACTAGTCCAATAAGGGAGAAGGCATACTTCAAGGGTGGCTTGAATTCTGAGATCGCCGCTATACTTTAACATAAATATTTTAGTAACTTGCATGATCTTGTGAATTGTGCTATTAAGGAGGAGAAGAGACTTATGGAGACACGTACATCACGGTTCAATCCATGTCCATACTTCACTCTTATGGTTCCACTAGTGTGACACATGAGAAGAAGACCGAGCATGGGACTTTCCTTCGATAATGGAGACATCTTGTCTGTCCCAATGATACATACAACAATTGAGATGCATCAAAACCTATGTGAGAATGAGAGCCACATAGCCAAATTGAGAGATAGTGCTAAAAGAGTGAGTGTGTGATTCCACCATATGTGAATTTGAGAGCATCCAAACTGAGAGTGTGAGAGATACACCAAAAGAAAAGAGAGAAGTGGAAGATGGACAAAGTGAGGTTGATTTTGAAACTAACACATTAATATCTACTTCTAGTGTTGTTTCTCACATTGTGCGAGTTGATATTAAAGAAGAGGAATCAAATGTTCAACAACCGGCACCATTGGAGATAAACGATGAGGAGATAATCATAGTTAAAGATGAAGTACTTGCTGATCCGTTGTTACATCATGATGATTTAATACCTACAACACCTACATCAATTGAAGAGAATGATAGAGGTAACCAAATCAGTTCTGATTTTATTTGTGAAAAGGTGAGTAATTGTGAGAACTCATGTGTTCATTCGAAAATTCCATGTTCTGAAATTTCTTTGGTCAATTTACATAATGTGGAATTAATTACTCATAAGGAAGTTCTTTCTAGAATATCTCCGATGATTCTTTATATTATATTATGTTCGATGACCCTAAAGAGCTATCTAGTGTCATTGAGAATGTTGCTGAAATTGCATATTTAAAATCACTAGTTAGTTCCTATGCCTACACATATAAGTTCAATTTGATCGGAGATTATGGTGTAGATGACAACTTTTATGTTTATCGAATATGCATTACATATGATAAGCTTGCCGAGTTGAAATTGCATATTTTGGCCAAACAATATTTTATACCACGTCATGATCACAATGAGATGAGGTTTAACAATAGTGCTTGCTGTTTACAAAGATTTCTTGTGCCTACTTGTTCCTCTTTAGATGAACAATCATGTACTGATAATCGTAGTAGAGCAATGAAGCAATGAAGGCAATTAAAATTTTATCTTCCATATTTGAACCGCTTGATCGGTTTTCCCATTAATGACTTGTCCACGTGCCCATAAAGTCGAGGACGACTTTTTCTTATGGGAGGAGAATGGTGTGAATGAAAACATTGCAATGTATGCATTTGATAGCTATTGTAGTATCAATTAGTTTGTGCAAAACAGTGAGAATGAGAATGACACAATAATTGATTCATACATATACCACGATATGTGTTGTTCTTTTAAACACTACACCTCCGTAATAGTAATGTGAAAGACGAAAGGGTGTAACCGACCAATACATATACCATGCATACACGTTGTATTCTTTGTTTAGTACAATTTCAGTTATCAAAAGTCGAGGACGGCTTTTCTTGAAGAAGGGAGGATGATGCGGATACGCATATGCTTAGCACTTTTAAGTCAAATACATTATTTCACCGAAAGAAGCATTGAGCCGCATTAAATATTGTCAGGTGAATTTATTTCTTAATGAATTTCCTTCTATTTGTGGGAACGATATACTACCTTATGCCAAATTCTTGTTTATTATTATGTTTGAATATTATGATGATTTCGGGGCCAAAGTTATGGAGAAGCACAAGGAGGAAAGAAGCCAATGCAGTGGGAGAGCAAAAAGGGAGGAGCCCAAGGACTTAAACTACAAGTTTTGGATAAGATTTTCAAGCCAAATTCGGACCTCCCACATGCTCAATCCAATTCAAACTCGGATTCAACTCAGAATTCAATTCGGATTCGGTTCGGGACAGCCTGACAGGCAGTTACTAAAAAGGCCATAACTTTCACAAACGGAGTCCGATACAGGTGTTCTTGTACTCATTGGAAAGATAATTTCAAGGGCTACGCAATGGATCTGGCCCCACCTTCAAATTCGTCACGGATAAAAAGTTATGACTGAAACATTGTGACGGTTTAATTTTAGGTTTTTCCTTTTGTGTGAGTTTGTTTCCAAATACATGTAGGGATGTGTTGGAGTTTGTTTAGGACCTCTTGGCCAGCCATGAGGTGGCTGTACTATATATTAAGGGTTAGACCCCATTGTAAGGTAGACCACGTTTGAGAATAATCAATCTACTAAAGTATGTTCGAGTTTAGCATTGTTGCCTAAGTTCCATAGGGAATTAGGAGTTACTTTCTTCAATCAAGATCGTTCACCTTTCCATTGGGAATTGGGTGCACGATAGATCTTCGCTGGTGGTCGTGAAATCAACACGAGTGTGATTTGGCGGATTAAAGAGTGTTCGTCCCTTGCATTGGCATTGGAGGATCATTGCGATTCATCAAGACTCCCGTGAGTATCCATCCTACGTCGAGAAGATCGGGCGACCCCGTATCACCAGAGGAGTTGCTCTTCCTACTGGCCGAAAAGGAGACGGTCAAAGCCGTGTGGAAGGCGTTGAAGACGATGCATCTTGGCGCTGATCGTGTGAAAGGAAGCAAAGGTACAAACTCTCAAGACCGAGTTCGAAGTGCTGCGTATGAAGGAAATGGAGTCGATCAATTACTTCGCCGTCTGGTTGACGGCCATCATCAACAAGATTTGAGCCGTTGGCGAGAAGGTGGAAGAGTTGTATATAGTGAAGAAATTCCTTCATAATGTTTCCTCACAGTTTCTCCCAATTGCTTTGCTCATACAGAAATTTGGAGACATAAAGACAATGATCATGGAGGAGGTCATCGGTTATCTTAAGGTGTATGAGGAATTCATCCGCAATAATAGCAACAACGGCGATGGACAGCTCTTGTTGACCCACGCTGAGTGGGAGATCCGATCATCGAAGTATGAAAGCAAGAACACTTCCAGGGGTGGTGACCAAGGCTGTCAGAATTGGAAGTTTGATAAGACAAAAGTGAGGTGTTATAATTGTAACGATTATGGGCACTTTGCTTCAGAATGCCCCAAGCTGAAGATAAGAAAGCATTTGTTGCTGAAGTGCTCAGCGATGATGGATCAACAGTTCTCTAATGATGAGTTGAGTCAAGGACGTCGAGAAGATATGTCGCCGTCCAAACTCAAGTAAGGTGAAAAGAAATCGGAACGTTGAGAAGATGTGTCACCGTTCTATATCAAGTATGAGTTTAGTATGTTATAGTTGAGACCGACTGCCTCAATGTTTTAGAACTTTTTGCATCTGGATGGACCTGTACCAGTTGAGTTGAGTTTCTACATGTAGCTTTCATGTGGAGGCGTGGCTGGTAGTTCATAATACATTGAGACTAAAACTAGAGTATGTCAAGTCAAGATTAAGGGGGAGATTGTTAGAAATAATCTTGACTTTGGGTCCAAGACGTATTATAGTCCGTCTCCGTATGTAACTCGAGTTGAAGTTGTGTCCAACTTGAAGTCCGAATACATATACTAGTAGCAGATTATTAGTCTATATAATGAGGAGGCTTGTAGCCAGTTTTGTAAGAAAAGCAAGAAAAAGGGGGAGCAAGTAAGAGAATAGAGAAATTCTCCTGTGTTCTCTCAGTTTATTTGCGATGTGTGAGTTTTCTCCCGAAATAAAGTTAACATAGCGGAAGGAGGCCATGTTGCGGAGGAGCCCGAACGTCGGCGTAAGGCCTGGCTCATCGCCATGGCTGAACTCCTTGATGTATCCAAGCACGCCTTCTTAGAAAGCCTCGACCTTTAGCCCTTGCCCCTCGTCGCTGTTGCTGGCTATTAGGTTCTAGAGGCAGCGCAACACGTGCTCCTGCACCCATGGGGTGCGCAGGGAGACGAGCTGTAGGAGCAAGGGGAAGCACCTTCATCTCAGAACACCGAGAGGAGGTCAGGGAACGTGGTGAGGTTCCAGAGCATGCCTGTGGCGGTAGCCTATGTTGCGGGGGTGTCCCCGGTGCAGGCAGTGAAGAGCGCAGCGATGCCTCTACCACAGCCGAGTGTGCTCAGCATGTTTTCACTAATAATAATCAAGTGCATAGCACTTGTGACAAGGAAATGATTTCTTTGTCTTTGTTAACTGTAGGTTAACTCGATATCTTAGATGATCATCGATGTAGGATTGGGAGCAAACTTGGAGAGCTTGGCATCCAGAACGATTATAGAGGTCGAGAAGATCATCGGGGGATCAAGCCCGGTAATGAAGATGGAGTCTTCATGAAGATGGTGCAAGACGGGTCCGTGCGGTGACTCAGGGAGACTTGGCAGCGTCCAAGTATTGACAAGGCGTTCTGAGGGTGTTCGAAGCTCGAGACACAAGGTGTGAATGTGACAAGTCAACGAGGAGTGAAGACCATCAAAGTGGAGCAGCGTGGTAGATCTAGGTGGTTTATGTTCGGCATTAATATAATTGGCATATTACCGTGGATCGTTGAGATGGAGAATACCACGGTGCACTCTTAGAGATGGTTTAGAGCTAGATAAATCATATGCATTGAGTTGTGTAGAGCCAAGGGCTCAGATCTCGTAATAGCTGCTTTATGATGCGTGTTAAGTGATGAGTTGTAAGTGTAGCTAGCCTAGAGGGATATTCTAGGTGAGGAAAAGAGTTGGATAAACCCTAAGTAGATATGAGTGAGTGAAAAGAGTTAATCTTAGCCTTTGAAGTGATCTAAGGGTTGAGATTGCTCTCAAAGGGCTATAAACAGAGGGGTGGAGGTATGCCTCCACCACCAAGTCTTCAAAAATGATTTAGGGTTTTTCTTATACTCCTTTGAGCTTTGCCCACCAGGAAGTGTGGCTTTGAAACATTTTCTCTCAAATCAATGAAAGTTCAAAGTTCATACATATTCGGAAATTTTTTTCTTGCAATTTCTACATTTTCTTTGTTGCAACATAATTTTTCCTTCCCCTCTTTCTACTTGCTGTAGTTCTATTGGATCTAGGACGTGTAAGAGGTTGAGAAGTTCATCGAGAACATCTCCCAACCCAGCAAAATATATTAGAACCCATTCTTGCACAAGTTGTATTCGCATTAACCGAGTTCTTGAGCTAAAATTGCTGTTTTTGGTACAGTTTGAACTATTTGCATGATATGTTAAGATTTTGGACATATCTTTGCAATTTCTCCTCAAATCATAACCCTAAGATCATTTCCTAGTCATGGTTCAAGTTTCATCAATTTTGGATCAGTAGATCGTGAGTTCTTGACATTTCTTGATCGATAAGTTGCTGAAATTTATATTTTGATACAACGTGAATCTTGAGCAAGATAGGTTTCTCCCTTGGGCTTTATTCTGCAATTGCTTTTAAAATCATGACCCTGAGGATCTCATCTTTCTATGGTTCAAGTTTCATCAATTTTGGTTGAGAAGATTTTGAGTTCTTAAGGTTTCTTAACCGATAAGTTGCTGAAATTTCTATTTTGATGCAATGTGAATCTTGAGCTAGATAGGTCTCTCCCTTGGGCTTTATTTTGCAATTTCTTTTGGAACCCTGAGAACCTCATCTTGCTATAGTTAAACTTTCATCAATTTTAGTTAAGTATTTTTTGAGTTCTTGAGATTTCTTAACAGCCAAGTTACTTCAATTTTAGTTTTGATGCAACGTAGACTTTGAGCAAGAAAGGTCCACCTCTTAGGTTTTATTTTACAATTCCTTTTAGAATCATGACCCTAAGGACCACACCTTTTTATGGTTCAATTTTTATTAATTTTGGTTAAGTTTATTTTTAGTTCTTGAGATTTTTTGCGGTTAAGTTGCTGAAATTTTTGTTCAGCTCATTCTGTTCTTAGTGTACTCTTGGTGTTCTTGAAGCTGGTGTCTTTCTAATAGCATTAGAGTTTAAGAGAACAAACACTGAGATTTAAGTTGCGTCTATTCACCCTGTTCTAGTCACTGTAACCGATCTGAATTCATGCTTGTTAACGACGAATGATGAAACCCTACGGCTGTGAGATGTGACAACTGGTCCCGGGCGGTTTGATATCTTGACGAGTGAAACACCCATTTTGATATCCTAACGAGGGTTTTGATGGCAATTTGACTTTTTCAGTCTTTATTACTAGTTCTTCTCGTAATCATTAAATGTCGGTTATTCTAGCTTAGCAAATATTGATGTAATTTTAATTATGATGTAATTATTTATTTATTTTGTTTAGTCTTTTTCAGTCTCTATTACTAGTTCTTCTCGTAATCATTAAATGTCGGTTATTCTAGCTTAGCAAATATTGATGTAATTATTTATATTCTAAGGGCGATTGTCTTGGTTGAGATCGAGACTTATAAATTAATGTAACATGGATTGTTATATTTTTATCTGATTTGAATAACACTTTTAATTATTGATTGATTGATGCATTATTTGTTGTAAACTTGACTGTGAAAGTTTCAATTTGACATACACTACTTGTAATTGTATTGAAATGTATTTGTTGTAGAGGTGGCCCCCCACCTAAGCCCAGCTGGCTCGTTAGAAGGTCATAAAGCCAAAAATGGAACATGTGTAATGCCGTATATGCCCTTGAGAAGGGCACTTGGGTGTAAGGGTATAATTGTAAAATACTCCCCATATAAATAATAAGGCCACCAGGCCATGGGGGAAGCCCCAAGCATTGCTCACCTAACTCTCCACTACCATCTATACTGTTTGGCCAGTAACCACAACAGTTGGCGCCGTCCGTGGAGACGACAAGAGCAAGCTCCGAGACCTGAAGAAGGATGGCACCAAAGAAGGCTTCATCATCGGCAGTGGTGAAGAAGAAGAGGAGCACGAAAGAAGTGCTCGGCGACGCATCGGCTGCAGTGCGAGCGATGGCGCCGCGCCTACGGGCGCTAGCGGCAGCGCCGACGTTGCGACTGCCGATGTTCAGGGCGCGACGGTCATCCCAACTGTTGGCGCTGTAGTCGGCACATGTACCGAGCGAACCGACGGGAGTGCTAACACCGGGGCCCAGGCCACCACGATCGCCGCCACCGCGCTCGACGAAGGATGACAGGAGGCCTTGGCGCCAGCACCGGTTCCGTCGCCGGCCCCGCCACCGACGTACCGAGCGGTTCCAGAGCGCAAGCTATCGTTACTGCCAGCCCGGTGATGCAACCCGCTGCACCAACTACCACAACCTCGGTGGCGGTGGAAAACGCTCTGCTAGTAGCCATCGCCACACTGCAGCAAGAGTTGGTGGACCTCCACAGAGCCGTGCGGGACATACAAGAGGCTCAGAGCCAATAGGTCCCACTGGTGGTCGCAGCAGAGCCCACGCTAGAGCGGGTGGATAGCCGCGACGCCCCCACCTCCAGTCGCGTCCCGCTGTGGCACGTGGATCCGGAGTCCCCCCTCTCCGCAGGCCTGCAGCAATCAGCATGGCTGGAGGACTTCAACTTCCTCAGCGCCATCGAGCCATACAAGGGCGATACAGACCCTCGAAAGTTTGTCCGCGTATACGAGAATGCCATCGAAGCTGCAGGCGGATACGACACCACTAAAGCGAAGGGCCTCCCCCTCGCACTGCAAGGAGTGGCGCTCTCTTGGTTTTCACCATAGAGCCAAGCTCCATCTATGCGTGGGAGCAGGTCTGTGACAGCCTCTATAACAATTTTCAGGGGAACTACATCGAGCGCGTCGATGCGGACCAGCTCTTCGCCGTCAAACAAAAACCCTCGGAGAAGCTCCGAGATTACTTCAAGCGCTTTGCCAAGGTCCGCTGCCAAGTGAAGAATGTCAACGAGACAACCATTATCAACACAGCGATACAAGGCCTCCGCCCAGGGTCGCTGGCCAATTAAGATGGTCGCAAAGATTTTCGATAAGATGGAAGAATATGCGAGGGCAGAGGAGGACGCGCGGCGGCGCAAAGGCGACGACGACACCAGTCAAGCGGAGTCCTCGGCGAAGAACGAAGATGCACCGGAGGGCTCCTCGAAGGACAAGCGCAAACAAGAGTCTTCGAAAGACGTTCCCGAGCGCAACGACACCAAGCCGAAGGACTCGTCGGGTGACAAGTCCAAGCGCAATCAGCGCAAGTCCCAGAGAAACCTCTACGTCTTCGACATCGAGGATGGTTCCGAGGACAGGGCCCATACCGATCGCGGCTGGGGCCGCCAGGGCCGCGGGCGACGGCAAGGCTGGGGTAGCGACGATAGACCCTGTGTAGAAGAAGAAGACCAGCTCTACGGTCTGTGGTGCGAGGTGCATGGCAGGTGTGGCCACAACACGCGGACATGCGCCACCATCGCGGCGCTCCGACAGGCGTCACGAGGCGAGAACCACAGGCGGGCCGCCTGTCGTGGCCCACGTGCAGCAGCCCCAGGACGGCCCCTTGCGGATTCAAGCTCATGTACAAAAACCCCAAGAAGGCCCCTGATGAATCCAAGCCCCAGAGGGAGGTCAGCGCCGGGTTATAAACGTTATCTCCGGGGGCTCCTCGTTGGAGTTCTCCTCCGCGCGACAACAGAAGGCCTATGCGCGGAGGCTACACCACGTGGCAGCATACCCGACGTAGGCACCACCGGGGTGGGCTCAGCATGAAATCACCTTCACACCCGCTGACGCAGAGGGCATCGAGTTCCCATACTAGGATCCCCTGGTCATCTAGGTTGCCATTGCGAGGTGTGATGTTAAACGCGTCCTGGTCAACAGAGGCAGCTCGGTGAACATCTTGTTCACGGCGGCCTTCAACCAGATGAGGATCCCGAAGTCGCCTGGGTCCCTCGGGAATCCCACTGCCGGGCTTCGGGGGTCAGGCGCTGAAGGCGCTGGGCTAGATATGCCTCTAGGTATCTTTTGGCCAAAGCGACAACGCGAGGAGCGAGGACGTCACCTTCGACGTCGTCAACATCCCGTACCCGTACAACGCCATACTGGGGTGCCCAGCCCTCAACTCCTCCGGGGCAATCCCGCACCATGGCTTCTTGATGTCGTTGGTGACCAGGACCTCGCCCGGCGCATAGAGCTTGGGGCTCGGGGGCCGCCGCGCAAGGCCTTCCCAAAGACACCCTGAAAAGACCATACAAGAGCTCCCAACGACAGCAAGAAGCACTTCACGGGCCCTCCCGCGTCGGTCGCTCCAGCACTTTTGTCTTCGAGTGATCAGCGGCTAGTACTTCTTTTGTAATTGCTTTCCCACGCAAATGGGACATTAATAAAGTCCATTCGTTTGCGAAGCTTGTCTCTTTCTTTACCATGCGCGGAGGATCGTCTTCGCGCGCACTCTCCGTGAGTATAAACAAAGACACGCGGCCTCCACGCGCACTCTCCGTGAGAATAAACAAATAGACACGCGGCCTCCCTACGCACTCTCCGTGAGTACAAAAAAAGACACGCGGCCTCCGCGCACAATCTACGAAGTATAAATAAGACGCAGCAGAGGCTCGCCTACGCGTGCACTCTACGGAGTATAAATAAGACGTAGCGAAGGCTCGCCTCCGCGCGCACTCTACGGAGTATAAATAAGACGCCACGACGCGCCGCCTCCGCGTGCATATGGGCGCCGGCGGCTATTTCGTTAGCCGCCACCCGCTCACCGCCACTCGAAGGTAGGGGATGGGCGCTCGGCGGCTACCGATTAGCACGCCACTCGTTGCCGCCACTTTGAAGGGTAGGGACGGAGCGCTCGAGCGGCTACTTCAATTAGCCGCCACTCACCGCCGCCACTCAAGGTAGGGACGAGCGCGGCGTCTACCACAGTTGGTTAGCGCTCTGCTGCCGCCACTTCGAAGGGTAGGGGACGGAGCACTCGAACGTCTACCTTGATTAGCCACAAGCTCCGTTGTCCCCACTTCGAAAGGTAGGGGCGGGCGCTCAGCGGCTTCACGGTTGGTCGCCGGCTCCGCCACCGCCACTCAAGGGTAGGGGCGGGCGCTCGGCGTCTACCTTGATTAGCCGCCAGCTGCCAGCTCCGCTGCCGCCACTTCAAAGGGTAGGGGACGGAGCGCTCGAATGGCTACATCGGTTAGTCTCACTCTCACCGCCACTCAAGGGTAGGGACGAAGCACTTGAGCATCTACCTTTATTAGTCGCCAGCTCCGCTGCCGCCACTTCGAAGGGTAGGGGACGGAGCGCTTGAGCGGCTACTTCGGTTAGTCGCCAGCTCCGCTACCGCCACTTCGAATGGTAGGGGATGGAGCGGTCAAGTGGCTATTTCGGTTAGTCGCCAGCTCCGCTGCCGCCGCTACGAAGGGTAGAGGACGGAGTGCTCGAGCGGCTACTTCGGCTAGTCGCCGGCTCCGCGGCCGTGGCCATGTCATACAAGTTCCTACATGACAGCTACAGGACAAGCGCGGTCATTAAAAGCGACAGGGACACGCACTCCGACCAAGCCTTTATTATATTTGTAAAAGAATAATTACTGGAGCAGTCGGCAATCACATTTGCCAAGATCTAATGTACACAGGCGCACTCAAGAGTTTAGGGTGGCTGCTCGCCCGGCTCCACCTTAATACTCTCCTGTCTCGAGGTCTCACCCGCCGAGGCCCGAGATGCCCAAAAGTTAAGCGAGTCCTCGGCCCACCCCCAATGCCGAAGACGTCGTCAGGTCACGACATCCAAGACTAACAACCGATCCGTATCAAGCGGTGCCGAGGCAAAACAAAGACAGTGATCGAGCACGAATGCAATTTTTGCTTTATTCGTAAAAGGCGACACCGTCGATTGCCACCACAAAAGAAGAGAAGAAAAAGCACGTGCAATGCAAACGCCTATACACTACGACCCTAGCTTCACACCTATGGGTTGGCGCCAGCGTCGCCGCCCTCGTCGCGTCGTGGAACCTCGTCGATCCATCGGCCCAAGTTCCCTTCGCCACGTAGGGACCTTCGTAGCTCTACCTTCGCCGCAGCCTCCCCGTTGTACTCCCAGATTCGCTCATCAAAGGCCTGGGCGGCGCGACGAGCGGCGCATGGCGCCCGACATCACCTCGGCTCCGGTCGGCATCTCCAGCTGGGGGTCATCCAGCTTGTTGACGTGTTAACAGCCTTGGTGTTGAAGTAGCCCAAAGGCTATGCGTGACGTCACGAAGGCGCAGTGGTTACCGAAGGACTTGGCGGCGCTGAGAGCGAGATGGGAGGCCTCCCCGTTCGACGAAGCGTCCGCGATAGGTCTTCGGGACCAAAGGCGAGAGGCGGCACATCAACGGAGAGGTCCTCGAGGGCACCTTCCAAAGCCAGCACGACGTCCCACGCCACCACCGAGACATCGCCCAGCGCTCAGTCCTTCTCCTAAAGCGATGCGGTGAGGCGGCCTCTCTCCTCCTCCAGTGCGCCGATCTGCCGGAGCAAGCCGTCACGCTCCTCGCTAGCCACGCGCTGTGTGCCACTTCGGTTGCCTTCGCGCTCTCCGTCTCCAGGAGCCGGATGTGATTGTCCTTAACAGAGTGGGCCACTTCGGCGGCATACAGGGCCTCTTCGTCAGCTCGCAGCCAGTCCTCTAGCGCCCTCCTCTCGCGGGAGTGAGCCGCTTGTAGCGCTCGAACAAGTGCAAGGGTCTGCAAAACGTAGCCATTAGCGAACTCTCAAATGACGGTGCGCATTATCAAAATCAAGCACTCACCCTTATCTCCGAAGCTGCCAGCGCACCTTCCAGGAGCTCCGACCCACACGTCCGTTGCCACGCCCGCAGCATCTCCGGCCGGGGGACAAAGTCATCCAAACCTGGCCGCGTAGTATCTCCGACTGTCCACGCTGCTCGCGGGATGTCTCCGCCCCTTGAGGATGGTTCACGACTGGGGGACCGCGATTCTGCCAATAGAGGGCACTGGTCAGAAAGCTCCAGGAAAGCCTCGCGGGATGGAACGAAGGAAGCTAAGCTTACCTTCAGCGTTAGCCGATGGGGTCCGCTGGGGTGTCACCTCGGCCCCGGCTCGAGCCACGAGCGTACCAGTGCCGCCCGAGGAGGTTGGCTCCTCGATTCGGGGGGCCCTTATCCTGGTCGCTACAGTGAACGCCCTCCTCGGAGGCGAGGGCGACTGGATCCGTGGCTGCTTCATCTTCGGAGACATCGGCGAGGATCCCCTGCCTCGACAACCGGCACAGGTGACGACGCTTCGCCCTCCTAGTTGTCCTGCCTGGAGCCGCCTTCTTCGCACTTACCTCAAGCTCCGAATCAGCATACCTCATCGAGTCGGAGGCGGTGGCCGCCGCCCCCTCAGATCCGGTAGAACCGAGGGAGCGGTGACCGCCGGATGTGGTACGGCCGTGGGGGACCGGGCCCTCTGCCGGGAGGGCAACCTCTTCCCCTTGCCATCACCGTCGCGACGGCGAGCCCGACCAGGAGTGGGAATGGCGCGCTCCGGCACTGGAGTGCCCAGGGCTTCGCACACCCTGTTTATCCGCCCTAGCTTCATCGCCTTGGTTGCGGCCACGCGCATGTCATGTTCCTTGGCTGTGTACGGTCCGAAGAACACGACCGCCGCACGCTCCGTGTCTTCCAGGACAAGCCTTATAAGGAAAGGCGAGGTGAGGTCAAAAAAATCCCCGCCTATGCCAAAAACTTACGAGGATTGGAGGGCCTCGGCAGCGACGACATAGACGGCCGAACATCGTCGTGCCACAGGCCTCCAGACGAGAGGCGCCACCCATCGGCCAGGGGTGTCATGCCATACATGACGAACTCCTCGGCGAGGTCGCGCATGTTGAACCGAAGAACAACCCCCACGAGTCTTCAGGCCCTCTGCCTGTCCTCGTCGTCGATTGTCATGCCCAGCAAGGTGTTGAAAGATATTGGTCGGCCCGTGCACTCAAGGCCACTCCCACTCGCCACGAGGAGGTAAAATTGGAAGGGAAGATCTGCGAGCACTGGGGCCGCAGGACGAAGTTGACGCTACCGAAGTTGGAGAACACCCCTCCTTCCAGCCTTTTTGGCTGGCATCGTGTGTCATGGAGGAACGCGAACAACGAGGAGCTAGGCTAACATGCCTCCATCTGCAGCGCCCAGATTTAAACAGCCAACCGGGCTATGGCATTCGGAGTCAATTGCGCCAGCTCCAGCCCGATGGTCCGTAGGATGTCGCCGACGACCAGGGCCGCTGGAACCCGCAGGCCAGCGTCAAGGTACGCGACGAAGATGATCGCCTCCGACTCCTATGGGTGTGGCTCCGTCTCATCACTGGCAGGTAGGCGCACCTCACGGCGGTCTGACAGCTTCCCCTCACGCAATAGACTCCAGATCGTCTCCTCCGTCGCGAGAGTCAGGCCCAAGACACGGGAGCAAGGACCTTCCACCTCTTCCGCCAACCACCGCTTGTCCACCAGCGATGGCTCACGCCCTTCTAGCATGTACTCCACCTCGATCGGCGGCGACCGTCGGGACAAGGCGCCACCGCCTGCATGATGAGCTCGTTCTTCGCCATGGGCCATTGTTATCCAGGAGCCAGTCGGCGACGGGTATGGCGCGGCAGCAAAGGGGGTGAGAGCACAGAGCGTGAGAGAGAAAGGGGGCAGGAGGTATGCGAAGTAGAATGCCAGTGTGGAGACAAAAGGGGTATATAAAGCCCCTTCATCTGCCACACTACTGGTAAGCGCAACCGATGAAATGCAAACCGCTCACCTCCCCCACGATTGAGAAGCGTAACCGATGGAAGCCAAGGGGGCACAGCCTCCCACGCACATGATCGCGGTTATGACCACCTACCCATGCACGACGCGCCAATCCCGCACTGCCATGCTGTGTGAAAATCTGACAGTACACAACGCGCTAATCGTGTCCTGCCACGTGTACGTCCCCTCGGGAATGAATACATGACTACGGTCGTGCGAACGCGTGGCGTGGCCTACTTCCCATCGCACCAACGGTCGGCGCGATTCGCGGGGCCACCAATGCCATGGCAGTGGGCCACCAACCAGCCGCTCCGACTCCGACTTCGACGTCGACCCCACCTCCGCGAAGAAACTCTGACTTCAATGTCGGCCTTGACCCCGCAAGGCGGCTCCACCAGCGACGTTGACTCCGCGGTGAAACGCAGGCCACCAACCAGTCGCTCTGCATCCCGCTCCGCCAACACGTCTACAGAGCCGCCACGCAGCGAAGTCACATGTACACGACTTCGCCATGACGGACCGACTCCGACAAAGCGCGAGCGAAGCAGTACATCGCGCGATGTCCACGCAGAAACTCCGAGGCCCATCTCAAGTGAGTCCGCGGACCGACCCTGACTTCGACTCTGCAGCTGGGATCAGGAGGCGCCAGCCAGCGAAAATCCAGCCGTCCGCCCTCCCCTGTGATCAGCTGGCACGACCGGGGATTCGCGATATCGTTATCAAAGAACACAGGGGAACATAGGAGGCCCTAATTTTGAGTACCAGGATCATCCTGACCATAGCGGAAACCGCTATGCTGAATAGCTAAAGATGGGTAAGGGCGACCTTACGGTGGCGGTAACACACACACACACACACATATATATATATATACATACATATATATACATATATATATATATATATATATATATATACATATACATATATATATATATATATCCGCCCCCGGAAGACCAACCGATGGAAACTCAACAGGCGGAGCACCAACCGACGCACGGTCAACCGGCGGGAGGTCAAGTGCCACGGTGGCGCGCGCGCTCGACACACCAATCGCGCGGAGCCACGCGTCGCAACCCCTTGGGGAGGAACGCGACACCTCCAGCATGCGCCCGCGGACAACGTAGCACGTGCTGGTCACGTCTCGTTGCACGCCAGCCATGGGCACAATTCTCGGTGTCATTAAAGCGCCCTCCTCGAGCTGTGAGCCAAAGACTTCTTGTTCCTAAGAAGTGCCAAGTTATGACATTTCCTGTTTGTTAGGTGGTTGGTTACTGTGTTGTTCTTGAACCCCATACACGTGTTTCTCGTGGGTTTGCTTTTGTCACCATGGAAACTGTTGAAGATGCTGAACGCCGTATCAAGTCTCTTAACCAGTCTGTAATGGAAGGCCGACACATCACAGTTGAAAAGGTAATTATTTGCACCTCCACTTGGGTTGATGATACAGATGCAACCTTATATAGTAGCTTGGAACCTGACTTCGTACTAGTTGTTTCAGTCACACCGAGGTTGCCCAAAGACACCAGCTCCTGGAAGTCATCATGGTATGAAAATCAGCCTAGGCTTGTGGCCTACATCTGTAGATAGTAGTTACCATTTGAATATATGTTACGCATATTCATCTATAAATCGATGTTCCCACTCTTGTTCGTGCACAAAAATGCGATGGTACACTTTGTTTTCGTTTCTTTTTCATGTTGGGTTGGCACTTGGCAGTGCTGCCCTGGTGCCTGCTAATCTGATTGTCCACATTTGCTGAAAGGCTAGAACAAAGCTAGTCTAAAGCTACTTTCTAGATTGTGTTATCTTGGACCACAGTTTGATGCTGACTTTGCATCTCTGTACAACTAACCTCGAGCCCACTCTGACCCGGCGCGGTGGGTTGAGTCGGCCCCCGGTTCAGCCTCGAGCACGGCGGACGACACCGCACCCCTCTCCGCCTACATGTCCGCGGAGTGAGACCCGACGCTGGCTTGGCTGTGTCTACAGGGACCGGCTCCGCGAAAAGCACACACCTCACCACCAGGAGGTGCCCTCGGTAGCACCTTCGACTCTCGGTCCATGCCACCAGGCCGTGCCACGTCGACAAATCCGTTTCCGCCCAGAATTAAGGAGGTCATAGGCCGCAGTGATGGAGGGGGCCAAATGGCCCGTCAACATGGCTTTGGCCTGTGAAGCCCTTCACCGCGAGAGGCTCCTGTTGTAGGGGTGGCCCACACCTAAACCCAGCCGGCCTGTTAGAAGGTCATAAAGCCCAAAGTGGGACGTGTGTAATGCCATATATGCCCTTGAGAAGGCCACTTGGGTGTAAGGGTATAATTGTAAAATACTCCCCATATGAATATATAAGGTCACCCAGACCATGGGGGAAAGCCCCAAGCATTGCTCAACTAACTCTCCACTACTATCTATGCTGTTTGACCGGTAACCACAATAGTATTAATATCTGTAACTTGTAATTTGTGAGGTGGCTTGTATTATTAACCGAGCTTGTTCCTTGGAAATAATTTTATTAATTCGGTCTGTTATATAATTAAAGGAAATGGCTCTCTTGAAATTGATTTATTTAATTATTTAATTAATTATATTTAGTCATAATTTGTCGTTGAGAACGAATTAGAAAATACGAGTCCTCACAGGAAACAACTCCTACGTAGTGAAAATATTTCAAAAGCTGGTGAATCACGGGGCAGTTTGATTCATGACATATGTATACCCTACCAAAACTAGGACTTGACCAAAACGTTGGTAACGTAGGAGTGTTTGTGATGCGGATCTAACATCGTGACGAGAACCTAGCTATTATGTCCATAATCTGAATTTTTTTGCTTGTACGCTAGTTCTATTATGTTTTATTAGAATAATAATAGGCAATCATGTTGTTACAAGAAGTACGGCAAAAAAAACTCAACCACATATTCCTTGGTGCAGGCTAGAGGTGGCCAATGGTCCGGGCTTTATTGTGCCGGCCCGTGGCCTAGTATTGTTGGCCTAGTCTAAACACGACATGACTCGTTTATCTCGCGGGCTGTGCTGGCATGGCCCAGTAGACCATGTCGTGCCTAGGCCAAGAGGATGGCACGGCGGGCTGACACGGCACGGCCCATTTACGGTCGTGGGCCGTGCAGCACGACACAACACCGCATAGCACGGCTGTCTTAATTTAATTTTTTGCTATTATTTGTTGATTCAATAGTAAGTTAATTGTTCTTCACTATTTCAATTTGTAGTTGATTCAATGGAGAACTATGATTTTCAGCTCTCCGAATTTGGCCTCTCGGCGGAGGATATGCAATCCTTTTAAGAAGGATATATATCCGCGAAAGGTCTACATCCACAACAAACTGGAGAGCCAGAAGAAGCGACAGCCCCGGTGGCGCAGGGTCCAATTGATCTATCTTCTGCTAGCTCAACAAGTACATCCACAACCCATAGCACGGGTGTAAAAAGAACAAGAGTTACTACATCAGAAGTCTGGAATGATTTCAACAAGAAGTTCAAGACCGATGATGAAGGGAATTCAATGAGGTATGTTGTTTGTAAAATTTGTGGTAATGAATTATCTGCAAAATTTCTTTATAGATTAATTGCTTCTCAAGATTTACCTTAAATTTTGATCAGTCCGATACTTTTTAAAAATATATTAGGACTGTTCATAACTCTCGATTTAGTGTTGTATCTAGGCAAACCATAACTAGAGATTTAATTAAATATTATAACAATTGTCATGAAAAAATAAAAGAAATATTTCATACCTGTACATTCTCTATTGCTTTGACATGAGACATATGGAGTGGTAGGGCTAGGGAGGATTATATTAGTGTTGTTGCCCATTATGTTAATGATGACTGGGTAGTGGAAAAAATTATAGGTTTTAAATGTATTACAACTTTTAAGTGATGCTACCGGTTTAGATTATTGTACATACTATATAGTAGTTAAGGATAAATTATATGAGGTATATAAGAAATACAAAATTAAGTTTGGGTCCGTGCATTTGAAAAAACCCCCGGTAGCCCTTAGCACATTTAGGGGGACTATGCAAATAGGACAAGATTTTTTGTTCTTTCTCTAGAGATTTTCGTGCAGGTGTAGGTACACATCAGTTAGGAGGAGGAAGGCAACAAAGCACTGGAGACCTATCAAGGTATCTCAACAGTGATAGCGTTAGTTTTGAGTAAGAGTTGAACATACTCTCATGGTGGCAAACCCAGACAGCAACATATCCAGTGCTATTCATATTAACGCGGTATGTGTTGACTGCTCCTGTCTCTGCAGCCTCCTCGGAGTCAACCTTCCATCTATCTGGAAGAATAATCGAGGAGCGACGAACAAGTCTCTCGAACGAGATGGTCGAAATCCTTCTGACCGTCAAATACTAGGAACAAGCTGAATCAAAACTCCAACATACTGCAGAGAATAGAGACTTACAAGAATCTTTTGAGAATTTATATTTAGATAGCAGTGAATAGAATTTTCAATAATTTTTCTTCAGATGTAGTCACTAGTGAGCTTTATAGACTGTACTCTTTTTTACCAAAGTTTTCTCAAATTGTGTTTTTACTTGGTAAAGTTTTTAACGAGCCAGCCATCCCATGTAATTTAACAAGTTAATAAAGCTCATTATGTTATTGAAAATAATTATCTTGATGATTAACATGTGTACAACTTTCTATAATTTTTAGGTTTCTACAATTGTTTCTTAATTTTCTACAATTTTCTGAATTTTTTTCTCTTTTCCCAGCTTAACGGGCCGACAGTGCTGACATGGCCCGTTAAGCTCTAACCGTGCTCGTACCAGCACGACACGGTTGTGGGCCGTGCCTAAGCTCAGATCATGACTCGTGAGCTAATACGGTATAGCCCGTTTATTTGATGGATCCAAATGGGTCGTGTGCGCGTCGAGTTCGTCTTGAGCGTCTGCGGTAACGCGACCTATTGACAGTCCGATGCGAGCAGCGGTGATCCATCGTCGTCCTCGCTCGCGCCTCCATTCCCTTCTCCGTTTGGTCAGCCATAGTTCCCTAGTCATCAGTAGGGGTGAAATCGAAGCGGATACAGACGGATATCGTTTATCCTGTATCCTATTCCATATTTTTTCCTCGGAGTCGGAGTCGGACACGGATAATCTCGGATATCTATTTCTCCATTCCGTATCCGTTTCATAATCTTTCGGGCGGTCGGTCGGACAGAAATGATCCGCTTCTTTGTACAGGATATTGGACAGTATAGTACAATTAGGGCGAACATGGAGAAACTAATGACTGAAATGTTAAAGGAAGAACACTCAGTACTCCCGTTTGTTCAAATGTGAGAATCTGTCTATATGTTATTTTATTCATAGGTGAAGTCACAACAGACTTTCTCGTATCATTTGACATACGAATATATATATCTATATCCTATTATATATTTTTTCTTAGAGTTAAAGTCGAATATAAATAGTGTCAAATACACGTATATCTCTTTCGTATTCATTCCACATATATTTGGTTGGACGGATAGACGGAAATTATCCGCTCCCATCATCAGGGAAAGGAAAGCAAAGAGGAAATCACGCCACCATTTCCCCGATCCGATTCCCTGCGAGGACGCCGAGAGGAGGGAGGGAAGAAGCGGCGGCGATGTCGATGCCGGAGGCTGGGCAAGCGGCAGAGAGGGACGAGCGGGAGAGGGACGAGTACGAGCAGCAGCAGGCCAGGGTGCTCATGGCGCTGATGCAGGGCTTCTGTGCCGCGCGGTACCGCAAGGCCGACAACACCCCCTGCCCCGTCGACCAGGTTCTTGATCTGATTACCCGATGCGTGCGGTTTCTTTTTCTTCTTCTTCTTCTTTTTTTTGGATTTTGCGCGATCCAGCGATGGATGGCCTAGCCAACGGACGATGTTTGCGGCCTGGTCTGGTTTAGGTATTGCCATGATATCCGATGTTTGGAGCACGGTTGGAGGTTCGTGGTACGACGATATCAGGTAGGATTCGTTGATCGAGATTGTGGTATGGGGAAGAAGAAACCTTGTAATTTCTGAAAGGCTACGTGATGGATGGTGGTCCTAGTCGTGCAAATGATGGTTGTTTGGAACTGGAATTGGAGAATTGGGGAGAGAACAGAGAAGCTGTACGTTTTGTTGTTTCTTTTAACCACCCTATAATTGGAGTTCTATTAGGTGGTGAAACCTTGTGGGAATGGGATTGGGCATAGAAGAATGAGCGTCGTTTCTTGTTTAATGGAGGGCGAAAATCCACCAGTTGATCTCAACTTAAGCTCTGTTTGTAACGGCACATGGAGAACATATAAGCCCATAATATGAAGCCAAAAGCTGAAAAAGAACAGGCCCATAATATGAGCCCCTCAATTGCATAATTCATGCGGACTTGTAAGGACAAATGGATCAGGTGGCAATATGCTTGCATTATACATTTATACATATAATTTTTCTTGAAAAAGGTGTTATTGTCTAGCTGTTGAATTTCATTGATTATCTTGATACCCCTTGTAGGGCCTCTACTTGGGCTCTGTTGGGGCAGCACTGAACAAGGAGGCTCTGAAGACCTTGAACATCACCCATATCTTGATTGTTGCCAGATCACTGAATCCCGCCTTTCCAGCTGAATTTACCTACAAGAAGATCGAGGGTACCGTATCCTCAGCTTTGTTTCCTTAATTCTTACCTGTGATTTACTGGCTATAATTTTGCCTTATGAACTTTCTTATCCAATTTAAAACTCTGACAATTTCTCATAAGTCTGCTAGACATATAGCCAATTATGCTTATTGGGTCCGATGAAAATGGACATGTATGAACTTTGGTTTGACATTCTATTAAGAGTATATGTGCTCCGTGCAATCACAATTTTCGCGGAGTTGAAAATACCATCATCTATCGCAATTATCATGGAGTTGAAAAATACTACCAAAATGGAGGTCGACTTCCCAATGCCATTGCACAAGTTCAAAATTCTAGAAAATGCCATCACCATCAATTCAGTTACTAGGGTGCTAAATGACCATTCTGCCCTCATTATTTGTTCCTTTTTCTTTCTTTCTTTTTATTTTTATTATGGATGGTCCCACCTGTCATTCTATTCTGGAGTGGGGGAGAGTAGAGAGGAAGGTCAAAGGGACAAAACTGTCATTATGAAATTTTCTATCACTAAAATGGATGTTAATGGAGCCCATGGACGGAAAAGTGAGGGTGATGGCATTTTCAAGATTATTTTTTGGTCTTTGTGATGGTATTTCGAAGTGAGGTCCGATTGCGATGGTATTTTTCAACTCCATGACGATCGCGATGGCATGGAGGAAATTTCACTCTTCTAAAAAAATCATACCTGGAACATTTAAATATTAACTTTGTCTTGGTGATTTTTTATAATCCTTATTGATGTGTCTACCTTTGAGCTTTTCTGTTGTTATTCCAAGCTTCCATGTAAAACTGAAGCCATGCTTTCTTTATTGATACAGTACTTGACAGCCCAGACACTGATTTGGTCAAGCATTTCGGTGAATGCTTTACTTTCATAGATGAAGGTATCAGCACCGGTGGCAACGTGTTGGTTCATTGCTTTGCAGGGCGGTCACGGAGGTAATATTTATTCCCCTGTGAGTTGTTTGGTGTGAACCATTTTGGAATGTTTTTATTACAGTTATATTATCAGCAACCCAGTCATAATTAGAAATGGATTTTGTTTTCTCATATATACTATAGTGAAAGCTTAGAAATTTAGTAGAGCGAATGCAGATGAAACATTGTGTGATATGATATGGACATGATAATGCGGTATTTTCCCTTGCTAACACCACAATATGCATTTATATTGAAAGTAAGATAATATTTTCAAATTTGAATTTAGAGGTAAACGCGCATCTTTAAATGTAAAATGTTACATTCAGTAAGCAAGTAGTAAGGAAATAGCCTATTTGAATAGTTTGATATACTGATACGGTAATACTTGAGTCAAGTTAAGCAATATAAAGATAGGTGTGGTGTTTCATACAACACTAGAAAGCTAGGTATTGTCTTGATCATGATTAGTTCCGGTATATCGTATTCAGTATCTTCAACATTAGTAGTAACAATGTCATCAGCACCGCTGAAATAATCAAAATATGTCTCTTTCTTCCACCGTGGTTGCTAGTGATACATAGACTCTGTTACTCAACCCATATGTTTCTAAACGGGTGCCACCATATGAGAGCTGTGTACAGTGCCCATTAATAGTACGGCAATCAGCAGAAGTTCCAGTGTAATGTAGGTTATTCACTCGCTTTAGGAGGTTTTTTGGGAAAGTCAAAGGCATTTTAGACAGCAAACCTGAAGGGTTTATAATGGATTTTAATATATTTTATGGTTGGATAAGGAACCTACTACGTCTGGATGTTTGCTTAATAATGAAGACCTTATGTGCTACCCCAGAATGCCCTATGCAAATACAAAAACTTTCATCCATTGTGCTACGCATACTGGATTTGATAAATTGCTTGTGGCTATTAGTAATATCCTTTAAATGTTGTTCGATTTTCCTTTCCTAAGACAACTCTCTTAATTTTTGTGAAAGCTCAATTTGGTGTATTCCATTTAGTGAAAACTCACTTATTAGATTACATAAAGTAACTTGCGTTGTGGGTCATCAAACTTGTCTGGCTGGTTCAAGTAGGTCATTGAACTTTGGTGACTCACAATGCAATTTACTCAATTACATATTTCTTTGTCTATGTATGTATCATAGAGAGTTTTGATTTCTTAAAAGATACGTGACATTATCATTATTTTTCATATCGTTCTAAAGGGATCTTTGTCTAAATGTCCAGTGTCACAGTTGTTCTTGCATATCTCATGAAGAAGTATAAGATGAGCCTGGAAAGTGCCATGTTGCTAGTTAGAAGTAAACGCCCTCAAGTAGCTCCTAATGAGGGCTTTATGTCTCAGCTGGAGAACTTTGAGAAATCTTTGCAAGGTAAAAATGCTAATAGCTCTTTTTGTACTACAATAGTTTATCTTGCTTTCCAAGCAATAGTAACGTTGTCTTACAGTTGTTAATTCCTTTGTAGCTTTGGTTCGTCTCTGTTAATTTTAGTTGGAAACTGTACCTTGTAGTTATGATTGGACTATGTTATGGATCCCAACCTAGGTATTTGTCCACTAGTTTGTGATAAAAAGAATCCTGAAAATGGTGGAACAACGCACTTGAACTTTGAATAATAAATTAATAATTCAGTAGTTAAGTGCAATGTAGTACTCTTCATTTAACTGCGTAGGTACAGTAGACAAGTTCTGCACTTATAAGTAGATTATAACCTTCAATAGGTTTTCTAAATGTTGATTGCTTGTATAATTACTTTATAGTCAAGCCATTGTTTTCTCAGAAAAGATAGCATTGTAGTCATGCAACTAAAGTTCTGCTTTAGAATGTTCAATCTATATTTGTACTATTTCTGCTCTGTTATAAGTGTTTTCACTCATTCACTGTGGTGGTTGCTGTTTTCTTGTTCAATCTATATTTAGACTATTTCTTCTCTGTTATATGTGGTTTTCACTGTGGTGGTTGCTGTTTTCTTACTGGTTCCTTCACAAGTTTATGTAGCATTTTGGCGATAGTCTTCTGTTAATAACCCTTGTAGTCATGGTACTACTTTGACTAACATTTTTCATCTTTTCTATTCCTCCTAGTTATCAGTAAACATCTTTACCGATATAAAGGGGGAGTTTGTCCGTTCACCACCCCCTTCTCCGTGCCGCAGCGCACTCCAGTACCTCCTCTTGACATATACCGACATATGGGCCCATGTCGTCAACTGACTCCCTCCCTGAACTGCTCACGGTCTCACACCCCAACCAACCACACCCCTGAGGCCCCAACCGCTAGCCACTCGCTATCTCATGCCCTAATCAGTGTCAGCCCCTCCGTACTTCGATCAACCTTTTCTAATCCTCCCTCTTCCATATCCTACACCAGTGCCTTGCCAGTTTTGCAGGTCAGATCCGTGACGAGTGGCAGCACTGATGATCGATGCCCACGACAAGCTAGCCATCGCCAAGCGGCGACTGGCCTGGTGAGCTAGGATGCGACGATGTAAACCGGTTAGTGAGGAGGCAATGTCAGGAAGGAGGAAGACGGTGGCCCCAGGATCAAGGATGGCCATATCTGGCGTCGTTGGGGGTCGAGGATGGCTGGATCCAACTACGTGGTGGTCAGGGATCACCAAATCCGTCGGACTTTGGATTCTCCCTTGAGTCTGGCAGCAGCGGTGCATGGATGGCCAGGTCTGGCCATGGAGACCTCTCTCCCCCACACTCCTTCGCCGGCACCACCACCTTCCATTTCTCCTTTTATGCCAGTGTGGTCGGCCGGCTCTAGCTATGGCTTCATGTTTTTGATCCGCTGCTGCCCCCACTATCTCGTTGCGAGGACGGTTTGATCTGATGGCGGTGTAGGTGAGGACCACCGGATCCGGCAGAGGCGACCTCGAGGACACTGGATCCAAAGCAACAACCTCGAGGTCTGTCAAAGCCGTTGTGCCAGGGTGGAGAATGCCGGTGTTGAGGACGATGACCCCGAGATCAAGCGTTCATGGGGTTGGGGACACCGGCGAGGATCACGAATGACCTTGGCGGAGCACTGGAGGTGGAGGCGGTGTACCAACTGGATCCAAAGACGGCGACCTCAGAGACGGTTCATCTAATGACGGTGATCTCAGGGATCGTGGATCCGAGGAGGCAAGGAGGTGGTGCCGCTGCCAAGAGCCATCGGCGGGGAGGTGCAAGGAGTGGGGGCTCCCGGTGACGTCGATGTGCTGGTGGGGGAGGCGAGGGGAGACGAGGGAGGGAGGAAACAACATCAGGTGGGAGTGGAGGGGTCGGACGTGTTTTCTTATTTACATCTAGATCAACCTCCTCCTTCAGTTGATCCTAGCCACTAGATCTCAATCCGACAGCATAGCCATGAAAAAACGGAGACGCGGCCAGCCCCTTTGGTCTCTCAGCTCAGCTCCTTTGGTCTCTCAACCCAGCCCCTTTGGTTGCTCCGCTACTCTTTCTTCCCGTGCACCGCCATGCTACTAGGACGCGTGAAGAAGATGAGACAGGTGGAGCGATACTCAGTGGCAAAGAAAAAGAGCACATCGGTGTGAATGATGAGGCATTGGTGTACACCACCAAGAACGACAACGGAACCATGTTGCAACGCACGGCATCTTACTAGTATGCAGTAAATAAGAACTTATGTGTATTATGTCCAATTGCCATGCCGCACCATTGTGAAATCATTGCTGAAAAAAATTATGTTAGAGCTTTTGCACAAAACTGGTTGCAGGACATCCACACGAGCATTTCTTTGCGTTGATTGACGTGAAGAGCAAACAACGCTGCACATATAGGCTTACCCAACTTTTGCATAGTAGAAGACGGTTTATGATTATTTTCCTTTATTGCTTGGAGATATATAGCTCTTTCTGGAAGCTTTCTGTTTTGCACTTGCTGGCACAACATTTTCCTAGCACATGGCTCGCCGAATAAATTCTGAAACGTCATTAAAGTTGCTAGTGCTAGATTTTTCTCTTTTTTTGTTCACATCTCAAATCTTCTTGCATAATTCTCCGCCTTAGTCACTGTCAGTTCACTACCTCTGATGTTCAATTGAACAACTTTTTCTTGACATGCATGGGTCTACCTATAAGATATCATTGCCTTTTTTTTTTCTTGAAGGGTATCATGAGTCATGACTTGCTTCTATTCATCATTTCCTTAAAGTTACTAGCTACATAAGCGCGGCGTTACGCCGCGCTAGCCACCGTGTGGACCGAAATAAAAGAGACGAAAATTCGTGAGCCGGGTTTTTTTAAAAAAAATCGAGGACGGATACGCAATTTCGAAGGAACCAAAGGGTTTTTCGCAAAAAATGGGACCCATAAGGGCCTGTACGTAAACTAAAAAGGACCTAGGAAAAAAAAACTGGACCCGCGCGCGATTTCAAAAACCGCGGGGGGGCATCCGCAAAATGGAGGGGCTGAAAAAAAGCCGATAGGGACCTATTCGCGAGAACCAAGGACCTGTACGTAATTTCGGGAAACTACAGGTTATTCCCTCCCCCGACCGTACAGGAAACGCGAGGCCACGCGCCGCCGCGGGTGGCAGCGCGAGGGCGACGTACCATCGCGCCCGCCCGCGAATGCTTCCGGCTTTAATACGGGGACGATTTGGAATGATCGTTATATTCATGCCCAACTCATAGTTTATCAGAGATTCAACCTCGATTGAAGTAATCTCACATGACAAGCTTCTGTTATTGTGCAGTGGAGCAGGAACGAAGACTTATGCAATCTGTGCAGAACTAACAATAGGTGTGAAGGCATGTATGTCAAGAATACGCTGTCAATAGCTTCCTGACCGCGTGTTATCTCCTTCAGATATCAAGCAAGGCCGTGGCAACTGGTATGAATTCCAGTCGTCCTATTATATGCTGTAATCTGCTAGCGTAATTTGTGGCCCGCAGAATCATTTCTACTGGAATGCAGAGTATATTGCAGTCTTCCCTGTAATTTCTGTTCCCACGAACCGAGGGTAACTGATGCTACTGCCTTTTTTTCATTTACTTTAGGTAATTTGGTTTTGATGTTTCAAATCTCTTTAGCAGCAGTCTGCTGAAATTGAACATGTATGTATGATTCATTCAATAAAAGCCGAATGCTGGTTGTTTGAAGACAAACGTGTACTGAATTTTGGATGAGGTTTTGGCGTCGGTGGCTGCATATGTTTCTTCTATTTGTGACGTTCCTGATGTGAATACGATTTTTCGCCATGATGCAATGCAAGGCTGACTTGACTGCAGGGCTGTAGGGATAACTGCTGACCAACGAACAGCATTTTGTTCTTGCAAATAAATGAAATAATATGTGCAGCTTTACCATTGGTAGAAACAAAATTAGGGGGTATCTGCCATTGGAGGCGAGCTCTAGTGTCGTCGCATATAAAATGTAGGAAGGATTGTAGTATTGCTGATTCGCCAGTACCACATCTAGAAAGAGTAGATTAATTTTGATGGATTTTTAACTGGAAACTACCAATGAAAACTGGAGAAGGGAAAAGTGAGTACTTTTATAACACTAAATCAAAACAAAAAAAAAATTCTGTTGTAGGAGTGGTCAAACCCCCGTAGAAGGGCTTTGTTCCTGGCTAAATATGTAATAGGTTCAATAGTATAGGAACATGTGTATAAAGTAATCTATCAACGTACTCTTACCTTTTGTAATTATTAAGATGGTAGAATAGGAATTTTTCATCCAACCCTACTCATGTATATAAGTCCTAAAGAGGGGTACGAAGGGTTAGATCCATTCATTTCATATACGAGTACTCTCCTGTCTTTGGCTATCTCTTTGTCTTTGGCTCTCTCTAACTAGTCCCCTTCTTTATTGTTTGGTCTGTAGCCACAACAGTTGACGTCGTCCGTGGGGACTCATGCAAGAAGCTGTGCAAGGGAAGGTGCTAGAGAGGACTACCATCGGAGCGCTCGTGTCGCGAGCACCCTGGATCACCCAACTTCTGCTAGTTTTCAAAAGTGATGCTGCCATCGGCGATGGTCTACCGTGCTGGATGCTATCAGCGGCTACCCCACCGCACCAGCACAGGTGGGGCGGCGCCTCTCGTCATCGCCATCACAGCACTAGGGAGTCGGCTTTCGTGCGCAATGTACACTGGTTTCGACTGTCAGATGACCACTTCGTGATCGTGACTTCGCACGACGCATCCGACCCCCTCGTGGTCGTAGACGTTTGTCCGACGATTCCGTAGTGGTAGACACTTAAGGCTTTATCTACGACCGCATTGTGGCCAGCTCTTCACTGATAGCTATGACCTCCTTATGGTTGAGACTTCATTGAAGCTAGTCCAAAACGTCGGGATGGAGCGCACGCGCTCCAAGCCTTTGCCCGCCACCAACTTCGTCAACACCTACCACATCTTTGGCGATGTCCGACCCCTCAAGGTCAAACCTTCGCCGACACTCATCCAACCACCTCGTGGTCGTAACTCCGTCGGCCCTCGATCGACTCCTCGTGGTCGTGTCCTCATCAACGCTGTCCTCCGCCGGACTCCGCTCGGCCTTCGACGAACTTCGCATGATCTTCGTAGGACATCGCGCGGTCTTCGACGATCTTCGCATGGATGTCGTCTTCGACGGACTTCGGACGACCTCTGCAGGACTTCACTCGGTCTTCGCTGAACTCTGCACGATCTTCTCTAGACTTCGCACGATCTCCGCCGAGGTCTCCGCACCATCCCCCGTGCAAAGACTTCGCATGGTCTCTGCCGAGGTCTTCACACGGCCTCCGTCGAGCTCCACGCGGATGTCGCCTTCGACGAACTTTGCCCGGTCTTCACGGGACTTCGCACAGTCTCTGTCAAGGTCTGCACGGAAGTTGTCTCTGATGGACGTCGCACGATCTCCACCGGACCCTGCGTTGCCGCCGCCGACCTTCACGCCCTCTGGCCTCCGTCGGCCTCGGCTCCGCACCTCCAGGTGAGTGACTCGTGGTCGTACACATTCGTCTAGACGTTCGTCCGACCTCGTGCTCCAGACATCGTCCGCTCATGTCGCGGTCATCACTTCGTCTGACCGCTGCATGGTCCTAACCTCATTTGACCACCTCGTGGTCGTGACCTCGTCCGTCTGCCTCACGGTCGAGACTTTGTTCAATCTCCTCGTGGTTATAGACACTTCGTCCGACTGCCTTGTGGTCGTAGATGCTTCGTCCGACCGCCATGTGGTTAAGACTTCGCCTGACCTCCTCGGGGTCATAATCTATGTTGTATATTTAAATCAATTCTTCATGTCGTTGCACTCCGCTAATTAATTAGCTCAATTATCTGAAAATATGGATTATGAAACCATTGTCACATAGAAGCAAACACATTAGAGTGATGTTAAAGGGATTATCATTTTAGTTCTGGCTCTTTTCTGTAAGAACTTAAATTCCTTATTTTCCAGATTATTCAGATGTTATGTGTGCAAAGAAGAACAACCTTGAAATGTGGGCATCGAATAAATCTTATTGTTGTCACTCATCCTATTGTAGCAGATGAAGCATTGGAAATGCAATTGGATTGCTGAAGTTAATTGACGATGTCCTTGCCAGAGAAATATTGATTGCACATACCTTTTTTCTTTCAATCTGTTACTCAACTCAACTCATTTACTCCATGGGAAGTATTTTTTTGTGCCCGCAACTTTATTTCTCACTAATTTCACATATCTAAACATGAATGCATGCCATCTTGATTTGCAACTAACGAAAGGAAATATCTCTTTAGATAACCTAACTTTGCCACTACCTCTTCTACATTTAACATACTAAACTAACTGTTTGAGATTGAATCTGATAGAATTGTCAACGGTCTACTGAAATGAAGACCATCAAATCATGCATTGACATCCATCATTCTGCTAGAGAGAAATTGTTGATTCTTTGCCTTTTCTTAGTGAGATGGTAGTCAAACAAATGCAACGAAGTGATTGTTCTTCCTCAGTTAATCATTTAAGAAGACACTCTGGATGCAACACTCTAATTGCTCAACTTGAAACTTCGAATTGCTAGAGGGTTTTATGCAACAACATCTTGAATACCACCTTTGAAAACATGTCAAAGTATGTAATAGCCACATTGTAATGCCTGTTTGAATGTGGAATGAGGGTGTTTCGATGGCCTAGGAATTAACCCAAAATATAGTAGTGGTAATCATGTTGATTATAGGTCGTTCATAGCATTTCCAACTGCAATGGTCAAAAACTCATAATTGTAGTGAATGAAATGCTCCAAGTTGAATTATGAGGTGATAGAGCGGTGAAATGGTTTATATGGTAAGCAAGTCTACCATTTCCTGCAAATAGAAGTTTAGTTTATCTTTAAATTAAATTCATTCTGTTAAGCTATGAGTAGTTTAGGATTCGACCAACACATCATGAGCACTTCAGAAGAGAAGGCAATGACCTGCATGCAACAGTGTCAATCTCCCTGGTATTGTTCAACCTTGCTACAAGAATATTTGGTCATCATTGAGTAAGAGGAAATGTCATGTTGGAGTTTTACGTGCTATAACTAATTCATTTCAGTATGAAATAGCAACACACCGCAAATGAAGAGTACCCAACAGTAAAACACTCAAAACAGGATTTCACGCCACAAGTCTTCAAAGCAGAGCCATCCTATAAAAATATGAAGGTACAAATACAACATATAAAAATGTTCATATTGGGGTCTTATATGCTATAACTAATTTATGTTTTTCATTTGCTCATTTAATGACTATATTAATGCTAATATATGTTGGTACCACAATATTTCTCAAGATTGCAACATTTCCAATCAATTTACAAAAGTGCTTATCAATCATCATTTTATGGAAAAAGAGAAGTTAGTAAGGCCAATCAAGCGATGCAAGATAATTGGTGGTGTCCATGTCGAACGAAGACCAGTTGCCTTGGCCTTCATATTTTGTATGTTAATTGTTGCTTGCTTCAATTACAATGAAGTACATATATTGCGTTTTGTAATTACAATCCTAAAGGTTAATGTTTTTTGTGCAGGTTGAAAAGATCAATGATTGAATTCTTTGAAAAGATCAATGATTGAATTCTTACTTTTGGCTGCTTAAATACCTCATGAATGGATCAAAAATTAAAGAATTTTATGAAGATGAGACAAAATTAGATATATTTTAGATTCTTTTTTAAGATCAATATATTTCAGATTCTTAGAGTAAAAATTTGTAATATTCGTTTTGAAAGACTTGAATTCTTTAGAAATCAAATCGTTATGTATGTTATGGAATAATGTAAATTGTACTTATATTTATTTCTTTGATGTAATGTAGTGTGTTATGATTGTTATACTCAGGGTCATTTGTGCCATTGTGCATTGTGTTATACTTATCAAAGGATGTACTATGAAGCAATTTTAATTTGTATATTCATCGAAAACTAAAAATTTTCTATAAGTATTTAAAAAAGTTGTAGGAGGTCAACATTGTGTTGTTTTAGCTAAAAACGGTGTTATTAGGATCAATAGTATTATTGTGTTACTGCATCTAAAAATTGTGTTACTAGGATCTATATCTAAATGTATTACTAGGGTCAATAGTAACACACTACTATGTTACTTTAGTTAAAAAAAATGTGTTACTAGAACCTATGGTAGCACACATTACTGTATTGGTCTAACTAAAAAACGTGTTACTAGGGCTTATGGCAAGATGTGTTACTGTGTTGCTCTAGCTAAACAATATGTTACTATGGTCTATGGCAACACATTTGATACATGTTCTTATAGCATGATTGCAATTAGGGATGACAATTGTGCCCGTTTACCCATATACCCGTGGGTAAATATCCTAATGGAGCCGGGTATGAGATATTTTCTTTACCCATGGGTATAAAAATAAGGGGAACATTCTACCCATCGGGTAAACGGGCACGGGTATAGGTAAGCTCCACCCTTACCCGCCCCGCCCGTTTACTCACGATATAGATTGACAGGTGGCGCAGCCATAGCAATATCTCTAATTGCTATTGATTGTTATAAACTTTTGCATATCTCTAATTGCTATTGATTGTTATAAATTTTTTTGATAGCTATTATATTTTCTAGCAACTGCTGCTGCTTATATGTACCTGTCATTAGTTCAACTCTCAGATGGTGACTCTCAATTCGCAGGTAAACAGGCATGCCCACGGGCGACGGGTATGGGCAAGGTTCTTCACCCGCCGTCCTTCGCGGGTATGTTCGTGGACGTAAATTGGGGTCGCGGGTACGCATACGGGCGAGCACTACCTATATCCGCCGCGCTCGATTGCCATCCCTAATTGCAACACCATTTCTTTTATATAGGAACAGTAGTTACATGTTACAATAGACCCTACAATAGCAACATATTCTACAGAAATACTAATCAAATATGTTACTATAGGCCTCAGTAACACATTGTTTTAAGCTACAGTAGCATATATACATGTTACTAAAGGCATATCCTGACGTAGTGTGCTTTCTACGATTGCAATGCATGGCTTAATTTTGGTTTGCTTGCTTGGATTTTGGTGGATAAGGAAGGGGCGATGGGGATGAAGCTCACTTCGAGAAATTGAGAGAGCAATGGGTAGCAGCCGAGCAGAGGGTGTTTGTCAATTTACCAATTTGTCTTGTTCTCCTGCCCTTTGCCTTTAGCTTCTTTTTATTTTTAAAATTTTGTCTTTTCCTTTAGGCTTTAGCTGATTAACTCCATCTACCACATGCTTGATGTATAGAAGCTTAAAACTTCCTTAGAGCGAGTTCCCATGGCCTAAAAACACTTTTTTTTTCTGACAGGTCCTAGGTTCTCATTCTTAAGGCTTATTAAACTAAAATTAACTAGCCCACTTGTAACTTCTTAGGAAGTATTGCTGTTTATTTAGAATATAATACATCCTGGAATGCAACATACAATTATATTTAATGCACCTATCATCGATGCCCCTGCCTTTGTCCGCCCAAGCCCTAGGCACGCCGTCGCCGATAAGGAAAGTGGTGTCGGCGATGGTAGCATGGTGGACACTAGAAAAGAAGGTAAAATCGATCACTGCTTTGTACTGTGTAGTTGAGTTAACTGGATGCATTTGAGAAAAGTTGTTACTGGTGTTCATCTATGGTTCTGTTGTGAGTTTAATTTTGAAACAAAATTTGTCGGTAGTTGATTGTGGGAAGGTATTTTCCATAATTTTAGTTCAAGTCGTATGGCTGATGTTACACAATGGGGGAATGAACATATTGATCTTGGTGATATTTGTTTTGAAATGTGCTTTTCGTTGCATAAGGGAAACTAATTGTTATTGAAGTGACGCGTGCTTGTAGTTGTATCTAGGTTCTAAACATTGGATGATCAAGCAACATATATGTGCTATATCATACATCGAGTAGAAGAAAAATACAAAGTTACTATACATTTGGCACATTTTTAGGGAGTTTAGTCAAATTTCTAAACTTTTGATTTGCATGCCGAGCATGACAGCAGTGCCAAGGGTGTGATTAAGGCCAAGCAGAACGGTGTAGGCGCAACACAAGCTGCAATGGAGCTAGGCACAATGTTGCAACAGATACAAGGGCACAATATAGGGCCTGCTCTTTTCCTCCGAAGCTGGTGGTTTTTGGTTTTTACTACAGTACCTAACTTTCAAACGGAATATTTTCTCAAGATGGGGTCTACAAGTTAAACGATGTACACGTTAAAAACTCAATATTTGTACCATCCAAAACTGCAAGTGAGTATCTATCTCTTCGTAATCTGTACCGTAAACAGTCAAAATTCAAAAAATTCAGCCAAAAGCCATAAGCCGCAGCCGTTGCCAAACAGGCCTGAGCATGTTGATGCAGCTGTAATGCGAGCTAGGGTGGTGCTCGGTTGGCTCCAGGGTGGAGAAGAAGGCGTGGTGCAGGCTAAGCCCAGTGACTATGACTTGACGTGCTCAGCGTGACATGGGCTGGTGTAGAGCTCAACCAGGCCATATGGCGGAGTCGAAGCCATGGTGAAGACCGAATACGACAATGTTTGCTCAATATGCTAGAATATTATGATTCTTAGTCGATGAACCTTAGTTTCCTCCTTCCGTTTGACAAAAAAAACGAGGCCCGCTGCAGGTGGGCTATCAGCCTCACACCGTACGATTCCTTCTCAGTTTTATCACGGCAACAATTGCCCCCGATTCTTCCTCTCGCGTTAATTGAGCCCGAAGATCAAATCCTTAAACCAAATGCTCTCTTGTCTCGCTCCTAGATCGCTACCACTGCCGTCGCACTACTTCGACCACCACCTCCCTCCTAGCCCATTGCCTCCCAGAATCCTATGGTACGTCACACCGACCGCCCTCGACACCACCAATGACATCCTCGCTCCATGCCTATCGTTGCCTTCACATTGTGGGCTGTCGCCGCCAAAGGCGGAGCTAGGCCTCGGACCGCCGGGGCAATGGCCCGAGGTCCAGTTGAGAAATTCTTTACCTTTTTAACTGTAGCTTGAACTGTATAAGCTTGCGATCTTCATTCTCAAAAGGGCTGGGCCCGAGGCCCATGCTCACGCTGGCTACGCCCCTGGCCACCGCCAAGATCAAGTGCTACATCGCATTGGCCTCCACCGCTGCTCCTAGCCCACCTCTTGCCTCCTCATGAGAGCTGCAGTTGTGCTCCTTGCCCAGTCAGCCATCCACGTCGTCGATGATAGCCACACAGAATTGGGGTCACTGGGGCATCACTGTCTTTGTTGGATGCCTTCCTAGCCAGGGCCGCCCCAACCACCATGGGCAGAGCCAAGCTGGGTGACCTGGTGTCACAAGACACTAGGTTTAAATTTTTTAGCAAGGATTAGCACCTTCAGCCCATATGTGAACCCTCTAGCCCAAATTTGGTGCACCCCAATCAATTTCTTGATGCCTAACGAAGGGAGCACTAGTGACTCAAATTCTCAGTATCTAGTGACTCAAATTCTCAGTATCTAGCTAGTTCACGTTGAGCCTCTGTTGTTCCCAGCCTATGAGGCAACTACAGTAAGCCGAGTCAACTCTTGAGCTAGCCTAAGAGGGAGAACCGCAACATGCCATGATGTTCATTTGATCGATTCCTAAACGCATCACCTCGTAACAGCCCTCGACATCTGTTCGTCTCGCATAGGTGGCTAGAAAATGCGCACCACACCCGCCAAATAGTTGCACCTAGCTAGGCAGCGACAGGTCATCGAAGAATTGGAGAAATCAACGCAACTGCCCGCCCTCGCCTGCCATCTCACCACGACACTGCCTGGTCCTTGTTGCCTCGCACCCTTGCTGGCCAAAGAAGCTTAGGCCCACTAGTTAGTATAAACTTTGCTTTAAATTTCTCTCAATTCTTCCAATTTGTTTCAAGAACTGGAGCTAAATTGTGAGTTCGGGTTTCAATGTGATGATTGCTGATTGATTTTTGTCGACTTGTAGGGTTAATACTTAGGGTTTCAATTTAGATTTTTTGAAATACTAGCTAGTTAGTTTCAAATCAGATACAAAATTATAGTATTTAACTAGAATGTCAAGTAAACCATTTGACGTATTTTTCTATTATATCGTTTTTGAACTATTGAACATACAAATATCTAATTAACTTTTTCAATTAATTGGTAATGATTTTATAAATAATATATTTATTTGCTATGTGGAGAAACAAAACTTAAGGAAAATTACAAATGATGGTGTGGTTCATCACTTTATGAACTTGAAAGAACGTAAATAATAAAAAGCAATGCATTTACTTACATTTGATCATTTTACTATTTTTTTACTTGAAAACTTTAACTAATTTTGTTCTCTTTTAATAGGCAATTGAGGTCGCATGATGTATTTACCAATGCTAACCAACTTTTGTCTGTGATTTCGCCCTTATTTCCTTCAGTTTACTTACACCAACCAATATTATTATCGGGCTATTTTATTTTGGTAAGCATTTCGATCACTAGTTCTTTATTATCATACACTTCCATCAGTTATGTTGAAGTATTAATATTAAAAATTATTGGACATATTATTATGTAACATAATATTGCTTAGAAATTATATACTGTTATATGTATGGTAAAATAGTAAATCCTAATCATTTTCGTTCTCATTCACCTTTGCCAACCACTATTCTTCTGACCACTACCAGCCACACCTGGGTCATCACCGCCAGCTGCCCGACATGTGAAGGCAACGTTTGAGTAAAACATTTTGAAACTAAGCAAGAGTTGTGAATATACGTTGTACCTTATGACATTTGTGTACATGGTTCTCCATACTTTTTAGCATTTCGGTAGTTCGATGTTCTCCAGAATTTGGTTTGATTGACGTGGGAATTGCTTATGCATTCTTTCCTAAGGAATCCAGCTGATACTCTGGTAAGCTGATTTCCTGATACAGTGTCTTTCTAATGCAAAATTGCAGAACCATTTGGCACATCTATGTTCTAATTACCAGGCCAGAGTTGAACTGGATTAGATAATTGATTGTTTTGGTGAATTTTTAGGGATGTAAATGGTTCAAATCATAATTTTTTATTGAATCGGACGTTAATCGGAACTGAGAGCAGAACTCGGTCTGGCGATGCAGCGGAGCCGAGGGCGTAGTGCGAGGCTAGCGACATCGGCTCAATATGTTGGTGTAATATGAACTTTTTAATCTGTAGCACAGCACATGCATTGAACCAGTAGGCAGAAAAGAGTGAGGATCTGTTCTTTTCCTTCGAAGCTGACGGTTTTTGGCTTTTGCTATAGTACTTAATTTTCAAACGAAATATTTTCTCAAGACGGGGTCTACAAGTTAAACGATCTACACGTTAAAAATCCAATATCTATACCAGCCAAAATTGCAAGTGAATATATATCTCTCCATAATCTGTACCATAAACAGCCAAAATTCAAAAATTTCAGCTAAAAATCATAAGCCGCACCCTCACCTAAACAAGCCTTGAGTTAGGGCACTTGCCTTGAGATGTAGAAACAATTAAAAATCACATATTGTCGCTTTTCTGAAAGTCAAGCTAGACACATGGAGCGGCGTGTAAGATGTATCCCAACTCCCGTGTGGTTCAAAGAAACACTTACCGAGGCCAAACTAACCAAGAGTGGTGGCCCGGTGTGTATATTTCCCAGGACTGGGCATTTTTCAACCGAACCGAAAAAACTGACCGAACAGTTAACTCAGTTTGATCGGTTTTGGTATTCGATACGGTTTTTAAAATTTGGATTTTTTTGGCATTCGGTTTTTTGGAAAAACCGACTAAAAACTGAAAATACCGAAAAATACTGTCGTAGCCCCACTGCATACTCTACAAGGAAAAGCACAATCACTTTCTGAAACAACACATATGGCTTTTCATTGGCACCGTCGGTTGTTAGATTTGTAGTTATATGGAATTTATATGCCTTTCGTAATACGATAGTATTGGCATAGTGTGAGATGTTTTCTTTTTCTCAATTTCTCATAATTTTGTACTGTACCTTTATGTGAGCAAGCACAAGCAATCTTACCTCATTGTTATTGATCATTTATACAAAATGGGATTTTCTGAATACTTGTTTGCTAGTTATGCAACATATCGCTCTGTCTTTCTGGCAGAATTCCTAATGTCATTTGCAATACAACAAGTTGATCAAACAAGGAATCCTACATACATAATTTTCAGCACATCTAGTGGGTTCTTGATTTCAGGTTGGCAATGGCGCTGTTGCTAATAGTATATGTATTATCGCCTACTCGTCTTGCTAGTCACTATATCGTTTGTAATTCGCGTCAACTTTGGTAAATATGGTATTTATCGATACCGTACCGAAATAAATTGGGATTTACCGATACCGAACTACAAACACCGTATTTACAGTATATACCGAACCGACTAAACCAAAAATCCGATTACACAGTCCTATTATTTCCTAAGTGTTGACTATCACGAACTTTTGTCCGGTACTTTCTCCGTCTTAGCTAATTGGACATATTTTTTAAATGATTTTATTCATAAATATAGAACGTATTTTATGTTTCAATATAAGACTAGTGTGATGTTTTCTTTATACCCCTAATAAATATATAATTTTATTTGTTATTCTCTACATACATGTATTAAACATAGTGCTTAGAGATAATAATTAAGGGTAATCTAGTTATTTTTATTATCTTTTTAGTTTATGTGCCAAGAGAAAATACGTCTTATAAATTTGGATGAAAGAAGTATCTTTTAAGCAAACCCTCGGGGACTTGGCAATCAGTGGTAGAGAGATGTATGTGTGTCTTGACTTTTCTAATTATATGCTAACGTGGCCAGCTATTTTGCCTGCTAAAATTATATTTGTTTTTGAGCTGTATATATGCAATCTAGAATTGTAGATATATAGAAAAAATTTGAAGAGAACTTTTTGCCCAAGCCATGCAGATATGCAGTGCATACTTTTTGTAGGTTGAATATTGACTCTTCAGCTTTGATGGTTTGTTCAGCTAGTGGATTGACTCTTCTGCTTCGTGCCGTATAATTTTCGATGTTCGGTGCCGCTCGGTTAGGCTAAAATAAGCTAGTTTATAACTAAAATTACACTATAGTTAGTTGAAATTACATTATAGTTGATAGTGGTTTATTTAGCGTTACTAAATTAAAAAAATTAAAAATAGAAAAAATAGATTAGCCCACCACGGACAATGTAAACGAATACGAAAAAAAGCAAAAAAGCTGAAAAAAAAGCCAGCTGCTACATGATTTTGATATGCTACCTAACATCCATGCTGACAACAAAAATAGGACAACACATACAACCATATTATTGGAGGCATATTAATAACCATTAGAAACTATTGGTTGTATATGAAGCAAACTCTATTTATTTCATACATACCACTTCATATTATGCCACTTGTGTCCATGAACCAAAACATGGGCCGAACGAGCAAGGACCTACTACTAGACGGACGAAACTCCAGAACCCAGAGCCAAACACAACTTGAGTGCCAGCAGCCTTCTAAGCATTCTATTCTAGTTCTCGAGTTGGCCTCTACCATTTGCGTTCCCATCCTTGGGTATATTTATTAAAAATTGTTTCTAAACTTTTCTCAACAATGTACATAATTTTTAAAACACATTAAATAATGAATAGATATTACTTATCTCTTCATATACTTATTTATATTAGTTTCTGTTTCTGATTTTTACTTGAAGAAGTCTGAAGGCAATATGAGCACTTTGTTTTCTGAAGTAGCTTTCTCACTCTTCTCGCTTGTGCCTCACTTCAGAGATATCACACACCCATTACTCTCACTCTGTCTCACGCATGCATACATTTCTCATCTTCTCCGATGCTCATTTGTTCCTCTGAAAACCACTTCTTTAATCACTACTTATTTATTTTTAATTAGAATCTATCGATCATAACAAAAAAAATTATCAACCATATGAACAGGCCATAAGACTAGGACCACGTAATACACACGACAATTTCCAATGCGTTCTAGATCTAGCTAGGAAACAAAAAGTTCTTGTCTGTCCTTTTTACGTGAGACTCGTCAACAGCCGGAACTAGGATGTCTTCTCCGTGTTAATTTCTCACTGGCAATTGAAGTTTCCCGGCAGCCAGCGGCTCAGGTCTAGCTCACCAATTTGGGAGACAAAACACCCCAACAGGCGTACGTCACAGTCGACACGTTCCGCGTACGTACGAACGTACTTGTGAAAAGTAAATTGCAACCCAAGTCGTTCTTCGTCGTTGAATTGCAAGGAGTCCATGCCAGTTTACTGTTCTAACTGCCAACGTGTCAGGTTTTCGTCAAAGGGTTCAGATCCGACAGCCGACGCGACGATCGAGATGCTATTTTATACTGTTGCTTATGATTTATGTGTTAAAATTTTTAAATTCTAATTGTTCACGAGAGACAGATACAGAAAAATAGTCATATGTGATTTTAGTCGTACAACTAAACTTAGTATACTTTTTACTACAATCTTCTGTTGATCTCGCCTTAAAAACACACCGTTTTAATGCTAGTTACTGTATCATAAGCTATACGCTACAAGCCATAAGTGAAAAAGAACTTAGCCAAGATATGTTCATATTGGTTGCAGTTGATGATTTTTGACCGTGGTTGATGATTTTTGGTTTATAATAAATAGTAATGGCCGAAAAAAATGTTTTTTGAAGGAACGTGCGAGTGGTGAGAAAGTGAAGGAGAAATACGAGACTGGAGCGAGAGAAATAGATTGTGTGATACGTCTAAAACCTCTTATTTTATCTCCAGAGCAAGAGAAGTAGTATAGCCACTTCGAAAAATTTGGTATTTATATTATCTTTTATTTTTTTTCAAATATAATCTCGAAACCAGTATAAACAGCTCATGAAAGATACGTAGCTAGAGAATTTTTCACTGATGAATGAATTAAATGTTAAACAAATTAACGTAGTGACTGACGAACACCAATGGAAAAAAAAACCCGCACACGCGCGATGCAGACTTGCACGACAGTGACAGGAGGAGTACAACGATAAATAGAAAGGCATCTCACGTTAATTATGCATCTCAAGGTTTCGTCTTTCATGAACGCAGCGAGTAAACGTGTCATCGAGGCTTCTGCATGCATGGAGGTCATTAGTGCGACACCGAGCGCCGACGCCGGCAAGGGCAAGGTGGTGGTGGTGATGGGCGCCACGGCCACCGGCAAGTCCAAGCTGGCCATTGACCTCGCGCTGCGGTTCGGCGGCGAGGTCGTCAACTCCGACAAGATCCAGGTCCACGACGGCCTCGACGTCGTCACCAACAAGGTCACCGCCGACGAGAGTGCCGGCGTGCCACACCACCTCATCGGCGGGGTGCACCCCGACGCCGACTACACCGCCGCGGACTTCCACCGCGACGCCACGCGGGCCGTGGAGTCCGTCATCGCGAGGGGCCGCGTGCCGATCATCGCCGGGGGCTCGAACAGGTACCTCGAGGCGCTGCTGGACGGCGAGCCGGGCTTCCGCCGGAGGTACGACTGCTGCTTCATCTGGGTGGACGCCGACCTGCCGGTGTTGCACCGGTACGTCCGCGACCGCGTTGACCGCATGGTGGAGCAAGGGCTCGTTGGCGAGGTACGGGAACTCTTCCGGCCGAACGCGGACTACTCCCGGGGGATCCGGAGGTCCATAGGCGTGCCGGAGATGGACACCTACTTCGGGCTGGAGGCCGCGGGGGCGCTGGACGGAGACGACGAGCTGCGCGCTCGGCTCCTCGCGGCGGCCGTCGACGAGATCAAGGCGAACACGTGCAGGTTGGCGTGCTGCCAGCTACAGAAGATCCACCGGCTCCGCGGCATCCCCGGCTGGAGCCTCCGCCGCCTCGACGTCACCAGGGTTCTCACGCTGAAGGTCGGCAAGGTGAAGGACGCCGGCGCAGAGCTCGCCTCGTGGCAGGTGGACGTCTTCGGGCCCGCCGCGAGCGCCGTCGAGATGTTTCTGGGCAGAAAGATGGCCCATGGCGGTAGGGACGAGAAGGGGCTTGGCGCGGCAGCGAAGGAGGTAGTCGTGGCCGGTGCCGGCGCAGCGGCGGAGTCTTGTGGTCAGCAGCTAGTGGAGACGACGTCGTCTCGATCTGGCCGTGGGTTTCATGCAATGGAGGCGGCCGCGGCGGTTTGAGTTGTGAATGTGATTTAAGGCTCACGCAGACTAAAGTACACAGAGTCGTCCAACTAAAGTGAGCCAGCTTGCGACCATTTAATTAATTTTTTTCATTTTTTTGGCGTGTATCCATTAAATAGATTTGTTATGACTTACGACTGTAATGATAAAATGGATCTAAATTTGCTACAAGTTGCCTGATTTGTTCTTATCAACAAGTCACATTTTTCACTATTGGAACCGCATCATGATTCATGTGACTTTACATCCTGGCTCCTGGGCAGCAGATTTGACAACAGGAGTGTAGCTCTTTAACTCAAACGACATTACTTTTGTTGTTAAGGGCATCTCGACATCGAGGGCGGTTCCGAAGACAGTGCCCACACCGATCGTGGCCGGGGCCGCGGGCGAGGGCGAGGCCGGGGTCGTGACGACAGACCCTGTGCGAAACAAGAAGACCAGCTCTACGGTCTGTGGTGCGAGGTGCATGGCCAGTGTGGCCACAACACGCAGATGTGCACCATCGCGGCGCTCCGGCAGAGCGTCGCCAAGGACGAACCACAGGCGGAGCCTTTGTCATGGCCCACGTGCAGCATCCCGGGAGGGCCTGCGGTTCAAGCCCGTCGCGGCCCCAAGAGGACCCCTTGCGGATTAAAGCCCACGGGCAGTAGCCGCAGGAGGGCCCCCTGCGGATTCAAGCTCACGTACAGCAACCCCAAGAAGGCCCCTGGCGAATCCAGGTCCCGAAGGGAGGTCAGCGCCAGGTTATAAACGTTATTACCGGGGGCTCTTCATTGGAGTTCTCCTCGGCGCGGCAACAGAAGGCCTACGCATGGAGGCTACACCATGTGGCAGCATACCCAGCGCAGGCATCGCCGGAGTGGGCCCAGCACAAAATCACCTTCACGCTGGCGGCGTGCAGGCGTCGGTTCCTCACGGGATCCCACGGTCATCCAGGTCGCCATCGCGGGGAGCGATGTCAAATGCGTCTTGGTCGACGGAGGTAGCTCTGCGAACATCTTGTTCGCAGCGGCCTTCGACCAGATGGGGATCCCCCGAAGTCGCCTGGGTCCCTCGGGAATCCCACTGCAGGGCTTCGGGGGTCAGCCGCTGAAGGAGCTGGGCCAGATATGCCTCCAAGTCTCTTTTGGCCAAGGTGACAATGCAAGGAGCGAGGACATCACCTTCGACATCGTCAACATCCCGTACCCGTACAATGCCATACTGGGGCGCCCAACCCTCAACTCCTTCGGGGCGGTCCTGCACCTTGGCTTCTTATGCATAAAGCTCCCGGGCCCGCAAGGTATCATCACCACCCTCGGTGACCAGGACCTCGCTCGGCGCATAGAGCTTGGGGCGCGAGGGGCGCACCGCAAGGCCCAACCAGAAGCATCCTGAAAAGACCACGCGAGGACTCCCAACGACCTCAAGAAGCATTTCGTGGGCCCTTCCGTGTTGGTCGTTCTAGCACCAAAGGCTCGGCCCAGCACCAAAAGCTCCTCGCTTCCCCCCTGTCGTCATAGCAATAGCGGCCACCACCTTTGTCTTCGAGCGATCAACAGTTAGTACATTCTTTTGTAGTCGCTCGCCCGTGCAAACGGGACATTAATAAAGTCCATTCGTTTGTGAAACGTGTCTCATTTTTTCTTACCACGCGCGGAGGAATGCCTCCGCGTGCACTCTTCATGAGTATAAAATAAGACATGCGGTCTCCGCGCGCACTCTTCGTGAGTATAAAATAAGAGACGCGGTCTCCGTGTGCACTCTTCGTGAGTATAAAATAAGACACACAGTCTCCGCGCGCACTCTTCGTGAGTATAAAATAAGATACGCGGGGGACGCCTCCGCGCGTACTCTATGGAGTATAAATAGACGTAGCGGAGGCAAGCCTCCGCGCGCACTCTACGAAGTATAAATAAGACGCCGTGGAGGCAAGCCTCCGCGCGCACTCCACGCAGTGTAAATAAGATGCAGCGGGGGCACGCCCCCACGCGCACTCCATGGAGTTTAAATAAGACGCAGCGGGGGCACGCCCCCGCGCGCACTCCACGGAGTATAAGACACGCAGTTTCCGCACATTCCGGAGCATAGGCAAAAGGTGAGCGTCTACTTCGGCTAGTCACCGGCTCTGCGGCCACCGCTAAGTCCTACGAGTTCCTACGGGGCAAGCGCGGTCGTGAAAAGAGACAGGGACACGTGCTCCGGCCCAAGCCTTTGTTATATTCGTAAAAGAATATTTATAGGAGCAGTCGGCAACCACATTTGCGAAGAGCTAATGTATGCAGACGCACTCGGGAGTTTAGGGTGCTTACTCGCCCGGCTCCACCTTAATATACTCTCGTGTCGAGGTCTCACCCGTTGAAGCCCGAGCTGCCCAAAAGTTCAGCGAGTCCTCAGCCCACCCCCAATGCCAAAGACGCTGTCGGGTCACGACGTCCAAGACTGGCAACCGGTCCCTATCAAGTAGCTGCCCAGGGCAAAACAGCGCAGGCGATCAGACACAAGCAATTTTCGCTTTACTCAGAAAAGGCGGGTAGCCGTCGATCGCCAGCTTACAAAAAAAGAAAAGACCCCAGCTTCACACCTGTGGGTTTGCGCCGGCGCCGCCGCCCTCGTCACGCCATGGAACCTTGTCGATCCATCGGCCCAAGTTCCCTTCACAACGTAGGGACCGTCGTAGCTCTAATGTACTCCCAGATCCGCTCATGAAAGGCCCAGGCAGCGCGCCGAGCGGCGCGCATGGCGCCCGACATCACCACAGCTCGTGGCATCTCCAATGGGGTCATCCAGCTTGTCGGCGTCTTGTGACCTCGATGTTAAAGTAGCCCAAAGGCTATGCACGAGGTCACGAAAGAGCAGTGGTTACCGAAGGACTTGGTGGCGCTGAGAGCGAGGTTGCAGGCCTCCCCGATTCGATGAATCGCCCGCGGTAGGTCTTCGGGACCAGAGGCGCGAGGTGGCACACCGACGGAGAGGTCTTCGAGGGCGCCTTCCAGAGCCAGCATGGCATCCCACGCCACCACCGAGGCATCGTCCAGCGCTCGGTCTTTCTCCCCAAGTGACGCGGTGAGATGGCCTTTCTCCTCCTCCAGCGCGGCGATATGCCGGAGCAAGCCGTCAAGCTCCTCGGCGGTCGTGCGATGTGCCTCCGTCGCGAGTGCCCGAGCGTCTGAAATTGCCTTCGCGCCCTCCATCTCCAGCAGCCGGATACGATTGTTCTTGATAGAGTGGGCCTCTTCGGTCCTCTAGTGCCCCCTCTCACGGGCGTGGTCCGCTTGCAGCGCTCGAGCAAGCGCGAAGGTCTGCACAATGCAGTCGTTACCAAACTCTCAAACGACGGCGCACATCATCAAAATCAAGCACTCACCCTTATCTCCGATGCTGCTAGCGCACCTTCCAGGAGCTCCGACCAGCACGTCAGCAGCGCCCAGTGATCCAAGTTGGCAACCGCACTGTCCGCGGTCCCTTGCCACGCCCACAGCATCTTCGGCCGGTGGACAAAGTCCTCCAAGCTTGGCCGTGTGGCTCCCGTGGTGACAATCTCGAGGGTGTCGACTGTCGACGCCACTCGCGCGATGTCCCCACCCCTTGAGGGTTGTTCACGACCGGGGGACCGCGATTCTGCTAATAGAAGGTACTGGTCATAAAGCTCCAGGAAGGCCCCGCGGGATGGTACGAAGGAAGCCAAGCCTACCTTCGGCGTCAGCCGACGGGGTCCGTTGGGGTGTCACCTCGGGCTCTGTTCGTAGTGCCTAGCTGTAAATAACAAACCGTAGCGCCTCCGACTCCTCCGGGTGTGGCTCCGTCTCATCACTGGTAGGTAGGCGCACCTCACGGCGGTCTGACAACTTCCCCTCGTGCAACAAACTTTGGATCGTCTCCTCCGTCACGAGAGTCAGGCGCAACACACAGGAGCAAGGACCTTCTATCTTCTCTTCCGCCAACCACGACTTGTCCACCACCCTTCTAGCACGTACTCCACCTCGATCGGTGGCGACCGCCGGGATGAGGAGCTACCGCCGGCACGATGAGCACGTTCTTCGCCACGGTCCATTGTTCTCCGGGAGCCAGATGGCGATGGGTACAATGCGGTAGAAAAGGGGACAAGAGCACAGAGCGCAAGAGAGCAAGGGGGCAGAAGGTATGTGAAGCAGAATGTCAGTGCGGTGCCAAAATGGGTATATAAAGCCCCTTCACCTGCCACGCAGTCGGTAAGCACAACCGACGAAAGCCGAACTACTCGCCTCCCCCATGATCGAGAAGCGCAATCGGCGGAAGCCAAACCGCTCGCCTCCCCCACGATCGAGAAGCGTAACCGGTGGAAGCCGAGGGGGCACGACCGCCCACGCACACGATCGCGGTTGTGACCATCTGCCCATGCACAATGAGCCAATCCCGCAATACCATGCCGTGCGACAGTCTGATAACGCACGACGCGCTAATCGTGTCCTGCCACGCGTCCGTCCCCTCGAGAATGAATGCATGACTGCGGTCGTGCGGACGCGCGGTGATACAGGGTCGCCCGATCTTCTCGACATAGGATGGATACTCACGAGAGTCTTGATGAATCGTAATGATCCTCCAATGCCAATGCAAGGGACGAACACTCTTTAATCCGACAAAACACACTCGTGTTGATTTCGCCGACCACCAAGCGAAGATCTATCGTGCACCCAATTCCCAACGGACAGGCTGAACGATCTTCATTGAAGAAAATCACTTCAAATTCCCCATGGAACTTCGGTAGCAATGCTAAACTCGAACAAACTTTAGTAGATTCATTATTCTCAAACGTGGTTTCCTTACAATGGAGGTCTCACCCTCAATATATAGTTCCCTCTCCACCTCATGGCTGGCCAAGAGGTCCAAAACCAACTCCAACTCATCCCTACATATATTTGGAAACAAACTCACACATGGTGGAATCACACAGCTCGCTCTTTTTAACACTCTCACTCAATTTGGCTATGTGGCTCTCATTCTCACATAGATTTTGATGTATCTCAATTGTTGTATGTATCATTGGGGCAGCATAAGATGACTCCTTTACCGAAGGGAAAGTCCCATGCTCGGTCATCTTCTCATGTGTCACACTAGTGGAATCATAAGAGCTGAAGTATGGACATAGATTGAACCGTGATGTACATTTCTCCGTAAGTCTCTTCTCCTGCATAATAGCATAATTCACAAGATCATGCATGCTACTAAAATATTTATGTTGAAGTGCAGCGGCGATCTCAGAATTCAACCCTCCCCTAAAGTATGCCTTCTCCCTTGATGGACTAGTGACACCGCGACGCATCGCATCTTGCGTTCAAAATAGTAATCTTGGACAGTATTACTCCCTTGTGTGATATTCTCCAGATGGTGAAGCAATTCCTGCGCATAATAGGATGGCACAAACTTACTTCTCATAAACGCCTTCAAATCTAACCAAGATTTAATGAGTTGTTTTCTAATTAGTTGTTGCCACCAACTATAAGCATAGTCTTCAAACTCCCTTGTGGCACGCATCACCTTTTGGTCTTTGGAAAGTTTCTGAAATCTAAACACTTTCTCCATTTGCCATTCCCACTCAAGATACTCCTCGGGATCATCACTGCCATAGAAAGGAACAAAGCTATCTTTTTGTTGTTGTGGATGAAGTGCTTGCATAATATCATTCACGATATTTTTGTGTAACACCTTCGTTTGTTGATTGAATTCAATATGGAAATCATGCATATCCGTCTTAAGTTGTACGTGCTTAGCAGTGGTGCCTGATTGGAGCTCTTGTTGCAATGTACTTCTCAATGCCTGATGTTTAAAGTGAGTCACCGGGGCATTAAGATTAACTTCATTCTCATCACCATAATTGTCTTCTCCAGCTGACATGGTTAAATTGTTCAAAGACAACACAAAGCAATAACAAGGTATATGGATGATTAGTATAAATCACTCGATCTCACTCTTTTCTCTCACAAGTAAAGTTTCACCTTTCACTGGTGGCTATAATAACAAGTGATGATCAAGCGGATTTAAAAGTGACTCACAATTGCACGGCAAAGGATATTTTGTGGAGCATGGTTAGGAAGTTTTACCCTACACGATCTGATTTCTCGATGTTGTAAAATTAAGTAATAATCCAAGGTAGAAAGCATTGCCTATGTGCTGATCTAAAAGATTTAAGTGAAGTATATTAACACACACGCAAAGATCAACGTAACTCGATGCAAACAAAGGAATGAGCTAACTAGAGGCAATATGAAATTAAAGATTAGATAGCTCATTTTGCACCAAGTACTAGGAGAGACGCTAGCCAATTGCAATGATATGAATGTAGGGCATAAGATTGCTCAAAGGAATTAAATACACAAGCTGAAATTATATATTAGAATTAGCCAACCCCAATTTGGCCAATGCTCACTTTCCCTTTTTTTTGCTATCTTTTTTCTTCTTCTTCTTCTTCTTCTTTTTTCAAGGGCCGAGGTTTAATTGTCTCTTTGATTTTGCATAGGTCACAAATATTCAGCAAGATGTAGAATACTCAAGAGCAGCCCTAGATGCAATATTCAACAGCTAGTCTCAATTGATGAAAAAAATATCGATTTTTTTTAGATGCGATCTTGTTCACGCATTGTAGCGATCGGATTTTTTTTTGAATTTTGGATTGGACACAAAGATTAAGCTACGCAAGTAAACACTAACGATCAGCACGTAAATAAAATTTCTAATGGATCAAGACATAATAAAACTCACGAAAATAGCAGATGCGTAACTAGGGTTTGGATTTTTTTTGTGTGTTTTTGGTTTATGGACTATAGGACAGTAAGTAATTAACTGAAAATTGAAGGGATAAGATCCTACCGAGTAAACCGCGCTCTGATACCAAGATGATACGGGTGCTTTGATCTTCTCGACGTAGGATGGATACTCACGGGAGTCTTGATGAATCGTAATGATCCTCCAATGCCAATGCAAGGGACGAACACTCTTTAATCCGACAAAACACACTCGTGATTTCGCCGACCACCAAGCGAAGATCTATCGTGCACCCAATTCCCAACGGAAAGGCTGAACGATCTTCATTGAAGAAAATCACTCCAAATTCCCCATGGAACTTCGGTAGCAATGCTAAACTCGAACAAACTTTAGTAGATTCATTATTCTCAAACGTGGTCTCCTTACAATGGAGGTCTCACCCTCAATATATAGTTCCCTCTCCACCTCATGGCTGGCCAAGAGGTCCAAAACCAACTCCAACTCATCCCTACATGTATTTGGAAACAAACTCACAGAAAAGGAAAAACCTAAAATTAAGCCGTCATAATGTTTCGGTCATAACTTTTAATCCGTGACGAATTTGAAGGTAGGGCCAGATCCATTGCGTAGCCCTTGAAATTATATTTCCAACGAGTACAAAAACACCTGAATCGGACTCTGTTTGTGAAAGTTATGACATTTTTAGTAATACATAAAATAATACCTAACAATACATAAAATAATAGCATGAGGTAGTATTCCAAGTTCATTATCAATTAAAAGAAACTCCTTAAGAAACAAATTTACCTGACAATATTTAATGTGGCTCAATACTTCTTTCCAATGAAATAATGTATTCGCCTGAAAAGTGCTAAGCATGTGCGTATCCGCATCAAAGGGTAAATAATCATACTGAGTAAACCGCGCTCCAATACCAAGATGATATGGGGTTGCCTAATCTTCTCGACATAGGATTAAGATACCCACGTGGATTTAAAGAACCATAGTGATCCTCTGTTGCCAATGCAAGAGTTAGCACTCTATAATTCGCCCAATCACACATGCTGAACTTCACAACCACTAGATGAAGTTCTATCGCGCTCCCAATTCCCAGCGGAAAGGTTGAACGATTTTGATTTTGACGAACTCCCAATTCTTCCCTCAAGTTGGTTCGGCCAACAGAAAGAACAAGAGTAATCTATTATCAAAAGTGGTCCGAAGAACAATAGAGGGGGCTGGCGGCTACTTAAAGCCATCCCTAACCTCACGCGCGCACACATTTGGGCCTAAGGCTGAGTTCAATCTGGTTTACGAATCCTAAAGCAATTCGGAGTTGAACACTAACTAATTACATGGCTGAATTAAAAAATCTCAGCACATCATTGGCACGTAGGCCCACAAACTCCTCAATTGGTGTATGGGCCTCTTCTTCAAGTCTTGGCTGCGTAGAGCTTCCCTCCTTTTGACATGTGACATCATTTGCATTATGTAGTATACTATTCTCATCTAAAGCAATAGGGAATTCTCTAAGAAACAAAAGCACTTGTTGTTACTACAGCTTAGCTCCTGCTCTTGTCATAGGACCTGTTGGAGCCTCATCACTAGCTTTATCATACAACCTTGAAGTGGAACGTGAATGCGTAGTAGAGATGTCCTCATTAGGGAGGCTCCTCGAGAGTTGGGGAGTTCACGCAATGGGTTTAGTCGAACGCACCTGACTTGGAGATGTGGTCTCTGCTACACGACACTGGTGGAGCAAGGTATGGAATCATGACAACTAACATGTCTGAGGTGCACAACGGTGTCCTAAAGGGAGTCAGATCCCTACCTATCACGGCAGTCGTGGTGGAGAGTTGGAACCGTTCGGTGGGGTACTGTGTTAATAGAGCCATAATGGCGAAGAAACATTTGGACGGAGGCAAATAATTCTCTGAGGTAATGCAAGCGTACATGGACAAGAAAATGGAGAAGACTCGTTCCCATATTGCTCATACCATGGATAGCATAAGGAAGAAGTTTGAGGTTCGCCTCAAACAGAAGTACATGATGGGTCACACTAAAGGGATCGCAAGCAGGTATGCACGATTGATGAGAGAGCATCTTGCACCTGCAATAAGCCGCAGCTTCTACACATGCCATGCTCCCATGTGTATGCGGCATGCCCAATATAGCACCAAGCGTCGACGCATTACATCTCAAAGTACTACGACATGCAGCACCTGTGTAAAACTTGAAGTACGGAGTTCCATTCATACGGGCTGGACATGTACTACAGGGACCTATGGCTAGGGCAGATGAAGTGGGCGATGAGGACATAACCCCTATGGATATAACCATATTTGCTATGCTTGTTATTCCAATTGCAAGAGCTCGTACGCATTACTTAAATTATCAGGTGAGCTCGTTTCAAGGAGGTTTTACTTTGCTTGATAAAGTACTTATGATATTACATAATGAGAGTTTGTTGCGTTTGTTGTCATGTACCAAGATTTATGATCAAGATCATGCAATACGTGAGGCTGCACATATATTAAAACCGAGGACGGTTTTCTTGCAAGAAGGGGAGGATGATGTGACCACGCCATAAACACATATGACCATAGCACCCAATATCAAGATTGAACTAAAGGTGAATTCGTTTCTACAACTTCAACATATTTTAAATGAGAATATGATGCTACCTAATGATAAAAATATATATATTATAGCCCCCATCAGTTGGTATCAGAGCTTCAGTTCACCACTAGGAATTTTTTGTATCCCTAGTTAGTAGATTGGTTTTTATTTCCTATAGTGCAGAAAATATTGCCCCACAAAAAGAGTTAATTTCCGCTGTCCAAACCTCGTTGTGCCTTTCAATCTGTTAGTTTTGGTTTGCTAAATTGAATTTGTGTCCGTCTTAGCATTGTCCAGTTGCTGGTCATATCTTTGTTCCTATAAAAAAAATCCAAACAAAAATTTTCCCCACCCCAAATCCTAATGCCAATTCGGCTGATTTCACCTTCCTCTGCAGCCGCCACCACAAACACCATATCTTTTGATTCCGAGATCCTTTTTAAGTGAAACCACTGCCATTTGATAGATAACTTCCTTATCCATCTGTCCCTAAAAATTCGCTTCATTCCAATATGGCAGTTAAATGATATCTGTGGTGAAAGTTGACCCAAATTTCTGAAATGAATCTGCAACATTCGGCACTTGTGATTTTTTGCGAATTTTTCAGTCGGTTTTCAGAACTTTGTCCCAAAACAAAAGCTGTAGAAAAAGACGTCAGGAAACAGATAAAAAACCTTTGAAAAAAGGCAACCGATAAAAAGTTGTGGTCAAAATACCGACGTACTATCCAGAGGACAGAAATCTTCATTTTTATATTTGGGTCAATCCTTGTGTTCTTCAATTCCAAATTGCATTCTACTGAATTATCTTGTGTCTATCACTCATATGCTTTGTCATACACTTATTTAGTGATACGGATACGCACATGCTTAGCACTTTTCATGTGAATACATTATTTCATTGCAAAGAAGTATTGAGCCGCATAAAATATTGTCAGGTGAATTTGTTTCTTAAGGAGTTTCTTTTAATTGAAGATGAACTTGGAATACTACCTCATGCTATTATTTTATGTATTCTTACGTATGATTCATGTGAATACTTGGGAGAGCAAAAGGGAGGAGCACAAGGACTTAAACTACAAGTTTTGGATAAGATTTTCAAGCCAAATTCAGACCTCCCACGTGCTCAATCCAATTCAAACTCGGATTCAACTCAGAATTCAATTCGGATTCAGTTCGGGACAGCTTGACAGGCAGTTACTAAAAAGGCCATAACTTTCACAAACGGAGTCCGATTCAGGTGTTCTTGTACTCGCTGGAAAGATAATTTCAAGGGCTACGCAATGGATCTAGTCCCTCTTTCAAATTCATCACGGATTAAAAGTTATGACCAAAACATTGTGACGGTTTAATTTTTAGTTTTTCCTTTTGTGTGAGTTTGTTTCCAAATACATGTACGGATGAGTTGGAGTTGGTTTAGGACCTCTTGGCTAGCTATGAGGTGGAGAGGGAACTATATATTGAGGGTTAGACCCCCATTGTAAGGGGACCACATTTGAGAATAATGAATCTAGTAAGGTTTGTTCGAGTTTAGCATTGCTACCGAAGTTCCATAGGGAATTAGGAGTGATTTTCTTCAATCAAGATCGTTCAGCCTTTCCGTTGGGAATTTGGGTGCACGATAGATCTTCGCTTGGTGGTTAGCGAAATCAATACGAGTGTGTTTTGGCGGATTAAAGAGTGTTCGTCCCTTGCATTGGCATTGGAGGATCATTACGATTCATCAAGACTCCTGTGAGTATCCATCTTACGTCGAGAAGATCGGGCGACCCGTATCATAGGCTAAGTGCTAGATACGAACTATAATTCAATTCTATGCAATTTCTGAAATTAATTGATTGTTTTCCTTTGCAACAAAATACATAGCCTATCGAAGCTCCACTTCTCAACTAACCGAACATGTCTTGCTGTACCGGCAATCGCTATACCAATCACCTAAGTCAGGTTTATCACGAACCAGCCACCGGTTGCACCACCTGTTTGCTTTGGTAAGAACTTGTAAGAATTTGGTAAGAGCTTGAGAGATGCGTTTAGTTGATTTGAGCCTCCATATCCTAGTAGTTGATAGGAACATATACTTGTGATTTATTTTCTTGTTTTCTACTAACCATGGCAGGTTCACGGAATGATTATGAGATAGATACACATCTTTTTCGAGCCATTGACCGGGGGCTCACAAACATTCACGAGGAAGAGGCACGCTTGAGACAAGTTTCTTCACCATGGGAGGTATATGATCGTGATAGTATGCCCGGTAAAACTAAAATCACTTTGCCATCCTTTGCTGGTGAATTTGATCCTGATGCCTATATTGACTGGGAGATAGCACTAGATAAAGAATTTGAATGTTATGATTGGTCTGATAGGCAAAAGATTAGAGCTGCCACTAGTGCTTTTATTGATTATGCAATACTTTGGTGGGAGTATTTTGGTAGACATGGTCAAGTGCCTCAAACTTGTAATGCATTAAAGAAACTTTTAAGAGATCAATTTGTTCCTAAATATCATGCTGATTATTTGCTAGCTAGATTGCAATGTTTAAAACAACGAAGTAGAACTGTAAGAGAATATTATCATGAATTAAAAACTCGTTTGTTGTGTTGTGGCTTAGAGGAACATGCTGAAGCTACAGAGAATAGATTCTTACGTGGGCTTAATAAAGAAATTCAGGATCTTCTTATTCACAAAGAATATAATTCTCTCCCTCATTTGTTTATACTTGCTTGTAAGATTGAAAGTCAGATTGAGGAGAAATTAAGAGTGCTTGATGATAAGAAACATGAGAACAAATGCATGTTTGTGCCTTTTTCTGTGAGTAACAACTTGCAGGTAGTTGAGAACCATGTTAAAAAAGAGCATGAGCTGATTGAACCATCGACTCCATTGGTTGAAATCGAAGATGAGGAGATGGATGCACCTACATCATCTGAGGGGAGCCAGAAAGGTAACGATCATGGTGTTATCATCACTCACGGTGAGTATGCTTGTGACGAACTACAATTATGCACTGTTTATGCTATTTTAGAGCAAAACTTAGCGGAAAACAATTCTGACACACCCTATTTCAAGTAGAGAATTCACACTGCATTGATTTGAGTGTTGAGAATGAGTTGAGTGCACCTTGTCAAAAAATAATTGAATTGCGTGCTGTTTTGAGTGATTCATGTGATGAATTGATCGCATACAATGATCATGTGGCTTTGGTTAAATATAAAGAAGTTTTGACTAGAATTTCTCCTGGTAATTCGTTGTGCTACATCATGTTGGATCTACCTATGAAATTGTCACATGCTATGGAGAAAATTTCTGAACTTGCATGTTTGAAATTATTGTTTAGTACCTACACCTCTGGGTATAAGTTTAATTTGATTGGAGATTATGGTGTAGAAAATCAATTTCTTGTATATCAAATATGCATAACTTGTGATCACATGGATGAATTGAAGTTTACTGTTTTGGACAACAATTCTTGTGTGGTGAATCTTGTTCAATATGAGAGGGAAGTAAAATTTAGTACTCATCCAATGCCTATTTGTTCATGTCTTTTTGCACCATCTAGTATGGACAATCTGAATAAAGATGATGAATTATGGAAGAACTTACAATTTTTTTCACCCTTGGTAGATAAATTTTTTATTGCTCAATTGAGATATGCTTATATGGAAGAACTTTGCTTGATTCCAAAAGTTGTAGCTATGCCCATATGTGCCACCACTGCAAGTTTACAATTTCAGAGATTTCGATTGCATAAATGCTTCACTTACATTTGCAAAACTAGTTGTAATAATTGCTGTGTGAGAAATTTTGATTTGCTCATTAACATATATGATTACTCATGGGTTAATAATACGATGAGCTTTTATGATTTCTACTATTTTATAACATTAATTATGCAAGAACGAAGAACTGTTAAAACGGATGACATATACATATACCATGCATACACCTTGGCTTCTTTGTTACCCTATTTTCAGCTTATCAAAAGCCGATGACGGCTTTGTTTGCAAGAAGGGGAGGGTGATGAGGACATAACCCCTATGGATATAACCATATTTGCTATGTTTGTTATTCCAATTGCAAGAGCTCGTACGCATTACTTAAATTATCAGGTGAGCTCGTTTCAAGGAGGTTTTACTTTATTTGATAAAGTACTTATGATATTACATAATGAGAGTTTGTTGCGTTTGTTGTCATGTATCAAGATTTATGATCAAGATCATGCAATACGTGAGGCTGCACATATATTAAAACCGAGGATGGTTTTCTTGCAAGAAGGGGAGGATGATGTGACCACGCCACAAACACATATGACCATAGCACCCAATATCAAGATTGAACTAAATGTGAATTCATTTCTTCAACTTCAACATATTTTAAATGAGAATATGATGCTACCTAATGATGAAAATATATATATTATAGCCCGACATCACTTTTGAACCAATTCAAGCAAGAGTTCAACTTGGACACGTTTCGGAATCCAATTCGGCCTCCAGATCAATTCAGATTTAGCTTGATGACCCAACTTCAAAAGTGCATAACTTTCGCATACGGAGTCCGTTTGAGGTCCACGAGTACTTGTTGGAAAGATTTTCTCGTCCTCTTTCCAATGGATCAAGCCTCATCTCCAAATTCCTTCTGTACGCATCGTAATCATCAAAAGAAGATGCTACATCACCTGTTTAGGTCAAATAAAGAGGAGAACAAGTAAACACAATGCTCATCTCGGTTGTGGTGGAACATGCACGATCGGCTGATGACGACGAGAGACACGACGGCGTGATTTGGCAACGGTGCTCCGGCAAAGCTCCGGCGAAGACAAGGGAAGCATCATGTAGAACGCACGAAGGCAAAGCCGGTGATGTGGTCAAAAGTGGCGGAATTCCACTGTAGGCAGTGCAATCGGCCGAGGAACGCTATTCGGTTGACGAGAGAAAAATGCCGATTGCGACGAGGAGGAAGGGAGGGAGGACTTGAGATTTTTTAGGATGGATGAGGATGAGAAGGGGCACCCAGTGCTCTCTTCTATAGGGGTAGAGGTGGATGGGAGAGAGAGATCAAGCGACGATGTCAAATTGGGACAACGGTTCATTTTCGCATGGGGAGGAATGGTTGGTAATGGAGGACTCTTGAAGAGAGGGAATGAATGCACTTGATTGCACAAAGAATCATGAAGGAAAACGGAGGATTGAAGAGCTCCAATGGAATGGCCATGGCGTTTGGATGCTCGCGCACAGAACGGTTGGCGACGAAGGGAGGAGAGAGAAAAATAAGGAAAGAAAAGGGAAAAAAGAAAAAAATTGAGAAAAATCTGAAAATGAAATAAATTCGAAAATTCAACAAAATTCAACTAAAATCCTTGGAAAATGAAAATATCAAATAAAATAATTTCGGATTTAATTGAAGTTTATTTTGGCCATTCAAAATATTTTTATTTTCTAAGCTTTAATTTAATCAAAATAAATTCAAACAGACTCCAAAATTTTTAAAGAGGATACAAATGGAAAGATTGAAATTTTTTGAAAAATTTAGAAATTTGAATGGGCTCAATCCGAGTTGAAACGAAGCAATACAGGCTCCTAGAAGTTTAAAACTAACAAAAAAGAAAAAGAATGATTTTCTGAATTATTTTTATACTGAAAAATCGATTTTTGGCGTCAGCGAGGAATTTGATTTTTCGGCCGAATTATTTTTGTATTGAAAAAGCGAGAATTCTTGACGTGGCGAACAGGTGACGGGCGAGACAGAGTGACATGGCTCGGCATGGCGCCACATGGTCGCCACAAGATCTAGTCTGTGAGCGCTGTGATGTGGCCTCGCTGGCCGGTGGCCTCGCACGGGACCCGAGGGCTCACCGACGCTCCGTGACGGCGGCCCACGGGGAGGAGCATAGGACAAAGAGGAGGCGACGGGGAGCTCGACGGTACCTTCGGTAGTGCTCGGCGATGACCGGAGGACGGTCAACGATGAGGATGCAGAGGCGGTGGAGTGAGGGGCGTCGATGGTGAGGGCTCTCCAATGGTGGATTCGACCGACGGAGGGGCGGGATGATCGCACAGGCCTGGCAAAGGTGAAGGCGGGGCGGCAAGTAGTGAGGAGGTCTGGAACACCTGCAATTGCTAGCCGGAGGTCAGCACGGTGGCAAGGACGGAGAAGCACGGTGTGGTGAGGTTGGGCATGGAGACGAGGTGGCGAGAGGGGAAAGGCGGCGGTGCAGGGGATCCTCGGGGGCTTTATAGGGGCGAGAGGAAGCATGAAGCTTCGGGAGCTCGCCGGAGTTATGGACGACGCAATGGCGAGTAAAGGTGAGGCATAAAGGGGATTAAAGAGGGAAAACGGCGGGTATTAGTGCGGAGGTTTTAGGGCCACTAATGGCAGCAATTGCCGGGGCCAACGGGTAGTAATGGGCGGCATTAAAGAGCTCGAGTGGGTGGCAACAATGGCGGTGGCGCGAGGAGGAAGAAGGGGAAGGAACAAGAAGACCTGATAGGTGCGGTCGGGCTGTCGGCGAGAGAGAAGAGAGGGGGAGAGAGGCGGATGGATGGATATGCGACGCGTGGTGCATGGAGCCATCGGATTGAAACGAAGGGATAAGTGACCAGGAATGGACAAGAATAAATCAGGGAAGATGGATTTGATCCAGACCGTCGCCTAAAGGATGAAGGGGTAAGTGGAATCAGGCGACCGAGACTAAAACGGGTGGGGTGGATTGAATCTGGGCCTAACACTTGTCAGCCTGGAATGCTACCAAAACTAGTAATAAGACAAGGATAAACTAAATACGTCACACAAACTTTTGGCAGAACCTCCCTTGTATAGTTGTCTACGTCAGAGGTTTTCCACAAGCAGATTTAATAGAAATAGACAACCAACATGTATTATGGTCAAGACTAAGCAAAATTGACTAAATGATACCAAGACATCCATAGATATAATATCTAGATAAAGAACCGGAGTGATGCGGATACGCACAAGCTTAGCACTTTTCAGTCAAATATATTATTTCACTGGAAAGAAGTATTGAGCCGCGTTAAATATTGTCAGGTCAATTTGTTTCTTAAAGAGTTTCTTTTAATTGATGATGAACTTGGAATACTACATCATGCTATTATTTTATGTATTCTTAGGTATGATTCATGTGAAGACTTGGGAGAGCAAAAGGGAGGAGCCCAAGGACTTAAACTACAAATTTTGGATAAGATTTTCAAGCCAAATTCGGATCTCCCACGTGCTCAATCCAATTCAAACTCGGATTCAACTCAGAATTCAACTCGGATTCGGTTCGGGACAGCCTGACAGGCAGTTACTAAAAAGGCCATAACATTCACAAACGGAGTTCGATTCAGGTGTTCTTGTACTCGTTGGAAAGATAATTTCAAGGGCTACGCAATGGATCTGGCCCCACCTTCAAATTCATCATGGATTAAAAGTTATGACTGAAACATTATGATGGCTTAATTTTAGGTTTTTCCTTTTGTGTGAGTTTCTTTCCAAATATATGTAGGGATGAGTTGGAGTTGATTTAGGACCTCTTGGCCAGCCATGAGGTGGAGAGGGAACTATATATTGAGGGTTAGACCCCCATTGTAAGGAGACCACGTTTGACAATAAAATACTCTTGCTCTTTTGATGGCCGACCCAACTTGAGGGAATTAGGAGTTTGCTGAAATCAAGATCGTTCAACCTTTCCATTGGGAATTAGGAGCGCGATGGAACTTCATCGGTGGTCGTGAAGTTCAGCACGTGTGGTTGGACAAATTATAGAGTGCTAACTCTTGCATTGGCAACGGGCGATCACTACGGTTCGTCGAATCCTCGTGAGTATCTTGATCCTACGTCGAGAAGATCGGGCGACCCCGTATCACGGAGCATCATAAAGAAATCCTAATCTTTTATTACATTTTAAGTCCAGCGAGCAATAATCATAATGGTGCTTAAAGTAAATCTTTCAACTACTATTTAATTTTCTTCCTTTCTTTCCATTGTGGGTAGATCGTGCAAGTGCATCAAGACTAATCTTTCCTTTTCCCATGCATGCCGTTCTCATAAAGGTTCCTAAAAATACAACAAACAATAAGGGTGAGTCCAACGACTCAGCAAATATAATAAATGATATTAATAGCACACATGAACAACATTCAATAAGAACCTCCAACAGTTAATTATAAACACATGCTATGCAATATGTTCAACAAGATCTTATCTCTTTCTCTTTTGTATTTTACCGGTAATGCAAAGTACGCATCCGTCGATACACACCCATGCCTGACCATCTAGTATAGGGACCAATTGCCCATACTCCGCAAGTAAGGGGACCTTTAGCCCGTCATCAATATGACGGAGATCTCAATAAATGCTTGGTCATCATATGACCAAGACTTCAATAAGCCAACATGATGCATATGTATGAAAGTCTCAATTTAATAAAAACATTCATCCACAACACTTTGCACAATAAATACTCATGAACTTCATAACTTTTAACAACCATGCACATTACTAAGTACGCCTTCATCACATTCATGAACACAATTGCTCACAATATAAATCAAATATTGACATTCTATAACATCTATTGTACCCATAATTATAGTTGCCTTAACCGCGAGAGAACGAGAGACGTGTAGAAGGTGCTGCCCCTAGGACCAGTCCACCACCTGAATAATAATTATAATATATGCTAAGATAACAGTAGTGGACCTTAGACCAAATAAAAACAATCATGAACTCGCAAAAACGTCTAATTCGGCTCCAATCCCCAAATCCTACAGGTCATCCTGCCCCCTCTATGGACAGTCAACTTCAAAAATTCATATCTATTGGTACATGAGTCCAATAAGATGTTATTAGACTTTCTGGAAAGGTAATTAAATTCTCCAACTAAACCTAGTTGGTGAACCTCCCTGTATCGGCCAACTTTTACCCGCACAAGCCAGTTTTCTAAAACATCATTTCACGCTAGGTTCTCTGGACAAAGTACTAGAAATACCATAACTTTCAGCACGAGTGTCCGAATCATGATTTCTTGAGCTTTCTGGAAAGCTGAGACAATTATCTACAACTTTGATAATACTGAGCTCCTCTGATTCTCCTGTTTTCTAATCGCCCAACCCACTTTACCAACACCTGACAGAAAACCCACAATCTGCAGAACAGTCACACTAAAAAAATCATAACATCTACTACAGAGGTCCAATGACGTGTTCTAGTACTTCACAGAAAGATGGCGACGTCCTCTATAATACTCTAGGAGACGTCCAAAACTGAATCCCCACTAAACTACCCCAAAATGACCGTCTAACAAAATCTGTCCAGGCAGACCAGAATACCGACATTGCTACAACAATTAAAATATGCATCTAACTGGAGGAAAACAGAGGTTACTCTTGACGAACCACTGAAGATCATGATGAATACCACACAATCTCTCTCTCCCTTCATTTTCCCTTCTTCCCTTCCTCTTCTTCCTCTGGGTCAAAAACACCTCGCTGCGATCGATCCCTTCCTTCGCTCGACCGGTAGCAAAGGGGATCTTCTTCACCAATAGCAGGGAGCTCAATGGAGGAGGAGGAGGTGCTGCTGGACAGGGGAGGCGCAAGAGGGAGGGGGAGGTGGCGGCACAAGGGGGAAGGAGACGAAGTTTCCAAGTGTTCAAAGACACCTTTAAGCAACAATGTGTTCATGCATTTGGTGACGAAGTTTCCAAGTTCCTTAAACTTAAAATTTTATATTCTATAATAAATAGTAACATATTTTTGAACTTTGAATTTGTGTAAGAAATAAAAGAATATATTTTTAAAATTGGCAGTGCGGGTGGACGGATTGAATTGCAGTGGTTTGAAGTGGGGATGGTCCAATTTTGCCGCAGATGAACCGTTCTCTCCCGTCCCATTCCACGGCAACCATCCATGGCAACAAATCCCCTCACCTCTCGCTCCCTCCTCGCCCCAGCCCAGCAACCCCGTCCACGGCTCCCCACCTCCGTCCGCCTCTCCCTCTCCCACCACAAGAAGCCTGCCGCCGACCCCAAGCGCCGCCGAGCCTCCGCCCCCTCCCACCCGGCCTTCTCTGCGGCCGCGCGCGGACGTGCCAAGAAGATTCCCATCCCGGACACCGGGGAGCCAACCGCCGGCGTCCGCGTCACCGACAGGGGCCTCTCCTACCTCCTCGATGGCGCGCCGTTCGAGTTCCAGTACAGCTACACGGAGGCCCCACGCGCAAGCCCCGTCTCGCTCCGCGAGGCCCCGTTCGTGCCATTCGGGCCCGAGGCTACTCCGCGCCCGTGGACCGGGAGGAAGCCGCTCCCTAAGAGCCGGAAGGAGCTGCCTGAGTTCGACTCGTTCGTGCTGCCACCGCCGGGCAAGAAGGGGGTGAAGCCTGTGCAGTCCCCGGGGCCGTTCCTCGCCGGGATGGAGCCAAGGTACCAAGCGGCGTCCCGGGAGGAGGTCCTTGGGGAGCCGCTCACCAAGGAGGAGGTCGCCAAGCTCGTCAACGGGAGCCTCAAGACCAAGCGGCAGCTCAATATCGGTGAGTTCCTTCAGCTGTGCAGGATAGTCCAATTATGCACTGCTACTTCATCAATGGCTGGTAAATCGTTGGTGGTTTGTTGCATATGGAGTATTGAATCGTGACACATGGAATGTTTATACAATAGGGAAGAAAGAAATATGAACTATGAAACCACAAAAAGGGTTGGCGAAAACAAGGGGATGGGGAAAGACATAGACGTTTTCCCTTGTCACTCACGGTGACATTTCTCTCGTGGGTTTAGTTCTTCTAATGTCCATCTAGTCAGGAGTTATATTTTGACTGGTGTTACAGCTATGGTAGTTGGACGAGTTATATTTTTGTGGTGTTACAGGCTTATAGCTATGGTAGGTGGACAAAAAGTTGAAGAAATGGCACTGTATGCTTGCGTTGGTAGCAATTTTGTCTGCTGTGTTTTCTTCCTCCTAGTCTTATTGTTTGCTGTATCTGCAGGTAGGGATGGTTTAACACACAATATGTTGGAGAACATTCATGCACATTGGAAGAGGAAGAGAGTTTGCAAGATAAAATGCAAAGGTGTATGTACAGTTGATATGGACAATGTCTGCCAGCAGCTAGAGGTATTTAGTCCCTCCCTTCTGTTCAATTAGTGGTGTTGCAACTTGTTTTTGTAAAAAAGAAGGAATATCGAAATCAATGTTAGCCATGCTATTGAGATATTTGTATTATACACACCTAGTGCAACCATCAGTCTATCATAATAACATAAAAGTAATATGGTCAGTTCTTCTGACCACATTTGTTGAGTACAGCACTGTTCAATATGTATCTTAGTCAGCTACTCACCTCTCTTTGAATTCTTGAAATGCTAGAATTTTACTCCTCGAGTTAAATTTGTAACACTTGATTTTTATTTAACAAATAACTAGTCCATGTTAAAAGAATGAATCTAAAAGTAGTCTTAGTTCCAGCTCTGCTAATTACTTACTAACTCCTTTCTGTAGTTGCACTTTTATTATCCTTTTTCTTTTCTGGAAGGTGGTTGTTTGTTGATTACTTTTCTGATAGCTTCATCTCATACTTGAGCAGGAAAAAGTTGGAGGCAAAGTAATTCACCGCCAGGGGGGTGTTATATTTCTTTTTCGTGGTAGAAACTACAATTACAGGACTCGCCCAAGTTTTCCACTTATGCTCTGGAAACCTGCTGCACCAGTGTATCCTCGCCTGGTTAAAAAGGTCCCAGATGGCTTAACTCCAGATGAGGCAACAGAAATGCGCAAGAGAGGATGCCAATTACCACCAATTTGCAAACTTGGTAAAACTGTTTGTTTTTGTGTAATAGTTGCTTTGAACTGTATTTTATACTTTGTGGACTCAGGAGATTATATAGTAAAAAGAAATTAAAGCCAAATAAGCAGAAGATGATGCATGACATACAAATGTAGCAGTCAATTACTGTGCTAAATTTATTCATTGTTGAATTGTTGAACATATTTTAACAATGAGAATTTCTGAAACAAGGTCTGAGCAGTTAACTTCACAAAATTGTGTGGTTGTTTCATCAAGCCAGTTAGTGCATTGCTCCTTTGTATTTTCTTGGTTTTTTGTGCTTCATTTGTTAATGAAAGATTAAACATAAGCCCAACCCACACTAAACTCCTTGGCTTTCATACTTATTTTGCCTAAACAGGTTAACTTGGTATGTTTGGTTTCGTCCTAGAGGCTTTTACACTTCACCAACTAGCCATACGGCAACAAACTAGCTGAGTGGTGTATCTCAAAACTGTCCTATTTGCTACAGCTTCAGATTTTAGAATTTTGGGTGAAATTTCACATTTGAAACTCAGTGAAAAAGATATTTGAGAGGCTGATATGAAATATGAACCAGTTACCGTAATTAATATGGCAGAAACTTTTGCCATAAGGAGAGAAAGCAACTATAGTTAGATAAAATCATGTTCCAGCTTCTCTAAATTTCCTTATAGCGTTGCTTATCGTATGTCCACATACAACATTTCAAACTGTACATTGTATCATTCAGTGATTGTGCCATTTCCTTTTGCTCTTTCCACATTCCTTATTCTTTCAATTTTGTAAAGGGAAAAATGGTGTTTATGTTAACCTTGTGGTGCAAGTTAGAGAAGCATTTGAAGCATGTGATCTTGTCCGGGTTGATTGCTCAGGTCTCAACAGAAGTGATTGCAGAAAAATTGGAGCTAAACTAAAGGTCTGATTAATCTCTCAGAAAAAAATGTTTTGTTACATAGTTGTTTTGTTCAAAAATTGATTAACTCTGACCTTTGCAGGATCTAGTTCCCTGTATCTTACTGTCTTTTGAGTTTGAACATATACTAATGTGGAGAGGAAATGATTGGAAATCATCTCTTCCTCCGTCAGAAGAAAATAATTTTGAAGTGGCAAGTGACCAACAACTGTTCACTGGAAAAGAACTTCTGAATAACAAGGTTATGGATTCAGGAACTGCTCTGACCCCTATTGAGCTGGTCAATAGTGCAACGTCTCTTGAGAACTGCAGCTTGCGTGAAGGTGAAGAAAAACTGAAAGATTCCTTGAATCCTAATCTTGCCAATGATATGATGCTGAGCACTTCATCTGCAGGCCCTGGATTGTGTAATACTGAGGGTGTAGCTGGAACTGAGCCCTCATCTGCCACTCCATTAGAATTTTCTCCTTTAAATCCAGTGAGTTATTTTGTAGATCCGTCTCGTAAGTCAGCATTATGTTGCCAAAGCATCCCATCAGACAAGAGTGAAAATGAAGAGCCGGTTGAGGGGTCTCGTGATGAGTGTGGAAGATCTGAACAATCTCCAGATGAACTGGAAGGTTTCCCTCATCTAATGAGCAGCAGTGATGAGATTAATGAATTGGAGACTATGAGGAGAAACAATGAAGATATAAAAGGCAGGGATGGTGTAAAGAGTGATTCTCCAGTGTCTTCCTATATGGAGGGAGTGTTACTTCTTTTAAAGCAGGCCATTGACAGTGGTAGGGCACTTGTTCTGGATGAAAATGAGTTTGTTCATGCTGATGTGGTATATCAAAATTCCGTTGCCTTTGCAAAGACGGCTCCAAAAGGACCGGTTTTCCAGCATACATCAAGGAAGACCAGTGCCAGGAGAAATGAACCAGACAAGCATGTAAGAGTTGATAAGCATCTTGTAGAAAATAAAGCATCTGGTCATGTTAAAAAAACAGATAGTGCCAACAGAGGATTGGGATTGCAGAGAAATGATCATGCACAAGAGTTTCTATCAGATGTGGTTCCACAAGGTACCTTGAGGGTGGATGAACTTGCGAAGTTACTAGCTTAGAGGTGTTCTTTTTATTAACCATAAGGCCCGGTGAACCATATTTCATTTTACTTTCACTTGCAAAATATACATCATGTACTTTCAGATGGTTAATGCCTAAAATGCAGCTTTGTTTTATGAAAGTTGGCCATTCTGTGTTACAGTTCCTGCTTTCGGCATCGAAATATTGGAGTATAACACTGTGCACCAGGCAAAGCGTTTTCTGAACGGGTCCTACCGTAGTGTCACCACCGTTAGCCTTTGCCTCGTTGAAAGGAATACCACCGATTGTTAATTTTTGTTAGGAGACTTGAGCTTCAAGTCTTGATCTATAGTAGACACCTCATCAGTAGACTATAAATAGGGAGCACTATTGATAATTTTGTACACACAATCAGAAAGAAAATAATAAAGAAAGACCAGGAGTTCTCTCTACCTCTCTACGTTTCAATCTACTATTTCCTGTCTTCTGTGATTGATCTTGTTTTTGCATAAGTAGAGGAATCGATCGGACTGGTCGTCAGCGACGGTTTCTAAACACGTTATCAACATGAATCGCTCTGGTGAATCGAAGGTAATCATCGAAGCACTAGTAGATTGAATTATCTAGATCGCTCTAAATTCGCAGTTTTCGCTTTCTAGATTATTTTTCTACGGTGCAAATCCGCTCTAATTTACCACGAGCAGACTTGAAGTCGCCGGCACAATATCGATTGGTAGATTACATCACAGAGTAGATGTTGATTGCATTGTAGATTGAAAAAAAAAGAAAAAAAGAAAATTGTGCTCGTAGGCCCGTGCGGCCACGAACACAAACGGCACACCGCCGACCACCGCCATCGGCCCTCCTTCCCATGCGTGCACCGACGTGTCGGCCCGAAGCCGCCGGCAATGCCCCGTATGGTCGATCGCCTCTTGACTTCTGACCGGCCGTGGTCTTAGTCCCCACGGTAGAAGTCGTCGCCTCGGCCTCTGTGCGCGCCGTCGGCTCCGCCGAGAGCACTCGAAGTCACCTCAGTCTCTGCGCGTGCCGCCGGCTCCATCGTGCACCCGAAGCGCCGACCGCCTCAGGTTCCACGCCCACGCCGGCCCCACATGGCCGCTCCAAGCCACCGGATCAATGCCCGAGGAGGCCGCCATCGCCGCGCTTCGGTTGGCCGCCTGTGCCCGGCACTTCCGCTCCTCTCCGGCCGGCCGCGCCGAGGAAGCCGCCGCCCTCACGCTGCTCGCAACCGCCGTCGGCCCGCCGAAGCTCCGGCCTCCTTGCTCGACCTCGGTCGCCGCCGGTGCTACCCGGTAGCGCCGCCACCGCGCAAGGTGGGCGGCCCACCGTGCGCTCGGCCGATCTGCCTCCGACCTTTCTGTAGCCTGGCTCGGCCACGGCCGCTCGCGCTGGCCGCCGCTCGTTCGGCTAGCTACCACACCCAATCGCCGACCGCGCTCGGCGGCCGTCGACATCTCCTTCCGCACCGCTCGCACGCCACGGTTCACGGGCCGGCCACCACCGCCAGCCGCCCGAAGCCGAGGTCGAGGGCCGCCGCCACCATATGAATGGGGTAGGATCCCTACCCATGCTGGTTTTGTGCAGAGCCAGGCGGGCCAGAAGGAAATGGGCCGGAGTCCCGACCGGTGGGGGTTGCGTCGGCAATTTTGTAGAAAAGTCCCCGAAATTATGAAAATTACCGAAGAGCCTTCAGATTTTGCATATAGGTCCAGAATTTTGTAGAAAGACCCTTGTAATTCTAAAAATTATGAGTAGGTCCTCGATTTTCAGATGGGTCCTGATTTTTGCAGAAAACCCCTCAAAAAATCAAAAAATTACGTGAAATTTTTTTCTAAACTAAAACTTTGCGTATAGACCCTCGAAAATTGCAGAATTCACTGAAAATTCATATTTTGGCCTTGGGAATGCGAATTTTGAGTTATGTTTAGCATTTGAAGCATGTTTATTTCTGTCATTACTATGTTCTATGTTTTTGTATTTATTTACTATTTTGATTAATTGTAATTATTTAAATTACCTTTAATCACTGAAATTGACAATAAAATTTATAGAAAATGCATAGAAAATACTGAAACATTACGAGAATCTTTTGTACCTCTGTCCAATTTACCTGCAGTAAGTCTATGCATGTTTACCGGCAGTAAACTTATATATTCCTTTCATGCACATATAGATGATAAGCATCACGAACCGGGAGTTCGAGAAGCTGGCCCAGCATGGCCAAAACTATCTGACTTGGGCTTCCGATGTTGAGATAATACTTGGAGCCAAGAAGCTCCGCGCTGCTATTGGGATTGGCGCACCACAGGACGCCCAACCCACCCCTGAGGAAAATGATCAGGCACTTCACTTCTTCAGGCACCATCTCTATCTCACTCTAAAGAATGAGTATATGGCAGAGAACAGCGCGCTAGCACTCTGGACTACACTCAAGAAGCGGTTCGAGAGGATAAAGTACACCATTCTTCCCCAGGTAGAGCAAGAATAGATCAGACTGAGGTTTGCCGACTTCAAGACGGTGGGGGAGTACAATTCTGCTTTGCACAGAATTTGTACCAATCTTCAACTTTGTGGCAAGTAGATCACAAATGAGCAGAAGATTGAGAAGACCCTATCCACCTTCCACTCCAATGCAGTGCAATTCGCACGCAATTATCGTCAAGACGGCTACAAAGAGTATCCAAATGATTGATATGATGCAGTTGTAGAGGCTCAGGACGAAGTTCTCCACAAGAACTATGCTCAGCCACCTGGGAGCTCCTCTGGCCGTAAAGCCAACGCCAGGAGCTAAAAGGTGTGAAAGCCCTTGATGAAGAGAAGGCGAAGGAAGGTGATGCGAATACGCACATGCTTAGCACTTTTCAGTCAAATACATTATTTCACTGGAAAGAAGTATTGAGCCGCATTAAACATTGTCAGTGAATTTGTTTCTTAATGAATTTCCTTCTATTCGTGGGAACGATATACTACCTTATGCCAAATTCTTGTTTATTATTAGGTTTGAATATTATGAAGATTCCGGGTCCAAAGCAATGGAGAAGCACAATGTGGGTAATCATATTTGCTACCAAGAATAAAAGGCTCACAACCCATTGGGATGGAAAGGAGAAAGCCAAGCAGCCCATGCAGCTGATCAAGGAGGAAAGAAGCTCATGCAGTGGGAGAGCAAAAGGGAGGAACCCAAGGACTTAAACTACAAGTTTTGGATAAGATTTCCAAGCCAAATTTGGACTTCCCACGTGCTCAATCCAATTCAAACTCGGATTCAACTCAGGATTCAATTCGGATTTGGTTCGGGACAACCTGACAGGCAGTTACTAAAAAGGCCATAATTTTCACAAACGGAGTCCGATTCATGTGTTCTTGTACTCGTTGGAAATATAATTTCAAGGGCTACACAATGGGTCTGGTCCCACCTTCAAATTCATCACGGATAAACAGTTATGACCGAAACAATATGACGGTGAAAAATATAGTTTCCTTTTTGTGAGAGTTCGTATCCAAAACCATATAGAGTTGAGTTGTACTTGGTTTGGGGACCATATGGACGTCCCAAGGGGCTATATAAGCCTTGTATTGGCAGCCTTTAGGGTAGACCAATTTTATGCATAAGATTGAAACATAGCTATTGCTTGTTCTTTCGACACCAGCGTTCATGCGAGGACTTCAAGAGAGAACTAGGCGATCCATTGTTTTGTTCTACAATTCAGGTCAAGCCGTCGTTCCATTGGGAATTAGGGACTTGGCGTTCGTCGTTCGTGGTCTCGCGACGAACAATTATCCAGTGTGTTTTGGGCGTATTCCAAAGAGTTGAGGGTTCGTGCATTGACGCGAGTGTTCAACTGGCGACATCGTCTACCTCGCATCAACTATCCACGGTTCCTCACTGAGAAGATCGGGCCCTCCCCGTATCATATGGTATCAGATTCTAGGTTTACTCGGTGAGAACTTCTTTACCCGTAGTTAGATTCGTTTTCGTTCCTATCGTCCATTAAACTGAAAATTACAATACCAAAACCGTAGTTTAATCTGTTATTTCTTGTGCGTTTAGTTGAGTTTTCATCCATTAGAGTTTTATTTTAGTGCTGATCCGTGTGTTTCCATTTGCGTTGCTTAAACGTTGTGTTCACATAAACCATACAAAATTACTGGTTGATCCCTCAATTAGCAACAAAAAAAAAGAGTTATGATCAAAATAAAAATATCCACAGTTCACATAAACTATCCACGGTTCCACACTGAGAAGATCGGGACCCCTCCCCGTATCAAAGCCCCTATCCTATTGTTGGACGCGTTTTAATCTTGTTGTCCAGTCTGCCAGAACAGAGAATTTTCTCTGTTTTGTGCATTAAGTTACACCTAGCTATGATCAAAATAAAAAAATATGATCTACATGAAAATGTAGGCTTTTAAGTGAGGAATCCAGAGATGTATCATTTGCTGTAAATGGATTAATATTAAGTCGCGCTTTGTATGCTGTAGCATTGTGCTGAGAGCTACCTTTTGGACAGGTGGTTTTGCTCCTGAGCGCTCGTGATTTGCTTCACTTCATCGGTAGAGGCAAGTAAACGCAGCGGTTGTGCTACTGTTTAACTCGTTAATTATTCTACCTTCACACTGATTAATTCTATTAATTGGTAATGCTATGTCTTTGTTGCATGCTTCCTTAACGTGGTTCAGATGGTAGTATTTTTTATGAATTCAATTGCTTATGATCTTGATGGATTAATTGTGGATATGCGGGATTGTTCTTGATGAATCTATATAGTTGTGGGGTAGAAACCTTTACGAGTGTATTGTGGTCTAAGTGGTAGTATTCTTAGTGAATACTTATGGTTGTGGTGGTAGCAATTATTGATCAATTGATATATTTGGATAAATTGCTCATAATCATGTGAAAATTTGTTTAGTGTGCTAATGCGGAGTGTGAAAAGAAATATGTGGTGGATATGTGGTTGTGGATATGTTGTGAGCATGTTGATGCTCCTTTGTGGTTGGAATTCATGTGGTTTATGATTATCATATCATTCATATCATATCATGACATTTGTATATGTAGATGTCGCCGCACCTAGCAGCGATCAGTCTGCGACAAACATCGTATATTGTCAGTCGATGCACATCTTATCCCGCTGGGAAAGAGTGATGTGGAGCATAGCACGAAAGCATTCATATGCATTGTATTGTGGAAAGATCATTTGCATACCTATACAATGTATTGTGGTGAAGTTATTTTGGTGGAATATTCAACTTCATAGTTGTAATGTGGAATATTCAACTTCATAGTTGTAATGTGGAACTGGCTCATGTGAGCTACTAGTGGTATGAGGAATGTGGATGTGGTCGTGGAATGGGGTTCGTCCCTTGTGTATGGTAAGGGTTGTGATTGTGGCATGAGATTCCTTTCTCTTGTAGTAATTGTTGATAGCAATTGTGGATGTGAAAATTAATAAAGTATTGAAGTAAAACATACATATGTTTTATTGTCTTTGGTAGTGGTAGTGGTTGAGGTTTTAAAGTAGTCAAATAAGATTTATTTGCTAATGCTTTAACGTCGTTGATGTGATTTGAGGTTGAGGATATAAACATTGTTAATTGTGGAAGATTAAATGTTGAGGATTAAAATATTGTAGTTTAATTAGCCTGCTAAACAGTTTGCTTGCTGAGATTTTATCTCACCCTTGTTTCCCCCTCCCTACAGGTGGACTTTGAGCATGCGTGGGAAGAGTAGAGCGGCACCACACTGATGCACGTGAATTATATTTTTATGATGTAATAAAGTTGAAAGGATTCTAGACCTTGCATAGCTTTGATTACATTATCTTAATAATGTTAAGTTTGTGAACTATGTGATGAGGACATCCCTAGCTCAACTCATTCATCATCTACTCCACAAGATTCTACACAACTGCAAGTTGAAGCTTCTACAAAAGAGGCTTATTTGGGTCCCATGACTAGGAATCGTACTAAGCAAATACAACAAGAGGTGAATACGTGCCTAGCTTAATCTACTATTGTTGTAGACAAGAATTATATACTGCCTAAGTCTCGTATGCTTATTTTACTTAGATTTGCACCTACGGAGATAATTCAAGCAGAAGGAGCTCATTACAAGGATTAATACTTAGCTACCGGAGTACATTGTTTAACAATATCCACCTATGATGAGTTGGATGTGAAGAAGGCTGAGCTGGACATCAAGAATACTAGCAAGCTGTTCAGGCCATCAAGCATTGCATGCGCAGCGTCAGAATTTGACTGCCAACTTTCTACCTACTCCCACACAAATATGGGCATGTCCAGCATGCATGGGAGCAGAAATGGATAAGAAATTAAGTCCTCTTTCTAGCACAACAAATGGTGTATCATTTGGAGGCCTGAGTCAAAAGATATGCAAGTTTCAAGACTGGAGCCTAGGGAACCTAAAGGGCACACGAAAATGGATTCCATTTTGGAGTATGTTCACACCTAGCTAGGAGGGTTGTTCCTAGTATAAATAACCCTTTCTTTTTTCTTCTAAGGGGACAACTTCAGCTATATGATTTCAGAATAGTTAGCCAAGTGCTACCAAAAATTGAGAATTCTCTTTTCCTTTGCTCTTGTAATTTTCCTAGTAAGATTGCAAAAGTGGTCGTTCGACGGCAACCTTTCTGTGCTTCCAACTTCGTGCGTGGTTGTGTGGATTGGGAACTTAAAGTGTGGTTGGGCGAATACTTGTTGCAGGTCATTGCATAGGCAGTGGTTGGCCTCAAGAATTGTCAGGTTGCACTACTATCTTGGCTGCTCACAGCTAGTTATCTTAACCTCGCATATTTCTCCTCCGTGAAGATCGGGCATCCCCGCATCATCTTGGTATCAGAGCCTTCGTTGCCACGGTAGGATTCTTTACCCTTTGCTACATATATTTTGTGTTCGTCCTACCACCAAAAAGCCATAAATTTTTTTTCCAAAGCCCTTTGTTTCAATCTGTTATTTTAGTGAGTTTGGTTAAGTTTCGGTCCATTAGAGTCTTTGTTTAGTTGCTGATCATATCATCCTTTGCGTGTCCTTTGTGCCCTTTTCATATACCTGAAAATCTCCACAAAAAGAAAGAGCGTAACCGATTCATCCTTTGCGTAAACTTTGATCCAATCAAGTTATAGCTACTGGTTTTTGTTTGATTTTCTATTGTAAAGTTGTGCAAGTGTCATATCTGATCCTTGTTGTTAGTATTGTAAAAAAAGAGTCAAAAAAAGAGAAAAAAAAACAAATTGCAAAAAAAAAGAAGAAGAGAAAGTTGTGAAAGAGAAAGTGAAGGATCAGATTGTTTATGTGCATAAGTGCTGAAATTTCTCACATCAAGTTTTGTAACCAATTTGCTATATTTTCTTTGGTGCAAAATTTTACTTGGGTCTGATTGCAACACTTGCATCCTGAGCATACTCCTTGTTTGCATCAAATCTGAATTTTCTTTACACGTGCGTTGATCCGTTTACATCACTCATATCTTGTGGTCAGCACTAGGCATCGATCTTCTAGCTTGGATTGCTAGTTAGATTTTCAACAACTAGAATTCAGATTGTATTCTTTGTGCATCATTCTCTACCAAGCTCCACAAATAGCCACTGGTTGTGCAATTCTCAACTTGTATTCGCCTGATTATCACCCTATTGTAAACCAACCACCGACACCACAGTGGAGCACAACTCTGCACTCACTTGGAAATTACATGAGCATCGGTTGGTAAGAGAAGGTGAAAATCGAGTCGTCCACATACATATATCTATAATATAGAGATTTGTACAATTAATCATGGCAGGAAATGGAGAAGATTATGATGTTGAGGATGTTGGGCAACACAATCAACCCATCACAAGGTTCCACCTCAACGCCTGGCGTGATCATCTTCGAGAAATTGAGCAAGTCTTGAACCGCTTGAAGAAAAGCAAGATAAGTCGTCCAAGACCTCCAGCAACTTATGGACAATGTCAATCAGCAACTGACCCAAAACCTCATGGTAATGCGAACTAATCTTGTTGCTGAAATTGTCCAAGAGCTACGTCAAGCCCCCGGAAATGCAAGTGTACAAGACGAAGAGCTCGATGAAATAGATGAGGAAGTTGCTGCTCGTTTGGATCAAGAACAAAGAAACCGAGCTGCTGCCTATGCCGCTTAACCTTCCGCTCCTGGTCATGGGAATGGAGGTGCTGCTGCCGGTCGTCGGAATTATATTGGCGCCACTGCTGGTCGTGGTTAGGGAAGAGGCCGTGGAAGAGGAAATATCAACCATGCTGATATTAATGAAGGATATAATGAAGAAGAAGATGGGCTACACTGAATGATGGGTTTCATCGAGGACAAAACTATGGTCATGAACGGAACGAGGAGGAGAGGTTTGGTAGGCTAAAATTTACCAAGCCAAAGTTTGATGGTGGACCTGATCCAGAAGCTTATCTCATGTGGGAATTAAAGGTTGACATGATATTTCGCCTACACAACTACTGATGCGGATACGCACAAGCTTAGCACTTTTTAGGCGAATACATTATTTCATTGGAAAGAAGTATTGAGCCGCATTAAATATTGTCAGGTGAATTTGTTTCTTAAGAAGTTTCTTTTATTTGATGATGAACTTGGAATACTACATCATGCTATTATTTTATGTATTCTTAGGTATTATTCATGTGAAGACTTGGGAGAGCAAAAGGGAGGAGCACAAGGACTTAAACTACAAGTTTTGGATAAGATTTTCAAGCCAAATTTGGATTTCCCACGTGCTCAATCCAATTCAAACTCGGATTCAACTCAGAATTCAATTCGGATTCGGTTCGGGACAGCTTGACAGGCAGTTACTAAAAAGGCCATAACTTTCACAAACAGAGTGCGATTCAGGTGTTCTTGTACTCGTTGGAAAGATAATTTCAAGGGCTACGCAATGGATCTGGCCATACCTTCAAATTCGTCACGGATAAAAAGTTATGACCAAAACATTGTGACAGTTTAATTTTAGGTTTTTCCTTTTGTGTGAGTTTGTTTCCAAATACATGTAGTCCCTTACAATGGGGGTCTAACCCTCAATATATAGTTCTCTCGCCACCTCATGGCTGGCCAAGAGGTCCTAAACCAACTCCAACTCATCCCTACATATGTTTGGAAACAAACTCACACAAAAGGAAAAATCTAAAATTAAACCATCACCGTGTTTCGGTCCTAACTTTTTATCTGTGACGGATTTGAAGGTGCTGCTGGATCCATTGCGTAGCCCTTGAAATTATCTTTCTAACTAGTACAAGAACACCTGAATCGGACTCCGTTTGTGAAAGTTAGATTTTTAGTAATCGTCGTCAAGTCGTCCCGAACCGAATCAATTGAATTCGAGTTGAATCCGGTTTGAATTGGATTGAGCACGTGGGAGATCCGAATTTGGCTTGAAAATATTATTCAAAACTTGTAGTTTAAGTCCTTGTGCTCCTCCCTTTTGCTGTCCCATGTCTTCACATGAATCATACATAAGAATACATAAAATAATAGCATGATGTAGTATTCCATGTTCATTATCAATTAAAAGAAACTCCTTAAGAAACAAATTCACCTGACAATATTTAATGCGGCTCAATAATTCTTTCCAGTGAAATAATGTATTTGACTGAAAAGTGCTAAGCTTGTGCGTATCCGCATCAAGTTCTCTCTCAAAGTCCTCGCATGAACTCTGGTGTTGAAAGAACAAGCAATAGCTATGTTTCAATCTTATGCACAAAATTGGTCTCTTACATTGGGGTTCTAACCCTCAATATATAGTTCCCAGTCCACCTCATGACTGGCCAAGAGGTCCTAAACTAGCTCTAACTCATCCCTACATGTATTTGGAAACAAACTCACACAAAAGGAAAAACCTAAAATTAAACCGTCATACTGTTTCGGTCATAACATTTTATCCGTGATGAATTTGAAGGTTGGACTAGATCGATTACGTAGCCCTTGAAATTTTCTTTCCAACAAGTACAAGAACACCTGAATCGGACTCCGTTTGTGAAAGTTGTGGCCTTTTTAGTAACTGCCTGTCAGGCTGTCCCGAACCGAACCCGAATTGAATCCTGAGTTGAATCCGAGTTTGAATTCGATTGAGCACGTGGGAAGTCCGAATTTTTCTTGAAAATCTTATCCAAAACTTGTAGTTTTAGTCCTTGTGCTCCTCCCTTTTGCTCTCCCAAGTCTTCACATGAATCATACCTAAGAATACATAAAATACTAGCATGAGGTAGTATTGCAAGTTCATCATCAATTAAAGGAAACTCCTTAAGGAACAAAAGCACATGTAGGGATGTGTTGGAATTGGTTTAGGACCTCTTGGCCAGCCATGAGGTAGAGAGGGAACTATATATTGAGGGTTAGACCCCATTGCAAGGAGACCATGTTTGAGAATAATGAATCTACTAAAGTTTGTTCGAGTTTAACATTGCTATTGGCATTGGAGGATCATTACAATTCATCAAGACTCCCGTGAGTATCCATCCTACGTCGAGAAGATCGGGCGACCCCGTATCACTTATGGAGAGACGTACATCACGGTTGAATCCATATCCATACTTCAGCTCTTATGGTTCCCCTAGCATGGGACTTTCCCTTCGGTAAAGGAGACATCTTGTGCTGCTCCAATGATACATACAACAATTGAGATGCATCAGAACCTATGTGAGAATGAGAGACACATAGCCAAATTGAGTGAGAGTGTTAAAAAGAGCGAACTGTGTGATTCCACCATATGTGAGTTTGAGAGCATACAAACTGAGAGTGTGAGAGATACACCAAAAGAAAAGAGAGAAGTAGAAGATAGACAAAGTGAGGTTGATTTTGAAACTAACATATTAATATCTACTTCTAGTATTGTTTCTCACATTGTGCGAGTTGATATTAAAGAAAAGGAGTCAAATGTTCAACAACTGGCTCCATTGGAGATAAACAATGAGGAGATAATCATAGTTAAAGATGAAGTACTTGCTGATCCGTTGTTACATCATGATGATTTAATACCTACAACACCTACATCAACTGAGGAGAACAATAAAGGTAACAATATTGGTGTTGAAATTAGTTCTGAAACAGTGAGTACTTGTGAGAACTCATATATACGAATGCAAATTCCATGTTCTGAAATTTCTTTGCTCAATTTACATAATGTGGAATTGATTACTCATAAAGAAGTTCTTACGAGAATATCTCCTGATGATTCCTTATATTATATCATGTTTGATGATCCTAAAGAGCTATCTAGTGTGATTGAGAATGTTGCTGAAATTTCATGTTCAAAATCACTAGTTAGTACCTATGCATATACATATAAGTTCAATCGATTGGAAATTATGGTATAGAAGATAAGTTTTATGTTTACCGAATATGCATTACATGTGATAAGTTTGCTGAATTAAAATTGCATATTTTGGATAAACAATCTTGTGTTCCATATCATGATCACAATGAGATGAGTTTCAACAATAGTGCTTCATATTTAAAAAGATTTCTTAATCCTACTTATTCATCCTTTAACGGACAATCATGTTCAAATAATCAGAGTAGCGAAGTTGAAGCATGGAAGGAACTAAAAATTTTCTCCCCCATATTTGAACAACTTAATTTGGTTTGGCTCATTAATGACTTGTACAAGTGCTTAGCAAAATTAAGGACGACTCTTTCTCATAGAAGGGAGAATGATATGAAAGACAATATTGCAATGTATACATCTTATGGTTGCGGTTAGATTAATTTGTTTGTGTGGAACAACGAGAATGAAATGATAATTGATTCATACATATACCATGCATATGTGTTGTTCTTTTTATCTACTGCGCCTTCAGATGTTCTTGATATGCTAAGAAAAAGATGTGTTGATGACAAATATATATACCATGCATATACGTTGTGTTCTTTGCTTAGTACAATTTCAGGCTACCAAAAACCGAGGACGGCTTTTCTTGAAGAAGGGGAGGATGATGCGGATACACACAAGCTTAGCACTTTTCAGGCGAATACATTATGTCATTGGAAAGAAGTATTGAGCCGCATTAAATATTGTCAGGTGAATTTGTTTCTTTAGGAGTTTCTTTTAATTGATGATGAACTTGGAATACTACATCATGCTATTATTTTATGTATTCTTAGATATGATTCATATGAAGTCTTGGGAGAGCACAAGGACTTAAACTACAAGTTTTGGATAAGATTTTTAAGCCAAATTCGGACCTCCCACGTGCTCAATCCAATTCAAACTCGGATTCAACTCAGAATTCAATTCGGATTCAATTCGAGACAGCCTGACAGGCAGTTACTAAAAAGGCAATAACTTTCACAAATAGAGTTCGATTTAGGTGTTTTTGTACTCGTTGGAAAGATAATTTCAAGGGCTACGTAATGGATCTGGTCCCACATTCAAATTCGTCACGGATAAAAAGTTATGACCAAAATATTGTGACGGTTTAATTTTAGGTTTTCCTTTGTGTGAGTTTGTTTCCAAATACATGTAGGGATGTGTTGGAGTTAGTTTAGGACCTCTTGGCCAGCCATGAGGTAGAGAGGAAACTATATATTGAGGGTTAGACCCCCATTGTAAGGAGACCACGTTTGAGAATAATGAATCTACTAAAGTTTGTTCGAGTTTAGCATTGCTACCGAAATTCCATAGGGAATTAGGAGTGATTTTCTTCAATCAAAATCGTTCAGCCTTTCCGTTGGGAATTGGGTGCACGACAGATCTTCGCTTGGTGGTCGGCGAAATCAACGAGTGTGTTTTGGCGGATTAAAGAGTGTTCGTCCCTTGCATTGGCATTGGAGGATCATTACGATTCATCAAGACTCCCGTGAGTATCCATCCTACGTCGAGAAGATCGGGCGACCGCAATCGCAGAACCTACTCCGAAGTGTTATTGACCTCGCTACTAAACATTATGTCATTGGAAAGAAGTATTGAGCCGCATTAAATATTGTCAGGTGAATTTGTTTCTTTAGGAGTTTCTTTTAATTGATGATGAACTTGGAATACTATCTCATGCTATTATTTTATGTATTATTAGGTATGATTCATGTGAAGACTTGGGAGAGCAAAAGGGAGGAGCCCAAGGACTTAAACTACAAGTTTTGGATATGATTTTCAAGCCAAATTCGGACTTTCCACGTGCTCAATCCAATTCAAACTCGGATTCAACTCAGGATTCAATTCGGATTCGGTTCGGGACAGCCTGACATGCAGTTACTAAAAAGGCCATAACTTTCACAAACGGAGTCCGATTCAGGTGTTCTTATACTCGTTGGAAAGATAATTTCAAGGGCTACGCAATGGATCTGGCCCCACCTTCAAATTCTTCACGGATTAAAAGTTATGACCAAAATATTGTGACGGCTTAATTTTAGGTTTTTCCTTTTGTGTGAGTTTGTTTCCAAATACATGTAGGGATGAGTTGGAGTTGGTTTTGGACATCTTAGCCAGCCATGAGGTGGAGAGGGAACTATATATTGAGGGTTAGACCCCCATTGTAAGGCAGACCACGTTTGAGAATAATGAATCTACTAAAGTTTGTTCGAGTTTAGCAATGCTACCGAAGTTCCATAGGGAATTAGGAGTGATTTTCTTCAATCAAGATCGTTCAGCCTTTCCGTTGGGAATTGGGTGCACGATAGATCTTCGCTTGGTGGTCGGCGAAATCAACACGAGTGTGTTTTGGCAGATTAAAGAGTGTTCGTCCCTTGCATTGGCATTGGAGGATCATTACAATTCATCAAGACTCCCGTGAATATCCATCCTACGTCGAGAAGATCGGGCGACCCCGTATCACTTATGGAGAGACGTACATCACGGTTGAATCCATATCCATACTTCAGCTCTTATGGTTCCCCTAGCATGGGACTTTCCCTTCGGTAAAGGAGACATCTTGTGCTGCTCCAATGATACATACAACAATTGAGATGCATCAGAACCTATGTGAGAATGAGAGACACATAGCCAAATTGAGTGAGAGTGTTAAAAAGAGCGAACTGTGTGATTCCACCATATGTGAGTTTGAGAGCATACAAACTGAGAGTGTGAGAGATACACCAAAAGAAAAGAGAGAAGTAGAAGATAGACAAAGTGAGGTTGATTTTGAAACTAACATATTAATATCTACTTCTAGTATTGTTTCTCACATTGTGCAGGTTGATATTAAAGAAAAGGAGTCAAATGTTCAACAACTGGCTCCATTGGAGATAAACAATGAGGAGATAATCATAGTTAAAGATGAAGTACTTGCTGATCCGTTGTTACATCATGATGATTTAATACCTACAACACCTACATCAACTGAGGAGAACAATAAAGGTAACAATATTGGTGTTGAAATTAGTTCAAACAAAGTGAGTACTTGTGAGAACTCATATATACGAATGCAAATTCCATGTTCTGAAATTTCTTTGCTCAATTTACATAATGTGGAATTGATTACTCATAAAGAAGTTCTTACGAGAATATCTCCTGATGATTCCTTATATTATATCATGTTTGATGATCCTAAAGAGCTATCTAGTGTGATTGAGAATGTTGCTGAAATTTCATGTTCAAAATCACTAGTTAGTACCTATGCATATACATATAAGTTCAATCTGATTGGAAATTATGGTATAGAAGATAAGTTTTATGTTTACCGAATATGCATTACATGTGATAAGTTTGCTGAATTAAAATTGCATATTTTGGATAAACAATCTTGTGTTCCATATCATGATCACAATGAGATGAGTTTCAACAATAGTGCTTCATATGTAAAAAGATTTCTTAATCCTACTTATTCATCCTTTAACGGACAATCATGTTCAAATAATCAGAGTAGCGCAGTTGAAGCATGGAAGGAACTAAAAATTTTCTCCCCCATATTTGAACAACTTAATTTGGTTTGGCTCATTAATGACTTGTACAAGTGCTTAGCGAAATTGAGGACGACTCTTTCTCATAGAAGGGAGAATGATATGAAAGACAATATTGCAATGTATACATCTTATGGTTGCAGTTAGATTAATTTGTTTGTGTGGAACAACGAGAATGAAATGATAATTGATTCATACATATACCATGCATATGTGTTGTTCTTTTTATCTCTCGCGCCTTGGATGTTCTTGATATGCTAAGAAAAAGATGTGTTGATGACAAATATATATACCATGCATACACGTTGTATTCTTTGCTTAGTACAATTTCAGGCTACCAAAAGCCGAGGACGGCTTTTCTTGAAGACGGGGAGGATGATGCGGATACACACAAGCTTAGCACTTTTCAGGCGAATACATTATGTCATTGGAAAGAAGTATTGAGCCGCATTAAATATTGTCAGGTGAATTTGTTTCTTTAGGAGTTTCTTTTAATTGATGATGAACTTGGAATACTACATCATGCTATTATTTTATGTATTCTTAGGTATGATTCATATGAAGTCTTGGGAGAGCAAAAGGGAGGACCACAAGGACTTAAACTACAAGTTTTGGATAAGATTTTTAAGCCAAATTCGGACCTCCCACGTGCTCAATCCAATTCAAACTCGGATTCAACTCAGAATTCAATTCGGATTCAATTCGAGACAGCCTGACAGGCAGTTACTAAAAAGGCAATAACTTTCACAAATAGAGTTCGATTTAGGTGTTTTTGTACTCGTTGGAAAGATAATTTCAAGGGCTACGTAATGGATCTGGTCCCACATTCAAATTCGTCACGGATAAAAAGTTATGACCAAAATATTGTGACGGTTTAATTTTAGGTTTTTCCTTTTGTGTGAGTTTGTTTCCAAATACATGTAGGGATGTGTTGGAGTTAGTTTAGGACCTCTTGGCCAGCCATGAGGTAGAGAGGAAACTATATATTGAGGGTTAGACCCCCATTGTAAGGAGACCACGTTTGAGAATAATGAATCTACTAAAGTTTGTTCGAGTTTAGCATTGCTACCGAAATTCCATAGGGAATTAGGAGTGATTTTCTTCAATCAAAATCGTTCAGCCTTTCCGTTGGGAATTGGGTGCACGACAGATCTTCGCTTGGTGGTCGGCGAAATCAACGAGTGTGTTTTGGCGGATTAAAGAGTGTTCGTCCCTTGCATTGGCATTGGAGGATCATTACGATTCATCAAGACTCCCGTGAGTATCCATCCTACGTCGAGAAGATCGGGCGACCGCAATCGCAGAACCTACTCCGAAGTGTTATTGACCTCGCTACTAAACATTATGTCATTGGAAAGAAGTATTGAGCCGCATTAAATATTGTCAGGTGAATTTGTTTCTTTAGGAGTTTCTTTTAATTGATGATGAACTTGGAATACTATCTCATGCTATTATTTTATGTATTATTAGGTATGATTCATGTGAAGACTTGGGAGAGCAAAAGGGAGGAGCCCAAGGACTTAAACTACAAGTTTTGGATAAGATTTTCAAGCCAAATTCGGACTTTCCACGTGCTCAATCCAATTCAAACTCGGATTCAACTCAGGATTCAATTCGGATTCGGTTCGGGACAGCCTGACATGCAGTTACTAAAAAGGCCATAACTTTCACAAACGGAGTCCGATTCAGGTGTTCTTATACTCGTTGGAAAGATAATTTCAAGGGCTACGCAATGGATCTGGCCCCACCTTCAAATTCTTCACGGATTAAAAGTTATGACCAAAACATTGTGACGGCTTAATTTTAGGTTTTTCTTTTTGTGTGAGTTTGTTTCCAAATACATGTAGGGATGAGTTGGAGTTGGTTTTGGACATCTTAGCCAGCCATGAGGTGGAGAGGAACTATATATTGAGGGTTAGACCCCATTGTAAGGCGACCACGTTTGAGAATAATGAATCTACTAAAGTTTGTTCGAGTTTAGCAATGCTACCAAGTTCCATAGGGAATTAGGGTGATTTTCTTCAATCAAGATCGTTCACCTTTCCGTTGGGAATTGGGTGCACGACGATCTTCGCTTGGTGGTCGCGAAATCAACGAGTGTGTTTTGGCGGATTAAAGAGTGTTCGTCCCTTGCATTGGCATTGGAGGATCATTACGATTCATCAAGACTCCCGTGAGTATCCATCCTACGTCGAGAAGATCGGGCGACCGCAATCGCAGAACCTACTCCGAAGTGTTATTGACCTCGCTACTAAACATTATGTCATTGGAAAGAAGTATTGAGCCGCATTAAATATTGTCAGGTGAATTTGTTTCTTTAGGAGTTTCTTTTAATTGATGATGAACTTGGAATACTATCTCATGCTATTATTTTATGTATTATTAGGTATGATTCATGTGAAGACTTGGGAGAGCAAAAGGGAGGAGCCCAAGGACTTAAACTACAAGTTTTGGATAAGATTTTCAAGCCAAATTCGGACTTCCCACGTGCTCAATCCAATTCAAACTCGGATTCAACTCAGGATTCAATTCGGATTCGGTTCGGGACAGCCTGACATGCAGTTACTAAAAAGGCCATAACTTTCACAAACAGAGTCCGATTCAGGTGTTCTTGTACTCGTTGGAAAGATAATTTCAAGGGCTACGTAATGGATCTCATCCCATATTCAAATCTGTGACAAATAAAAAGTTATGAGGGAAACATGGTGACAGTTTAAATTTAGGTTTTTCCTTTTGTGTGAGTTTTTTTCCAAATACATGTAGGGATGTGTTGGAGTTGTTTTAGGACCTCTTTGGCAGCCATGAGGTAGAGAGGGAACTATATATTGAGGGTTAGACCCCATTGTAAGGAGACCACGTTTGAGAATAATGAATCTACTAAAGTCAATATCACTTCGGAGTTGGTTCTGCGATTGCGGTCGCTCGATCTTCTCGACGTAGGATGGATACTCACGGGAGTCTTGATGAATCGTAATGATCCTCCAAAGCCAATGCAAGGGACGAACACTCTTTAATCCGCCAAAACACTCTCGTGTTGATTTCGCCGACACCAAGCGAAGATCTATCGTGCACCTAATTCCCAACGGAAAGGCTGAACGATCTTGATTGGAGAAAATCACTCCTAATTCCCTATGGAACTTCTGTAGTAATGCTAAACTCGAACAAACTTTAGTATTCCAAGTTCATCATCAATTAAAGGAAACTACTTAAGGAATAAAAGCACCTGTTTGTTTAAACGCTTGGCTCTTGCCCTCGTCAGTGGGCCCTCTGGTTCTTGGTTATTGTCCTGCATGCTTGGAGTGGAAGATGTATATGTAATAGGGATGTCCTCATCAGTATGTGCATGACCACCAATAGGAGAAGATGTATAAGTGTTAGGGATGCCTCATGATCCTCCCCCTCTTGAAAAGGTGGCGTCCTCGACGCTGGATCGTCACCACCAAAGAAAGGTGATAAATCAGCGACATTGAACGTAGAGCTCACGCCATAGTCATCACCGGAAAGCTCTATCTTGTAGGCGTTGTCGTTGATCTTCGCAAGCACCTTGAAAGGCCCATCACCGCGCGGTAGTAACTTAGACTTGCGATGTTCTGGAAAACGATCCTTGCGGTAGTGTACCCAAACCAAATCACCTGGTTGAAAAACCATCTTCTTCCTTTTCTTGTTCGCTTTCTCAGCATAGTACTTGACCTTGCGCTCTATCGCTTCTTTGTCTTGAGATGCAATTTCTTCACATATTCAGCTCGCTTGGACGCCTCCATATGAGTATGGTGTTGACTAGGAAGCGGCAACAAATCAAGCGGCGTAACGGGCTTGAAACCATAAACTACCTCAAATGGACACATCTGCGTAGTGGAATGCACGGCCCGATTATAAGCGAATTCCACGTGCGGCAAACAATCCTCCCACTCGCGCAGATTCTTCTTGATCATGGTCCGGAGTAGCATCGAAGTGTGCGGTTCACCACCTGCTTTGACCATCGGTTTGGGGATGACAAGTTGTGTTGAATAACAACTTCGTCCCCGCCACCCCCAAAGTGTCTTTCAGAAGTAGCTCATGAACTTCACGTCGCGATCCGACACAATAGTACGTGGCACGCCATGCAGCCTCACGATCTCCCTGAAAAACAAGTCAGCAATATGCGACGTATTGTCGCTCTTGTGGCTCAGAATAAAGTGTGCCATCTTCGAGAAACGATCCACAACGACAAAAACAGAATCACTCCCCCTCTTAGTTCTAGGTAGTCCTAAAACAAAATCCATACTAATATCCTCCCATGGGGCATTGGAACAGGTAAAGGGGTATATACAAACCGTGTGGTTTCAACTTCGATTTCGCTTTGTGGCAAGTAATGCATCGCTGCACATACCTCTCCACATCTTGCCTCATCTTAGGCCAATAAAAGTGATCTCTCAGCATAGATAACGTCTTCTCATGTCCAAAATGTCCCATCAATCCACCTGCATGTGATTCCTGCAGTAATAGCAAACGCACGGAGGATTTTGGAACGCATAATTTGTTAGTGTGAAATAAAAACCCATCATGGATGTGAAATTTATCCCAGTCTTTTCGCTCTTTGCAATGTGCATAAGGAACAGAAAAATCATGGTCATGAGCATATAAATCACGCAAACTCGCTAAACCAGGGACGTGCACTCCTAATTGAGTTAAAGTATACTTTTCCTAGAAAGAGCATCGGCTACCACATTTTCCTTTCCCTTCTTATATTTCACAATGTAAGGAAACGACTCAATGAATTCGACCCATTTGGCATGTCTACGGTTCAGGTTTGCTTGGCCCTTTAAATACTTCAATGCCACATGATCAGAATGAATAATAAACTCTTTAGGCCATAAATACTGTTGCCAAGTTTCTAACGCACGCACTAACGCATAAAGCTCTTTGTCATAGACCGGATAATTCAATTGAGCACCACTCAGTTTCTCACTAAAATAAGTGCATTAAAACACCGCCAATACCAATCCACTAGCATCACACTCAATTTCAAATTTTTTGGTGAAATCAGGTAAAACAAGCAACGGTGCTTCAGTCAAGCGTCTCTTAAGTTCAGCAAAAGCATTTTCTTGCGCTACCCCCTACACAAATTCAACACCCTTTTTAGTAAGTTCATTCAAAGGGGCAGCGATGGTGCTAAAATCCTTCACAAAACGCCGATAAAAACCAGCGAGACCATGAAAGCTCCTTATCTGACTTACGTTCACAGGAGTTGGCCAATTTTTAACCGCTTCAATTTTAGACTCATCTACATCAACTCCCTGTGCGGAAACAACATAGCCCAAAAAGATGACACGATCTTTGCAAAACGTGCACTTCTCTAAATTGCCAAATAACCTAGCCTCACGCAAAACTTGTAGGACTTGTCAAAGATGGTCTATGTGTTCAGTTTCAGTGCGACTGTAAATCAGAATATCATCAAAGTACAAAACCATAAATTTACCAATAAAATGCCTTAAAACATGATTCATTAAGCGCATGAATATACTAGGTGCATTAGTTAAACCAAAAGGCATGAGTAACCACTCGTACAACCCAAATTTCGTTTTAAAGGCTTTTTTCCACTCATCTCCTTCATGCATTCTAATTTGATGGTAACCACTACGCAAATCTATCTTAGAGAAAATAACAGCACCACTCAATTCTTCTAGCATATCATCTAAGCCAGGTATAGGATGACGATATCGAATTGTGATGTTATTAATCGCTCGACAATCTACGCACATACGCCATGAACTATCTTTCTTTGGAACTAAAATAACAGGAACAACACAAGGGCTTAAGCTTTCACGTACATACCCTTTGGAGAGAAGCTCTTGTACTTGTTTCTGAATTTCCTTTGTTTCCTCAGGATTGGTACGGTACGGTGGTTGGTTCGGCAGCGACGCTCCTGGAATCAAGTCGATCTTATGTTCTATCCCACGGATTGGTGGTAGCCCAGCGGATACCTCCTTTGGAAAGACGTCGCTGAAATCCTGCAAAACACGAACAACACCACTAGGAAGAGAAGTTAAGTCGTTAGTCAAAAGCAATGTGTCTTTGTACAACAGTACAACGTGCACCAAATTAGGATCCTCGCTGAATTCTCTAATCTCTGATTTGGTGGCAAACATCACTAAATTCTTCTCTCCCTCATGTTTTTTGTTACTACTAAGTTGGTACTCTCGCTCTTGCGCTGATGAGGACATCCCTGGCCCAACCCATTCATCATCTACTCCACAAGATTCTACACAACTGCAAGTTGAAGCTTCTACAAAAGAGGCTTATTTGGGTCCCATGACTAGGAACCGTACTAAGCAAATACAACAAGAGGTGAATGCGTGCCTAGATGATGAGGACATCCTTTCCATGCATACAACCATGCCGACTCCACATCAAACTGAAACTATGATACAAGGACCAATGACTAGAGCGCGAGCACGTCAACTTAACCATCAGGTGAATGCGTTCCTAAGTTTGCATACAAATGTTTCAAAGAATGGAATACTACTTAATTCTTGTGATGATTTAATTGTCCTTAGGAACCATGGGGAAGAACCACATGAGCTCAAGTATAGAAGTGGAACCATCAAGTGCAAACCAAGTCCTGTTCACAAGTTTGACTCGGATTCGGCCTTTTTGACAGCGTCTACTTTAAACGGCCATAACTTTTGATCCAGAAGGTTACTCGGGGCCCGTGAGTACTCGTTGGAAAGCTCTTGAAGTCTACTTTCAGATGGATCCGGCCTCACCTCCAAATTCCATCCGAGTCGGTCAGAAACTGCAAAACAATTCACGTCACTTTTCCAGTCCGAGTCAAAGTGGGCCTTGGGCCTTGTAATTCGAGTCCTTTTCGGCTTCCTTGTGTTTTGGCCGACCCTCCACCTTCCGTGTCCCTTAAATATTCAGCCGCACCCTCTTCTAGGGTTTGGGTTTTGTTTAGACTAAGTTAGCTTTTGCTACTTTGCCTTGTACTCGCGCGTGTCGGCTAGACCGCCCAAATACTTGTCTTCGGAACCCCACCGTTTTTTCTGTTTTCGATTGAATCTTACATCGTTATTTGCAAATTGAGTTGCTGTTCATCTTGTTCTTGCTTGTTCGTCGATTGCTTGCAGGAACAAGAACCCTCGTGGTTAGGTTGATCGCGCGCCGACAAGGTCACGAACAATCTCTGGAGTTGGTGTATCGATCGCTAAGGCGCAACGTCCTTGGATGGTTGTAGTCGGGTCGTCAACGTCATCTCCTTCCCCAATCGAATCTACCACTCTCATCGAAAGATAGGGACCCCTAGTGCTATCACTAGCTGAATCTAATATTGTTCTAGACAAGAATTATATACTGCCTAAGTCTCGTATGCTTATTTTACTTAGGTTTGCACCTACGGAGATAATTCAAGCAGAAGGAGCACATTACAAGGATCAAGACTTAGCTACCAGAGTACATTGTTTAACAACTTCCAACTATGACGAGTTGGATGTGAAGAAGGCTGAGCTGGACATCAAGAATACTGGCAAGCTGTTCGGGCCACCAAGTGTTGCATGTGCAGCGTCAGAATTTGACTACCAACTTTCTACCTACTCCCACACAAATATGGGCGTGTCCAGCATGCATGGGAGCAGGAATGGATAGGAAATTAAGTTCTCTTTCTAGCACAACAAACGGTGCATCATTTGGAGGCCTGAGTCAAAAGATATGCAAGTTTCACGACTAGCTGTTCGGGACAATAACTACAGCGCGAGGCCACATGAAATTACTGCCTCTCTAAGCCTAGGGAACTTAAAGGGCACACGAAAATGGATCCCATTTTGGAGTATGTTCACAGCTAGCTAGGAGGGTTGTTCCTAGTATAAATACCCCTTTCTTCTTTCTTCTAAGGGGACAACTTTCAGCTATATGATTTCAGAATAGTTAGCCAAGTGCTACCAAAAACTTGAGAAATTCTCTCTTCCTTTGCTCTTGTAATTTGCCTAGTGAGATTGCAAAAGCGGTCGTTCGACGACAACCTTTCTGTGCTTCCAACTTCGTGCGTGGTTGTGTGGATTGGGAACTTAGAGTGTGGTTGGGCGAATACTTGTTGCAGGTCATTGCATAGGCAGTGGTTGGCCTCAAGAATTGTTAGGTTACACTACCTTGGCTGCTCGCAGCTAGTTATCTTCATCTCGCATATTTCCCCTCCGAGAAGATCGGGCATCCCCCGCATCATCTTGGTATCAGAGCCTTCGTTGCCACGGTAGGATTCTTTACCCTTTGCTACATATATTTTGTGTTCATCCTATCCACCAAAAGGCCACAAAATTTTTTTTCCATAGCCCTTTGTTTCAATCTGTTATTTTAGTGAGTTTGGTTAAGTTTCAGTCCATTAGAGTCTTTGTTTAGTTGCTGATCATATCATCCTTTGCGTGTCCTTTGTGCCCTTTTCATATACCTGAAAATCTCCACAAAAAGAAAGAGCGTAACCGATTCATCCTTTGCGTAAACTTTGATCCTATCAAGTTATAGCTACTGGTTTTTGTTTGATTTTCTATTGTAAAGTTGTGCATGTGTCATATCTGATCTTTGTTGTTAGTATTGTAAAAAAAAGTGTCAAAAAAAGAGAAAAAAAACAAATTGCAAAAAAAGAGAGAGAAAATTGTGAAAGAGAAAGTGAAGGATTAGATTGTTTATGTGCATAAGTGCTGAAATTTCTCGCATCAAGTTGTGTAACCAATTTGCCATATTTTCTTTGGTGCAAAATTTTGCTTGGGTCTGATTGCAACACTTGCATCCTGAGCATACTCCTTGTTTGCATCAAATCTGAATTTTTTTACGCGCATGTTGATCCGCTTACATCACTCATATCTTGTGGTCAGCACTAGGCATCGATCTTCTAGTTTGGATTGCTACTTAGCTTTTCAACAACTAGAATTCAGATTGTATTCCTTGTGCATCATTCTCCACCAAGCTCCACAAATAGCCACGGGTTGTGCAATTCTCAACTTGTATTCGCCTGATTATCACCCTATTGTAAACCAACCACCGCCACCACAGTGGAGCACAACTCTGCACTCACTTGGAAATTATATGAGCTTCGGTTGGTAAGAGAAGGTGAAAATCGAGTCGTCCGCATACATATATCTATAATATAGAGATTTGTACAACTATTCATGGCAGGAAACGGAGAAGATTATGATGTTGGGCAACACAATCAACCCATCACAAGGTTCCACCTCAACGCCTGGCATGATCATCTTCGCCGAGAATTCAGAGGAAGTCTTGAACCAGTTGAAGAAAAGCAAGATAAGCTGTCCGAAGACCTCCAGCAACTTATGGACAATGTCAATCAGCAACTGACCCAAAACCTCACGGTAATGCGAACTAATCTTGTTGCTGAAATTGTCCAAGAGCTACGTCAAGCCCCCGGAAATGCAAGTGTACAAGAAGAGCTCGATGAAACAGATGAGGAAGTCGCTGCTCGTTTGGATCAAGAACAAAGAAACCGAGCTGCTGCCTACGCCGCTAGACCTTCCGCTCCTGGTCATGGGAATGGAGGTGCTGCTGCCGGTCGTCGTAATTATATTGGCGCCGCTGCTGGTCGTGGTCAGGGAAGAGGCCGTGGAAGAGGAAATATCAACCATGCTGATATTAATGAAGGATATAATGAAGAAGAACATGGGCTACACTGGAATGATGGGTTTCATCGACGACAAAACTATGGTCATGAACGGCACGAGGAGGAGAGGTTTGGTAGGCTAAAATTTAACATGCCAAAGTTTGATGGTGGATCTGATCCAGAAGCTTATCTCATGTGGGAGTTAAAGGTTGACAAGATATTTCGCCTACACAACTACTCCGAAGAAAAGAAGTTGGCAATGGCCTCTCTTGAGTTTGAAGATTATGCTCTAATCTGGTGGGAACAAGTTCAGAAACATCGAGAAGAAAAAGGAGAACCTGTTATTACTACTTGGGCTGAAATGAAAAGAGAGATGAGAGCAAGATTCATCCCAAAGCATTATAAAAGGGACCTCTTTGATAAGCTCCAGAATTTGAGACAAGGAAAGCAGTCCGTTGAGGAGTATCATAAGGAGATGGAAAAGGCAATGATCAGAGCCAACATACATGAAGATGAGGAGCAATCCATGGCACGATTTTTGTATGGATTAAATCCTAATGTAAAGCGAATTGTTGATTTGCAGCCTTACCGTAATGTTGTAGAGTTGGTGCATTTATCTTCCAAGGCTGAACGCCAAGTGCAAGAAGACTCCAAGCAAAACAGGTCTACCACTTTCAGTGCTCGAGCTACAACAAGTGGAGGCAAGTTTGTCCCACAATTCAATGTTGGCCGAGGCATCACAACCAATTCTAGTGGTAGCAGCCGTTCCAATGCTCGTGCAGCCACAAGTGGAAATGAGATTTCAGCTTTTAAAGAGAAGAGCAAACCTACAGCATCTACAACTTCTTCCATGGGATCTACAAGCAAGAGAAGTGATGTTGTGTGCTTTAAGTGTAAGGGACGTGGTCACATGATGAAGGACAACAACCGCACCATGCTGGTCACAGAAGAAGGAGAGTACGAATCAGCTAGTGATCTAGAAGAAGATGCAGAAGATAATGCCTCAGAACAAGAAGAGCAAACCTATTGTGACTTGAACAAGGTGTTTCTCTGGTTGTCACCAAGGTACTAAGTGTACAGATCAAGGAAGCCGAGAATAGTCACGCACAATCTTTTCCAAACAAGAGCTAGAGTCCAAGAGAAGGTATGCAAAGTCATAGTTGATGGAGGAAGCTGCCATAATCTTGCAAGTAGAGAGATGTGTGAAAAACTTGGGCTCAAGCTGCTGCAACATCCCGACCCATATCACGTACAATGGTTGAGTGATTGTGGTGAAATGAAGATTACACACATGGTGAAGGTCCAGTTCAAAATTGGTGATTACATCGACACCGTTGAGTGTGATGTTGTGCCCATGAAGGTGTGTCACTTGCTTTTAGGAAGACCATGGCAATATGATCTTTCAGCTCAACATTGTGGCAGAACCAATCAATACACCATCAAATGGAAAGGGAAGGATTTGGTGCTTAGACCCATGACACCGCAACAAATCATGGTGAGCACATCTGAAAGATTTCAAGTAAAAATAGGAAGTGAGAAAGAGAGAGAGAGAAAAAAAAATTGAGTGACATCCACAAATCAGTAAATGAGTACATGAGAGATAAAAAGAAAAGAGAGGGAGAGAACTTAGTTATGTTAGCTACAAAATCACAATTGAGAGAAGTGAGACAAAACCCAGATCAAGTGATCTTTGTGCTCATGTATTGGTTTCAACTAACAACTTAACTTGTCTTCCAAATGCTATTTCACATATCCTGCAGGATTACAAGGATGTGTTTTTGGAGGAATTTCCAGCTGGTCTACCTCCGTTGCGTGGCATTGAACATCAAATTGACTTCATTCCAGGAGCTTCACTTCCAAATCGGCCACCCTACCGCGCCAACCCTGAAGAAACAAAAGAGATACAAAGGCAGGTACAAGAACTTTTAAAAAAAGGTTATGTTCGTGAAAGGTTAAGTCCTTGTGCAGTACCTGTGATTTTAGTACCTAAGAAAGATGGAACTTGGCGAATGTGTGTTGATTGTAGAGCCATTAACAATATAACTATTAGGTATCGTCATCCTATTCCTAGGTTAGATGATATGCTAGGTACTAAGTGGCTCTATTGTTTTCTCTAAAATAGATTTGAAAAGTGGGTATCATCAGATTAGAATGAAAGAAGGTGATGAATGGAAAACTGCTTTCAAAACAAAATTTGGGTTGTATGAATGGTTAGTCATGCCTTTTGGGTTAACTAATGCACCTAGTACTTTCATGAGATTAATGAACCATTTTTAAGAGCGTACATTGGCAAATTTGTTGTTGTATATTTTGATGACATCCTAATCTATAGCAGATCCATAGCAGAGCATCCTGATCATATCAAACAAGTGCTGAATATTCTTAGAAAGGAAAAACTATATGCTAACATTGAAAAGTGCTCATTTTGCAGAAACAAGGTTGTTTTTCTTGGTTATGTTGTTTCAGGGCAAGGCATTGATGTTGATGAATCAAAGGTGAAAGCAATTAAGAAATGGCCCACTCCTATCAATGTAAGTCAGGTAAGAAGCTTTCATGGTCTTGCTGGTTTCTACAGAAGATTTGTAAAGGATTTTAGTACCATTGCTGCCCCATTAAATGAATTGACACTTTAAGGAGTTGCTTTTAAATGGGATGAGCCACAAGAAAAAGCTTTCCTTGAGCTCTAGAAATGATTAACTGAAGCCCCTTTGATGGTCTTACCTGATTTTACCAAAACTTTTGAGATAGAATGTGATGCTAGTGGAATTGGCATTGGTGGTGTCTTAATGCAAAAACTAAACCAGTGGCATATTTCAGTGAAAAATTGAGTGGTGCTCAATTGAATTATTCTGTTTATGATAAAGAGTTGTATGCTTTAGTTAGAGTGCTTCAAACATGCCAACATTTACTTATGGCCCAAAGAATTTGTTGTACATTCTGATCATCAAGCTTTGAAACATCTGAAAGGTCAAGCTAAACTGAATGAAGGCATGCTATTTGGGTAGAATTCATTGAAACTTTTCCATATATTGTGAAATATAAGAAAGGCAAAGAAAATATGGTTGCGGATGCTTTATCCCATAGACATGCTTTGTTGAATCAATTAGAAGTAAAAGTGCTAGGACTTGAGAGTTTAAAAGATTTGTATGGTGCTGATGATAACTTTTTAGAACCATATGAAAAATGTCGCAATGGGAAAGGATGGGAGAAATATCATGTGCATGATGGTTTTCTTTTTAGGGCTAACAAACTATGTGTTCCAGATTCTTCGGTTAGGCCCTTGTTGTTGCAGGAATCACATGCAGGAGGCTTGATGGGCCACTTTGGCCGTGAGAAGACTTTTGAAATGTTGGCCGACCATTTCTATTGTTCAAAGATGAGGAAGGACGTTGAGAGATTTGTGCAGCGATGCGTCACATGTCACAAAGCTAAGTCAAAACTGAACCCCCATGGTTTATATACTCCCCTACCTGTTCCAAATGCTCCCTGGGAATATATTAGCATGGATTTTGTTTTAGGACTACCTAGGACTAAGAAGAGAAGGGATTCAGTGTTTGTAGTTGTTGATAGGTTCTCAAAAATGGCACATTCCATTCTTTGTCATAAGAACGATGATGCTTCACACATTGCTGGGTTGTTTTTCAGGGAGGTTGTGCGTCTGCATGGAATGCCAAGGACAATAGTCTCAGATCGTGATGTGAAATTCATGAGCTACTTTTGGAAGATGTTGTGGTCAAAACTGGGAACCAAGTTATTGTTTTCAACAACATGTCATCCACAAACTGATGGCCAGACAGAGGTAGTAAACCGCACACTTTCAGCGTTGCTACGAACAATGATCAAGAAGAATTTAAAGGAATGGGAAGAGTGTTTACCACACGTTGAGTTTGCTTACAATAGGGCTGTTCACTCTACTACCAGCATGTGTCCATTTGAGGTGGTATATGGATTCAAACCAATTGCACCAATCGACATGCTGCCACTTCCAATACAAGAAAGAAGTAATATGAAGGCTTCCGAACGTGCTGCATATGTAAAGAAAATTCATGAGACGACAAGAGAAGAGATTGAAAAGAAGAACAAGTCCTACGCAGCGAAGGCCAACAAGAACCGCAAGAAAGTGACTTTTGAACCAGGTGATCTGGTTTGGGTACATTTGCGCAAAGATCGCTTTCCGGACAAGCGCAAGTCTAAGCTAATGCCTCGTGGAGATGGATCATTCAAAGTGTTGGCCAAGATAAATGACAATGCTTACAAGATCGAGCTCCCAGATGATTATGCTGTGAGTCCAACATTCAATGTAGCTGATCTTCCACCATGTTTTGGTCAAGAAGAGTCAGAGTCGAGGGCGACTCCTTTTGAAGAGGGGAAGGTTGATGAGGACATCCCTGGCTCAACCCATTCATCATCCACTCCACAACAAACGGTGCATCATTTGGAGGCCTGAGTCAAAAGATATGCAAGTTTCAAGACTAGCTGTTCGGGACATTAACTACAGCGCGTGGCCACATGAAATTACTGCCTCTCTAAGCCTATGGAGCTTAAAGGGCACACGAAAATGGATCCCATTTTGGAGTATGTTCACACCTAGCTAGGAGGGTTGTTCCTAGTATAAATACCCCTTTCTTCTTTCTTCTAAAGGGACAACTTTCAGCTATATGATTTGAGAATAGTTAGCCAAGTGCTACCAAAAACTTGAGAATTCTCTCTTCCTTTGCTCTTGTAATTTTCCTAGTGAGATTGCAAAACCGGTCGTTCGACGGCAACCTTTCTGTGCTTCCAACTTTGTGCGTGGTTGTGTGGATTGGGAACTTAGAGTGTGGTTAGGCGAATACTTGTTGCAGGTCATTGCATAGGCAGTGGTTGGCCTCAAGAATTGTCAGGTTACACTACCTTGGCTGCTCGCAGCTAGTTATCTTCATCTCGCATATTTTCCCTCCGTGAAGAACGGGCATCCAAGCCATTGGACGCAACCAACAACTTCTTCTCATTGGAATAGTTGTTCATCCGAAACAACTTATCAACTTTCAGCTCCCAGGTGAGGTATTGTTCCACATTTGTACTACCTGAAAATATAGGAAGATTAAATTTGGGCTTAGCGACACAATCCTCGGCTTCATCGTGGCGAGGACGCTGCACGTTGTTATGTTGGTGGTGCTGTCGGTCATCGTAGCCATCGACGGGAAAATCGTCCTCCCAGCGCTCGACTACGTCAGCCCAGCTCCGAGGTGCATGATGCACACCTCCTCCGTGGCCACCCTGTGGTGCACCTCCACCCTGTCCACCGTTGCCTCGGCCAGGCCCATGTGCTCGAGGGCGCCCGCCACGCCATCCCGACGTTTGGCGGCACTGCCATGCGACGCGCCTGTCGCTGACGTCGCTCCTCAATCAGACGAATAGCACGCTCCTCCTCGGTCTCATTGTGCAGAACGATCGGAGGACCGTGCACACTTGTGTCATCAGCTGGTGCTCCCCCACGTAGATTGTGTTGTGCGAACATGGCACGTAGCTCCAGAAAGTTATTGTTGATGGTCGTACGTAATTGTGTGACCTCCTCCCCGAGGGTGTTCAGTCCAGTCTGAACTTCCCCGAGCTCATCGTGCACGCCATTGTCACCATCCCGAAGTTGTTTTTGTAGCATCTCGCGCAACCGAGTGTACTCGGTCCACGTAACCGGCGCCTCCGGATTAGGTGGATCCTCCTCGTGACCTGACATGTGAATGACTCACAAACAAGAAACGAGGTTATATCCGGGTTAGTAAAATAAAAACTCTCTCTAAGCTTGCAACTCACTGTCCTGAAAATAAGATAAGCTTACCGTTCCAAAGTGAATCAAGGACGGCAAATTGACAAATGTGACAGCGAATGACCTCAACCCGGTGTAGGTGGTGCTTGGACAGTTATGTGGATATCCTATGCAATCTGATATTCAAGGTATTGTAAAGCTAAGTAATGTTCTAAGCTAGAGTATTTTGCCTATGTGCTGATCCAATTGGTTTAAGCGAAGTGTATGAACGCACACGCAACGATAAATATGACTTAATGCAAACAAAGGAAAGAGCTAGAAAGAGGCAATCAGAAATTGAGATGAATAACTAGCTCGTTTTGCACTAAGTACTAGGAGAGACGCTAGCCAATTGCAATAATTATGAATGTAAGGGCACAAGATTGCTTTATGAGAATAAGTACACAAGCTGAAAATATGAACTAGGGTTTTCCACAGAGTTTCGGCCAACACTTTCTATTTTCACTTTTTTTTGATCAAATCGCAGGAGTAAACCTAGAATCTGATACCACATGATACGGGGAGTGCCCGATCTTCTCAGTGAGGAACCGTGGATAGTTGATGCGAAGTAGACGATGTCGCTAGTTGAACACTCGCACCAATGCACGAACCCTCAACTCTTCGGAATACGCCCAAAACACACCGGATAATTGTTCGTCGCGAGATCACAAACGACGAACGCCAAGTCCCCAATTCCCAATGGAACGATGGCTTGGCCTTGAATTGCAGAATGAACAATGGATCACCTATTTCTCTCTCAAAGTCCTCGCATGAACTTTGGTGTTGAAAGAACAAGCAATAGCTATGTTTCAATCTTATGCATAAAATTGGTCTGCCTTACAATGGCAATCTAACCCTCAATATATAGTACCCTGTCCACCTCATGGCTGGCCAAGAGGTCCTAAACCAACTTCAACTCATCCGTACATGTAATTGGAAACAAACTCACACAAAAGGAAAATCCTAAATTTAAACCGTCACCATGTTTCGGTCATAACTTTTTATCCGTGAAGAATTTGAAGGTACCTTTCCAACGAGTACAAGAACACCTGAATCGGACTCCGTTTGTGAAAGTTATGGCCTTTTTAGTAACTGTCTGTCAGGCTGTCCCGAATCGAATCCGAATTGAATCTTGAGTTGAATCCGAGTTTGAATTGGATTGAGCACGTGGAAAGTCCGAATTTGGCTTGAAAATCTTATCCAAAACTTGTAGTTTAAGTCGTTGGGCTCCTCCGTTTTGCTCTTCCAAGTCTTCACATGAATCATACATAAGAATACATAAAATACTAGCATGAGGTAGTATTCCAAGTTCATCATCAATTAAAGGAAACTCCTTAAGGAATAAAAGCACCTATTTGTTTAAACGCTTGGCTCTTGCCCTCGTCATTGGGCCCTCTGGTTCTTGGTTATTGTCATGCATGCTTGGAGTGGAAGATGTATATGTAATAGGGATGTCCTCATCAGTATGTGCATGACCACCAATAGGAGAAGATGTATAAGTGTTAGGGATGCCCTCATCAGAAGTGGAGCTCCCGGTACCAAGTCAATTTGATGTTTGATGCCTCGAACGGGTGGTAAACCAGCGGGTACGTCCTCCAGAATAACATCCTCATAATCTTGTAACACATGAGAAACCACACTAGGAAGAGAGGTAAAGTTATTAGTAGAAAGCAAAACTTCTTTATATAGCAATACAAAATGCTCCAAAGTGGGATCATCTCTCATCTCTCGCAAATCAGATTTGGTGGCTATCATGACTAGCTTTTTCTCTCCCTCACCCTTTCTTTTTCCCCTCAGTTTTAGTTTATGGCTCTCACTCACATTTTGTGGAGTTACACACTTTTGCTCCTTCACTTTCTCACTCTCCACTTTCACCTCAACCTTTTGCATGTTATCATATATAATTTGAGAAGGAGTTAAAGGCCGTAACAATATGTCTTTATTATTCCACATGAACTTGTATTGATTAGTTCTTCCATCATGAATCTCAGAACGATCATATTGCTATGGTCTACCTAATAACAAGTTACGTACTTCCATGGACACAACATCACATTCTACAGTATCACGATAAGAACCAATCTGAAAGCTAACATTAACTGTGTACCCAACATTCATAGAACCATTATTGTTTAAGCATTGAATTTGATATGGATGTGGGTGTTTCTCATATTTCAAACCAAGTTTAGTGCAAAGTTCTTTGCTAGCTAAGTTATGAAAACTACCCCTATCAATAATAACTTTGCAACACTTACCATCTTTACTCACCTGAGCTTTTGTTTGGAAAAGATTGCAGTGTTGTTCATGGTTGGGCTTTGCTTGAACGCTCAATACCGAAGGGGTGCACACAAGGATAGGACCGGACTCGGGGTCACAATATCCATCCCTATGTGTTTCTTCTTTGCCTTCTCCCTCGTGGCCATTCTCATGCACCTCGAAATCAGCAAGGTGCTCTCCATCTTCCTCACTAGCAGAATCATATTCTCCATTCTCAGTTATCAACATTACCTTGTTATTTGGACAATCCTTTTGCATATGTCCACGACCAAGACACTTGAAGCATTGGATGGAGCTACTCTTGGCCGTAGAACCAATAGAAGATGATGAAGAGGGGATTGGTCCTCTCTTTGGAAAAGAAGGAGGGGTGTTCTTGGTACTTGGGGCAGCACGTGCACTAGGAGTAAAACTTCCACTAGATTGATTAGTTTAAAACGAATTGAAACGAGATGTGGTTTTACCTCCTGTAGGTGCTGTATGGGGAGTGCAGGAAGATGATTTTGAAACCCTCTTGTCCTGTTGGTATTCAAAGGAGATAAGTGAAGCTCGTATGTATGGTGTTCAAGGAAACCAACGTGAACACTAACTCCTCTCCTAGAGTTGGTTTCGGATGGCAACTTCCAAACGGATTCGGAAATGGATAGCTAGCCAAAACCGAATTGGACTCTAGGGTTGTACTCGGATTGATCTGGGAGGAGTTGTAGACACGCACTCAACTTCAAGAGTAAATTGAATCTACTTTTTTTTGTTTTATGGGGACATAAGATTAAGTTACGCGAAGGAATACAAAGATCAGCACGTAAACAAAATTTCTAATGGATCAAGACTTAAGAAAACTCACGAAAATAGCAGATGCGAAACTTGCCACCACCATGTGTAAGTTTCTTTTGGCTTCAATTCACTTCGGAAAGGTAAGAACTTTACTTGGGAGAGAAAATAGTGAAATTGAGAGATTTCCACACATATATATATATATTCAACAATTCGTTTCTCTCGGTGTGAATCAAATAGGAATGAATCTTCAGTGTTTCATTCCTCACGGTGCGATTCCAAACCCAACAATTTGTCCCCTCCATTTTATGGAAGTAAAAATCCAGAGGAGTATCTTGAGCGGGAATGGCGATTGGAGAAAGAGTTTAGAGTTCATAAGCTTTCCAAAGACCTAGAAGTGATGCGAGCCACTATACAGTTTAAAGACTATGCTTATAGCCCAGGTGGGAATTTTTGGCCCAAAGGGGGAGGGGAGGTGACACCCCTCCCTACCCTAGCCGCCCCCACTCCCGGCCCCCTCTCCCTGCGCCACCGCCCACTCCTCCCTGCCCCTTGCGCCACCCTCCTCCTCCATCAACTCCTCCCTCTTCCCTCCCCTCCATTGTTGGTGAAGAAGGCCCCCAATTCCTGCCGATCAAGCGGAGGAAGGGAATCACCCGTTGCAAGGCAATTGGATCCGGCGGAAGAGAAGAAAAACAGGGAAAGGAGAAGAGGTGGATTTCGTGGGGTTTTCATCGTGTTCTTCATCGATTCATCAAGGGTAATCCCTATTTTCCCCAATTAGATTAATAATTTAGTTGTGCTAGCAATGTCGTAAATCTGGACTGATAGGACAGATCAGGTTAGACGACCGTTTTTGGATTGATCCGTGGGGATTCAGATCTGGACCTCTCCTAAAGATTTGTAGAGGACGTTGTTATCTTTCCATGAATTACTAGAACGCATCATTCGGACATGCGTAGCAAAAGTTATGATTTTTCTAGTGGGACTGTTCTGCAGATCGGGGGAATTCCGGACAGGTTTCGGTAGATTAGTTTGGGCGACGGGAAAACGGGCGAATCAAAAGATCTTCATATTAGGAAAGTTGTAGATAATATTTTTAGCTTTCCATAAAGGTCAAGAATCCTAATTCCGACTCTCGGGGCAAAAGTTATGGCCATTTTAGTGTGCTGTCCAGACAGGCAGTCATGATTGCTGATGCTTTAGAACATGGGTTGGTATGGGTAGAAGATGGCCGAATCTGGGAGGCTCACCAAATTGGTTTTGTTAGATAATTTAACTATCTCTCGAGAAAATCTGAGAACGCCCTATTGGACCTCTGTATCAAAAGTTATGAATTTTTGAATGTGACTGTCCGTAGAAGGGCAGAGGTTGGCCGAAAAAAATTGGGGATTAAGTCAAGATAAATGTGTTGGTTTAATTTGCGGGTGTTGTTATTTTATCTAAAGACCCGCTGATACGGGGAAGCCCGATCTTCTCAGTGAGTAACCGTGGATAGTTGATGCGAAGTAGACGATGTCACTAGCTCTTAACTCTTTGGAATACGCCCAAAACACACCGAATAATGGTTGGTCGCGAGACCACAAACTACGAATGCCAAGTCCCCAATTCCCAATGAAACGACGGCTTGACCTTGAATTGCAAAACGAACAAAGGATCACCTATTTCTCTCTCAAAGTCCTCGCATGAGCTTTGGTGCTGAAAGAACAAGCAATAGCTATGTTTCAATCTTATGCATAAAATTGGTCTCCTTACAATAGGGGTCTAACCCTAAATATATAGTACCCTGTCCACCTCATGGCTGGCCAAGAGGTCCTTAACGAACTCCATCTCATCCCTACATGTATTTGGAAACAAACTCACACAAAAGGAAAAATGATGCGGATACGCACATGCGTAGCACTTTTCAGGCGAATACATTATTTAGTTGGAAAGAAGTATTGAGCCGCATTAATATTGTCAGGTGAATTTGTTTCTTAAGGAGTTCTTTTTTATTACTTACTGTCCTATAGTCCATAAACCGAAAACACACAAAAAAAAATCCAAACCCTAGTTTCGCATCTGCTATTTTTGTGAGCTTTATTATGTCTTGATCGATTAAAAATTTGTTTACGTACTGATCGTTCGTGTTTATTTGCGTAGCTTAATCTTTGTGTCCAATCCAAAGTTCAAAAAAAAAATCCGATCGCTACATGCGTGAACAAGATCTTGCTACGATACCATAAGCAGTGCTACTACGGTGCGCGTGAAAAAATATCTGCACCGTGGCTGTTTCATTACATATATCCTTAATTTTCCGTTTATCTTTGAGACTAGTCTTTAATAATTGATTTAATGTTATTGTAAATTGTTGATTCAAATATTGATATGTTTTTTAGTTTTTTATTCTGCTAATGTTAATGATAAATTTTTAATTAATATGACTGGATTAATAGTATAAAATTTTGTGAATTTGTGATAGTATTTGTTACATACATTAAAATATAATTATATTTTGTTATTATATATATATTCTAAGATCTTTATTGTAATTTGGATTTTAAGATTTTTTATTTTAATTTCATATAATGCTTACAATTATTGAATTTCACTTACTTGATTATTTGATAATTTTAATAATCTTTGTGACTTAATTAATTAGGTGACAGCATTTTAAAATTGACATTATAAATTTTATTATTTATGATTGTAAATAAAGTAGGATCTTGATTTTAAATCTTAGTGGAATATTATGTTATTAAGTTTAATATTGAATTTTGTTTGAGAATAATTATGAATTTATTTCAATGAAATATATTTATGAATAATTAGTACAAATTCAACTTTTAATTTATTCTAAATTTTAGATTATTCAATTATTAATCCAAATGACGTTTTCTGAATTATCTTTGAATGATTTATTAGCTTAATATAACAATAAATCCTTTAAACTTTACTTGGATATTGTGACAATTTGATTTTTGTTAATTGGTATTTTGTTTAATCAAATTCATTATTTATACAACTGATATTTTTGAATCAATAATATAATTTATATATAACTATATACTAAATTGTTAAATCTTAAATTTACCATCTTTGATTTTAAGTTTATTTGGATATAATAAAGAATAGAAAATGGATTGTAATGGAGTATTTATTTATTAATTAGTTTAGTAGTTTGCAAATCTGATTAATAATTGCATAATGATCATTAGAATATTGCAAGCTAATGATCTATGAGTAAACTAATTATGTAAACTAATAAGATAACGAATTAGATATGATAGAAATTTGCATATAATATTCAGGATTTCAATTGTAGTATATCTTAATTATGACATGATTTATCACTTGTCATTATCAGATATTATCCATTATATTCATGATTAATTATGATAGTGTGAGGATCTGCAAATGATTCACGAGTAATGAATTAGTCATCATTATCAGTTAATTCGATAATTGTTAAATAGATGATACGATATCTGACTGATTCATATTGTATTCATGAATGTAGATATCTGCTGATATCAATGATATTTGAATACAATAGCATGATTACATATGCAATTAAGATGTAGTAGGATAATGTATATATGTGAGAGTAAGCATATGTAGATCAAGACATAGTACATGATTATATGTAATGATCATATGCACAGACTGATAGATTAGCTATTACTAGTATGATTGTAAGTAGAATGTATAGTCAACATCATATGATCTATGAATTGTACGATCCGATTGCTATCATGATCGTAAAATTGATGACATATGTATACTTGGATTCTTAATAGTATAGATTATATGTTAAGTCGTTATGTATCTGTACACATTGATATAATTATATTATCGATATCTGAGTTGATAGCATGAAGACTAGTTCTAATAATAGCATTAACATTGCTCATTCTATAATTGAACTAGATTATCTATAACTATAATACTATACGTGATGCATAAAATTAATTAGAAATGTGTATATTATTAATGTAAAGCTAATGTTTTCAAGTTATTTAGCTAGATGATTAATACATAATTGACTTATACGTTATCAACGATTATTGAATAATAGCAGATTAGCATTTTATAATAGTGATCTACTGAATTCACAAATGTTGAGATAGATTAGAATTTCGGATTGACTCAACTCGAATTAATTGATACATGTCTCATTATATTCTAGATTCGCTTATATAATCATAGATACACACTAGAACTCATTGCTAAGTCAAGAAATAGTATCGTAATATACTATATATATACTTAAAGTATTCATTATCTGTCATTTACAATATAGATTAGTTGCTCTATTCTGCTATTTGCATGACTCATTTATATTATTTAATGAGTCATGTAGTCTAATTACTGAATCGAGTAAAGTGAAATGTAGACGTATTTAACGTAGCAGTATACCTAAATAGTTGACTTACATGAGTGTTCTATATGTTATAGTAATTGAGAGTGTACTTTATGTGCTAGAATGACATTGATCACTAAAGAGAATGAGATTGATGCATAGAATCATTGTATAACTATCAGCTAGATCATTTGATCTTGATTACAATATCTATTCGAATCACTTCATAGTAGATAAATGTCTAATAATTAGCATATCCATAACTATAACAATATTCTACATGATGTCATCGTTATAGTGTTATCATATTCGTTTTGCGCACAATGATAATTAGAATTATTCAATCATTACATGAGAAGTTATGCAGATACATAGTATGTAACATGCATGGATTGATATAGATTATGATGAATCAATGTCATAATATACATTTAAGATGCAAATGTTAGTACATCATGCAAATGATACTAGTAAGATAGTACAAGAAGATATCAATGACAAATTTAGCATTCATCAGATTAGTATGTACTACGTATAGCACATTTGATAATCAGCTTGAGCTGAGGTAGATAAATTCACATATGTAAGCAGTTCATAGAATAGTTCAGACATGAACTATGAAGCGATACTAATGATGGTATGTACATAGCATGCATTGTATAAGTGAATGTGAAACATACATGATGAAATACAGATTTGTATGTCTTCAGAATACATAGTGACAATCGATGCATCCATAATAATTACATGATGATAATGCCTATAGATATATAGCATTTCATGTACAGATATAGCTACTAATGACATGAATGCAATAAGTTATGGACAATTGCCAATGATTAATAATAGTCAGCAGTAGCATGATCAACATTGATGAAGCATCTAAAATTGAGATAATTACTGATGAGACATTCATAAGGATGTAAGTGAGTATCAAATGATAAATAGTTAAGATGCATGACTAATGATATAGGTGATTAACATTAGTACATTCATGATGTACTAATGCGACTATTAGAGATAAGTACATAATTGCAATGATGAGAAATGATGATTAAATAGTATACATAGATTGCATGATCATAGTTAAGTAATATGATGAAATACAATGAATATCAAAATGTATATATATCAGATATAATACAATGTGAATTAGAAGTTACATTGAACTATAATTGAATAGAATTGAGATAAAATTCAATCGTTATTACATATATATCTATTAGCATGAGTCTAATAGTATTGCTAAATTATGAATGATAATAATGAATCATGAATGACAATTAATGTATATTAAGTTGAATTGATTAGCAAAAGATGTTGATATTGAATATTGATTGAATTAGATGATCTAACATATTGCATTGATAGTTTAATTAGACTATATTGCAATTATTATTGTATTGAAATATAGTTATCATGTATCAATAGACAAATTCAATGAAATGCTATAATAATTGACTTTATCATAGATGATAACAATTTCTTTGATTGGAAATTTTGGTATAGATGATAAGTTTTATGTTTACCGAATATGCATTACAGGTGATAAGTTTGTGAATTGAAATTGCATATTTTGGATAAACAATCTTCTGTGCCATATCATGATCACAATGAGATGAGTTTCAACAATAGAGCTGCATATTTCAAAAAATTTCTTAAGTCTACTTATTCATCATTTAATGTACAATCATGTACAAATAATCAGAGTAGTGCAGTTGAAGCATGGAAGGAACTAAAAATTTTCTCCCTCATATCATGGGAGGGAGAATGATTTGAAAGACAATGTTGCAATGTATACATCATATGGTTGCCGTTATATTAATTTGTTTGTGTGGAACAACGAGAATGACACGATAATTGATTCATACATATACCATGCATATGTGTTGTTCTTTTTATCTACTACGCCTTCAGATGTTCTTGATATGCTAAGCAAAAGAAGTGTTGATAACAAATATATATACCATGCATATACGTTGTATTCTTTGTTTAGTACAATTTCAGGCTACCAAATGCCGAGGACGGCTTTTCTCGAAGAAGGGGAGGATGATGCGGATATGCACATGCGTAGCACTTTTCGTGCGAATACATTATTTAATTGGAAAGAAGTATTGAGCCGCATTAAATATTGTCGTGAATTTGTTTCTTAAGGAGTTTCTTTTAATTGACGATGAACCTAGAATACTACATCATGCTATTATTTTATGTATTCTTAGGTATGATTCATGTGAAGACTTGGGAGAGCAAAAGGGAGGAGCACAAGGACTAAAACTACAAGTTTTGAATAAGATTTTCAAGCCAAATTCGGATCTCCCACGTGCTCAATCCAATTCAAACTCGGATTCAACTTTCACAAACGGAGTCCGATTCAGGTGTTCTTCTACTTGTTGAAAATATAATTTCAAGGGCTACGCAATGGATCCGGCCCCACCTTCAAATTCGTCACGGATTAAAAGTTATGACCGAAACATTATGACAGCTCAATTTTAGGTTTTTCCTTTTGTGTGAGTTTGTTTCCAAATACATGTAGGGATACGTTGGAGTTGGTTTAGGACCTCTTGGCCAGCCATGAGGTGGAGAGGGAACTATATATTGAGGGTTAGACCCCCGTTGTAAGGAGACGACGTTTGAGAATAATGAATCTGCTAAAGTTTGTTCGAGTTTAGCGATTACTACAGTTCCATAGGGAATTAGGAGTGATTTTCTTCAATCAAAATCGTTCAGCCTTTCCGTTGGGAATTGGGTGCATGATAGATCTTCGCTTGATGGTCTGCGAAATCAACACGAGTGTATTTTGGCGGATTAAAGAGTGTCCGTCCCTTGCATTGGCATTGGAGGATCATTATGATTCATCAAGACTCCCGTGAGTATCCATCCTACGTCGAGAAGATCGAGCGACCCCGTATCATCTTGGTATCAGAGCGCGGTTTACTCCGTAGGATCTTATACCTTTAAATTTCAGTTTATTACTTACTGTCCTATAGTCCATAAACCGAAAACACACAAAAAAAAAATCCAAACCCTAGTTTCGCATCTGCTATTTTCGTGAGCTTTATTATGTCTTGATCGATTAAAAATTTGTTTACGTACTGATCGTTCGTGTTTATTTGCGTAGCTTAATCTTTGTGTCCAATCCAAAGTTCAAAAAAAAAATCCGATCGCTACATGCGTGAACAGTACTGCTACAGTACCGTGAACAGTGCTACTACAGTGCCGCGTGAAAAAAATATCTGCACTGTGGCTGTTTCTGTTACATATATCCTTAATTTTCCGTTTATCTTTGAGACTAGTCTTTAATAATTGCATTAAGGGCTGTTCTTGATATTAATTTACACCTGCTGAAATTTTATTCTTTTGTGGAAGGGAAAGCTAAACCTTAGTGCCAACAACAAGTTAAAAAAAGAAGGAAAGAAAGAAAGAAAGAAAGCTGACAAAAAAAAGAAGGAAAGTGAGCATTGGCCAAAGTGAGCTATCTAATCTTTAATTTCAGATTGCCTCTAGTTAGCTCATTCCTTTGTTTGCATCGAGTCACATTGATCTTTGCGTGTGCATTCACATACTTCACTTAAATCATTTGTATCAGCACATAGGCAATACTTTCTACCTTGGATTATTACTTAATTTTACAACATCGAGAAATTCAGATCGTAGGATAAATACTTCCTAACCAAGCACCACAAAATATCCTTTGCCGTACAATTGTGAGTCGTTTTAATCCGCTTGGTCATCACTTGTTATTACAGCCACCACCAAGTGTAAGTTTCTTTTGGCCTCAATTCACTTCGGAAAGGTGAGAGAAAAGAGTGAGATCGAGTGATTTATACTAATCATCCATATACCTTGTTATTGCTTCATGTTGTCTTTGCACAATCTAACCATGTTAGGTGGAGAAGACAACTATGGTGATGAGAATGAAGTTAATCTTAATGCCCCGGTGACTCGCTTTAAACATCGTGGCATTGAGAAGTACATTGCAACAATAGCTCAATCGGGCACCATGCTAAGCACGCATACAACTTAAGGCGGATATGCAGGATTTCCATATTGAATTCAATCAACAAATGAAGGTGTTACACAAAAACATCGTGAATGATATTGTGCAAGCAATTCGTCCACAACAACAAAAAGATAGCTTTGTTCCTTTCTATGGCAGTGATGATCCAAAGGACCATCTTGAGTGGGAATGGCAAATGGAGAAAATATTTAGATTTCAGAAACTTTCCAAAGACCAAGAGGTGATGCGTGCCACAAGGGAGTTTGAAGACTATGCATATAGTTGGTGGCAACAACTAATTGGAAAACAACCCATTAAATCTTGGTTAGATTTGAAGGCGTTTATGAGAAGCGAGTTTGTGCCATCCTATTGTGCGCAGGAATTGTTTCACCATATGGAGAATATCACACAAGGGAGTAATACTGTCCAAGATTACTATTTTGAACTACAAGATGCGATGCGTCGTGCCGGTGTCACTAGTCCATTAAGGGAGAAGCCATACATTAGGGGTGGTTTGAATTCTGAGATCGCCATGCACTTCAACATAAATATTTTAGTAGCATGCATGATCTTGTAAATTATGCTATTATACAGGAGAAGAGACTTATGGAGAAACGATATCACGGTTCAATCCATGTCCATACTTCACTCTTATGGTTCCACTAGTGTGACACATGAGAAGATGACCGAGCATGGGACTTTCCCTTCGGTAAAGGAGACATCTTATGCTGCCCCAACGATACATACAACAATTGAGATGCATCAAAACCTATGTGAGAATGAGAGCCACATAGCCAAATTGAGTGAGAGTGTTAAAAAGAGCGAGCTGTGTGATTCCACCATATGTGAGTTTGAGAGCATCCAAACTGAAAGTGTGAGAGATACACCAAAAGAAAAGAGAGAAGTAGAAGATGGACAAAGTGAGGTTGATTTTGAAACTAACACATTAATATCTACCTCTAGTGTTGTTTCTCACATTGTGCGAGTTGATATTAAAGAAGAGGAGTCAAATGTTCAACAACTGGCACCATTGGAGATAAACGATGAGGAGATAATCATAGTTAAAGATGAAGTACATGCTGATCCGTTGTTACATCATGATGATTTAATACCTACAACACCTACATCAACTGAGGAGAACAATAAAGGTAACAATATTGATGCTGAAATTAATTGTGAAACGGTGAGTACTTGTGAGAACTCATATATACGAATGAAAATTCCATGTTCAGAAATTTCTTTGCTCAATTTACATAATGTGGAATTGATTACTCATAAGGAAGTTCTTACGAGAATATCTCCTGATGATTCTTTATATTATATCATGTTTGGTGATCCTAAAGAACTATCTAGTGTGATTGAGAATGTTGCTGAAATTTCATGTTTAAAATCACTAGTTAGTGCATATGCATATACATATAAGTTCAATTTGATTGGAAATTTTGGTATAGATGATAAGTTTTATGTTTACCGAATATGCATTACAGGTGATAAGTTTGTGAATTGAAATTGCATATTTTGGATAAACAATCTTCTGTGCCATATCATGATCACAATGAGATGAGTTTCAACAATAGAGCTGCATATTTCAAAAAATTTCTTAAGTCTACTTATTCATCATTTAATGTACAATCATGTACAAATAATCAGAGTAGTGCAGTTGAAGCATGGAAGGAACTAAAAATTTTCTCCCTCATATCATGGGAGGGAGAATGATTTGAAAGACAATGTTGCAATGTATACATCATATGGTTGCCGTTATATTAATTTGTTTGTGTGGAACAACGAGAATGACACGATAATTGATTCATACATATACCATGCATATGTGTTGTTCTTTTTATCTACTACGCCTTCAGATGTTCTTGATATGCTAAGCAAAAGAAGTGTTGATAACAAATATATATACCATGCATATCGTTGTATTCTTTGTTTAGTACAATTTCAGGCTACCAAATGCCGAGGACGGCTTTTCTCGAAGAAGGGGAGGATGATGCGGATATGCACATGCGTAGCACTTTTCAGGCGAATACATTATTTAATTGGAAAGAAGTATTGAGCCGCATTAAATATTGTCAGGTGAATTTGTTTCTTAAGGAGTTTCTTTTAATTGACGATGAACCTAGAATACTACATCATGCTATTATTTTATGTATTCTTAGGTATGATTCATGTGAAGACTTGGGAGAGCAAAAGGGAGGAGCACAAGGACTAAAACTACAAGTTTTGAATAAGATTTTCAAGCCAAATTCGGATCTCCCACGTGCTCAATCCAATTCAAACTCGGATTCAACTTTCACAAACGAGTCCGATTCGGTGTTCTTCTACTTGTTGAAAATATAATTTCAAGGGCTACGCAATGGATCCGGCCCCACCTTCAAATTCGTCACGGATTAAAAGTTATGACCGAAACATTATGACGGCTCAATTTTAGGTTTTTCCTTTTGTGTGAGTTTGTTTCCAAATACATGTAGGGATACGTTGGAGTTGGTTTAGGACCTCTTGGCCAGCCATGAGGTGGAGAGGGAACTATATATTGAGGGTTAGACCCCCGTTGTAAGGAGACGACGTTTGAGAATAATGAATCTGCTAAAGTTTGTTCGAGTTTAGCAGTGCTACGAAGTTCCATAGGGAATTAGGAGTGATTTTCTTCAATCAAAATCGTTCAGCCTTTCCGTTGGGAATTGGGTGCATGATAGATCTTCGCTTGATGGTCTGCGAAATCAACACGAGTGTATTTTGGCGGATTAAAGAGTGTCCGTCCCTTGCATTGGCATTGGAGGATCATTATGATTCATCAAGACTCCCGTGAGTATCCATCCTCGTCGAGAAGATCGAGCGACCCGTATCATCTTGGTATCGAGCGGTTTACTCCGTAGGATCTTATACCTTTAAATTTCAGTTTATTACTTACTGTCCTATAGTCCATAAACCGAAAACACACAAAAAAAAAATCCAAACCCTAGTTTCGCATCTGCTATTTTCGTGAGCTTTATTATGTCTTGATCGATTAAAAATTTGTTTACGTACTGATCGTTCGTGTTTATTTGCGTAGCTTAATCTTTGTGTCCAATCCAAAGTTCAAAAAAAAAAATCCGATCGCTACATGCGTGAACAGATCTTGCGCTACATCTCGTGAGCAGTGCTACTACGGTGCTGCGTGAAAAAATATCTGCACTTTGTGGCTGTTTCGTACATATATCCTTAATTTTCCGTTTATCTTTGAGACTAGTCTTTAATAATTGCATTAAGGGCTGTTCTTGATATTAATTTACACCGCTGAAATTTTATTCTTTTGTGGAAGGGAAAGCTAAACCTTAGTGCCAACAACAAGTTAAAAAAAGAAGGAAAGAAAGAAAGAAAGAAAGCTGCCGACAAAAAAAAGAAGGAAAGTGAGCATTGGCCAAAGTGAGCTATCTAATCTTTAATTTCAGATTGCCTCTAGTTAGCTCATTCCTTTGTTTGCATCGAGTCACATTGATCTTTGCGTGTGCATTCACATACTTCACTTAAATCATTTGTATCAGCACATAGGCAATACTTTCTACCTTGGATTATTACTTAATTTTACAACATCGAAATTCAGATCGTGTAGGATAAATACTTCCTAACCAAGCACCACAAAATATCCTTTGCCGTACAATTGTGAGTCGTTTTAATCCGCTTGGTCATCACTTGTTATTACAGCCACCACCAAGTGTAAGTTTCTTTTGGCCTCAATTCACTTCGGAAAGGTGAGAGAAAAGAGTGAGATCGAGTGATTTATACTAATCATCCATATACCTTGTTATTGCTTCATGTTGTCTTTGCACAATCTAACCATGTTAGGTGGAGAAGACAACTATGGTGATGAGAATGAAGTTAATCTTAATGCCCCGGTGACTCGCTTTAAACATCAGGCATTGAGAAGTACATTGCAACAATAGCTCCAATCAGGCACCAGTGCTAAGCACGTACAACTTAAGGCGGATATGCAGGATTTCCATATTGAATTCAATCAACAAATGAAGGTGTTACACAAAAACATCGTGAATGATATTGTGCAAGCAATTCGTCCACAACAACAAAAGATAGCTTTGTTCCTTTCTATGGCGTTGATGATCCAAAGGACCATCTTGAGTGGGAATGGCAAATGGAGAAAATATTTAGATTTCAGAAACTTTCCAAAGACCAAGAGGTGATGCGTGCCACAAGGGAGTTTGAAGACTATGCATATAGTTGGTGGCAACAACTAATTGGAAAACAACCCATTAAATCTTGGTTAGATTTGAAGGCGTTTATGAGAAGCGAGTTTGTGCCATCCTATTGTGCGCAGGAATTGTTTCACCATATGGAGAATATCACACAAGGGAGTAATACTGTCCAAGATTACTATTTTGAACTACAAGATGCGATGCGTCGTGCCGGTGTCACTAGTCCATTAAGGGAGAAGCCATACATTAGGGGTGGTTTGAATTCTGAGATCGCCGCTGCACTTCAACATAAATATTTTAGTAGCATGCATGATCTTGTAAATTATGCTATTATACAGGAGAAGAGACTTATGGAGAAACGTATATCACGGTTCAATCCATGTCCATACTTCAGCTCTTATGGTTCCACTAGTGTGACACATGAGAAGATGACCGAGCATGGGACTTTCCTTGATAAAGGAGACATCTTATGCTGCCCCAACGATACATACAACAATTGAGATGCATCAAAACCTATGTGAGAATGAGAGCCACATAGCCAAATTGAGTGAGAGTGTTAAAAAGAGCGAGCTGTGTGATTCCACCATATGTGAGTTTGAGAGCATCCAAACTGAAAGTGTGAGAGATACACCAAAAGAAAAGAGAGAAGTAGAAGATGGACAAAGTGAGGTTGATTTTGAAACTAACACATTAATATCTACCTCTAGTGTTGTTTCTCACATTGTGCAGGTTGATATTAAAGAAGAGGAGTCAAATGTTCAACAACTGGCACCATTGGAGATAAACGATGAGGAGATAATCATAGTTAAAGATGAAGTACATGCTGATCCGTTGTTACATCATGATGATTTAATACCTACAACACCTACATCAACTGAGGAGAACAATAAAGGTAACAATATTGATGCTGAAATTAATTGTGAAACGGTGAGTACTTGTGAGAACTCATATATCGAATGAAAATTCCATGTTCAGAAATTTCTTTGCTCAATTTACATAATGTGGAATTGATTACTCATAAGGAAGTTCTTACGAGAATATCTCCTGATGATTCTTTATATTATATCATGTTTGGTGATCCTAAAGAACTATCTAGTGTGATTGAGAATGTTGCTGAAATTTCATGTTTAAAATCACTAGTTAGTGCATATGCATATACATATAAGTTCAATTTGATTGGAAATTTTGGTATAGATGATAAGTTTTATGTTTACCGAATATGCATTACAGTGATAAGTTTGTGAATTGAAATTGCATATTTTGGATAAACAATCTTCTGTGCCATATCATGATCACAATGAGATGAGTTTCAACAATAGAGCTGCATATTTCAAAAAATTTCTTAAGTCTACTTATTCATCATTTAATGTACAATCATGTACAAATAATCAGAGTAGTGCAGTTGAAGCATGGAAGGAACTAAAAATTTTCTCCCTCATATCATGGGAGGGAGAATGATTTGAAAGACAATGTTGCAATGTATACATCATATGGTTGCCGTTATATTAATTTGTTTGTGTGGAACAACGAGAATGACACGATAATTGATTCATACATATACCATGCATATGTGTTGTTCTTTTTATCTACTACGCCTTCAGATGTTCTTGATATGCTAAGCAAAAGAAGTGTTGATAACAAATATATATACCATGCATATACGTTGTATTCTTTGTTTAGTACAATTTCAGGCTACCAAATGCCGAGGACGGCTTTTCTCGAAGAAGGGGAGGATGATGCGGATATGCACATGCGTAGCACTTTTCAGGCGAATACATTATTTAATTGGAAAGAAGTATTGAGCCGCATTAAATATTGTCAGGTGAATTTGTTTCTTAAGGAGTTTCTTTTAATTGACGATGAACCTAGAATACTACATCATGCTATTATTTTATGTATTCTTAGGTATGATTCATGTGAAGACTTGGGAGAGCAAAAGGGAGGAGCACAAGGACTAAAACTACAAGTTTTGAATAAGATTTTCAAGCCAAATTCGGATCTCCCACGTGCTCAATCCAATTCAAACTCGGATTCAACTTTCACAAACGGAGTCCGATTCGGTGTTCTTCTACTTGTTGAAAATATAATTTCAAGGGCTACATAATGGATCCGGCCCCACCTTCAAATTCGTCACGGATTAAAAGTTATGACCGAAACATTATGACGGCTCAATTTTAGGTTTTTCCTTTTGTGTGAGTTTGTTTCCAAATACATGTAGGGATACGTTGGAGTTGGTTTAGGACCTCTTGGCCAGCCATGAGGTGGAGAGGAACTATATATTGAGGGTTAGACCCCCGTTGTAAGGAGACGACGTTTGAGAATAATGAATCTGCTAAAGTTTGTTCGAGTTTAGCAGTGCTACGAAGTTCCATAGGGAATTAGGGTGATTTTCTTCAATCAAAATCGTTCACCTTTCCGTTGGGAATTGGGTGCATGATAGATCTTCGCTTGATGGTCTCGCGAAATCAACACGAGTGTATTTTGGCGGATTAAAGAGTGTCCGTCCTTGCATTGGCATTGGAGGATCATTATGATTCATCAAGACTCCCGTGAGTATCCATCCTACGTCGAGAAGATCGAGCGACCCCGTATCATCTTGGTATCAGAGCGCGGTTTACTCCGTAGGATCTTATACCTTTAAATTTCAGTTTATTACTTACTGTCCTATAGTCCATAAACCGAAAACACACAAAAAAAAAATCCAAACCCTAGTTTCGCATCTGCTATTTTCGTGAGCTTTATTATGTCTTGATCGATTAAAAATTTGTTTACGTACTGATCGTTCGTGTTTATTTGCGTAGCTTAATCTTTGTGTCCAATCCAAAGTTCAAAAAAAATCCGATCGCTACATGCGTGAACAAGATCTGCTACAGATCGTGAACAGTGCTACTACTACAGGCGCGTGAAAAAATATCTGCACTGTGGCTGTTTCTGTTACATATATCCTTAATTTTCCGTTTATCTTTGAGACTAGTCTTTAATAATTGCATTAAGGGCTGTTCTTGATATTAATTTACACCTGCTGAAATTTTATTCTTTTGTGGAAGGGAAAGCTAAACCTTAGTGCCAACAACAAGTTAAAAAAAGAAGGAAAGAAAGAAAGAAAGAAAGCTGCCGACAAAAAAAAGAAGGGAAAGTGAGCATTGGCCAAAGTGAGCTATCTAATCTTTAATTTCAGATTGCCTCTAGTTAGCTCATTCCTTTGTTTGCATCGAGTCACATTGATCTTTGCGTGTGCATTCACATACTTCACTTAAATCATTTGTATCAGCACATAGGCAATACTTTCTACCTTGGATTATTACTTAATTTTACAACATCGAGAAATTCAGATCGTGTAGGATAAATACTTCCTAACCAAGCACCACAAAATATCCTTTGCCGTACAATTGTGAGTCGTTTTTAATCCGCTTGGTCATCACTTGTTATTACAGCCACCACCAAGTGTAAGTTTCTTTTGGCCTCAATTCACTTCGGAAAGGTGAGAGAAAAGAGTGAGATCGAGTGATTTATACTAATCATCCATATACCTTGTTATTGCTTCATGTTGTCTTTGCACAATCTAACCATGTTAGGTGGAGAAGACAACTATGGTGATGAGAATGAAGTTAATCTTAATGCCCCGGTGACTCGCTTTAAACATCAGGCATTGAGAAGTACATTGCAACAATAGCTCCAATCAGGCACCAGTGCTAAGCACGTACAACTTAAGGCGGATATGCAGGATTTCCATATTGAATTCAATCAACAAATGAAGGTGTTACACAAAAACATCGTGAATGATATTGTGCAAGCAATTTGTCCACAACAACAAAAAGATAGCTTTGTTCCTTTCTATGGCAGTGATGATCCAAAGGACCATCTTGAGTGGGAATGGCAAATGGAGAAAATATTTAGATTTCAGAAACTTTCCAAAGACCAAGAGGTGATGCGTGCCACAAGGGAGTTTGAAGACTATGCATATAGTTGGTGGCAACAACTAATTGGAAAACAACCCATTAAATCTTGGTTAGATTTGAAGGCGTTTATGAGAAGCGAGTTTGTGCCATCCTATTGTGCGCAGGAATTGTTTCACCATATGGAGAATATCACACAAGGGAGTAATACTGTCCAAGATTACTATTTTGAACTACAAGATGCGATGCGTCGTGCCGGTGTCACTAGTCCATTAAGGGAGAAGCCATACATTAGGGGTGGTTTGAATTCTGAGATCGCCGCTGCACTTCAACATAAATATTTTAGTAGCATGCATGATCTTGTAAATTATGCTATTATACAGGAGAAGAGACTTATGGAGAAACGTATATCACGGTTCAATCCATGTCCATACTTCAGCTCTTATGGTTCCACTAGTGTGACACATGAGAAGATGACCGAGCATGGGACTTTCCCTTCGGTAAAGGAGACATCTTATGCTGCCCCAACGATACATACAACAATTGAGATGCATCAAAACCTATGTGAGAATGAGAGCCACATAGCCAAATTGAGTGAGAGTGTTAAAAAGAGCGAGCTGTGTGATTCCACCATATGTGAGTTTGAGAGCATCCAAACTGAAAGTGTGAGAGATACACCAAAAGAAAGAGAGAAGTAGAAGATGGACAAAGTGAGGTTGATTTTGAAACTAACACATTAATATCTACCTCTAGTGTTGTTTCTCACATTGTGCAGTTGATATTAAAGAAGAGGAGTCAAATGTTCAACAACTGGCACCATTGGAGATAAACGATGAGGAGATAATCATAGTTAAAGATGAAGTACATGCTGATCCGTTGTTACATCATGATGATTTAATACCTACAACACCTACATCAACTGAGGAGAACAATAAAGGTAACAATATTGATGCTGAAATTAATTGTGAAACGGTGAGTACTTGTGAGAACTCATATATACGAATGAAAATTCCATGTTCAGAAATTTCTTTGCTCAATTTACATAATGTGGAATTGATTACTCATAAGGAAGTTCTTACGAGAATATCTCCTGATGATTCTTTATATTATATCATGTTTGGTGATCCTAAAGAACTATCTAGTGTGATTGAGAATGTTGCTGAAATTTCATGTTTAAAATCACTAGTTAGTGCATATGCATATACATATAAGTTCAATTTGATTGGAAATTTTGGTATAGATGATAAGTTTTATGTTTACCGAATATGCATTACAGGTGATAAGTTTGTGAATTGAAATTGCATATTTTGGATAAACAATCTTCTGTGCCATATCATGATCACAATGAGATGAGTTTCAACAATAGAGCTGCATATTTCAAAAAATTTCTTAAGTCTACTTATTCATCATTTAATGTACAATCATGTACAAATAATCGAGTAGTGCGTTGAAGCATGGAAGGAACTAAAAATTTTCTCCCTCATATCATGGGAGGGAGAATGATTTGAAAGACAATGTTGCAATGTATACATCATATGGTTGCCGTTATATTAATTTGTTTGTGTGGAACAACGAGAATGACACGATAATTGATTCATACATATACCATGCATATGTGTTGTTCTTTTTATCTACTACGCCTTCAGATGTTCTTGATATGCTAAGCAAAAGAAGTGTTGATAACAAATATATATACCATGCATATACGTTGTATTCTTTGTTTAGTACAATTTCAGGCTACCAAATGCCGAGGACGGCTTTTCTCGAAGAAGGGGAGGATGATGCGGATATGCACATGCGTAGCACTTTTCAGGCGAATACATTATTTAATTGGAAAGAAGTATTGAGCCGCATTAAATATTGTCAGGTGAATTTGTTTCTTAAGGAGTTTCTTTTAATTGACGATGAACCTAGAATACTACATCATGCTATTATTTTATGTATTCTTAGGTATGATTCATGTGAAGACTTGGGAGAGCAAAAGGGAGGAGCACAAGGACTAAAACTACAAGTTTTGAATAAGATTTTCAAGCCAAATTCGGATCTCCCACGTGCTCAATCCAATTCAAACTCGGATTCAACTTTCACAAACGGAGTCCGATTCAGGTGTTCTTCTACTTGTTGAAAATATAATTTCAAGGGCTACGCAATGGATCCGGCCCCACCTTCAAATTCGTCACGGATTAAAAGTTATGACCGAAACATTATGACGGCTCAATTTTAGGTTTTTCCTTTTGTGTGAGTTTGTTTCCAAATACATGTAGGGATACGTTGGAGTTGGTTTAGGACCTCTTGGCCAGCCATGAGGTGGAGAGGAACTATATATTGAGGTTAGACCCCGTTGTAAGGAGACGACGTTTGAGAATAATGAATCGCTAAAGTTTGTTCGAGTTTAGCGATTTTCTGAAGTTCCATAGGGAATTAGGAGTGATTTTCTTCAATCAAAATCGTTCAGCCTTTCCGTTGGGAATTGGGTGCATGATAGATCTTCGCTTGATGGTCTGCGAAATCAACACGAGTGTATTTTGGCGGATTAAAGAGTGTCCGTCCCTTGCATTGGCATTGGAGGATCATTATGATTCATCAAGACTCCCGTGAGTATCCATCCTCGTCGAGAAGATCGGCGACCCGTATCATCTTGGTATCAGAGCGCGGTTTACTCAGTAGGATCTTATACCTTTAAATTTCAGTTTATTACTTACTGTCCTATAGTCCATAAACCGAAAACACACAAAAAAAAAATCCAAACCCTAGTTTCGCATCTGCTATTTTCGTGAGCTTTATTATGTCTTGATCGATTAAAAATTTGTTTACGTACTGATCGTTCGTGTTTATTTGCGTAGCTTAATCTTTGTGTCCAATCCAAAGTTCAAAAAAAAAATCCGATCGCTACATGCGTGAACAGTACTGCTACAGTACCGTGAACAGTGCTACTACAGTGCCGCGTGAAAAAAATATCTGCACTGTGGCTGTTTCTGTTACATATATCCTTAATTTTCCGTTTATCTTTGAGACTAGTCTTTAATAATTGCATTAAGGGCTGTTCTTGATATTAATTTACACCTGCTGAAATTTTATTCTTTTGTGGAAGGGAAAGCTAAACCTTAGTGCCAACAACAAGTTAAAAAAAGAAGGAAAGAAAGAAAGAAAGAAAGCTGCCGACAAAAAAAAGAAGGGAAAGTGAGCATTGGCCAAAGTGAGCTATCTAATCTTTAATTTCAGATTGCCTCTAGTTAGCTCATTCCTTTGTTTGCATCGAGTCACATTGATCTTTGCGTGTGCATTCATATACTTCACTTAAATCTTTTGTATCAGCACATAGGCAATACTTTCTACCTTGGATTATTACTTAATTTTACAACATCGAGAAATTCAGATCGTGTAGGATAAATACTTCCTAACCAAGCTCCACAAAATATCCTTTGCCGTACAATTGTGAGTCGTTTTTAATCCGCTTGGTCATCACTTGTTATTACAGCCACCACCAAGTGTAAGTTTCTTTTGGCCTCAATTCACTTCGGAAAGGTGAGAGAAAAGAGTGAGATCGAGTGATTTATACTAATCATCCATATACCTTGTTATTGCTTCATGTTGTCTTTGCACAATCTAACCATGTTAGGTGGAGAAGACAACTATGGTGATGAGAATGAAGTTAATCTTAATGCCCCGGTGACTCGCTTTAAACATCGTGCATTGAGAAGTACATTGCAACAATAGCTCCAATCGTGCACCGATGCTAAGCACGCATACAACTTAAGGCGGATATGCAGGATTTCCATATTGAATTCAATCAACAAATGAAGGTGTTACACAAAAACATCGTGAATGATATTGTGCAAGCAATTTGTCCACAACAACAAAAAGATAGCTTTGTTCCTTTCTATGGCAGTGATGATCCAAAGGACCATCTTGAGTGGGAATGGCAAATGGAGAAAATATTTAGATTTCAGAAACTTTCCAAAGACCAAGAGGTGATGCGTGCCACAAGGGAGTTTGAAGACTATGCATATAGTTGGTGGCAACAACTAATTGGAAAACAACCCATTAAATCTTGGTTAGATTTGAAGGCGTTTATGAGAAGCGAGTTTGTGCCATCCTATTGTGCGCAGGAATTGTTTCACCATATGGAGAATATCACACAAGGGAGTAATACTGTCCAAGATTACTATTTTGAACTACAAGATGCGATGCGTCGTGCCGGTGTCACTAGTCCATTAAGGGAGAAGCCATACATTAGGGGTGGTTTGAATTCTGAGATCGCCGCTGCACTTCAACATAAATATTTTAGTAGCATGCATGATCTTGTAAATTATGCTATTATACAGGAGAAGAGACTTATGGAGAAACGTATATCACGGTTCAATCCATGTCCATACTTCAGCTCTTATGGTTCCACTAGTGTGACACATGAGAAGATGACCGAGCATGGGACTTTCCTTGATAAAGGAGACATCTTATGCTGCCCCAACGATACATACAACAATTGAGATGCATCAAAACCTATGTGAGAATGAGAGCCACATAGCCAAATTGAGTGAGAGTGTTAAAAGAGCGAGCTGTGTGATTCCACCATATGTGAGTTTGAGAGCATCCAAACTGAAAGTGTGAGAGATACACCAAAAGAAAAGAGAGAAGTAGAAGATGGACAAAGTGAGGTTGATTTTGAAACTAACACATTAATATATACCTCTAGTGTTGTTTCTCACATTGTGCAGGTTGATATTAAAGAAGAGGATTCAAATGTTCAACAACTGGCACCATTGGAGATAAACGATGAGGAGATAATCATAGTTAAAGATGAAGTACATGCTGATCCGTTGTTACATCATGATGATTTAATACCTACAACACCTACATCAACTGAGGAGAACAATAAAGGTAACAATATTGATGCTGAAATTAATTGTGAAACGGTGAGTACTTGCGAGAACTCATATATACGAATGAAAATTCCATGTTCAGAAATTTCTTTGCTCAATTTACATAATGTGGAATTGATTACTCATAAGGAAGTTCTTACGAGAATATCTCCTGATGATTCTTTATATTATATCATGTTTGGTGATCCTAAAGAACTATCTAGTGTGATTGAGAATGTTGCTGAAATTTCATGTTTAAAATCACTAGTTAGTGCATATGCATATACATATAAGTTCAATTTGATTGGAAATTTTGGTATAGATGATAAGTTTTATGTTTACCGAATATGCATTACGGTGATAAGTTTGTGAATTGAAATTGCATATTTTGGATAAACAATCTTCAGTGCCATATCATGATCACAATGAGATGAGTTTCAACAATAGAGCTGCATATTTCAAAAAATTTCTTAAGTCTACTTATTCATCATTTAATGTACAATCATGTACAAATAATCAGAGTAGTGCAGTTGAAGCATGGAAGGAACTAAAAATTTTCTCCCTCATATCATGGGAGGGAGAATGATTTGAAAGACAATGTTGCAATGTATACATCATATGGTTGCCGTTATATTAATTTGTTTGTGTGGAACAACGAGAATGACACGATAATTGATTCATACATATACCATGCATATGTATTGTTCTTTTTATCTACTACGCCTTCAGATGTTCTTGATATGCTAAGCAAAAGAAGTGTTGATAACAAATATATATACCATGCATATACGTTGTATTCTTTGTTTAGTACAATTTCAGGCTACCAAATGCCGAGGACGGCTTTTCTCGAAGAAGGGGAGGATGATGCGGATATGCACATGCGTAGCACTTTTCAGGCGAATACATTATTTAATTGGAAAGAAGTATCGAGCCGCATTAAATATTGTCAGGTGAATTTGTTTCTTAAGGAGTTTCTTTTAATTGACGATGAACCTAGAATACTACATCATGCTATTATTTTATGTATTCTTAGGTATGATTCATGTGAAGACTTGGGAGAGCAAAAGGGAGGAGCACAAGGACTAAAACTACAAGTTTTGAATGAGATTTTCAAGCCAAATTCGGATCTCCCACGTGCGCAATCCAGTTCAAACTCGGATTCAACTCAGAATTCAATTCGGATTCGGTTCGGAACAGCCTGACAGGCAGTTACTAAAAAGGCCATAACTTTCACAAACGGAGTCCGATTCAGGTGTTCTTGTACTCGTTGGAAGGATAATTTCAAGGGATACGCAATGGATCCAGCCCCACCCTCAAATTCGTCACGGATTAAAAGTTATGACCGAAACATTGTGACGGCGTAATTTTAGGTTTTTTCTTTTGTGTGAGTTTGTTTCCAAACACATGTAGGGATGAGTTCGAGTTGGTTTAGGACCTCTTGGCCAGCCATGAGGTGGAGAGAGAACTATTTATTGAGGGTTAGACCCCCATTGTAAGGAGACGACGTTTGAGAATAATGAATCTACTAAAGTTTGTTCGAGTTTAGCATTGCTACCGAAGTTCCTTAGGGAATTCGGAGTGATTTTCTTCAATCAAGATCGTTCAGCCTTTTCGTTGGGAATTGGGTGCACGATAGATCTTCGCTTGGTGGTCGGCGAAATCAACACGAGTGTGTTTTGGCGGATTGAAGAGTGTTCGTCCCTTGCATTGGCATTGGAGGATCATTATGATTCATCTAGACTCCCGTGAGTATCCATCCTACGTCGAGAAGATCAGGCGACCCGTATCCAAAAACCTAAATTTAAACTGTCACCATGTTCTGGTCATAACTTTTTATCCGTGATGAATTTGAAGGTGGGGCTGGATCCATTGCGTAGCCCTTGAAATTATCTTTCCAACGAGTACAAGAACACCTAAATCGGACTCCTTTTGTGAAAGTTATGGCTTTTTTAGTAACTGCCTGTCACGCTGTCCCGAACCGAATCCGAATTGAATCCTGAGTTGAATCCGAGTTTGAATTGGATGGAGCACGTGGGAAATCCGAATTTGGCTTGAAAATCTTATCAAAAACTTGTAGTTTAAGTCCTTGGGCTCCTCCCTTTTGCTCTCCCAAGTCTTCACATGAATAATACCTAAGAATACATAAAATACTAGCATGAGGTAGTATTCCAAGTTCATCATGAATTAAAAGAAACTTCTTAAGGAACAAAAGCACCTGTTTGTTTAGAAGTATAGATCTTGCTATATAAACAGCGTCATAAGTACTAGGGATATGTCCTCATCATCCTCCGTTTCTTCAAAAAAAAGCTGTCCTCGGCTTTTGATAGCCTGAAAATGAGCTACACAAAGAAAACAACGTATATGCATGGTATATGTATTTATCATTCAAACAACTTCCGTGTAGTGCATGATGATGTGCTAGACATGTACTAAACAAACAGAACAACGTATATATGTGATATATGTATGAATCAATTGTTGTGTTATTCGCATTATTTTGCACAAAATAAGTAACACAACTGCAACCATAGGATGTATCTGATATATGCATTGTGGTACCTTCATTCACATCATTCTCACAAGTAATGCATGTTCGATAAACATAGAACTTATCGTCTACACCATAATCTCCAATCAAATTGAACGTATATGTGTAGGCATAAGGACTAACTAGTGATTTTAAACATGAAACTTCAGCAAGGTTTTCAATCACACTAGATAGCTCTTTAGTATCATCGAACATGATATAGTATAAAGAATCATCAAGAGATATTCTAGTAAGAACGTCTTTATGAGTAATCAATTCCATATTATGTAAATTGAGCGAAGAAATTTCAGAACATAGAATATTCAAAAGAACACTAGAGTTCTCACTCTTACGTACCTTTGCGTAATGCATATTCAATTCAACACCATTATTGTTACCTTTTACATCCTTCTTAGTTATTGTAGGTGTTGTAGGTATCAAATCGTCATGACAAAACCATTAGGCAGCAAGCACTCCATCCCCAACCGGTTGTTGAAAATTCAACTCCTCTTCTTTAATATCGACCTGCACAATATGAGAAATAACACTAGAAGTAGAGAGTAAATTGTGAATTTCAGCAATAACCTCACTTTGGCTATCATCTACTTCCCCCTTTTCTATTGGTGTATCTCTCTCACACTCAATGGAGATGCTCTCCACTTCACATATGGTGAAATCACACGGCTCACTCTTTTTATCTTTCTCATTCAATTTGGCTATTTGTCTCTCATTCTCACATGAGTTGGATACATCGCAACCCCCAAAGATTGTGGGTCAGCGACGGAGCAATCACGAGTAACCACAATCTCTTCATGAAGCAATGGAGCAATACTACATGAAATCAGGATCGAAGGGAAAATCCGATGATTGGTCGCCTTTTCTTGTGTCACATAGGTGGACTTCAAGCCTTGTCGCAGTACTGTCAACTTTTCCACTAGGGAACTCTTGTATTGGTAAGGTACAAAATGTGCACGAAAATGCTGCTTCATTTGCTCCCAGGTGACCATTGGCAATTCCTGGCTTTCCATACGTTTACGAATAAACCGCTCCCACCAATGTGTGGCATAATCGGCCAACCCATTGGACGCAAGTAAGAGCTTCCTCTCATTGGAATAATTGTGCATCCGAAATAGCGTATCAATTTCTAGCTCGCAATTGAGGTATTCTTCCACATCTGTACTACCTGAAAATATAGGGATAGGAAATTTGGGCTTAGTGACAAAATCCTTACGATGCACGTCGGGGTAGTTGAACATGGTGCGCAGCTCCTAGAAGTTGTTGTTGATGTCCATACGTAGCTGCGTAACCTCCTCCCCAAGGTTGTTCAATTCATACCGAACGGACCCAAGCTCATCGCGCACACCATTATCACGATCCTGAAGTTGATGTTGTAGCATCCTGCGCAAGCGAGTGTACTCCATCCATGTAACCGATAGATCCTCTTGATGACCTGACATGGCAACAACTCACAAATAGCAAACGAGATTATATCCAGATTAGTAAAACAAAATAGCTCTCTCTCTCTGCGCTCGCAACTCACTATCCCGAAAACAAGACAAGCTTACCGTTCCAAAGTGAATCAAGGACGGCAAATCGACAAATGTGACAACGAACACCTCAACCCGGTAATGTATGAGCATAACCAAGAGCAAGGGAGTACACAAACGCGTGTAGGTGGAGCTTGGACAGTTATGTGGATATCCTATGCAATCTGATATTCAAGGTATTGTAAAGCTAAGTAATGATCCAAGCTAGAGTATTTGCATATGTGCTGATCCAATAGGTTTAAGTGAAGTAAATGAACGTACACGCAAACATCAATGTGACTTAATGCCAACAAAGGAATGAGCTAGCGAGAAGTAAACGAAAAGTGCGATGTAACAAGCTCGTTTGGCACCAAGTACTAGCAGAGACGCTAGCCAAATGCAATTGAATATAGGAGGGCACAAGATTGCTCAAAGGAAAGGGCTACACAATCTGAAATATGGATGCGACGGTACTATAGTAGTCGGACATTTTGCGCGGTTACTGTAGCAAAACCTTTTTTTAGTAGCAATCGGCAAAAGATTTTTTTTAATTTATTTTTAGCCGTGGCTCTTTCTATATGCGGCTGCCTTTTCTTTCTCTCTTCTTTTCTTAATGGCCGAAAATGTGTTGTGCTACTTTCTTGATTGCGCAAGATCCACAATTCAGCAAAGTGTAAACCAAAATCTAAGAGCAGCCCAAAGCAATATCAATAGCTAGTCTCAAAGATGAAAGGATATAAGTGATGCTCAAAGAAACCAAAGTGGTTCGGACGCAACTGGAGCAAGTTGGAGCACGGCACAGCGAGGTGCAGCTAGGGTTGCTAATCCGAGCCAAAAGCAAGCAAAGACAGGTTGGTATTTGTTATTTTTGGGTGCTAATTAATGGAATCAATCAGCAATTTTCTAGGGTTTATGTGAACACAAAGATCAAGCTACGCAAATGAGCACAAAGATCAGCACGTAAACAAAATTTCTAATGGACGAAAACTTAACAAAACTCACGAGAAATAACAGATTGAACTACGGTTTTGGTATTGCAATTTTCGGTTTAATAGACGATAGGATAGAAAACGAATCTAACAACGGGTAAAGAAGTTCTCACCGAGTAAACCTAGAATCTGATACCATATGATACGGGGAGTCCCGATCTTCTCAGTGAGGAACCGTGGATAGCTGATGCGAAGTAGACGATGTCACTAGTTGAACACTCGCGCCAATGCACAAACCCTCAACTCTTCGGAATACGCCCAAAACACACCGGATAATGGTTCGTCGCGAGACCACAAACGACGAACGCCAAGTCCCCAATTCCCAATGGAACGACGGCTTGACCTTGAATTGTAGAACGAACAATGGGTCAACTATTTCTCTCTCAAAGTCCTCGCATGAGCTTTGGTGTTGAAAGAACACGCAATAGCTATGTTTCAATCTTATGAATAAAATTGGTCTCCTTATAATGGGGTCTAACCCTCAATATATAGTACCCTATCCACCTCATGGCTGTCCAAGAGGTCCTAAACCAACTCCAACTCATCCCTACATGTATTTGGAAACAAACTCACACAAAAGGAAAAACCTAAATTTAAACCGTCACCATGTTTCGGTCATAACTTTTGATCCGTGATGAATTTGAAGGTGGGGCCAAATCCATTGCGTAGCCCTTGAAATTATCTTTCCAACGAGTTCAAGAACACCTGAATCGGACTCCGTTTGTGAAAGTTATGGTCTTTTTAGTAACTGCCTATCAAGCTGTCCCGAACCGAATCCGAATTGAATCCTGAGTTGAATCCGAGTTTGAATTGGATTGAGCACATGGGGAGTCTGAATTTGGCTTGAAAATCTTATCAAGAACTTGTAGTTTATGTCCTTGGGATCCTCCATTTTTCTCTCCCAAGTCTTCACATGAATGATACCTAAGCATACATAGAATACTAGCATGAGGTAGTATTCCAAGTTCATCATCAATTAAAAGAAACTTCTTAAGAAACAAAAGCACCTGTTTGTTTAGAAGTATAGATCTTGCTATATAAACAGCGTCATAAGTACTAGGGATATCATCATCATCCTCCCTTTCTTCAAAAAAAAGCCATCCTCGGCTTTTGATAGCCTGAAATGAGCTACAAAAGAAAACAACATATATGCATGGTATATGTATTTATCATCCAAACAACTTCCGTGTAGTGCATGATGATTTACTAGACATGTACTAAACAAAGAGAACAACGTATATACGTGATATATGTATGAATCAATTGTTGTGTTATTCGCGTTGTTTTGCACAAAATAAGTAACACAACTGCAACCATAGGATGTATTTGATATATGCATTGTGGTATGGATTACAGGGGCCGCACCTTCTGCTCGTCCCCCGTTTTCTCGTGGTTAAGGCAAGTATATTTGTGGTTTTAAAACAATTGTGTGGATTGTGTATGATTGATGCTTTGATGATGATCGCTACAATTATGGAAATGTGTGCTCATGATTATGTTAATGAATTGTTGGTATTGCTTATGGTCGAATGCAATTGTTATATTCATGAGAATTTATGATGCTTTGGTATTGTGAATGCAAGTTTATTTATCGAGATATTCACATACATGCATCTGCTGATTATTGAAGTCTTGTTCAAGAGATGACCAAGCGCCGAGGTCCCCGTCATGTTGATGTCATGATGGGCTAAAGATCCCCATACTTGTGGAGTATGGGCAATTGGTCCCTGTACAACATGGTACAGGCATGGGTGTGCATTGACGGATGCACACTCCGCATTACCGGTAAAATGCGAAAGAGAAGAGAAAAAGAGATTTTTGATCATCTTGCATAGCATGGTTGTTTATATGATTAAGTTGATGTTCATGGTTGTTCATGGTACTATCCTTTAATACTTGCTGAGTCGTTGGACTCACTCTTGTTGTTGTTTTTGTTGTTTGTTGTTTGTTTTAGGTACCTTCATGAAATCAGCATGCATGGGATTATTCACCATGGAAGAACTAGAGAACTTTAAATATTATTTGTTGATTAGCTTATGTGGTATTTGATTATGTCTATCAGGTTTAAAATGTAATAATGGATTAGAAACCTTTTATATTGCTTCCGCGCTTTAATTAAGTTTTATAATCATTTTGCTTAGTATTGGTTACATTGAGTACATTTAATTATATCTTTTGATTATACTTGTGAGAACTTCAGTTTTAGACAATAAACAAAGGAGACTGTTGTTAGTTTAGTACCATTCTAGGCCATAATTTGGCTGGGGTGTTACAGTTGGAATCAGAGCGGGCTGTAGATCCGTGGTTAATGAAACTATTAAACTTGCCACACTAAGCACTGTAGGTGGGAATGGGACTCGCATTGCATCAATATATTGTTGTTGTTTATCATAATTGATTGTGTATATATGTGTGACTCTATGCTTGTTTGTGATATAGAGATGGCCAGGGGTAGAGGCTATGGTCGTGGTCGTAGCCGTGGCCGGCAGGGTGCCAGGCGAGGCCAGGCTGTGCCCCCGCCTGAAATGCAGAATTCTGTAGCCGAGGAGACCAACTCTATGGGATCGAGGAGGTTACTTCGGCGGTTCAGGGGAGCCAAACACCTCCCGCTGCACCTAGGGCCATACCCGTGGCTGTTCCAGCGATGGTACCAGCGATCAATGCTATGGGACTACACCAGTGGAACGCTTTGAGGTTGGACACCTTTGATGGTTTGGGCACGCCAGTTGATGCTGCTAACTGGTTGCGTCACATAAAGAGGCATTTGGGAGTGTTGGGACTGACATCAGAGCAGCATGTACAGTTTGTGGCCTTTCAGCTGAAAGGGGAAGCGGATCTCTGGTGGGAAGAAGTCCTGTCAGCCAGAACTGTTGCCCTTGGGCCAGCGACTTGGAAGGTGTTTGTGGAGCAATTCAAGAAGATGTTTTATCCCGCATCATTTGTGGAAAGAATGGTGGTGTCATTGAACAATTACAAGCAGGGCAAGATGATAGTGTCAGAGTACGAAGTGGGTTTCAGTAATTTAATTCGCTTTGTACCTTTTGTGGCTATCAGTGATGTGGAGAAAGCTTCGTGATTTTGGCTCTTTGGTGGAGCAAGCTAGGGGTATGGAGCTAGAGATACAGCTTAGGGAAGGTTTGCAGGGTACAGGAGGTACGGTGGCTTCTGAGGGTATGGAAAGTAGTCATAAGAAGAGTTATGGAGGCAGTGGGACAGCGCTTAAGCCAGTTCCCAGAGGTTCAAGGGTCCAGGTTCAACAAGCCCCAGGCATCCTCTACTTTTCGATCTTCAGTGAGTGTCCCTGTGGTGCGTCCGGCCCAAGGACAGGGGATGAAATGTTTCAAGTGTGGAGATGGTCACCGTGCATCAGAGTGTGCTTGGTTTGGAGCTTGTCGCCATTGTGGTCAGGAGGGCCATAAGGCATTGGTGTGTAAGCGGAACCCCGCTAGATTATTAAATGGGAACCAGTTCAAGCATCGTCTTCAGCGCCAGCAGCTTCTTCTCGGGGGTCGCTGCAGATGCTAGCAGCCGCTCCTTCTCGGACTTGGGCGCTGCCTCCGCCTCACTACCCTACTCCTGGAGGGATGCCACCGGGGTACTTTTGGCCGCCTCCTCCCGCGGCAGTCTTCCAGCTGTGGCGCCTTCAGCACCTCCTGCACCACCAGCTGCGGTAGCTCCGCCGTACCCGGGTGTTGGGGCACTGGCTGCCCCAGCATCAGGCTCCTATGCTTTGCTGACTGCCGAGTCGGCGGGTCGTCCCGACGTGGTGACAGGTACGCTCTTGGTGGATTCAGTGGAGGCTTGTGTTTTATTTGATTCTGGGGCTACTTTTTCCTTCGCATCCTTAGAGTTTGCTAGTCTGGCCAATATGAGTTTGCAGTTCATTTCTCAGTCTGTTTTGGTCCATTCGCCTGGGGAATTCTTTCCAATTCCACAGTCTGTCCGGGTTGTGTGCTCACAATAGATGGGGAGGATTTTATTGCTACTTTGATGATCATGAATATGGAGCCGTTTGATGTTATTCTGGGGATGGATTGGTTGCACAATTACCGTGCTGTCATATCATGTTTTTGGAAGACAGTAACTTTGCAAGCGCCGTCGGGCCAAGAGATAGTTTTCCAGGGCAGTGCTCCCTCTTTCTCATCTAGTGTGCTGGCTAGTCTGTATCCCGGTACTAGAGCAGTAAAGAGTGGATTTCTTTTAACTCTATTGGAAAAGCCAAATTCCTCTTTGATTGCAGAAAGTATCCCGGTAGTTCGGGAATACTTGGATGTATTTCCAGCAGAATTGCCAGGGATGCCACCTCCGCGTCCAGTGGAGTTCAGGATTGATTTAGTGCCGGGGGCACGACTAGTTTCTATGACCCCGTACCGTTTGGCTCGACCTTTTCAGGAAGAACTAAAGAAGCGGTTGGATGATTTGAGAGCGAAGGACCTTATTTGACCGAGTGTGTTTCCGTCGGGGGCACCGGTGCTGTTTACCAAGAAGAAAGATGGAAGTTGGCGCATGTGTATTGATTATCGTTCTCTCAACCAGTTGACCATCAAGAATAAGTACCCATTACCCCGCATTGAAGATCTATTTGATCAATTGAGAGGGGCTAAAGTATTTTCAAAGATTGATCTTCAGTCGGGATAAAATCAAATTCCTGTCCGAGAGGAGGATATTGAGAAAACTGTGTTCTCCACGAGGTATGGGCACTTTGAATTTAAAGTTGTCTTTTGGACTAACGAATGCCCCTGCTGCTTTCATGGAGACAATGAACAGTATGCTGCATGAGTACCTGGACGACTTCCTAGTCGTATTCATTGATGACATTTTGATTTACTCAAAGAATGAAGCAGACCATGAGCATCATCTGAGGCTTGTATTGGAGACACTAAGGGAACATAAGTTCTTCGCTAAGTTTAAGAAATGCGAGTTCTGGGTGTCTCAGGTGGGCTTTTTGGGACATATCATCAGTGATAAGGGAATATCGGTTGATCCAAGTAAAGTTTCTTCAGTGGTGGAATGGGAAAGACCGACCAATGTCAAAGAGGTAAGGAGTTTTCTCGGACTGGCGGGTTATTATCGGAGATTTGTGCAAGACTTCTCTATCATTGTCAAGCCCTTGTCCAGGCTCACTTAGAAGGATGTGAAGTTTCAGTGGGATGATGATTGTGAGCAGAGTTTTCAGATTCTGGAAGAGAGACTTGTGACCGCTCCTGTTCTCACTGTCCCGGAACCAGGAAAGCATTTCACACTTCTCTCCGATGCTTCGCGAGTCGGGCTGTGTTGTGTTCTCATGCAGGATGGTAAAATTTTAGCTTATGGTTCGAGGCAACTGAAGAAGCATGAGCAGAATTATCCAACCCATGATTTAGAGTTGGCCGCTGTTGTGTTTGCATTGAAACTTTGGAGACACTACCTGTATGGTGAGACTTGCGATGTGTTCACCGACCATAAGAGTCTTAAGTATATCTTTACCGCAGCAGGATCTGAATTTGAGGCAGCGCAGGTGGTTGGAGCTGATTAAGGATTACGACCTCACAATTCAGTACCACCCAGGCAAGGCCAACGTGGTGGCCGATGCTCTTAGCCGCAAGGCGACGCCTGATACTCTGGATTGTCTTATTGCTGATTTTGACTGTATGGGGATATCTTATTGTTGTGCAGGCACGGCACGGGTGGAGACACAGTTGATCTTAGAGTCGGCCATTCAAGAGCATGTGCGGAAGGCACAACAGCATGACCCATTACTACAGAGGGTCAGGAAACGTATGGAGTTGGGCAAGGAAGGGGATTTCAGTTTGGATGAGTCTGGTGCTTTGCGTTTTAAAGGACGCCTTTGTGTGCCATATAAAGCGGACGTTAAGGGTGATATTTTGAGAGAAGCACATCGCACTCCATACATTTCATCCGGGAGAAACAAAGATGTATCACGATTTGAAGCAGAATTTATGGTATCAGTCAGCAAGTAAAGGCAGAACATAAAAGACCGGCAGGGTTGCTGCAGCTATTAGTGGTTCCTCAATGGTCTTGGGATGATATTTTAATGGATTTTGTGGTTGTGTTGCCTCGGTCGCCGCGAGGCAAGGATGCGGTTTGGGTGATAGTGGATAGATTCAGCAAGTCAGCACATTTCATTCCCATCCGCACGACCAACATAACAAGTGATTTGGCACCTATTTATGTGCGGGAGATTGTGCGACTTCATGGTGTGCCAAAGACCATAGTTTCTGACAGAGATGCCAAGTTTGTTTCCAAGTTCTGGGAGAGTTTGCAGAGTGCATTGGGCACCCAGCTCCGGTTGATCACGACATTTGATCCACAGACAGATGAGCAGTCGGAGCGTACCATTCAGACCCTGCAGGACATGTTGAGGTCATGTGTGTTGTCTTGGAAGGGTAGTTGGGAGGATCAATTACCCCTGGCGGAGTTTGCCTATAATAACAATTACCATTCAAGTATCAAAGCTGCACCATTTGAGGTATTCTATGGCCGTAAGTGCAGGTCGCCCCTCTGCTGGGAAGCGGTGGGCGAAAAGGCAGTTTTGGGTCCGGATTTGGTCCAGAAGACAGTTGAGAGGTGGCCTTGGTGAGGCAGAATCTATTGGCTGCCAGGCAGAAAAGTTATGCTGATGTGAGAAAAAGAGATCTGGAATTTGAAGTGGGGGATCAGGTGCTCCTGAGAGTATCTCCCACCAAGGGTGTGGTGAGATTTGGTACCAAAGGGAAGCTTAGCCCGAGATACTTTCAAGATTTTAGCTCGAATCGGGAAGATGGCATACCATTTGAATCTTCCCGAGTCTATGCACGGGGTGCATAACGTGTTTCACGTGTCTATGTTTGATGCGGATACGCACAAGCTTAACACTTTTCAGTCAAATACATTATTTCACAGGAAACAAGTATTGAGTCGCATTAAATATTGTCAGGTGAATTTGTTTTAATTGATGATGAACTTGGAATATTACATCATGCTATTATTTTATGTATTCTTAGGTATGATTCATGTGAAGACTTGGGAGAGCAAAAGGGAGGAGCACAAGGACTTAAACTACAAGTTTTGGACAAGATTTTCAAGCCAAATTCGGATCTCCCATGTGCTCAATCCAATTCAAACTCCGATTCAACTCAGAATTCAATTCGGATTCGGTTCGGGACAGCCTGACAGACAGTTACTAAAAAGGCCATAACTTTCACAAACGGAGTCCGATTCAGGTGCTCTTGTACTCGTTGGAAAGATAATTTCAAGGGATACGCAATGCATCCGGCCCCACCTTCAAATTCGTCACAGATTAAAAGTTATGACCGAAAAATTATGACGGCTTAATTTTAGGTTTTTCCTTCTGTGTGAGTTTGTTTCCAAATACATGTAGGGATGAGTTGGAGTTGGGTTAGGACCTCTTGGCCAGCCATATGGTGGAGAGGAAACTATATATTGAGGGTTAGACCCCCGTTGTAAGGGACCACGTTTGAGAATAATGAATCTACTAAAGTTTATTCGAGTTTAGCATTGTTACCGAAGTTTCCTAGGGAATTAGGGGTGAGTTTCTTCAATCAACATCGTTCAACCTTTCCATTGGGAATTGGAAGCGCGATGGAACTTCATCGGTTGTCGTGAAGTTCAGCACGTGTGGTTGCGCGAATTATAGAGTGCTACTCTTGCATTGGCAACGGGAGATCACTACGGTTCATCAAATCCACGTGAGTGTCCTGATCCTACGTCGAGGAGATGGGGCGACCCCGTATCATCTTGGTATCAGAGCGCGGTTTACTCGGTAGGTTTATTTACCCTTAGTTTTAGATTTATTTACTTCTGTTCCAATAGTCCATTAAAACTGAAAATTGCCACAAAAAAATACAAACCCAAGTTTTTCCATCTGTTAATTTTGTGAGTTTTGTTAGGTTTTGATCCATTAGAATTTTGTTTAGGTGCTGATCGTTCGTGTTTATTTGCGTAGCTTAATCTTTGTGTCCAATCCAAAATCCAAAAAAAATCTTGCTGATATTTTTTTCATCAATTGAGACTAGCTGTTGAATATTGCAAGGGCTGCTCTTGAGTATTTTACACTTTGCTAAATATTTGTGACCCGCAAAAAAATCAAAGGAATGATTAAAGCTAGTTCAGCCTTTACAAAAAAAAGGACAACTGAAAAAAAAATAAGAAAAGTAAAAAAAAACATGGCCGAATTTGGGTGAGTTCCTTGTCCATAAATTCAGATTGTGTGATTTAATTTCTTGAGCAATCTCGTGCCTTACATTGATATTGCCTCTAGTTAGCTCATTCCTTTGTTTGCATCAAGTCACATTGATCTTTGCGTGTGCGTTCATATACATCACTTAAATCTTTTGGATCAGCACTTAGGAAAAGTATTCTAGCTTAGATTATTACTTAACTTTACAACATCAAGAATTTCAGATTTCTAGGATATACACTTCCATACCAAGCTCCACTATATAACCGTTGTTGTGTAAGTAGTGAACACTCTTGAATTCGCTTAATCATCACGTTGCTGTTGTCACTTCTACCAGGTGTAAGTTTTTATTGGCCTTAATTCACTTCGGAAGGGTAAGAACTTTACTTGGGAGAGAAAATAGTGAGATTGAGTGATTTCCATAAAGCATTATTCTACATAGCTACTTGTTTCTTGCATAGCTAACCATGTCAGGTGGAGGAGAACACCATGATGAGAGTGGTGAGACAAATGAAACTCAAGCATTTGTTAAGCAATATCAATTTGGGGCATTCCGTGAATACTTTCAACGTGAGCTACACCAAGGGATCGATCAACTCCATGAAAAGCATGATGCTTTTGCTGATCAAATTGCACGGAAGATGCAAAACATGGAGATACAAGCTGATGAAAATATGCGCCAATTGCGGGAGGACATTGGAGCCCTCATGATACGGGTCGCCCGATCTTCTCGACGTAGGATGGATACTCACGGGAGTCTTGATGAATCGTAATGATCCTCCAATGCCAATGCAAGGGACGAACACTCTTTAATCCGCCAAAACACACTCGTGTTGATTTCGCCGACCACCAAGCGAAGATCTATCGTGCACCCAATTCCCAACGGAAAGGCTGAACGATCTTGATTGAAGAAAATCACTCCAAATTCCCCATGGAACTTCGGTAGCAATGCTAAACTCGAACAAACATTAGTAGATTCATTATTCTCAAACGTGGTCTCGCCTTACAACGGGGTCTAACCTCAATATATAGTACCGTCCACCTCATGGCTGGACAAGAGGTCCTAAACCAACTCCAACTTATCCCTACATGTATTTGGAAACAAACTCACACAAAAGGAAAACCCTAAAATTAAACCATCACAATGTTTCGGTCATAACTTTTTATCCGTGACGAATTTGAAGGTGGGCCAGATCCATTGCGTAGCCCTTGAAATTATCTTTCCAACGAGTACAAGAACACCTGAATCGGACTCTTTGTGAAAGTTATGGCCTTTTAGTAACTGCTGTCGGCTGTCCCGAACCAAATCCGAATTGAATTCGAGTTGAATCCGAGTTTGAATTGGATTGAGCACGTGGGAGGTCCGAATTTGGCTTGAAAATTTTATCCAAAACTTGTAGTTTAAGTCCTTGTGCTCCTCCCTTTTGCTCTCCCAAGTCTTCACTTGAATCATACCTAAGAATACATAAAATAATAGCATGATGTACTATTCCGAGTTCATCATCAATTAAAAGAAACTCCTTAAGAAACAAATTCACCTGACAATATTTAATGCGTCTCAATACTTCTTTCCAATTAAATAATGTACTACTTTGAAAAGTGCTAAGCATGTGCGTATCGCATCATCCTCCCTTCTTCAAGAAAAGCCGTCCTCGGCTTTTGGTAGTCTGAAATTGTACTAAGCAAAGAATACAACGTATATGCATGGTATATATATTTGTCATCAACACTTCGTTTGCTTAGCATATCCAGAACATCTGAAGGCGTAGTAGATAAAAAGAACAACACATATGCATGGTATATGTATGAATCAATTATCGTGTCATTCTCGTTTTCCACACAAACAAATTAATATAACGGCAACCATATGATGTATACATTGCAACATTGTCTTTCATATCATTCTCCCTCCCATGAGAAAAAGTCGTCCTCGACTTTGCTAGGCACATGGACAAGTCATTAATGGGCCAAACCAAATTAAGTTGTTCAAATACGGGGGAGAGAATTTTTAGTTCCTTCCAAGCTTCAACCGCGCTACTCTGATTATTTGTACATGATTGTACATTAAAGGATGAATCAGTAGGCTTAAGAAATCTTTTGAAACATGCAGCACTATTGTTGAAACTCATCTCATTGTGATCATGATATGGCACAGAAGATTGTTTATCCAAAAAATGCAATTTCAATTCAGCAAACTTATCACATGTTATATTCGGTAAACATAAAACTTATCATCTATACCATAATTTCCAATCAAATTGAACTTATATGTATATGCATAGGTTCTAACTAGTGATTTTAAACATGAAATTTCAGCAACATTCTCAATCACACTAGATAGTTCTTTAGGTTCATCAAACATGATATAATATAAAGAATTATTAGGAGGTATTCTCGTAAGAACTTCCTTATGAGTAATCAATTCCACATTATGTAAATTGAGCAAAGAAATTTCAGAACATGGAATTTTCATTCGTGTATATGAGTTCTCACAAGTACTCACCGTTTCACAATTAATTTCAGCACCAATATTGTTACCTTTATTGTTCTCCTCAGTTGATGTAGGTGTTGTATGTATTAAATCATCATGATGTAACAACGGATCAGTAAGTACTTCATCTTTAACTATGATTATCTCCTCATCGTTTATCACAATGGTGCCAGTTGTTGAACATTTGATTCCTTTTCTTTAATATCAACCTGCACAATGTGAGAAACAACACTAGAAGTAGATATTAATGTGTTAGTTTCATAATCAACCTCACTTTGTCCATCTTCCACTTCTCTCTTTTCTTTTGGTGTATCTCTCACACTCTCAGTTTGGATGCTCTCAAACTCACATATGGTGGAATCACACAGCTCACTCTTTTTAGCACTATCACTCAATTTGGCTATGTGGCTCTCATTCTCACATAGGTTTTGATGCATCTCAATTGTTGTATGTATCATTGGGGCAGCATAAGATGTCTCCTTTACCGAAGGGAAAATCCCATGCTCGGTCATCTTCTCATGTGTCACACTAGTGGAACCATAAGAACTGAAGTATGGACATGGATTGAACCGTGATGTACGTTTCTCCATAAGTCTCTTCTCCTGTATAATAGCATAATTCACAAGATCATGCATGCTACTAAAATATTTATGTTGAAGTGCAGCGGCGATCTCAGAATTCAAGCCACCCCTAAAGTATGCCTTCTCCCTTGATAGACTAGTGACACCGGCACGACGCATCGCATATTGCAGTTCAAAATAGTAATCTTGGACAGTATTACTCCCTTGTGTGATATTCTCCAGATGGTGAAGCAATTCCTGAGCATAATAGGATGGCACAAACTCGCTTCTCATAAACGCCTTCAAATCTAACCAAGATTTAATGAGTTGTTTTCCAATTAGTTGTTGCCACCAACTATAAGCATAGTCTTCAAACTCCTTTGTGGCACGTATCACCTCTTGGTCTTTGGAAAGTTTATGAAATCTAAACACTTTTCCATTTGCCATTCCCACTCAAGATACTCCTCCGGATCATCACGCCATAGAAAGGAACAAAGCTATCTTTTGTTGTTGTGGACGAAGTGCTTGCACAATATCATTCACGATGTTTTTGTGTAACACCTTCATTTGTTGATTGATTTCAATATGGAAATCCTTCATATCTGCCTTAAGTTGTACGTGCTTAGCAGTGGTGCCTGATTGGAGCTCTTGTTGCAATGTACTTCTCAATGCCTGATGTTTAAAGAGAGTCACCGGGGCATTAAGATTAACTTCATTCTCATCACCATAGTTGTCTTCTCCACCTGACATGGTTAGATTGTGGAAAGACAACACAAAGCAATAACAAGGTATATGGATGATTAGTATAAATCACTCTATCTCACTCTTTTCTCTCAGAAGTAAAGTTCTCACCTTTCCGAAGTGAATTGAGGCCAAAAGAAACTTACACTTGGTGGTGGCTATAATAACGAGTGATGATCAAGCGGATTTAAAAGTGACTCACAATTGCACGGCAAAGGATATTTTGTGGAGCTTGGTTAGGAAGTATTTATCCTACACGATCTGAATTTTTCGATGTTGTAAAATTAAGTAATAATCCAAGCTAGAAAGTATTGCCTATGTGCTGATCCAAAAGATTTAAGTGAAGTATATGAACGTACACACAAAGATCAATGTGACTCGATGCAAACAAAGGAATGAGCTAACTAGAGGCAATCTGAAATTAAAGATTAGATAGCTCGTTTTGCACCAAGTACTAGGAGAGACGCTAGCCAATTGCAATGATATGAATGTAAGGGCATAAGATTTCTCAAACGAATTGAATACACAAGCTGAAATTATATATTAGAATTAGCTAACCCCAATTTGGCCAATGCTCACTTTCCTTTTTTTTTTGTCAGCTGCCTTCTTTCTTTCTTTCTTTCGTTCCGTCTTTCTTTTTTTTAACTTGTTGTTGTCACTATGGTTTAGCTTTCCATTCCACAAACAAATAAAATTTCAGCCGGTGTAAATTAATATCAAGAACAGCCCTTAATGCAATTATCAAAGACTAGTCTCAAAGATGAACGGAAAAATTAAGGATATATGTAACAGAAACAGCCATAGTGCAGATATATATTTTTTTTTTCACGCGACTGTAGCAGCACTATTCACGATACTGTTCACGCATGTAGCGATCGGATTTTTTTTGAATTTCGGATTGGACACAAAGATTAAGCTACGCAAATAAACACGAACGATCAGCACGTAAACAAAATTTCTAATGGATCAAGACATAATAAAACTCACGAAAATAGCAGATGTGAAACTAGGGTTTGGATATTTTTTGTGTGTGTTTTCGGCTTATGGACTATAGGACAATAAGTAATAAACTAAAATTTAAAAGGATAAGATCCTACTGAGTAAACCGCTCTCGATACCAAGATGATACGGGTGCCCGATCTTCTCGACGTAGGATGGATACTCACGGGAGTCTTGATGAATCGTAATGATCCTCCAATGCCAATGCAAGGGACGAACACTCTTTAATCCGCCAAAACACACTCGTGTTGATTTCGCCGACCACCAAGCGAAGATCTATCGTGCACCCAATTCCCAACGGAAAGGCTGAACGATCTTGATTGAAGAAAATCACTCCAAATTCCCCATGGAACTTCGGTAGCAATGCTAAACTCGAACAAACTTTAGTAGATTCATTATTCTCAAACGTGGTCTGCCTTACAATGGCGGTCTAACCCTCAATATATAGTACCCTGTCCACCTCATGGCTGGACAAGAGGTCCTAAACCAACTCCATCTTATCCCTACATGTCTTTGGAAACAAACTCACACAAAAGGAAAACCCTAAAATTAAACCGTCACAATGTTTCGGTCATAACTTTTTATCCGTGACGAATTTGAAGGTGTGGCCAGATCCATTGCGTAGCCCTTGAAATTATCTTTCCAACGAGTACAAGAACACCTGAATCGGACTCTGTTTGTGAAAGTTATGGCCTTTTTAGTAACTGCCTGTCAGGCTGTCCCGAACCAAATCCGAATTGAATTCTGAGTTGAATCCGAGTTTGAATTGGATTGAGCACGTGGGAGGTCCGAATTTGGCTTGAAAATCTTATCCAAAACTTCTAGTTTAAGTCCTTGTGCTCCCCCCTTTTGCTCTCCCAAGTCTTCACTTGAATCATACCTAAGAATACATAAAATAATAGCATGATGTACTATTCCGAGTTCATCATCAATTAAAAGAAACTCCTTAATAAACAAATTCACCTGACAATATTTAATGCGGCTCAATACTTCTTTCCAATTAAATAATGTATTCGCCTTAAAAGTGCTAAGCATGTGCGTATACGCATCACCTCACTAGGCTCATACAAGCTCGCAATGGTGGCGATGAAGCAACTGTTCAAGGAGGAGACGTTGTTGCACATGTACCTCCTGAACCGCAACATCGAGTGGCTGCCAACGTGGTGCGTCCACCACATATTGGAGGATGAGGAGGAGGAGGCCATGGAGGGCGTGGCAAGGCCTAGGTGGTGGCCGTGGTAGTGGTGCACATGCGATGGTATGGGATGGTGATTTTGCTTTGCATTACAATGACCACTATTGTCGTCCACGCAATGAAGATGATGGATTGGACAAGCTCAAGTTTTCCATGCCCAAGTTTGTAGGTGGAACTGATCCCGAGGTGTATCTCACTTGGGAATTGAAAGTTGATAAAATATTCTGTATGCATCACTATACGGATGAGAGAAAGATACAGTTGGCATCACTTGAGTTTGAAGGCCATGCTTTGGATTGGTGGGAACAAGTCATTATCACTTGAGGTGATATTACTTTTTATACTAACAACTTACTCTCTACTTCTAGTGTTGCTTCTCATGTTATGCAGGTTGACATTAAAGCTGAGGAGTCGAATGTTCCACAACCGATTGGAAGTCAAAGATGAGAAGATAATCATAGTTAAAGATGAAGTACTTGCTGGCCCGTTGTTACATCATGATGATTTAACACCTACAACACCTACATCAACTGAGGAGAACAATAAAGGTAACAATATTGGCACTGAAATTAATTGTGAAACGGTGAGTACTTGTGAGAACTCATATATACGAATGAAAATTATATAGTGTGCTTGAGAATGTTGCTGAAATTTCATGTTTAAAATAACTAGTTAGTACCTATACATATACATATAAGTTCAATTTGATAGGAAATTATGGTATAGATGATAAGTTTTATGTTTACCGAATATGCATTACATATGATGAGTTTGCTGAATTGAAATTGCATATTTTGGATAAACAATCTTCTGTGCCATATCATGATCACAATGAGATGAGTTTCAACAATAGTGCTGCATGTTTCAAAAGATTTCTTAAACCTACTTATTCATCCTTTAATGTACAATCGTGTACAAATAATCAGAGTAGCGCGGTTGAAGCTTGGAAGGAACTAAAAATTCTCTCCGCCGTATTTGAACAACTTAATTTGGTTTGGCCCATTAATGACTTGTCCATATGCCTAGCAAAGTCGAGGATGACTTTTTCTCATAGGAGGGAGAATGATATGAAAGACAATGTTGCAATGTATACATCTTATGGTTGCCGTTATATTAATTTGTTTGTGTGGAACAACGAGAATGACACGATAATTGATGCATACACATACCATGCATATGTGTTGTTCTTTTTATCTACTACACCTTCAGATGTTCTTGATATGCTAAGCAAAAGAAGTGTTAATGACAAATATATATATCATGCATATACGTTGTATTCTTTGCTTAGTACAATTTCAGGCTACTAAAAGCCGAGGACGCTTTTCTTGAAGAAGGGGAGGATGATGCGGATACGCACAAGCATAGCACTTTTCAGTCAAATACATTATTTCACTGGAAAGAAGTATTGAGCCGCATTAAATATTGTAAGGTGAATTTGTTTCTTAAGAATTTGTTTCAGCTTAGCACGGATGAAAAGTTATGTCCGAAACATTGTGACGGCTTAATTTTAGGTTTTTCCTTTTGTGTGAGTTTGTTTCCAAATACATGTAGGGATGAGTTGGAGTTGGTTTTGGACCTCTTGGCCAGCCTGAGAGGGAACTATATATTGAGGGTTAGACCCCCATTGTAAGGAGACCAAGTTTGAGAATAATGAATCTACTAAAGTTTGTTCGAGTTAGCATTGCTACCGAAGTTCCATAAGGAATTAGGAGTGATTTTCTTCAATCAAGATCGTTCAGCCTTTCCGTTGGGAATTGGGTGCACGATAGATCTTCGCTTGGTGGTCGGCGAAATCAACACGAGTGTGTTTTGGCGGATTAAAGAGTGTTCGTCCCTTGCATTGGCATTGGAGGATCATTACGATTCATCAAGACTCCCGTGAGTATCCATCCTACGTCGAGAAGATCGGGCGACCCCGTATCAATCAGTCCCCTCTTCATCATCTTCTGTTGGTTCTATGGCCAAGAGTAGCTCCATCCAATGCTTCAAGTGTCTTGGTCGTGGACATATGCAAAAGGATTGTCCAAATAAGAAGATAATGTTGATAACTGAGAACGGAGAATATGATTCTTCTAGTGACGAAGATGGAGAGCACCTTGCTGATTTCGAGGCGCATGAGAATGGCCATGAGGGAGAAGGCGAAGAAGAACACATAGGGATGGGTATTGTGACTCCGAATCCGGTGCCATCCTTGTGTGCACCCCTTCGGTATTGAGCGTTCAAGCAAAGCCCAAGCATGAACAACGCTGCAATCTTTTCCAAACAAAAGCTTAGGTAAGTAAAGATGGTAAGTGTTGCAAAGTTATTATTGATGGGGGATAGTTGTCATAACTTAGCTAGCAAAGAACTTTGCACTAAACTTGGTTTGAAATATAAGAAACACCCACGTCCATATCAAATTCAATGGTTAAACAATAATGGGTCTATGAATGTTGGGTACACAGTTGATGTTAGTTTTCAGATTGGTTCTTATCGAGATATTGTAGAATGTGATGTTGTGTCCATGGAAGTATGTCACTTGTTATTAGGTAGACCATGGCAATATGATCGTTCTGTGATTCATGATGGAAGAACTAATCAATACAAGTTCATGTGGAATAATAAAGAAATATTGTTACGGCCTTTAACTCCTTCTCAAATTATATATGATAACATGCAAAAGGTTGAGGTGAAAGTGGAGAGTGAGAAAGTGAAGGAGCAAAAGTGTGTAATTCCACAAAATGTCAGTGAGAGCCATAAACTAAAACTGAGTGGAAAAAGAAAGGGTGAGGGAGAGAAAAAATTAGTCATGATAGCCACCAAATCTGAGTTGCGAGAGATGAGAGATGATCCCACTTTGGAGCATTTGGTATTACTATATAAAGAAGTTTTGCTTTCTACTAATGACTTAACCTCTCTTCCTAGTGTGGTTTCTCATGTGTTAAAGATTATGAGGATGTTTTTCCGGAGGACGTACACGCTGGTTTACCACCCGTTCGAGGCATCGAACATCAAATTGACTTGGTACCTGGAGCTCCACTTCCCAACCGTCCGCCGTACTGCACAAATCCGGAGGAGACAAAGGAAATTCAGCGACAAGTTCAAACACTCATGGAAAAAGGGTATGTACGCGAAAGTCTTAGCCCTTTGCCGTCCCTGTCATTCTTGTTCCTAAGAAAGATAGTACATGGAGAATGTGTGTAGACTGTAGAGCAATCAATAACATAACCATTCGTTATCGTCATCCTATTCCTAGGTTAGATGATATGCTTGATGAATTGAGTGGCTCTACTATCTTTTCTAAGATTGATTTGCGTAGCGGATATCATCAAATTCGAATGAAACATAGTGATGAGTGGAAGACAGCCTTTAAAACAAAATTTGGGTTGTATAAATGGTTAGTGATGCCTTTTGGTTTATCTAATGCCCCTAGTACATTCATGCGATTAATGAACCATGTTTTGAGACACTTCATTGGAAGAACATGTTGAACACATTAGACAAGTGCTACAAGTGCTAAGAACCGAACAATTGTATGCTAATCTAGAGAAGTGTACTTTTTGCACAAACAAAGTGGTATTCTTAGGCTATGTTGTTTCAGCTCAAGGAATTGAAGTAGATGAATCTAAAATAGAAGCTATTCGAAATTGGTCTACTCCTGTCAATGTTAGTCAAATTCGTAGCTTTCATGGACTTGCTAGTTTTATCGCGATTTGTAAAAGATTTTAGTACCATTGCTGCTCCATTAAATGAATTAACTAAAAAAGGAGTCACTTTTGAGTTGGGAGAAAACACAAGATAAAGCTTTTGCTGAATTGAAGAAATGTTTAACTGAAGCACCATTGCTTGTTTTACCTGATTTCACTAAAACCTTTGAGATTGAATGTGATGCTAGTGGAATAGGTATTGGTGGTGTTTTGATGTAAGAAAGAAAACCTGTTGCATATTTCAGTGAGAAACTTCATGGTGCACAATTAAATTATCCTGTTTATGACAAAGAATTATATGCTCTTGTGCGCGCATTAGAGACTTGGCAACATTATCTTTGGCCTAAAGAATTTGTCATTCATTCTGATCATGAAACTTTGAAATATTTGAAAGGTCAAGCTAAACTGAACCGTAGACATGCTAAGTGGGTTGAATTCATTGAGACTTTTCCATGCGTTGTTAAATACAAGAAAGGTAAGGAAAATGTGGTAGCTGATGCATTGTCTAGGAAACATGTGCTTTTCACTCAATTGGAAGTTTGAAAGATTTATATGCTTCTGATCACGACTTTTCAGCACCATATTCTAATTGCAAAGATGGGAAAGGGTGGGATAAGTTTCATGTTCATGATGGTTTTCTCTTCGTATGAACAAACTATGCGTTCGAGTCTTCGTGCGCTTGCTACTATTGCGGAGTCTCATGCGGGAGGATTGATGGGTCACTTTGGAAGAGAGAAGACGTACATGATGTTAGCTGATCATTTCTATTGGCCTAAGATGAGGCGAGATGTCGAGAGGTTTGTTCAACGATGCGTGACGTGCCATAAAGCGAAGTCAAAGCTCAATCCACATGGTTTGTATACTCACTTCCAGTTCCTAATGCTCCTTGGGAAGATATTAGTATGGATTTTGTTCTAGGATTGTCTAGAACTAAGAGGGGGAGGGATTCTGTGTTTGTAGTTGTGGATAGGTTTTCTAAAATGGCTCATTTTATTCCCTGTCATAAGAGCGACGACGCGTCGCATGTAGCTGACTTGTTTTTGAGGGAAATTGTGAGACTGCATAGCATGCCAAGAACCATTGTATCTGATCGAGATGTCAAATTTATGAGCTACTTTTGGAAGACTTTGGGGCCAAACTTGGGACAAAGTTGCTCTTTTCGACAACTTGTCACCCACAAACCGATGGACAAACGGAGGTCGTGAACCGTACACTCTCAATGCTGCTGCGGACAATGATAAAAAAGAATTTAAAAGAGTGGGAAGATTGCCTACCGCATGTTGAATTTGCATATAATCGGGCGGTGCATTCTACAACTCAACTATGTCCATTTGAGGTGGTGTGTGGTTTCAAACTGATCACGCCACTTGACTTGATGCCACTTCCATTACAAGAACGTACAAATATGGAGGCTTCTAAGCGTGCTGATTTTGTGAAAAAGCTCCATGAAAAGACTAAAGAGGTAATTGAAAAGAAGGTACGTGCTTATGCTTCTAAGGCTAACAAGACTAGAAAGAAAATGCTATTTGAACCAGGTGATCTAGTATGGGTACACCTTCGCAAAGAACGCTTTCCGGAGAAGCGTAAATCAAAATTGATGCCCTGTGGTGATGGTCTTTTTAAAGTGCTTGCCAAGATCAACGATAATGCATACAAGATAGAGCTTCCAGGAGACGATTATGGGGTGACTACTACTTTTAATGTTGCCGATTTGTCAACATTCTTTGGACAAGATGGCACAGAGTCGTGGACGACTCCTTTTCAAGACGGGGAGAATGATGAGGACATCTCTACAAACAGTCATCGTCCACTTCAAATGTGCGTGGCAAAGCTATTGATAAGGCTCCAGAATGTCCTATGACAAGAGTAAGAGCATGCTACTTTCAACAAGAGGTGCTTTTGTTGCTTAGATATTCTTCTATTACATCAGATGAGAATAACATACTACCGAACGCAAATATGTTATTTTTTCTCAGATTTGAAGCAACAGAAGATGAGGAGGACATCCCTTCCATGGATACAACTCATCCACAGCATGTGTTGCAAGGACCACTTACTCGAGCTCGTGCTCGTCAACTTAATTACCAGGTGAATTCATTTCTTGGTTCATATGTTACTAAGAATAGACCGCTACCTAATGCAAGTGATTTAGTTGTGCTTAGGAACCTGGGAAAGGACGAAGGAAAGGGAAGTGGAGTGTTGGACATGCATGGAAGGACTCGTTTTGGAATCAGATTCGGACTGCTGCAATGGTACCAAGTTCAAACAGGAATAACTTCCTCATATGTACTCCGTTTGGGACGCTCTTGTACTTCATGGAAATCTTATGAAGTCTACTTTCCAATGGATCCAACCTCATCTTCAAATTCCATCCGAGCCGGACGCAATCATCAAAATAGTCCACGCTGGTTTCTAAGTCCGAGTCAAAAGGGTACTGCGCTACCACCACTTGGGCCCATGGGCCTTGTAACCCTAGGGCATACACTTTGGACGCCACCTCTGGTCGTTCTCCCTATATAGGAGTCACCATCTCCTTTGTTAAGACTTGGGATTTCGTTGAGTTTAGGTTTAGCCATTGTGCAAACTTCTGTTCTTCAGTTGTGTCGGACGACAACCTGTCAAGACAGCTTCGGAATCCCAACTTTGTTATTTGCAATACCATCTACGCCTCATTCATATTCGCATTATCAGATTGCCCACGTCTTATTCTTGCTAGTTCTTCGATTTCGCCGAGATTGAACTTTGTGTTTAGGTTGTTCGCGCATCTAGCAAAGTCAATAACATCTCGGAGTTGGTTCAGTGATCATCAGGGTAGTCGGATCATCAGGGTCATCTCCACCGAAATCGATAGTTATCAATCTAATCGAAAGATCGGGCACCCCGTCTCCATCAAGTGGTATCAAAGCCCAAGGTAATCGGTGAGAACTTCCAGTTTACCATAGATTAGATTGTTTTCCTTTACCTAGACTACAAAAAAGTAGCAGTAGATCATCCCGTCCAAACCAGTCTTAGCCTCGCAATTTTTCTTTTCAGTACTTTGCATTGTTGAACTTTCGGTTGCATCGTCGTGTCCTTTGCTGGTCTTAGCGTCTAGTTCCTTTAGTGTTTCGAGTTCTATTCACGTTTTGTCTCACTGCTGCAGTTAGATTCGGTTTAGAAAAAAAAGGGAAAGAAAAGAGGAAACCCTAGCTGGTTACGGAAAAAAACAGAGAGAGAGAGAGAAACACATAACTTTTGCATACAATGAAAAATGTAAACCTCTAGGCACACGCGCAGCAGCTTCAACCCCAAAAAACGTTGTTTAGGGCCTCAAAACGGGCCCACGAACCGAGAAAAATTCACGTTTCTCAGAATTTACTTAAAATTGATGGAGCCCTTCTACAAGTGATTCTAAGGTTCCCCTTGAAGACAGCATTTTCTGAATTGATTATTGATACTCCTTGCTACCAAACTTGAGCCTTCCCAGCTACACCTTTCTACACCGTACAGGCTGAGCTTCACCTGGCAATCGCTCCATCCAATCTTCGCAGATATATTGCCATCGCTAGTTGCCGATCGCCATTGTGTGCTTGGTAAGAATTGGTAGGAATTCGATAGAAGGTTTGAGTGCGAGCGACTTTTTGAACCACCACATCCTACGGATATATTCTTGTGTTTTTGCTAACAATGGCAGGTTCTGAAGAGTTTTCAAATCAGGATACATCTCATACTCCTCGTACGAAGGGCATCATACAACATTTCAAGCGTGAAATTAATCTCCATACGGAGGGCCCTGAGGAGGATGTTAGGGTCACAAATGAGCGACTTTCTCAACTCAATGGCGCCCAGATTGGGACAAACGCGACCCTCGCTGCGATGGAGAGAGCATAAGGTGTCACTAACGCTTCTCTAGCAGGTATTATGGCATGCCTTGAGGAGATTGCCTGATGCGTATACGCACATGCTTAGCACTTTTCAGGCGAATACGTTATTTAATTGGAAAGAAGTATTGAGCCGCATTAAATATTGTCAGGTGAATTTGTTTCTTAAGGAGTTTCTTTTAATTGATGATGAACTCGGAATACTACATCATGCTATTATTTTATGTATTCTTAGGTATGATTCAAGTGAAGACTTGGGAGAGCAAAAGGGAGGAGCACAAGGACTTAAACTACAAGTTTTGGATAAGATTTTCATGCCAAATTCGGACCTCCCACGTGCTCAATCCAATTCAAACTCGGATTCAACTCAGAATTCAATTCGGATTTGGTTCGGGACAGCCTGACAGGCAGTTACTAAAAAGGCCATAACTTTCACAAACGGAGTCCAATTCAGGTGTTCTTGTACTCGTTGGAAAGATAATTTCAAGGGCTACGCAATGGATCCGGCCCCACCTTCAAATTCGTCACGGATAAAAAGTTATGACCGAAACATTGTGACGGTTTAATTTTAGGGTTTTCCTTTTGTGTGAGTTTGTTTCCAAATACATGTAGGGATAAGTTGGAGTTGGTTTAGGACCTCTTGTCCAGCCATGAGGTGGACAGGTACTATATATTGAGGTTAGACCCCATTGTAAGGGGACCACGTTTGAGAATAATCAATCTACTAAAGTATGTTCGAGTTTAGCATTGTTGCCTAAGTTCCATAGGGAATTAGGAGTTACTTTCTTCAATCAAGATCGTTCAGCCTTTCCATTGGGAATTGGGTGCACGATAGATCTTCGCTTGGTGGTCGGCGAAATCAACACGAGTGTGGTTTGGCGGATTAAAGAGTGTTCGTCCCTTGCATTGGCATTGGAGGATCATTGCGATTCATCAAGACTCCCGTGAGTATCCATCCTACGTCGAGAAGATCGGGCGACCCCGTATCATTGCCCAAGCATCCGTTGTGGTTCCTCCGCTGTGATTTCGAGGCCGACGGCAGGGCTAACCGCAACAACGATCGAACTCGTCGACAATTACATTTTAACCAACAAGGTATGCGAAGAGAACCCCCACGACGTGAGGTACGTGACCACGATGATGCTTTTGCTAAGGTTAAATTCACTATGCCTCCTTTTAACGGTAAATATGATCCTGATGGTTATCTTGATTGGGAACTAGCTGTTGATCAAAAGTTTGTTTGCCATGACTTTCCAGAGAATAGACGAGTTAGAGCTGCTACTAGTGAATTTACCGACTTTGCTTCAATTTGGTGGAAAGAACATTGCCGTCAACAACCCAACAACATACCTAACTCTTGGGAGGCTTTAAAATTACTTATGCGCCATCGATTTGTTCGCTCATATTATGCTCGTGATTTGTTAAATAAACTGCAACGCTTACAACAAGGTGCAAAATCTGTGGAAGAATACTATCAGGAATTACAAATTGGTATGTTGCGCTGTGGGTTAGTTGAGGATGAGAGGGCATCAATGCCTAGGTTTTTGGGAGGGTTGAGTCGAGAAATTCAAGACATCCTTGATTAGAAAGACTACAACTTCATTACTAGACTGTTTCATCTTGCTTGCAAAGCTGAACGTGAATTGCAGGGACGCCAGACGAGAATGCGATCTAACCCTTCTGTAGGTCGCACGAATTCATGGACGCCGCGCACACCTTCTACCTCATCTACTGTGGCACCCCCACCATTACCCTCCAACAACAAGCAGCGCCCTACTACGTCAAATTCGGCGCCACGAGTTTCCGAAGCACACAAATCAGCACCACAACTTTCTGCAAAAACTTCCTCTTCGGTTGCATCGACAGGACAAACGAGGGACGTTCAATGCCATCGTTGCAAAGGCTATGGACACATGATGCGGGACTGTCCAAGCAAGCGTGTATTGAATATATGCGATGATGGTGGGTTTTCCTCTGCTAGTGATTATTCCATGTTAGAGAGTGCCGATATGCCTAAGGCATGGTGGGGGGAAGTTACTCTAACAACATCTTTCGTCCTAAATAGAGTAATCACTAAAAAGAGTGAGATTACTTCGTGTAAGGAATGGAATGAGAGAAAACCTAATGTTAATTTTCTGCGAACTTGGAGGTGTTTGGCAAAAGTCAATGTACCATTGCAGAAAAAGAGAAAACATAGACCAAAAACAGTCGATGGTATTTTGTAGGATATGCTCAAAATAGCACGGCTTATTGATTTTTAGTAGTTAAATCAGAAACTCCTAAGATTATTGTTAATACAATAATGGAGTCTAGAGGTGCTTCATTTTTTGAGAATATCTTTCCTATGAGAACAGCAGGTGCTCAAAATTGATGATGTTCAAATTGATAATATTGAAAGTGAGAATAATCAAACTTCTTAACTTCCCATCATTTCTGAACCAATATGTGATATCCCTGAGGAGAATAACAATCTAGTCGCAGAAGCTCCTCGCAGGAGCAAGAGACAAAGTGATGAGGATATCCCTAGTACTTATGACGCTATTTATAAAGCACGATGATGCGGATACGCACATGCTTAGCACTTTTCAGGCGAATACATTATTTCATTGGAAAGAAGTATTGAGCCGCATTAAATATTATCAGGTGAATTTGTTTCTTAAGGAATTTCTTTTAATTGATGGTGAACATGGAATCCTACATCATGCTATTATTTTATGTATTCTTAGGTATGATTCATGTGAAGACTTGGGAGAGAAAAAGGGAGGAGCACAAGGACTTAAACTGCAAGTTTTGGATAAGATTTTCAAGCCAAATTCGGATCTCCCACGTGCTCAATCCGTGACGGCTTAACTTTAGGTTTTTCCTTTTGTGTGAGATTGTTTCCAAATACATGTAGGGATGAGATGGAGTTGGTTTAGGACCTCTTGGCCGGCCATGAGGTGGAGAGGGAACTATATATTGAGGGTTAGACCCCCATTGTGAGGGGACCATATTTGAGAATAATGAATCTACTAAAGTTTGTTCGAGTTTAGCATTGCTACCGAAGTTCCATAGGGAATTAGGAGTGATTTTCTTCAATCAACATCGTTCAACCTTTCCATTGGGAATTGGGAGCGCGATCGAACTTCATCGGTGGTCGTGAAGTTCAGCACATGTGGTTGGGCGAATTATAGAGTGCCAAATCTTGCATTGGCAACGGGGATCGCTACGGTTCATCAAATCCACGTGAGTATCTTGATCCTACGTCGAGAAGATCGGGCGACATATTGGAGGACGAGGAGGAGGAGGCCATGGAGGGCGTGGCCAAGGTCTAGGTTGAGGCCGTGGTGGTGGTGCACATGCGATGGAATGGGATGGTGAGTTTGCTTTGCATTACAAAGACCACTATCGTCGTCCACGCAATGAAGATGATGGTTTGGGCAAGCTCAAGTTTTCCATGCCCAAGTTTGTAGGTGGAACTGATCCTAAGGAGTATCTCACTTGGGAATTGAAGGTTGACAAAATATTCCGCATGCATCACTATACGGATGAGAGAAAGATACAGTTGGCATCACTTGAGTTTGAAGGCTATGCTTTGGATTGGTGGGAACAAGTCATTACTCAAGAGCTGAGAATGGAGCACACCCTGTGGCATCATGGCAAGACATGAAGCGGGAAATGAGAGCCTGTTTTGTTCCTCGTCATTACAAGCGTGATCTATTTGATAAATTGCAGAATATGAAGCAGGAGAAGAGACTTTTGGAGAGACGTACATCACGATTCAATCCATGTCCATACTTCAGCTCTTATGGTTCCACTAGTGTGACACATGATGATGCAGATACGCACAAGCTTAGCACTTTTCAGTCAAAAACATTATTTCACGGGAAAGAAGTATTGAGCTGCATTAAATATTGTCAGGTGAATTTGTTTCTTAAGGAATTTCTTTTATTGATGATGAACTTGGAATCCTACATCATGCTATTATTTTATGTATTCTTAGGTATGATACAAGTGAAGACTTGGGAGAGCAAAAGGGGGGAGCACAAGGACTTAAACTACAAGTTTTGGATAAGATTTGCAAGCCAAATTCGGATCTCCCACATGCTCAATCCAATTCAATCTCGGATTCAGCTCAGAATTCAATTCGGATTCGGTTCGGGACAGCCTGACAGGCAGTTACTAAAAAGGCCATAACTTTCACAAACGGAGTCCGATTCAGGTGTTCTTGTACTCGTTGGAAAGCTAATTTCAAGGGCTACGCAATGGATCCAGCCCCACCTTAAAATTCGAGACGGATTAAAAGTTATGACCGAAACATTGTGACAGCTTAATTTTAGGTTTTTCCTTTTGTGTGAGTTTGTTTCCAAATACATGTAGGGATGAGTTGGAGTTGGTTTAGGACCTCTTGGCCAGCCATGAGGTGGAGAGGGAACTATATATTGAGGGTTAGACCCCCATTGTAAGGGGACCACCGAAGTTCCATGGGGAATTAGGAGTGATTTTCTTCAATCAAGATCGTTCAACCTTTCCATTGGGAATTGGGAGCGCGATGGAACTTCATCGGTGGTCGTGAAGTTCTGCACGTGTGGTTGGGCGAATTATATAGTGCTAACTCTTGCATTGGCAACGGGAGATCACTACGGTTCATCAAATCCACGTGAGTATCTTCATCCTACGTCGAGAAGATCGGGCGACCCCGTATCAACTATGATAATCATATAGTATTGGTCAAATTCACAAGTACAAAGGATAATATGAAGTCGTCTAGACATGTGAAGCGTAGGCTTAAATCTGTCAGAAAACTGAGAAACTCCAGAGTGATCGCTGTAAGCTATATTCACACTGAGAAAAATTTGGCAGACCCTTTTACCAAGGGGTTAGCACGGAAAGCGATTTTTGTTGCATCTATGGATACGGAATGAGGCCCATTTAAGTTGCATTACAATGGTAACCCATACATTCTTGATCGGAGATCCCGTGACTTAGGCAATGAGAAAAACAAATTGATGTTGTAACATGAGTGTACATATTTATTGTACCAATGTCCTAATAAACATGTACTTTCGACTGTATGGAAGGTTGGCATAAAGCATTAATGTATTCTGTTGTCCAAATGAGGAAAAGGTATTAGCCTGCAGGATACCTAGAAAGAATACATGATGAGGACATCTCTATTACACATTCATCGTCCACTCCAAGTGTGCATGATTAGGCTCCAGAAGGTCCTATGACAAGAGGAAGAGCTAAGCTACTTCAACAACAGGTGATTTTGTTTCTTAGAGATTATTCTATTACGTTAGATGAGAATAACGTACTACCTAATGCAAATATGTTATGTCTTCTTAGATTTAAAGCAACAGAAGATCAAGTGGAGAAGGACCAACCTACCACGAGTCATGAGAAGGAGAGTCCATGCGGGCAAGGAGAGTCATAGATCTCATGGCGCGCACAAGATGTGGCCTGCGTGCCCAAAGGGTGACCGAGTCCATCTCAATCTTGGTCTTGTAATAGGATAAGGGCTTAGCCCGAAATTAAAGGAAACTGATTGCTAAATTTTAGGAATTGGATTAGGAAGCCTTGACCGAATAAGAGATTGATTCGGCCAAGACTTTCCTAGCGTGAGTTCGGGGAAACACTATAAAACCCCCTTGTGTCCCCTTTGTTTGAGACAAACCACGTTTGAGAATAATGAATCTACTAAAGTTTCTTCGAGTTTAGCATTGCTGCGGAAGTTCCGTAGGGAATTAGGAGTGATTTTCTTCAATCATGATCGTTCAACCTTTCCGTTGGGAATTGGGTGCACGATAGATCTTCGTTTGGTGGTCGGTGAAATCAACACGAGTGTGTTTTGGCGGATTAAAGAGTGTTCGTTCCTTGCATTGGCATTAGAGGATCATTACAATTCATCAAGGCTCCCGTGAGTATCCATCCTACGTCGAGAAGATCGGGCAACCCCATATCATCTTGGTATCAGAGCGCGGTTTACTCAGTAGGATCTTATCCCTTTAAATTTCAGTTTATTACTTGCTGTCCTATAGTCCATAAACCGAAAACAAAAAAATTCCCAACCCTAGTTTCACATCTGCTATTTTCGTGAGTTTTCTTAACTCTTGATCCATTAGAAATTTTGTTTACGTGCTGATCTTTGTGTTCCTTCGCGTAACTTGATCTTGTGTCCCCATAAAACAAAAAAAAGTAGATTCAATTTACTCTTGAAGTTGAGTCCGTGTCTACAACTCCTCCCAGATCAATCCGAGTACAACCCTAGAATCCAATTCGGTTATGGCTAGTTGTCCACTTCCGAATCCGTTTGGAAGTTGCCATCCGAAACTACTCTAGGAGAGGAGTTAGTGTTCACATTGGTTTACTTGAACACCATACATACGAGCTTCACTTATCTCCTTTGAATACTTGAGACTACACATTGATATTGTATTGAGGGCTGCTCCTGAATACCACTCCGGCCGATCAAAGAAAAAAAATTTCAAAGTTTAGAGAGAGAGAGGGCTTTGTACGTCACTCACTTCAATCTTTTAATTACATTTATACCCCTACCTTCCACAAAACGTTTGTGACCCATATACCTCAATAGACTCAGAACAGTGTGTTGAATATATTTGGGTGATTGGCAAGGTAGCAAAAAAAAGTGGTGAGCAAAAAAAAAGAGAGAAAAAAATAGAGAAAAGGCAGATTGGTGAGTGGTTCGAGTTTATAATTTCGGTTTGAGTGACTTAAATTCTTGAGCAATCTTGTGCCTTCTACTCTTATTCTTGCAATTGGCTAGCGTCTCTTATAGTACTTGGTGCAAAACAAGCTATTTGTGTTCTTTACTTTCAGATTGCTGTCAATTAGCTCATTCCATTGTTTGCATTAAGTCACATTGATCTTTGCGTGTGCGTTCATACACTTCACTTATATCTATTGGATCAGCACATAGGCAATACTTTCTACATTGGATTATTACTTAATTTTACAACATCGAGAAATTCAGATCGTGTACGATAAATACTTTCTAACCAAGCTCCACAAAATATCCTTTGCCGTGCAATTGTGAGTCACTTTTAAATCCGCTTGGTCATCACTCGATATTATAGCCACCACCTAGTGTAAGTTTCTTTTGGCCTCAATTCACTTTGGAAGGGTAAGAACTTTACTTGGGAGAAGAAAAGTGAGATTGAGTTATCTCCACATATTGCCCATATATTTGTGGTTTGGTGTTTTCTTTGTGCTACTAATCATGTCAGGTGGAGAGGACAACATGGGAGAGGAGCATGGTCTGAACTCCCCGGTGACGCGTTTACAATTCCAATGAGGGGAAATTTGCGCAATGAGTTCGCCGCCACTACTTCGGCCATGGAGGAGCAACTCAAGGCAGAGATCAACAATTCCACACAAGACATGCGCATTGAGATGAACCAACAAATGAGCATGCTACGTACCAACATTGTAAACATGTGGTGCGCTCACTTCGACCACAACAAGAGGAAGGAAGTGTTCATCGTGGGGTGTCATCCCTCCGCGAGATGAGGAAGCAGGCGTTGGTCGAGGTGGCCAAGATGCACAACAACAGTGAGACCGCGTGGTGGCAAACGCCATCCGTCCACCCTTGCCTGGGAGAGCTGCAGGGGGTGGCTTTCATGATCTGGGGAGGGGCCATGGACATGAAGGCCGTGGTGGGGGAGCATTTCACTTTGACGATGATGACTTTCTGCACTATGACGACGGCTACCACCGCCGTAATCGTTACGGCGAAGAACGACCAGACGAGGAGAAATTTGGTAAGCTCAAATTTACGATGCCGTCATTTTCAGGTACACATGAGCCCGAAGAATACCTCACCTGGGAGCTCAAGGTGGACAAGGTGTTTCGCTTGCACAACTATTCTGAAGAGAAGAAAATCCATATGGCGGGACCAGAATTCAATGATTATGCCTTGGTTTGGTGGGAACAAATGCAAAAACAAAGGACGGGGATCAATGACCCACCCATCACTACATGGGAAGAGATGAAGTACCACATGAGAGCAAGGTTTGTACCTAAACATTACAAACGTGACCTCTTTGATAAATTACAGAATTTGAAGCAAGGGAGTTTTACGATTGAGGAGTACTACAAAGAGATGAAAATGGCTATGATAAGGGCTAATGTTTTTTAAAAAGAAGAACAAACTATGGCCCGATTCCTTGCTGGTTTGCATCCTTCCATCAAGCGAATCGCCGAATTTCAACCCTACAGCAACATGGTGGAGTTGGTGAATCAAGCCACTAAGGCTGAGAGGCAAGTACAACAGGATATGAGGGTTTCAAAATCATCTTCCTACACTCCCCGTACAACACCTACAGGAGGTAAAACCACATCTCGTTTCAATTCTTTTAAAACAAATCCATCTAGTGGAAGTTTTACTCCTAGTGCACATGCTGCCCCGAGTACCAAGAACGCCACTCCTTCTTTTCCAAAGAGAGGACCAGTCCCCTCTTCATCATCTTCTATTGGTTCTACGGCCAAGAGTAGGTCCATCCAATGCTTCAAGTGTCTTGGTCGTGGACATATGCAACAGGATTGTCCAAATAACAAGGTAATGTTGATAACTAAGAATGGAGAATATGATTCTTCTAGTGAGGAAGATGGAGAGCACCTTGCTGATTTCGAGGCGCACGAGAATGGCCATCAGGGAGAAGGCGAAGAAGAAACACATAGGGATGGATATTGTGACCCCAAGTCCGGTCCTATCCTTGTGTGCACCTCTTCGGTATTGAGCGTTCAAGCAAAGCCCAACCATGAACGACGCTGCAATCTTTTCAAACAAAAGCTAAGGTGAGTAAAAATGGTAAGTGTTGCAAAGTTATTACTGATGGGGGTAGTTGTCATAACTTAGCTAGCAAAGAACTTTGCACTAAACTTGGTTTGAAATATAAGAAACACCCACATCCATATCAAATTCAATGGTTAAACAATAATGGGTCTATTAATGTTGGGTACACAGTTGATGTTAGCTTTCAGATTGGTTCTTATCATGATACTGTAGAATGTGATGTTGTGTCCATGGAAGTATGTCACTTGTTATTAGGTAGACCATGGAAATATGGTCGTTCTGTGATTCATGATGGAAGAACTAATCAATACAAGTTCATGTGGAATAATAAAGAAATATTGTTAGGCCTTTAACTCCTTCTCAGATTATATATGATAACATGCAAAAGGTTGAGGTGAAAGTGGAGAGTGAGAAAGTGAATGAGCAAAAGTGTGTAATTCCACAAAATGTGAGTGAGAGCCATAAACTAAAACTGAGTGGAAAAAGAAAGGGTGAGGGAGAGAAAAAGTTAGTCATGATAGCCACCAAATCTGATTTGCGAGAGACGAGAGATGATCCCACTTTGGAGCATTTGGTATTGCTATATAAAGAAGTTTTGCTTTCTACTAATGACTTAACCTCTCTTCCTAGTGTGGTTTCTCATGTGTTACAAGATTATGAGGATGTTTTTCCGGAGGACGTACACGCTGGTTTACCACCCGTTCGAGGCATCGAACATCAAATTGACTTGGTACCAGGAGCTCCACTTCCCAATCGTCCGCCGTACCGCACAAACCCGGAGGAGACAAAGGAAATTCAGCGACAAGTTCAAGTACTCATGGAAAAAGGGTATGTACGCGAAAGTCTTAGCCCTTGTGCCGTTCCTGTCATTCTTGTTCCAAAGAAAGATGGTACATGGAGAATGTGTGTAGACTGTAGAGCAATCAATAACATTACCATTCGTTATCGTCATCCTATTCCTAGGTCAGAAGATATACTTGATGAATTGAGTGTCTCTACTATCTTTTCTAAGACTGATTTGCGTAGCGGATATCATCAAATTCGAATGTAACATGGTGATGAGTGGAAGACAGCTTTTAAAACAAAATTTGGGTTGTATGAATGGTTAGTGATGCCTTTTGGTTTATCTAATGCCCCTAGTAAATTCATGCGATTAATGAACCATGTTTTGAGACACTTCATTGGAAAATTTGTGATAGTCTATTTTGTTGACATTTTGATATATAGCCGCTCATTGCAAGAACATGTTGAACACATTAGACAAGTGCTACAAGTGCTAAGAACCGAACAATTGTATGCTAATCTTGAGAAGTGTACTTTTTGCACAAACAAAGTGGTGTTCTTAGGCTATGTTGTTTTAGCTCAAGGAATTGAAGCAGATGAATCTAAAATTAAAGCTATTCGAAATTGGTCTACTCCTGTCAATGTTAGTCAAATTCGTAGCTTTCATGGACTTGCTAGTTTTTATCACCGATTTGTAAAAGATTTTAGTACCATTGCTGCTCCATTAAATGAATTAACTAAAAAAGGGGTCAATTTTGAGTGGGGAGAAAAACAAGATAAAGCTTTTGCTGGATTGAAGAAATGTTTAACTGAAGCACCATTGCTTGTTTTACCTGATTTCACTAAAACCTTTGAGATTGAATGTGATGCTAGTGGAATAGGTATTGGTGGTGTTTGGATGCAAGAAAGAAAACCTGTTGCATATTTCAGTGAGAAAGAATTGTCCTGTTTATGACAAAGAATTGTATGCTCCTGTGCGTGCATTAGAGACTTGGCAACATTATCTTTGGCCTAAAGAATTTGTCATTCATTCTGATCATTAAGCTTTGAAATATTTGTTAGGTCAAGCTAAACTAAACCGTACACATGCTAAGTGGGTTGAATTCATTGAGACTTTTCCATATGTTGTTAAATACAAGAGAGGCAAGGAAAATGTGGTAGCTGATGCATTGTCTAGGAAACATGTGCTTTTCACTCAATTGGAAGTAAAGGTTCCAGGGCTAGAAAGTTTGAAAGATTTATATGCTTCTGATCATGACTTTTCAGCACCATATTGTAATTGCAAAGATGGGAAAGGGTGAGATAAGTTTCATGTTCATGATGGTTTTCTCCTTTGCATGAACAAACTATGTGTTCCAGAACTCACGAGAAATAACAGATTGAACTACGGTTTTGGTATTGTAATTTTTGGTTTAATAGACGATAGGACAGAAAACAAATCTAACTGCGGGTAAAGAAGTTCTCACCGAGTAAACCTAGAATCTGATACCATATGATACGGCGAGAGGCCCGATCTTCTCAGTGAGGAACCGTGGATAGTTGATGTGAAGTAGACGATGTCGCTAGTTGAACACTCGCGCCAATGCACGAACCCTCAACTCTTCGGAATACGCCCAAAACACACCGGATAGTGGTTCGTCGCGAGACCACAAAGTCCTCTCTCAAAGTCCTCGCATGAACTTTGGTGTTGAAAGAACAAGCAACAGCTATGTTTCAATCTTATGCATAAAATTGGTCTCCCTTACAATGCGGGTCTAACCGTCAATATATAGTACCCTGTCCACCTCATGGCTGGACAAGAGGTCCTAAACCAACTCCAACTCATCCCTACATGTATTTGGAAACAACTCACACAAAAGGAAAAACCTAAAATTAAACCATCACTTTGTTTCGATCATAACTTTTTATTCGTGACAAATTTGAAGGTAGTGCTAGATCCATTGCGTAGCCCTTGAAATTATCTTTCCAACGAGTACAAGAACACCTGAATCGGACTCCATTTGTGAAAGTTATGGCCTTTTTAGTAACTGCCTGTCAAGCTGTCCAGAACCGAATCCGAATTTAATTCTGGGTTGAATCCGAGTTTGAATTGGATTGAGCACGTGGGAGGTCCAAATTTGGCTTGAAAATCTCATCCAAAACTTGTAGTTTAAGTCCTTGGGCTCCTCCCTTTTGCTCTCCCATCAACCGGGCTTCTTTCCTCCTTGATCAACGGCATGGGCTGTTTGATTTTCTCCTTACCAACTGCTTTGGCCTTCTTGTTCTTCATTGCTAGGCAGCAAATATGGGTACCCTCCTTCTTGTGCTCCTCTATTGCTTTGGCTCCGGCCTCCCTCTCGGTTCCGAAGACTTGAAGCTTGTCAAACCTGAGAATGCACAAAAGTATTGCTTTTATGTAGTATCCAATTCTCACGAAAAACACAAAGAAACTTGTTAAGAAACAATTGCACCTGTTGTTTGAGAAGTATAAATCGTGCTTTGTAAACAGCGTTATAAGTACTAGGGATATCCTCATCAGTACGTGCTTATGCTTCTAAAGCTAACAAGACTAGAAAGAAAATGCTATTTCAACCAGGTGATCTAGTATGGGTACACCTTCGCAAAGAACGCTTTCCGGAGAAGCGTAAGTCAACATTTGAAACCCCGTGGTGATGGTCCTTTTAAAGTACTTACGAAGATCAATGATAATGCATACAAGATAGAGCTACCGGGAGACGATTATGGAGTGAGCATTACTTTTAATGTTGCTGATTTATCACCATTCTTTGGACAAGATGGTACAGAGTTGAGGACGACTCATTTTCAAGATGGGGAGGTTGATGAGGACATCTCTATTACACATTCATCGTCCACTCCAAATGTGCATGATAAGGCTCCAGAAGCTCCTATGACAAGAGCAAGAGCTAAGCTACTTCAACAACTGGTGTTTTTGTTTCTTAGAGATTCTTCTATTACGTTAGATTAGAATAATATACTACCTAATACAAATATGTTATGTCTTCTTAGATTTAAAGCAACAGAAGATCAAGTGGAGAAGAACCATGATACGGGGTCGCCTGATGATGTGACATTAAGTAGCACTACAACTTTGGTTAGTGCTTGCAGTTCTGTGCACAATATTCAAGAAGCTTTGAATACCAATTCTGAGGTTTCTAATGTGCAAAAGAGACATATTTGGAAAGATAATGAAGTCTATTTTCCAACGAATCAAACGGCACTTGATTGGAGCTTTCTACACAAAGTTATGGCAATTTCATTGGTTGCTGCACGAGCTGTCCGGAGAGACGCGCGAGACTTGCCAAACATAAAGAGTTCGAGTATTGCAATGCAAATAAAAGAAAAACCCAACCACACCATGACTTTCTAAAGGTGGAGAAGGACTCTTTTTCAGGTACCAAACGGATTTGGAATCCCCTTGAACAAGAAAACAAAACATATAAAGATTTGAAACCGATTCGGACTCGGATTGGGACAATTGGCAAGACCGATACTAAAACGTCCATAACTTTCACAAACGGAGTCCGATTTGGACGTTCTTGGACTCGTTGGAAAGCTATTTTGAAGCCCCACACAATGGATAAGGTGCCAGCCACGGAACCCACACGGTCAAGTCGCAAATTGAGAGAGAAACCAGAGGTAGCAGTTTAGGTATTTCCTTTTTAGTTCGTATTGGAGTTTGTTTCGGCCTTAGGCCAAGTAGTGCGTGAGTTGTAATCATGGCCGTACATTATGCACCAATATAAGGCCAGGGCCTTAGCCCCATTGTAACGCAGGCTATAATTTGAGAAATAGAAATCGGAAAATCACCATGGTTTGGTGGCCATTGTTGGCGTGTTCTTGAGACTTCCATCGAGGAATTGCTCTTGGTGTGTTGAATCCAATTGTGGTGTTGGATTCTACTCGCTGAAACTTCGGTTTCTCTACCCTTCGTTCACGTGCTGTGGTCTGCGTGGAGAAGGCTTATCTTGGAGAGAGCATCCAGCAAGGCGTATCGTGAAAGATCAGGGCCAAAGCAACGGGGTTCAGCTAGCTTGCTAGGTGGATCTGCATCATCTTGGTATCAGAGCGTGATTAGTCACGGTTCGAGGTTGCTGAACTTTTCTTAATGGCGGGTTCCATGAAGACTAAAGATGGCGAGGCGCGACGTAATGATGCCGAGCTAATTGGGGAGGTGCCCCAATATGCGGCGTCTTTGCCGCCCGAGGTACGAATTTGATTTAAAACGACACGTGACTACTTCTTAAGTTGTCACCGGAAGCTTGAAGGCAAGGTTGATGATTTGGGGGCGCGAATTGATGCTTTGACGGAGGCGCTACGCAACCAGCCACCACAATTTCAGCATGCTGAACGGAGACCTCAATATCTCGAACAACGTGGACCAATGAAGACAACGAACATGAGGAGGTCTTTGATGGTGTAGCGGGCTTTGCTTCACAACCGCGCCATGCTCGCGACTACCGTGGTGCTGACCGTGGTAGGGACATGCGTGGCAGAGGTGCTGCCCATGGTGGAGGTATGCATGATGGTGTTGGTTTGCTCAGCGTGTTGTCGTGGATGATGGAATTGGGCGGATAAAAAATTCTATCCCATCATTTAATGGTAAAGCTGAACCGGAGAACTACTTGGATTGGGAGATGCGTGTCGAACAAATTTTTGACACCCATCACTATACTGAGGATAAGAAGATCCGTTTGGCGACAATTGAGTTCACTGGATATGCTCTTGTTTGGTGGAACCAATTGTGTCGCGTAGGAGCTCGTCCAGATACTTGGACACAAACTGAAGAATATTTTGAGGCGACGTTTTCTCCCAGCACACTACACGAGGACCTTGTACAACCGGCTACAACAACTACGTCAAGGTAATTCTAGTGTTGATGAATATTATAAAGAGATGGAGATGTTGATGATCCGTACAGGGACAGAGGAGCATGATGAGGCTACTATGGCACGTTTCTTTAATGGGTTGAATGAGGATGTGCAAGATAGGGTGGAGATGGTTCATTACTACAACATTCAAGACTTGGTGCATCAAGCTGAACGTGCTGAACAACAATTGAAGCGCAAACAAGCCAAGGTTGGACATGCTAACACTCAAACAAAGTCATGGAGGCGTCCATTACAGCAAGGCGATGATGTGGGTTCACACTCCAAAGTGGCGGCATCAAGTCGTTCAAATGGTGCTCTTTCAAAGGAGGTAAGCAACAGAGGTAAAGAAGCAACTAAAACTAATTCTAGTTTGCCTTCTAATGCTTGTGCTAGAGAAATTGAGTGTTTCAAGTGCAAGGGAAGGGGTCATATGATGCGTGATTGCCCAAATCAACGAAGAGTGCTTCTCACTAAAGATGGCTATGCTTCAACAAGTTCTAGTAGTGATTCTGAATGCGAAAATCTGACGATTCCAAGGAGGATGATGTCTATTGTGATCCAGAATTGAATGGTGTTAATCTTTTGGTCAGAAAGGTGCAAAGCAAAGAAACTGAAACCAAAGGACAGCGGTGGAGTGTTTTCCAAGCGGAGTGCAAGATCAAAGATAAAGCATGCAAGTTGATCATAGATGGTGGAAGTTATACTGATGCGGACACGCACAAGCTTAGCACTTTTCAGTCAAATACATTATTTCACTGGAAAGAAGTATTGAGCCGTATTAAATATTATCAGGTGAATTTGTTCCTTAAGGAGTTTCGTTTAATTGATGATGAATTTGGAATACTACATCATGCTATTATTTTATGTATTCTTAGGTATGATTCATGTGAAGATTTGGGAGAGCAAAAGGGAGGAGCACAAGGACACAAACTACAAGATTTGGATAAGATTTTCAAGCCAAATTCGGACCTCCCACGTGCTCAATCCAATTCAAACTCGGATTCAACTCAGAATTCAATTCGGATTCGGTTCGGGACAGCCTGATAGGCAGTTACTAAAAAGGCCATAACTTTCACAAACGGAGTCCGATTCAGGTGTTCTTGTACTCGTTGGAAAGATAATTTCAAGGGCTACGCAATGGATCTGGCCTCACCTCCAAATTCTTCACGGATTAAAAGTTATGACCGAAACATTATAACAATTTAATTTTAGGTTTTTCCTTTTGTGTGAGTTTGTTTCCAAATACATGTAGAAATAAGTTGGAGTTGGTTTAGGACCTCTTGGCCAGCCATGAGGTGGACATGGTACTATATATTGAGGGTTAGACCCCCATTGTGGGACCACGTTTGAGAATAATCAATCTACTAAAGTATATTCGAGTTTAGCATTGTTGCCTAAGTTCCATAGGGAATTAGGAGTTACTTTCTTCAATCAAGATCGTTCAGCCTTTCCATTGGGAATTGGGTGCACGATAGATCTTCGCAGTGGTCGTGAAATCAACACGAGTGTGGTTTGGCGGATTAAAGAGTGTTCGTCCCTTGCATTGGCATTGGAGGATCATTGCGATTCATCAAGACTCCCGTGAATATCCATCCTACGTCGAGAAGATCGGGCGACCCCGTATCATCTTGGTATCAGAGCGCGGTTTACTCGGTAGGATCTTATCCCTTTAAATTTCAGTTATTACTTATTGTCCTATAGTCCATAAACCGAAAACACAAAAAAAAATCCAAACCCTAGTTTTTTGCATCTGTTATTTTCGTGAGTTTTGTTAAGTTTTCGTCCATTAGAATTTTTGTTTACGTGCTGATCATCGTGTTCCTTTGCGTCACTTAATCTTTGTGTCCAATCAAAAATTCAAAAAAAAATCCAGTTGCTACATGCGTGAACAGTACTGCTACAGTACCGTGAACAGTGCTGCTACTGTGCCAGCGAAAAAATATCCACCACTGTGGCTGTTTACATTACATATATCCTTAATTTCCGTTCATCTTTGAGACTAGTCTTTGATAATTGCATTAAGGGCTGTTCTTGGCATTAATTTACACCTGCTGAAATATTATTCTTTTGAGAAGGGAAAGCTAAACCTTAGTGCCAACTACAAGTAAACAAAAAGAAAGAAGGAAATAAATAAAGAAAGAAGGCAGCCGACAAAAAAAAAGAGAGAGCCACGGGTTGAGAAAAAAAAAGGAAGAAAAAAAAAACCATTGGCCAAATTTAGGATGAGCTCTTAGTCCATAATTTCAGCTCGTGTATTTAATTTCTTTGAGCAATCTTGTGCCCTTACATTCATATCATTGCAATTGGCTAGCGTCTCTCCTAGTACTTGGTGCAAAACGAGCTATCTAATCTTTAATTTCAGATTTCCTCTAGTTAGCTCATTCCTTTGTTTGCATCGAGTCACATTGATCTTTGCGTGTGCGTTCATATACTTCACTTAAATCTTTTGGATCAGCACCTAGGCAATATTTTCTAACTTGGATTATTACTTAATTTTACTACATCGAGAAATTCAGATCGTGTAGGATAAATACTTCCTAACCAAGCTCCACAAAACATCCATTGACGTGCAATTGTGAGTCACTTTTAAATCCGCTTGATCATCACTTGTTATTATAGCCACCACCAAGTGTAAGTTTCTTTTGGCATCAATTCACTTCAGAAAGGTAAGAACTTTACTTGGGAGAGAAAATAGTGAGATTGAGTGTTTCCACATATATATATATGTTGCATAACTATCCATGACAGGATATTCAACAATTCGTTTCTCTCGGTATGAACCAAATAGGAATGAATCTTCAGTATTTCGTTCCTCATGGTGCGATTCCAAACCCAACAATGTGTCTCTTCCGTTCTATGGAAGTGAAGATCCAGAGGAGTATCTTGAGTGGGAATGGCGATTGGAGAAAGAGTTTAGAGTTGAAGCTTCCCAAAGACCAAGAAGTGATGCGAGCCACTATACAGTTTAAAGACTATGCTTATAGTTGGTGGCAACAATTATCTCGAAAACGATTCATTAGATCTTGGGAAGGTTTGAAGGTGATCATGAGAAACGAGTTTGTGCCATCCTATTATGAGTGGGGATTACTCCATCATTTGGAAAGTATCACACAAGGGAGTAATCTGATTCAGGATTATTATTTTCAATTGCAAGATGCGTTGCGTCGTGCAGAGTCACTAGCAATTCAAAGAGATGGCATACTTCAAAGGAGGCTTGAATTCGATATTACCACTACACTTCGACATACATATTTTAGTAGCATGCATGATCTTGTGAATTATGCCATTAAGCAAGAAGAGAGACTTATGGAGGCGTACATCACGGTTGAATCCATATCCATACTTCACTCTTATGGTTACGCTAGTGTGACACATGAGAAGATGACCGAGCATGGGACTTTCCTTGATAAAGGACACATCTTGTGCTGCCCCAATGATACATACAACAATTGAAATGCATCAAAACCTATGTGAGAATGAGAGCCACATAGCTAAATTGAGTGAGAGTGTTAAAAGAGCGAGTGTGTGATTCCACCATATGTGAGTTTGAGAGCATCCAAACGAGAGTGTGAGAGATACACCAAAAGAAAAGAGAGAAGTAGAAGATAGACAAAGTGAGATTGATTTTGAAACTAACACATTAATATCTACTTCTAGTATTGTTTCTCATATTGTGCAGGTTGATATTAAAGAAGAGGAGCCAAATGTTCAACAACTGGCACTATTGGAGATAAACGATGAGGAGATAATCATAGTTAAAGATGAAGTACTTACAACCCCGTTGTTACATTATGATGATTTAATACCTACAACACCTACATCAACTGAGGAGAACAACAAAGGTAACAATATTGGTGCTGAAATTAATTGTGAAACGGTGAGTACTTGTGAGAACTCATATATCGAATGAAAATTCCATGTTCTGAAATTTCTTTGCTCAAATTACATAATGTGGAATTGATTACTCATAAGGAAGTTCTTACGAGAATATCTCCTGATGATTCTTTATATTATATCATGTTTGATGATCCTAAAGAGCTATCTAGTGTGATTGAGAATGTTGCTGAAATTTCATATTCAAAATCACTAGTTAGTACCTATGCATATACATATAAGTTCAATTTGATTGGAAGTTATGGTATAGATGATAAGTTTTATGTTTACCGAATATGCATTACATGTGAGATAAGTTTGCTGAATTGAAATTGCATATTTTGGATAAACAATCTTCTGTGCCATATCATGATCACAATGAGATGAGTTTCAACAATAATGCTGCATGTTTCAAAAATTTCATAAGCCTACTTATTCATTCTTTAATGTACAATCATGTACAAATAATCGAGTAGCGCATTGAAGCATGGAAGGAACTAAAATTTTCTTCCCCATATTTGAACAACTTAATTTGGTTTGGCATATTAATGACTTGTCCATGTGCCTAGCAAAGTCGAGGACGACTTTTTCTCATGGGAGGGAGAATGATATGAAAGACAATATTGCAGTGTATACATCCTATGGTTGCAATTGTGTTACTTATTTTGTGCAAAACAATGCGAATAACACAACAATTGATTCATACATATACCATGCATATGTGTTGTTCTTTTTATCTACTACGCCTTCAGATGTTCTTGATATGCTAAGCAAAAGAAGTGTTGATGACAAATATATATACCATGCATATCGTTGTATTCTTTGCTTAGTACAATTTCAGGCTACAAAAGCGAGGACGGCTTTTCTTGAAGAAGGGAGGATGATGCGGACACGCACAAGCTTAGCACTTTTCAGTCAAATACATTATTTCACTTTGGAAAGAAGTATTGAGCCGCATTAAATATTATCAGGTGAATTTGTTCCTTAAGGAGTTTCGTTTAATTGATGATGAATTTGGAATACTACATCATGCTATTATTTTATGTATTCTTAGGTATGATTCATGTGAAGATTTGGGAGAGCAAAAGGGAGGAGCACAAGGACACAAACTACAAGATTTGGATAAGATTTTCAAGCCAAATTCGGACCTCCACGTGCTCAATCCAATTCAAACTCGGATTCAACTCAGAATTCAATTCGGATTCGGTTCGGGACAGCCTGATAGGCAGTTACTAAAAAGGCCATAACTTTCACAAACGGAGTCCGATTCAGGTGTTCTTGTACTCGTTGGAAAGATAATTTCAAGGGCTACGCAATGGATCTGGCCTCACCTCCAAATTCATCACGGATTAAAAGTTATGACAGAAACATTATAACAGTTTAATTTTAGGTTTTTCCTTTTGTGTGAGTTTGTTTCCAAATACATGTAGGAATAAGTTGGAGTTGGTTTAGGACCTCTTGGCCAGCCATGAGGTGGACATGGTACTATATATTGAGGGTTAGACCCCCATTGTGGGACCACGTTTCAGAATAATCAATCTACTAAAGTATGTTCGAGTTTAGCATTGTTGCCTAAGTTCCATAGGGAATTAGGAGTTACTTTCTTCAATCAAGATCGTTCAGCCTTTCCATTGGGAATTGGGTGCACGATAGATCTTCGCAGTGGTCGTGAAATCAACACGAGTGTGGTTTGGCGGATTAAAGAGTGTTCGTCCCTTGCATTGGCATTGGAGGATCATTGCGATTCATCAAGACTCCCGTGAATATCCATCCTACGTCGAGAAGATCGGGCGACCCCGTATCATATACCAATGTGATTAGCAAAGATTTAGTGTATGCTTTAGGGCTGTCCACGTGGAGGCATCCTCAACCACATCATGTGGAGTAGCTACACAACTCTGGAAGACTAAAGATAACTCACAAGGTACGTGTTCCATTTGTTGTTGGTGACTATGTTGACAAGGTGGATTGCGACGTAGTTCCAATTGATGCATGTGGGTTATTGTTGGGAAGACCATGGCAATATGATCGCAATGCTATGCATGAGGGCCGGTCCAACACGTACACTTTCGTACATGGGGGAAAGAAGCATGTGTTGAAACCAAAATTAGAGAGTGCCATTCATGTTGATGAAGAAATTACAGCCAAGAAGAAGCAAGCTCCCAAGATTACCCCAAAGCCGAGGACGGCTTTGCTTCAAGGATGGGAGGATGATGTGGCACCAAGTAGCACTACAACTTTGGTTAGTGCTTGCAGTTCTGTGCACAATGTTCAAGAAGCTTTGAATACCAATTCTGAGGTTTCTAATGTGCAAAAGAGACATATTTGGAAAGATAATGAAGTCTATTTTCCAACGAATCAAACGGCACTTGATTGGAGCTTCCTACACAAAGTTATGGCAATTTCATTGGTTGCTGCACGAGCTGTCTGGAGAGACACGCGAGACTTGCCAAACATAAAGTGTTCGAGTATTGCAATGCAAATAAAAGAAAAATCCGACCACACCATGACTTTCTAAAGGTGGAGAAGGACTCTTTTTCAGGTTCCAAACGGATTTGGAAGCCCCTTGAACAAGAAAACAAAACATATAAAGATTTGAAACCGATTCGGACTCGGATTGGGACAGCTGGCAAGACCGATACTAAAACGTCCATAACTTTCACAAACGGAGTCCGATTTGGGCGTTCTTGGACTCGTTGGAAAGCTATTTTGAGGCCCCACACAATGGATAAGGTACCAGCCACGGAACCCTCACGGTCAAGTCGCAAATTGAGAGAGAAACCAGGGGTAGCAGTTTAGGTATTTCCTTTTTAGTTCGTATTGGAGTTTGTTTCGGCCTTAGGCCAAGTAGTGCGTGAGTTGTAATCAAGGCCGTGCATTATGCACCAATATAAGGCTAGGGCCTTAGCCCCATTGTAACGCAGGCTATGATTTGAGAAATAGAAATCGAAAAATCACCATGGTTTCGTGGCCATTGTTGGCGTGTTCTTGAGACTTCCATCGAGGAATTGCTCTTGGTGTGTTGAATCCAATTGTGGTGTTGGATTCTACTCGCTGAAACTTCGGTTTCTCTACCCTTCATTCACATGCTGTGGTCTGCGTGGAGAAGGCTTATCTTGGAGAGAGCATCCAGCAAGGCGTATCGTGAAAGATCAGGGCCAAAGCAACGGGGTTCAGCTAGCTTGCTAGATGGATCCGCATCACCCGATCTTCTCGACGTAGGATCAAGATACTCACGTGGATTGGATGAACCGTAGTGATCTCTCGTTGCCAATGCAAGAGTTAGCACTCTATAATTCGCCCAACCACACGTGCCGAACTTGACGACCACCAAATGAAGTTCTATCGCGCTCCCAAGTCCCAACGGAAAGGTTGAACGATCTTGATTTAGATGAACTCCCAATTCTTCCCTCAAGTTGGTTCGTAATGAAAGAACAGGAGTATTCTATTATCAAAAGTGGTGCCCTTACAATGGAGGTCTAACCCTCAATATATAGTTCTCTCTCCACCTCATGGCTGGCCAAGAGGTCCTAAACCAACTCCAACTCTTCCCAACATGTATTTGGAAACAAACTCACACAAAAGGAAAAACCTAAAATTAAACCATCACCATGTTTCGCTCATAACTTTTTATTTGTGACGAATTTGAAGGTAGGGCTGGATCCATTGCGTAGCCCCTGAAATTATCTTTCCAACGAGTACAATAACACCTAAATCGGACTCCGTTTGTGAAAGTTATGGTTTTTTAGTAACTGCATGTCAGGCTGTCCCGAACTGAATCCGAATTGAATCCTGAGTTGAATCCGAGTTTGAATTGGATTGAGCACGTGGGAGGTTCGAATTTGGCTTGAAAATCTTATCCAAAACTTGTAGTTTAAGTCCTTGTTCATCCATTGCTTCAAAGATGAGAACACACAATGTATTTGCATTAGGTAGTATACCATTCTCATCTAAAGTAATAGGGAATTCTTTAAGAAACAAAAGCACCTGTTGTTGTAGCATCTTAGCTCTTGCTCTCGTCATAGGACCTGTTGGAGCCTCATCACTAGCTTTATTACACACCCTTGGAGTGGAAGATGAATGCGTAGCAGAGATGTCCTCATCATCCTCCCCCTCTTGAAAAGGAGTCGACCTCGACTCTGTACAATCTTGTCCAAAGAAGGGTGATAAATCAGCAACATTAAATGTAGAACTCACCCCATAGTCATCCCTTGAAAGCTCAATCTTGTATGCATTGTCATTGATCTTGGCAAGAACTTTAAAAGGTCCATCACCACGGGGCATCAATTTGGATCTACGCTTCTCCGGAAAGCGATCTTTGCGAAGGTGTACCCACACTAAATCACCTGGTTCAAAAAGCATTTTCTTTCTAGACTTGTTAGCTTTGGAAGCATAAGCACGTACCTTCTTTTCAATTACCTCTTTGGTTGTGGCATGGAGCTTTTTCACAAAATCAGCACGTATAGAAGCCTCCATATTAACACGTTCTTGTAATGGGAGTGGAAGTAAATCAAGTGGTATGATTGGTTTGAAACCATACACCACCTCGAATGGACACAATTGAGTTGTAGAATGTACCGCCCTATTATATGCAAACTCCACATGCGGTAGACAATCTTCCCACTCTCTCAAGTTCTTTTTTATCATGGTACGCAGCAACGTTGAAAGTGTGCGGTTCACCACCTCCGTTTGTCCATCTGTTTGTAGGTGACAAGTCGTTGAAAACAACAACTTTGTCCCAAGCTTGGCCCACAAAGTCTTCCAAAAGTAGCTCATGAACTTGACGTCGCGATCAGAAACAATGGTTCTTGGCATTCCATGTAATCTCACAATCTCCCTGAAAAACAAGTCAGCTACATGCGACGCATCGTCGCTCTTATGGCAGGGAATAAAATGTGCCATTTTAGAAAATCTATCCACAACAACAATTACTAAATCCGTCCCCCTTTGGTCCTAGGCAATCCTAACACAAAATCCATGCAAATATCTTCCCAAGGAGCACTAGGAATAGGAAGTGGAGTATACAAACCATGTGGATTGAGTTTTGACTTCGCCTGCATCAATCCTCCTGCATGTGATTCCTGCAACAATAATAAACGCACCGAGGACTCCGGAACACATAGCTTATTCATGCGAAAGAGAAAACCATCATTAATATGAAACTTATCCCACCCTTTCCCATCTTTGCAATTAGAATATGGAGCTGCAAATTCATGATCGGAAGCATATAAATCTTTCAAACATTCCAACCCTGGTACCTTTACCTCCAACTGAGTTAAAAGCACATGTTTTCTAGACAATGCATCAGCTACCACATTCTCTTTGCCTTTCTTATATTTGACAATGTATGGAAAGGTCTCAATGAATTCTACCCATTTAGCATGTCTACGATTCAATTTCGCTTGGCCCTTTAAGTATTTCAAAGCTTCATGATCAGAATGTATAATGAATTCCTTGGACCAAAGATAATGTTGCGAAATTTCCAACGCATGCGCAAGAGCATATAGTTCTTTATCATAAACAGGACAATTCAATTGTGCACCATGAAGTTTCTCACTGAAATATGCAACGGGTTTCCTTTCTTGCATCAAAACACCACCAATACCTATTCCATTAGCATCACATTCAATCTCAAATGTTTTTGTGAAATCAGGTAAATGAAGTAATGGTGCTTCAGTCAAACATTTCTTCAATTCAGAAAAGGCTTTGTCTTGTTTGTCTCCCCACTCAAAAATTACTCCCTTTTTAGTTAATTCATTTAATGGGGCAGCAATGGTGCTAAAGTCTTTCACAAATCGCCGATAAAAACTAGAAAGCCCATGGAAGCTACGAATTTGACTAACATTCACAGGAATTGGCCAATTTCTAATAGCTTCAATTTTAGATTCATCCACTTCAATTCCATGAGCTGAAACCACATAGCCTAGGAACACAACCTTACTAGTGCAAAAAGTACACTTCCCAAGATTGGCATACAAGCGTTCTTGCCTTATCACTTCTAGCACTTGTTTGATGTGTTCAACATGATCATCCAAAGAGCGGCTATATATCAGAATATCATCAAAGTAAACTACCACAAATTTTCCAATGCAGTGTTTCAAAACATGGTTCATTAAGCGCATGAATGTACTAGGAGCATTGGACAATCCAAAAAGCATCACTAACCATTCATACAAGCCAAATTTTGTTTTAAAAGCAGTTTTCCATTCATCACCATGTTTCATTCTTATTTGATGGTAACCACTACGCAAATCAATCTTAGAAAAGATAGTAGAACCACTTAACTCATCAAGCATATCATCCAACCTAGGAATAGGATGACGATAGCGAACAGTTATGTTGTTGATAGCTCTACAGTCTACGCACATTCTCCAAGTACCATCTTTCTTAGGAACAAGAATAACAGGAACAGCACAAGGACTAAGACTCTCGCGTACATACCCTTTGTCCAAAAGTGCTCTCACATGGCGCTGAATTTCCTTTGTTTCTTCTGGATTTGTGCGGTACGGCGGCCGGTTGGGAAGAGGGGCTCCTGGAACCAAGTCAATTTGATGCTCAATCCCTCGAATAGGTGGTAGACCAGCAGGCACCTCCTCTGGAAACACGTCGTCGTAAGCCTGCAAAACTTGAGAAACAGCACTAGGAAGAGATGTTAAATCATTAGTAGAAAGCAATGCATCCTTGTACAACAATACAAGGTGCATCAAGGTGGGATCATCTTTCATCTCTCTCAAATCAGATTTAGTGGCTATCATGACTAAGTTTTTCTCCCTCACTCTTGGTTTTATCTCTCGGGCTTGATTTGTGGTTCTCACTCACCTTTTGTGGAATCACACTCTTTTGTTCTCTCCCTTTTTCACTCTCAACTTGCACTTCAATCTTTCGTACATTACCATTTACAATTTGAGAAGGAGTCAACGGTCGCAGCACCACTTGTTTGTTGTTCCACCAAAACTTGTATTGATTAGTTCTTCCATCATGAAGCACAGCACGATCATATTGCCATGGCCTTCCTAGCAGCAAGTGACATACATCCATAGGCACCACATCACACTCCACCGTATCACGATAAGTGCCAATTTCAAATTCAACATCCACGGTGTATCCTACATTCAACGAGCCTCTCTCATGCAACCGCTGAATCTGATATGGATGTGGGTGTTTCTTGAACTTCAACCCAAGTTTATTGCAAAGCTCCTTGCCAAATTACGACAACTACCACCATCAATAATTACCTTGCAAAATTTGCCATCCTTGCTAACTTGAGCTCTTGTGTGGAATAAATTGCAACGCTGTTCATGGGAAGCCTTTGGTGCACACTCAACACCGTCGGTGCACACACAAGTATAGGGCCAACACCGGGGTCACAATACTCTATGTCTTGCTCTTCCTCATGTGCATCATCATATGTCCCTAAATCAGCATGGTGATCATTCTCTTCTTCACTTGCAGAATCATATTCTCCAGTCTCTAACATCAACATCACCTTGTTATTTCGGCAATCCTTTTGCATATGACCACGGCCAAGGCATTTGAAGCATTGTATGCCGCTACTTTTTGCTGTAGAATCCACAGAAGAGACACCACTAGCTGCTGGATTTGATGGCCTCCTTGCACTTGGAGTGGCTTCTTCCTTCTTGCTAGATGATGGGAGAAAGCTTGAACCACCACTTGGAACTGCTCTTTGGCTTATTTGTGATTTGGAACCATATCTTCCTCCGCTGGACGGTGTACGGGCAGCAAAGGACGTTGATCTAGCAAACTTAGCATCCTCTTGCAATTGTCGTTCTGCCTTTGTAGCTTGATGCACTAACTCATAAAGATTGTTATAGGGTTGAAAATTGACAATTCGTTTGACTTGATGGTACAAACCTGAGAGGAAGCGTGCCATGGTTTGTTCTTCTTGTTCTTGAATCTTAGCTCGAATCATGGCTAGCTCCATCTCCTTGTAGTACTCCTCCACAGAACATGCTCCCTGCTTCATATTCTGCAATTTATCAAATAGATCACGTTTGTAATGACGAGGAACAAAACGGGCTCTCATTTCTCGCTTCATCTCTTGCCATGATGCAACAGATTCTTCCGCTTTCTCAGCTCTTTGAGTGATCACTTGTTCCCACCAATCCAAAGCATAACCTTCAAACTCAAGAGATGCCAACTGTATCTTTCTCTCATCTGAATAGTGATGCATACGAACTATCTTGTCAACCTTTAATTCCCAAGTGAGATACTCCTCGGGATCAGTCCCACCTACAAATTTGGGCATGGAAAACTTGAGCTTGCCCAATCCATCATCTTCATTGCGTGGACGACGATATTGGTCATTGCGATGCAAAGCAAAATCACCATCTCATTCCATTGCATGTGCAGCACCACCACGGCCACCACCTAGGCCTTGGCCACGCCCTCCATGGCCTCCTCCTCCTCGTCCTCCAATATGTGGTGGACACACCACGTTGGCAGCCACTCGATGTTGCGGTTCAGGAGGTACATGTGTAGCAGCATCTCCTCCTTGAACACTTGCTTCATCGCGACCATTGCGAGCTTGTAGGAGCCTAGTGAGGGCTCCAATGTCCTCCCGCAATTGGCGCACAATTTCATCAGCTTGTATCTCTATGTTTTGCATCTCCCGTGCAATTTGATCAGCGAAAGCATCATGCTTCTCATGGAGTTGATCGAGCCCTTGGCGTAGCTTACGTTGAAAGTGTTCGTGGAGTGCCCTAAATTGATATTGCTTGACGAATGATTGAGTTTCATTTGCCTCACCACTCTCATCATGGTGTTCTCCTCCACCTGACATGGTTAGCTATGAAGAAACAAATGTTTTATGGAAATCACTCAATCTCACTGTTTTTTTCTCCCATGTAAAAGTTCTTACCCTTCCGAAGTGAATTAAAGCCTATAAAAACTTACACCTGGTAGAAGTGACAACAGCACAGTGATGATCAAGCGAATTTAAGAGTGTTTACAATTGCACAACAACGGTTATTTAGTGGGGCTTGGTATGGAAGAGTATATCCTAGCAATATGAAATTCTTGATATTGTAAAGTTAAGTAATAGTCCAAGCTAGAATACTTTGCCTAAGTGCTGATCCAAAAGATTTAAGTGGAGTATATGAACGCACACGCAAAGATCAATGTGACTTGAAGCAAACAAAGGAATGAGCTAACTAGAGGCAATCTGAAATTAAAGATTAGATAGCTCGTTTTGCACCAAGTACTAGGAGAGACGCTAGCCAATTGCAATGATATGAATGTAAGGGCACGAGATTGCTCAAGAAATTAAATTACACAATCTGAATTTATGGACTAAGAACTCACCCAAATTCGGCCAATGTTTTTTTTCTTTCTTTTTCTTTTCTTCTTTTTTTTTCTTTAAGGCCGAACTAACTTTAATTGTTCCTTTGATTTTTTTTTGCACAGGTCACAAATATTCAGCAAGGTGTAAAATACTCAAGAGCAGCCCTAGATGCAATATTCAACAGCTACTCTCTATTGGTAAAAAAACAACAGCACGATTTTGGAGATGCGTGAAGTACTGTAGCATGCACGAACTACAGTAGCGATTCGCGGATACTGTAGCAATGCGCTGAGTCTTGTGTGCGCCTGATGCAAAGAAATTTTTTTTAGGGTTTATAATTGGACACAACGATTAAGCTACGCAAATAAACGCGAACGATCAGCACCTAAACAAAATTCTAATGGATCAAAACCTAACAAAACTCACAAATTAACAGATGCAAAAACTAGGGTTTGGATCAAAACCTAACAAAACTCACAAACTCAAGTAGGTGTATTGATACGGGGTAGTCCGATCTTCTCGACGTAGGATGGATACTCACGGGAGTCTTGATGAATCATAATGATCCTCTAATGCCAATGCAAGGGACGAACACTCTTTAATACACCAAAACACACTCGTGTTGATTTCGCCGACCACCAAACGAAGATCTATCGTGCACCCAATTCCCAACGGAAAGGCTGAACGATCTTGATTGAAGAAAATCACTCCTAATTCCCTATGGAACTTCGGCAGCAATGCCAAACTCGAACAAACTTTAGTCGATTTATTTTTCTCAAACGTGGTCTCCTTACAGTGGGGGTCTAACCCTCAATATATAGTTCCCTGTCCACCTCATGGCTGTCCATGAGGTCCTAAACCAACTCCAACTCATCCTACATGTATTGGATACAAACTCACACGAAAAGGAAAAACCTAAAATTATGCAGTCACAATGTTTCGATCATAACTTTTTATCTGTGACGAATTTGAAGGTGGGGCTAGATCCATTGCGCAGCTCTTGAAATTATCTTTCCAACGAGAACAGGAACACCTGAATCGGACTAAGTTTGTGAAAGTTATGGCCTTTTTAGTAACTGTCTGTCAGGTTGTCCCGAACCGAATCCGAATTGAATTCTGAGTTGAATCCGAATTTGAATTGGATTGAGCACGTGGGAGATCCGAATTTAGCTTGAAAATCTTATCCAAAACTTGTAGTTTAAGTCCTTGTGCTTCTCTCTTTTGCTCTCCCAAGTCTTCACATGAATCATACCTAGGAATACATAAAATAATAGCATGATGTAGTATTCCAAGTTCATTATTAATTAAAAGAAACTCCTTAAGAAACAAATTCACCTGACAATATTTAATGCGGCTCAATACTTCTTTCCAGTGAAATAATGTATTTGACTGAAAAGTGTTAAGTTTGTGCGTATCCGCATCATCCCCCTTCTTCAAGAAAAGCCGTCCTTGGCTTTTGGTAGCCTAAAATTGTACTAAGCAAATAATACAATGTATATACATGGTATATATATTTGTTATCAACACTTCTTTTGCTTAGCATATCAAGAATATCTGAAGGCGTAGTAGATAAAAAGAACAACTCATATGCATGGTATATGTATGAATCAATTATCGTGTCATTCTCGTTGTTCCACACAAACAAATTAATATAACGGCGACCATAAGATGTATACATTGCAACATTCTATTTCATATCATTCTCCCTCCCATGAAAAAAGCCGTCCTCGTCTTTGCTAGGCACATGGACAAGTCATTAATGGGCCAAACCAAATTAAGTTGTTCAAATATGGGAGAGAAAATTTTTAGTTCCTTCCATATTTCAACTACGCTACTCTGATTATTTGTACATGATTGTACATTAAAGGATGAATTAGTAGGCTTAAGAAATCTTTTGAAACATGCAGCACTATTGTTGAAACTCATCTTATCGTGATCATGATATGGCACAGAAGATTGTTTATCCAAAATATGCAATTTCAATTCAGCAAACTTATCACATGTAATGCATATTCGTTAAACAAAAAACTTATCATCTATACCATAATTTCCAATCAAAGTGAACTTATATGTATATGCATAGGTACTAACTAGTGATTTTAAACATGAAATTTCAGCAACATTCTCAATCACACTAGATAGCTCTTTAAGATCGTCAAACATGATATAATATAAGGAATCATCAGGAGATATTATCGTAAGAACTTCCTTATGAGTAATCAATTCCACATTATGTAAATTGAGCAAAGAAATTTCAGAACATGGAATTTTCATTCGTACATACGAGTTCTCACAAGTACTCACTGTTTCACAATTAATTTCGGCACCAATATTGTTACATTTATTGTTCTCCTCAGTTGATGTAGGTGTTGTAGGTATTAAATCATCATAATGTAACAACGGGGCAGCAAGTATTTCATCTTCAACTGTGGTTATCTTCTCATCTTTGACATCCAATGGTACCGGTTGTGGAACATTCGACTCCTCAGTTTTAATGTCAACATGCATAACATGAGAAGCAACACTAGGAGTAGAGAGTAAGTTGTTAGTATAAAAAGTAATATCACTTTTCCTATTATCTCTTTCCCTCTTTTCTTTTTGTGTATTTCTCTCACTCTCAATTTGGATGCTCTCAACCTCATGTTTGGAGGAATCACACAACTCACTGTTTTTATCACTCTCACTCAATTTGGCTATGTGGCACTCATCCTTACATGGGTTTTGATATATCTCAATTGTTGTTTGTAGCAATGGGGCACTACATGTCTCCTTGACCGAAGGGAAAGTCCCATGCTCGGTCATCTTCTCACATGACACACCAGCAGCGGCATAAGAACTGAAGGATGGACTTGGATAAACTGTGTTGTATGCTTCTCCAAAAGTCTCTTCTCCTGCTTCATATTCTGCAATTTATCAAATAGATCACGCTTGTAATGACGAGGAACAAAACAGGCTCTCATTTCTCGCTTCATCTCTTGCCATGATGCCACAGGGTCTGCTCCATTCTCAGCTCTTTGAGTAATGACTTGTTCCCACCAATCCGAAGCATAGCCTTCAAACTCAAGTGATGCCAACTGCATCTTTCTCTCATCCGTATAGTGATGCATACGGAATATTTTGTCAACCTTCAATTCCCAAGTCAGATACTCCTCGGGATCAGTTCCACCTACAAACTTGGGCATGGAAAACTTGAGCTTGCCCAATCCATCATCTTCATTGCGTGGATGACGATAATGGTCATTGTAATGCAAAGCAAAATCACCATCCCATTCCATCGCATGTGCACCACCACCACGGCCACCACGGCCTCCTCCCAGACCTTGGCCACGCCCTCCATGGCCTCCTCCTCATCCTCCGAGCTGTGGTGGACGCACCACGTTGACCGCCACTCGGTGTTGCGGTGCAAGAGGTACATGTGCAGCAGTTTCTCCTCCTTGAACACTTGCTTCATTGCCACCAATGCGAGCTTGTATGAGCCTAGTGAGGGCTCCAATATTTTCCCGCAATTGGTGCACATTTTCATCAGCTTGTATCTCTATATTTTGCATCTCCCTTGCAATTTGATTAGCAAAAGCATCATGCTTCTCATGGCGTTGAAAGTGTTCACGGAATGCCTCAAATTGATATTGTTTAACGAATGCTTGAGTTTCATTTGTCTCACCACTCTCATCATGGTGTTCTCCTCCACCTGACATGGTTACATTGCAAGAAACAAGTAGCTATGTAGAATAATGCTTTATGGAAATCACTCAATCTCACTACTCTCCCAAGTAAAGTTCTTACCCTTCCGAAGTGAATTAAGGCCAATAAAAACTTACATCTGGTAGAAGTGACAACAGCAACGTGATGATTAAGCGAATTCAAGAGTGTTCACTACTTACACAACAACGGTTATATGGTGGAGCTTGGTATGGAAGTGTATATTCTAGAAATCTAAAATTCTTGATGTTGTAAAGTTAAGTAATAATCCAAGCTAGAATACTTTGCCTAAGCGCTGATCCAAAAGATTTAAGTGAAGTACATGAATGCACACGCAAAGATCAATATGACTTGATGCAAACAAAGGAATAAGCTAACTAGAGGCAATCTGAAATTAAAGATTAGATAGCTCGTTTTGCACCAAATACTAGGAGAGACGCTAGCCAATTGCAATGATATCAATGTAAGGGCACGAGATTGCTCAAGAAATTAAATCACACAATCTGATTTTATGGACAAGGAACTCTCCCAAATTCGGCCATGTTTTTTTTTCTTTTTCTTTTCTTCATTTTTTCGGTTGTCCTTTTTTTGTAAAGGCCAAACTAGCTTTAATCGTTCCTTTGATTTTTTTTTTTGCGGGTCACAAATATTTAGCAAAGTGTAAAATACTCAAGAGCAGCCCTATATGCAATATTCAACAGCTAGTCTCAATTGATGAAAAAATATCAGCAAGATTTTTTTTGGATTTTGGATTGGACACAAAGATTAAGTTACGCAAATAAACACGAACGATCAGCACCTAAACAAAATTCTAATGGATCAAAACCTAACAAAACTCACAAAATTAACAGATGCAAAAACAAGGGTTTGGATTTTTTTGGTGGCAATTTTCGTTTTTAATGGACTATAGGAATAGAAGTAAATAAATCTAAAACTAAGGGTAAATAATCCTACCGAGTAAACCGCGCTCTGATACCAAGATGATACGGGGTCGCCCGATCTTCTCGACGTAGGATCAAGATACTCACGAGGATTTGATGAACCGTAGTGATCTCCCGTTGCCAATGCAAGAGTTAGCACTATAATTCGCCCAACCACACGTGCTGAACTTCACAACCACCGATGAAGTTCCATCGCGCTTCCAATTCCCAATGGAAATGTTGAACGATCTTGATTGAAGAAAATCACTCCTAATTCCCTATGGAACTTCGGTAGCAATGCTAAACTCGAACAAACTTTAGTAGATTCATTATTCTCAAACGTGGTCTGCCTTACAATGAGGGTCTAACCCTCAATATATAGTTCCCTCTCCACCTCATGGCTGGCTAAGATGATGCGGATACGCACAAGCTTAGCACTTTTCAGTCAAATACATTATTTTACTGGAAAGAAGTAGTGAGCCGCATTAAATATTGTCAGATGAATTTGTTTCTCAAGGAGTTTCTTTTAATTGATGATGAACTTGGAATACTACCTCATGCTATTGTTTTATGTATTCTTAAGTATGATTCATGTGAAGACTTAGGAGAGCAAAAGGAAGGAGCACAAGGACTTAAACTACAAGTTTTGGATAAGATTTTCAAGCCAAATTCGGACCTCCCACATGCTCAATCCAATTCAAACTCGGATTCAACTCAGAATTCAATTCGGATTCGGTTCGGGACAGCCTGACAGGCAGTTACCAAAAAGGCCATAACTTTCACAAACGGAGTCCGATTCAGGTGTTCTTGTACTCGTTGGAAAGATAATTTCAAGGGCTACGCAATGGATCCAGCCCCACCTTCAAATTCATCACAGATAAAAAGTTATGACCGAAACATTGTGACGGCTTAATTTTAGGTTTTTCCTTTTGTGTGAGTTTGTTTCCAAATACATGTAGGGATGAGTTGGAGTTGGTTTAGGACCTCTTGTCCAGCCATGAGGTGGACAGGAAACTATATATTGAGGGTTCGTCCCCCATTGTAAGGCAGACCACGTTTGAGAATAATGAATCTACTAAAATTTGTTCGAGTTTAGCATTGCTACCGAAGTTCCATAGGGAATTAGGAGTGATTTTCTTCAATAAAGATCGTTCAACCTTTCCGTTGGGAATTGTGTGCATGATAGATCTTCACTTGGTGGTCGGAGAAATCAACACGAGTGTGTTTTGGCGGATTAAAGAGTGTTCGTCCCTTGCATTGGCATTGGAGGATCATTACGATTCATCAAGACTCCCGTGAGTATCCATCCTACGTCGAGAAGATCAGGCGACCCCGTATCAGTGCTATCATCACTCACGGTGAGTTTGCTTGTGACGAACTACAATTATGCACTGTTCATGCTATTTTAGAGCAAAACTTAGTGGAAAACAATTCTGACACGCCCATATTTCAAGTAGAGAATTCACACTGCATTGATTTGAGTGTTGAGAATGAGTTGAGTGCATCTTGTCAAAGAATAATTGAATTGCTTACTGTTTTGAGTGATTCATGTGATGAATTAATCACATACCATGATCGTGTGGCTTTGGTTAGATATAAAGAAGTGTTGACTAGCATTCCTCCCGCTAATTCGTTGTGTTACATCATGTTGGATCTACCTATAAAATTGTAACATACTATGGAGAAAGTTTCTGAACTTGCATGTTCGAAATTCTTGTTTAGTGCCTACACCCCAGGGTATAAGTTTAATTTAATTGGAGAATATGGTGTAGAAAATCAATTTCTTGTATATCGAATATGCATAACTTGTGATCACATGGATGAATTGAAACTTGCTGTTTTGAACAACGCTTGTATGCTCAATCTTGTTCATTATGAAAGAAAAATAAAATTTAGTGATTATTCAATGCCTATGCGTTCTTCTTTTGTTGAACCATCTAACATTGACAATCTGAATAATGAAATTGATGTATGTAAGAACATGCAAATCTTTTCAACCTTACTAGATGAATTTGTTGTTGCTCAATTGAAATCTGATTATATGGATAAACGTTGTTTGATTCTAAAAGTTGTAGCTTCGCCCATATGCGCCACCACTACAAGTTTACAACTTCAGAGACTTGTATTGCATAAATACTTCACTTACATTTGTAAAACTAGTTGCAATAATTGCTGTGTGAGAAATTTTGATTTACTCATAAACATATATGATTACTCTTGGGTTAATAATACAATGAGCTTTTATGATCGCTGCTGTTTAATAACATTAATTGTGCAACAACGGAGAACTACTAAAACGGATGACATATACATATACCATGCATACACCTTGGCTTCTATGTTACCCTATTTTCAACTTATCAAAAGCCGAGGACGGCTTTGTTTTCAAGAAGGGAAGTATGATGAGAACATGTACTCTATGGATACAATCATATTTGTTGTGCTTGTTGTTTCAATTACAAGAATTTCTACGCATCCCTTAAATTATCAGGTGAGTTCGTTTCAAACAGGTTTTAGTTTGTTTGATAAAGAACTTATGATATTACATAATGAGAGTTTGTTGTGTTTATTATCATGTACCAAGATTTATGATCAAGATCATACAACACGTAAGGCTACACATATGTTAAAACCGAGGACGGTTTTCCGTCAAGAAGGGGAGGATGATGTGACCACGCCACAAACACATAAGACCATACCGCCAATATCAAGATTGAACTAAAGGTGAATTCGTTTCTTCAGCTTCAACATAGTTTAAATGAGAATATGATGCTACCTAATGATAAAAATATATATTTTTACAGCACCACATCACTTTTACACCAATTCCAGCAAGAGATCAAGTTGGACATGTTTTGGAATCCAATTTGGCATCCATATCAATTCGGATTCAGCTTGATAGGCCTAACTTCAAATGTGCATAACTTTAACATACGAAGTCCGTTTGAGGTCCACGAGTACGTGTTGGAAAGATTTTCTCGTCCTCTTTTCAATGGATCTGGTATCACCTCTAAATTCCTTCTGTACGCACCGTAATCGTCAAAAGAGTCCACGTTGGTTCGTAGTGGAATCTGATTCGGATTGCTGCGATGTTGTCAAGTTCAAATGGACATAACTTTTTCATACGGACTCCGTTTGGGACGTTCTTAGACTTCATGGAAATCTTATGAAGTCTACTTTCTAAAGAAACCAATCCTATATTTAAATTCTATCTGAGCCAGCCGCAATCGTCAAAAGAGTCCATGTTGGTTCGTACTAGAATCGGATTCGGACTGCTGCGATGTTGTTAAGTTCAAACGGACATAACTTTTTCAGAAGGACTCCGTTTGGGACGTTCTTGGACTTGATGGAAAGCTTATGAAGTCTAATTTCTAAAGGAACTAACCCCATATTTAAATTCTATCCGAGCTGACCGCAATCATCAAAAGAGTCCATGTTAGTTTCTGAGTCCGAGTTGAAAGGGTGCTACGCCACCTCCACTTGGGTCCATGGACCTTGTAACCCTATATAAGAGCCACCGCCTCCCTATGCTAGGACTTGGATTTCGTTGAGTTTTGGTTTAGCCCTTGTGCAAACTTCTGTTCTTCAGTTGTGTCGGACGACCACCTGTCAAGACAGCCTTCGGAATCCCACCTTTTGAACTCAATATAAATATTTGCAATTTCAGATTGCTTGTTATCTTGTTCTTGCTTGTTCTTCGATTGCATGCAGGATTAGACCTTCGTGGTCAGGTCAACCGTGTTCTTGGCACGGTTGATAACAACTTGGGGTTGGTTCAGCGATTGCTAAGGCGCAAGCGACGTCGTACGGTTGTAGTCGGATCGCAAGAGGCACCTCCACCAAAATCGAAATTATCATCCTATCGGAAGATCGGGACCCCATCGCCCCCATCAATTTTCTTCTTCTTTGCGATTTTGTGCTCAGAGTACTATGTTGTCTGAGCCTCACCGATCTTTCTTCCCAGCATGCACCTGAAAGAAGGGAGATAAGAAGATAAGCTAATCGCTTGTATTACAACTAAATCAGCTCTCTAGCTTTGCCTGCCTGAGCCGGCGATAAGCCTCTTTTTTGTTCTTTCGTTTTCTTTTTGAGGCGGAGACAAGAAGATAAGCTAGTGGAACATAATAGAGTTTTGAGCTAATCATTTGCATAAAAGTAAACTTCAAATACGTTGTCTTGTTTCTCAAAAAATAATTAAAATCGCAGAGGAATGAGCTCATGTAGCAAATTAGCATAGACAACCATCTTTATTGCTCACTGAAACATCACCAGATTCTAATCGAATCATTTGTTTGTTGTAGCAAAGGACAACTCCCTCTCGTGGCAGTGTTCTCTACTGCTGTAAGCAAAACAGAATGCCAAAAGACCGCTGTAGTTTTTTTGTTAGTGGTGATGGGTCCACTTGGATTAGAGAGTAGTTTCCGTCGTCGAAGTGTTCATAGGGTTTTAGATAAATAGCCAAACAGGGAAAGTGTTTCGTCAGTGAGTCAATATACTAATAATACAAGTATGTTAAAACTATATATATCAAAGTTACTTCTAAAGTGTCACTAAAAATCAAGCAGCAAAACTCTGGAAAAGGTACTAGGCAAGCAAGGCCAATATATGCTTGCAGCCTTGCATGTATTGTGTTCTCTTTCACAATCCTGGACCATGGGGCCCAATGTCCCAAAAAAAGGCCATTATAAGTATTTTCTTTAATCTGTCTAGGTGTGGTTGTTGTACCACAGGGCTTGTCTAGTCAGGCAGAATGAAATGATGCCGACAATGGCATGTTAATTTTCGCTAATCATCTCCTTAGCCACCTTTGCTAGACAGAAACTTGAATGTGTAGAACTAGATCCACATTGGGCCTGGAATACAGATGGTACGAAAAATTGGCTTGAAATTGACATGCAAGTTGGTGTTTCTCAAAACGCTTTAATTTGTATGCATGTTTGTAAGTTCATATTGCAACGATTTAAACATACTACAGTATTAATCGGCCATGATTTTCACAACTTGCCATTCACTGAGAAGGAAAAGTACATATTGATCACCAAAAATGAGTCAGCTGATATAGCACGCACGACAGGAGAACGTGTGATGCATTGATATAATTAATTAAGAACGCTTCTGCTTCAATCACCGACCTGGATCATCAAGCACTCCGAAATCGCATGATGAGTTGTCTTCATGGCGAAAGGATCGCGCAAATATGCATCCAAATCGTTTTACGAATCTGTACGATGCCCCTGTCGCCTCTACAAATATGAGTTCCTCGAGCCATAGAAGGATAATGAACTATCAAATTGTTGAGATTTCAAAGCCAGCTTTCAAAAAAAAATTGGTACCTCGCACCTTGGACCTCGCCTAATTTGTATTGTTGCTATCTGATATCCTTCGTAAGAAGCTTCATTTTGCATTTTGGATTGACCTTTTCCTTCCAAAGTATATATGTTTGGCTTTGAGTGACTTCCCTATGGGAGTTTATTCAGTTTGTTTTGTTTATGGTTATCATTGTTGACATACGGGTAGGCTACACTACCACAGATTAAAATTTTCTACCGCGTAAACCAAGAAGACATGCGAACAAGAGATTACATATCATTACCACTAGACGTGTAATGCAGTGGAAGTAGAGTTGAAACAGCCGATTCAACGAAGAGCGCATCGATGTAGTGGTAGTAGTCAATCATCTTCCGGTAGTCGATCGTCTTCTGACCAACCATTTCCTCCTCACGATCGTCCCAATCAGCGTCGCGGTCACAACACGTCTCTACCGAAGTCCACATATCCAAGGATGAAACACCGTGTGTCGACGTGCTAGCACCAGTGCGCACGGCAGGGGTTATGAGAGGTGGCGGCTAGGGTTTCAACTGGTGTGTTGCAGGATGCCTCTCTCAGCGCCTCCATATCTCCTTATATAGACTACAATCGGATCCTTATCTGATACAAATAGAGATCATATCCCACTCGGATACTATCATCCGAACCCTTATCGTTCTAACCCATTAAGTGTATGAGCCTATAGATTCATGTATATTTTGCCATAGGCCAAAATCTCCTTTTCGATCCTTAAGTCAATAACGATCCCTAACAGAACGTAATGACTCCTAAACATACATAAAGATCATATCGGACGAACCTATATAGTGATTATGTATTGATCCCTTTATCTTATAATATCAGATCGAACTCAAGGTGAGAAGCGTGACATTCTATGATAGTTTTATCCTTCACTCGAAGCTATAGTGAATTACTCAGTTGTGTTTTATCCTTCACTCGAACCTATAGTGAATTACTCAGTTGTGATTGACTCCTTAACCACATTCCACATGGCTATGCAATTCTTTAATTCAACCACATCAAAGGGCACAGAGATCTCTCTCCTGTTATATAGGAGGGGTAAATTTCATCTTGATCACTTATATTCTTTTGCATGTTTCATAGTAAACCCGAAAACTACCTTTATTACCACACAATTATGGAGTAGTGTTTGATAACCCCTAAGTAAACTATTACACATGTAGGAACCAATGACGATCTCGGGTCTAAGGATCCTATATAGACTATGTATGAGATCAACTGATCACACTTAAGAATATAACAATTCCCGTAGTGTCTCATGGTGGTTCAATCTAATATCATGTTCTCTAACATGTGTCCACATTATTGATTTGATACCACATATCCATGATCCATGAAACATGATCATCAATCAATACGTGTGCTAATCTATAAATCATAATTGTCCCACATAATGATATATGATCAGGGATAATTTAAAATAACATCAAAACATAAATAAATAGTTATACGAACAAGTCACATACTTGTTGATTAATACGAAAGACATTTATTCAAAGGACAAAATAATATATTATTTAACAGATCATAAACATAGAAGTGATATAATCATTCCAAAATTACCTCTAGGGCATATCAATAACAATCATACGTTGTATGATACGTTGTATGATTGTCATGCACTTCTGGAGAAGAAAATAATTCAAAATCAGTGCAAGACTGTAGGATTGTATGGCACAATCAGAGTGGGGGTGAATGATTGTCTCCGCTTTTTACCACCTGAAACCAAGGCACAACGCAGAGAAACAAAATAGAAGCAATCTAGATTACCTAATTGGAAGTACCGACTGCAGTTGTGTACTATCAAGTAGAAGTAACGACTGCACCTGCTTGCCAGTACGTGGTTGTAAGCCTCTGTTACTCGACAGCTCGATACGACCACTCGTTTGCCTCTGTCGCTCGACCACTCAGTACAATCACTCGATATGATCGCTCTCTCATGACCGCTAATCGATCGCCTGCTCATTCTGATCACTTAGAATGATCTCAGATAAATCGTAGGCTCGATCCGATCACACAGCACGACAACGATGCACGTAGTCATGACCTCTTTCCGCCTGATTTCCCCAGCCATTCGACCATCACCTGAACAAGAACAAGCCGAAGACAAAGCAGAGCACGGAAAATAGGAAAAAGAGCGATGCTCTGGAAGTCACCGGATATCTTTTTCCTAGAAAGAATGTGATCTATTATTTCATCATTGTGTTCTTGGCTACAAAGCACCTCGCGGCACCCCTAAAAATCTTCTCCACAAAAACCCTAAAACCCCTTATGCGCTAACCTATGATTTCCTCTTCTTTTATAGGCCAGCGCACAAGACATGCTCAACCCGATCACCACAAAACCGTGTCGCTAACCACCTGGACATGTGATCTATCTCTTCCTCAAATCAAGGGATCTGAAACTCTTTCTAACACGGATTTGAACCACCTCGTACAGGTCATGGACTCCATCCATGACTCCATACTTCACATGTGACGAAGCCTCAAGGATATCCCTACCTATATCTTCATCGCGCACCATCACCGCGTGCTCTCGATCACCTTGCATGACCACCTGACTGCCTGGGCCTCAGATTACCCCCTCCTAGTCCCGGTCCTCCTCGTCACCAATGTGATTGTCTCCACGCCTCCACGCAGCATCCACGTTTGACTTCCATGTGCTCTAGCATGAGCTCAACCACCTCGCGTGACATCCCGACCGCCTGGATCTCAAATTACCCCCTCCTAGTCCCGGTCCTCCTCGTCACCCATGGCTGCCTCCATGCCCCCTGCACATGCAAAAATCAAAGAAACCATCTCCTAGCAACACACATTAGCAAAAACGCATCCTTGTCTATCCCCAGACAAGATTCAAACACCTACAACCATGAACCAGGTCGATTACGACTGCACAAACTATCACTGACTAAAATAGACCACCTACAACCATGCACCAGATCGTTTATGACCACACAGCCTTATCACTAATTGAAACAGATCTTCCGACCACTCAATACGACCGCTAACTCGAAATCCACAAGTACTCAAAAACCATACCGACTATCGAGTCACAACCGCAACACGTACTCGAGTACAGACACACTCCAACAAATGACCACTCACCAGATCATGAAAACCACTTCTATCGAGTACCGAGTCTTCCGACTATGAGTACCTCCATCCTCAAGTACCCACCTGGTACTGCAGCAATGACCATCCATCATCGACCATCACACATCGACCAGTCATCCACTGGTCTAACTTGAGTACACGACGTAATCGAAGATCACAAGAGTGAAACACTCGTATCAACCATGAAAGTCTACGAGTACCGATTATGAAACCAGTGGCATACGATCGCTAAGCCTTCGACTACCAAAGATAGAATAGCAGACTGTGAAGTCTACGAGTATTGATAAGACTGCCAAGTCTACAGGCATGAAAGTAGTTTGCAAAATCTACGACCATAGAAGCAGTCTGCAGGACCTACGACCATGGAAGCAGCCTGCAAAACCTACGACCATGAAAGCAGCCTGCAAAACCTACAACCATGAACGTAGTCTGCAAAACCTACGACCATGAACGTAGTCCGCAAAACCTGTGACCATCGACCGCAAAGCCCTGGACTATCGACCAGTAAAACCATCGACTATCGAGTAGGACCAGTAAAGTCTATGACTATCGAGTACTGTAACTACGACCAATGAAGAGTATTGTAGCTATGATTACCTGACGTGGTCGTAAGATCGAAGTCGTACTACCGTGGACAAATGATCTAAGTCGTATTTGCCGTGGTCGTAAGCTGTCGTGGTCGTAAGCTAAATATAGTCGTAGCATGTCGTGGTCGTAAGCTCAACGTGGTCGTAGCATGCCATGGTCTTAAGCTAAACATGGCCATAAGCTGTCGTGGTCATAAGTTGAACGTGGTCGTAAACTACCGTGGTCGTCTACCGTGGTCGAAGTCTGTGGTCTGAAGACTGAGATCACTCGTAACTGTGCAAGACCACTCAAATGCAAAGACATCAACAGCAAACGACCAAATCTTTTACAAACGTAAAATCCAAAGAAAGCCAAATATTAATTATTCATCATATCTTAATTTACGACGATCCAAATGGTCCAACAAAGACATCAAGCTAACTGTGTTAGGTTTTGATTTGTATAGCTTCACTGTAAGTAGTTAATTTATTTTTCAGTAAATAATAGATTTCGACTTACCAGCTGGAATTTGTTGCAGCTAATTTATTGTTTCAGTAAATAATAGATTTCCACTTACCAGCTGGAACTTGTTGCTAGCAAGATTTTGCTCTTCTATGATCTCAAATGGTTGTTACTGCCACTCAAAAGAAAAATCATTGTTGCAAAGGTGATGCTAAATTTTCAGTTTTGCCGAGGCAGGATAGCTAGCTCCATGCTTCGATTCATTAATACTAGCCAGGCCATGCATGTCGCGTTGTCGACTGATGGAAGACATGGGGGTTGCAGGTCACGCTGGCACTATAGCCGAGGTTCAAGAGAAGCATAACCTACGATTACAGACTACAGAGACGACTCTACCTTCCAGGACGACTTCGCCGACCACGCCGCGCGCCACGAGTTCGCCGACATCGCCTGGTACCCGTCCCAGCACCAAGCAGTGTACAGAATCGACGACTGCGCGCCACTGAACTCCACCGGCGATGGCGTCAACGACTTCATCGGCTTCCAGTCCACGCTCATCGCAGTGTCTTCAGGAATCAGAGCACTTGGTACTACTCGCTCCCTCGCCACCACTGACCGAGATATAGAATGGTGAGTTCCTAGCAACTAACGCTACGATTAACTCGTCCTAGAAACTGCATTGGAGAGGTCCAAGAACGTAAGGGGCAAGTGCGCGATGGCCGCGGCGGAGATCGCGGCGAAGAGGATTGCCGGCAACGGGCTGCTGTTCACCGGCTACCCCGTGGTGGGGTTCCAGGGGAAGATGCAGACGTCGGGCTCCTGCGTGCACTCGCCGGCCTCCGACCTGCTCAGCGCGTGCGGGTGGGACCCCAGGTTCAATGGTCTCTTCTTCTACGAGAGCACGGCGGTCTTCTCGCCGGCGCGGTTCCGGGACTTCATCCTCGACGTCAAGCGGCTGCGCGACCTGAACCCGGACAACTTCTGCGGCATGGACGTCTACAACGGCCTCCTGATCAGGTTCGTCAAGAGGTCGGAGGCCTACCTCGGCCAGCCGGAGGACTCCGTCGTGGTGAACTTCTACTACCGCGCGTCGGACCCGTCGTCCGCGCGGCTCAACCAGGACGCGTGGGAGGAGGTGGAGCAGCTGGCGTTCGTCAAGCACGCGGCGCGGCCGCACTGGGCCAAGATGTTGGTGGCCTTCCTGGGCGTGCAGGGAAAGTACCCGGGCTGGGGCAAGTTCGCCGCGGCGAAACGGCAGCTGGATCCAAGCCCGTGGTCCAACGAGGTCGTCGGCGGGAAGGATCTCAGCAAAGGCGACGGGTGCGCGGTGGACGGCCGGTGTGTCTGCTCGGAGGGCAGGCATTGCAGCCCGAGCCAAGGGTACTACCGCAGACCGGGGCTTGTTTATAGAGGCCAGGGTATGCAGATACACGGTGCCAAACCTGTACCGGTGCTGAATTGCTGATTCTTTGGTTATGAAAGCTGTCGTATAGATTTTTTTTATATAAAAAAGTGCTGGGAGCCTGGGAGGTATAGATGATCTTACAAAAGATGAATTACTACATAAGTGGATGTAAGAAACTCCTTTAATGTTTGATTTTTTCTAAAACAATAGTCAAAATAAAATGCTGTAGAGATACTTATCAGAGCAAAGAAGCTATTCTTCCTGTTTTTTGTGATGTGATGCAGGCAGTCCTAGAAATGAAATCCTTACAATTGGTTATAGAGTTATACTGAGAAATGCCTCATAAAGAAAAACAAGGCCTCCTATTGATTTGACAACTTTTGCAGCGTTGTACTACGAACATTAAGGTCATGTGCGCGTGACGGGCCTACGTTATACAAAAGCCTATCGACCAATGGCTGTTCAGTTAGCGTAAAACAGAAAAATTAAGCCCATGGAAGAAAACCTTTAATCATCCTCAACATTGAGCCTGACATCTGAACATATGCCATCTGAGTGTAACCATTGAACACTGAAGAGTCTAATCTCGCTAGACCAATTCTTTGAAAAAATCCTTTAGCGTAAAACAGAAAAATTAAGCCCATGGAAGAAAATCTTTAATCATCCTCTGTGCTCAACATTGAGCCTGATATCTGAACATATGCCATCTGAGTGTAACCATTGAACACAGACGCGTCTAATCTCGCTAGACCAATTCTTTGAAACAAGCCACGGCGACCATCTGCGATGACGGGATCAGATGCACGGGCAGGGTCATATCTTGTTTGGTGGGTTAAGGATGGGCCAGCAACAGGAGGTAGCTCCCAATACAAATCCAGAACAGATTCAACAAGCCTGCTGTTCTGGAAATGCTCTTTGTATGAGATGGCCTTATTACTATGGTTGAAATTGTCACGCATGTAACCTCTAACACCCCACCATGCATCATCTTTTCCACATATCTCATCTATTTCCACAGCCTTCCCCCAAAACTTCTTCCGTTTCGACCTTAATCTTGCTTCATCACTATCCCAAAAGCAGCTATGTCCACCACCTGGATGGAAAAGAATGCGGTAATTAACTAATGGTATCTTATATTTACAATCTAAAAGAAGAGTATTGTCCAGGTAAGAGCATAGCATTCCGACCGAGCATGTTCGAAAGAGGAAAACATAAACTATTAGGACCTAACTCGTACTATAAACATTAGAAAATATTCAAAATATCAAGGAAATACATTAAATATGGAACACTATGACTATTTGTTCTTTGCCTACAGGGTACTGACATTAAACTGGTTCAGACGTTCAGATAATGAAACTTGAAGAGAAGTGATTACTTGATACATATGAACAATAACAAATTGTAGAAATTTGCGGTGTTCAATTCTAAATATAAGATACATGAAGCAATGTTTATTATCTTATGGCTTATAAACCAAACAAAGACAAAAGACAGTCTATAGAGATGTACAAAACATTATGCCCAACAAACACATTAATTAAATGTATGTTAAGCAATATTACCAAGATATATATACATGTTAAACAGGTCTGCATATCAGTTCACAAATTTTACTCATAGAAACTACTCCCTCAAGTCACAAAACAGTGATATTTTTTACTTTTCAAAGTCAACGAGACGCCTCTATGACCACTAAACTTTATTATCATATATTCAAAAAGTCATAAAAGTGAAATATTACGAAAGTATTTTTTATAACAAATTCAGTCATATCATTTTCATAAATCCAAACCTTACATTCTAGACAATATCTTTGGTCAAAATTAATTCATTTTGACTGCACTCCTTATAGGAATTTTTTGTACAGATAATCCATTTTTTATTCAAAATTACAGAAATATACCCACGAAAAATTTTTTTACAAGAATAGGCTCCAGTCGCCTAATGGTTGGGCGACTGGAGCATGTCGCTCAACCCAGCGGCGACACCTGGTGAATCTGCCAATCATTGGGCGATTGATTGCAATCACCCCACCGTTGGGCGACTGGGGGTGGGTTAAAAGCGCGACGCGCTCGGCCGCTGTTTTCGTTTCTTGTTCGCAGCCAGAGCGATTGAGCGAGCGCGAGAGAGGAAGGAGAGGAGAAGAAGAGAGGAAGAAGGGAAAGAGCAAGGATTTAGTAGGTAATTTTTTTGTATGTTATTTTTGTTAGTGTTAGTAAAAATTATAGATGTAGAAAATTTAGTGTAGAAATTTTGTATAGTATTTTTGGTATAGAAAATTTGTAGTATACATTTTTAGTATAGAAAATTTGTAGTATACAATTTTTAGTATAGAAAATTTAGTTAACGTAATTTTGTATGAAATGTTAGTGGTAGTAAAAATTGCAGATATAGAAAATTTAGTATGGATATTTGAGTACAATTTTTAGTATAGAAATTTTAGTATTTGTAGTATATATTTTTTAGCATGGAACATTTGTAGTATATAAAATTGTAGAAGTAGAAAATTTAGTATGGAAATTTTAGTATTTTTGATATATTAGTGTAGAAAATTTAGTGTAGAAATTTAGATGTAGAAAATTTAGTGTCAAAATTTTGTATAGTATTTTTGATGTATTATTGTAGAAACTTTAGTGTAGAAATTTAGATGTAGAAAATTTAGTGTCACAATTTTGTTCAGTATTTTAGATGCATTATTATAGAAAATTTAGTTTACAAATTTAGATGTAGAAAATGTAGTGTCGAAATTTATACGTATTAGAAAAATCAGTAAATATTGAGGGTACAAATTAATCGTGCACGTTCATTGCAGTGGGTTACGACGCGTTTATTTTGTAGGTAACTTGAACTCTTTTTGTAGGTATGGCTCGTGATGGTCGCGACTCGATCAAGCGGTACCGCTATTGGACGAAACACGTGGACCGCGTGCACCACGCTTCCGTCGTGTCTTGACCGGGAGCACGCAGACGAGCCACCGAGTTGGGAGTGGTTCGGACAAGCACACCTCGCGTGGCCTGGGGACTCGACCCCGTTGGATTGCCAGGTTTGCACTACGCCAGCGTTTTAGTGTTGTCATAAGAACGTTCCGTGCTGACCTTAAGTTTGTTTGTAGGTCGCGGTGCGAGCACGGATCGGTTGACGAAGATGCGACCGGATTGCGCGGTGGGAGGTGCGCTCGGCGACCACGTGGAGGAGGACCGCCCATACGACGGCGAGGACTACACGAGTACCGCGGCCGGTACCAAAGCGGACACGTACCAAGCTCGTCAATGTCGTAGACCCCCCACCACACACATCGCCGCTCCGACAGACACGTACCCCGCACACCTCGCGCGCGACGCTCACATCGCGGTACATTACATGTAATTTCAAAGATTCCCAAATGGCAATGTCGTTTCGATGATGGATCATTTTATTTTATATCTTTTTGTCCAGGCTGACGTCGGTTCTGTGTTGTGGACCGAGTCAGTCACACTACTGGAGAGGGTCGTCACAGGTGCGGAGTTGACCCACGAGGAGAACGTCAGCTTTCTGCGTCGAGTGGAGGTCGGGTGTAGATGTATCGTTAGCCTGCTGTCCTGCACGAGGCTACCGGCGGTCTCCACACCCACGCCCAGCGCACAGACGGCGTGGCACTACTCTGGAGGCTCCACGTGGACATGTCCTACACCACCTAACCCGGATAAGGCTGGAGGATCTGCCTGGGGACGGCCTCGTACACCGCCAGGCCAGCTGCTCTCGCGTCCTCCGTACCATCCCTAGTTTACCCACAAAGGGGTGTACCCCAAGAATTTTATGGGGTCGCTCGCTCTCTTTTTCTTCCCCGGCCCGCTTCCTTTTTCTTTTTCTCCAGCCCGTCCGGCCCGCTCATTCTTTTCTCTGGCTTTTAGCCCAGCCGACGCCGCTGCCTTCTTCTTCCTTTCCCCGTTTCTTCCTCCTCCTTCCTCTGTTCATGGCATCGCCGCCCAGGCCGACGACCCAGCCCGCTCCGCCCCCGGTTTCACCCAGCTCCGCCCCCGGTTTCGCCTAGCCCCACCCCGTGGTTTCCCCGTCGCCCATGCCGGCAGTACCCCCTTCGCCCATGTCGGCGGTATTCCTCGCCCATACCCGGCGCTGCTCCTCCTGCGCCATCTCTAATGGCCTCCCTTGGCTATAAAAGAAGCCCCGGGCTCGCCTCCTCCCCACTCCTCCCTCCATCTGAGCTCGCTCAAGCAGTTTGTGCTCGCGCCGGCCGTCGCCACTTCGCGTCATCCCCTCTCTCCGATGATCCCCTCCGCGAAATGACCACGTCATGACGTGCCCCCGACGTCTACGGCCTCCCCTCGCGGTTAATTGGAGAATCATCGCCCGAGCACGCCGCGCACGCTCCTTCGTTTCCAGCCGGCCACCGCCATCTTCACCGCCGTCTCCTCATCGATCAGCCTCAGCCCGATTCCTCGCAGTGAGAGCATCTCCTTGGTGCACTGGAGCTCACCCTACTGCCGGCTGACGCCCTCTGCCGCCCGAGCTCTCCCGCCACGGTGACCCGACCGCTCCGCCGCCTGTGCACGTTGCCGACTCTCGTCAGCTACCCTCCGGTCAGCTCAACAGCTCAGGTGAGCTCCTGGCACCCTACTCGAGCTCATGCACGCCTCACCTCCTTCCCTCTCTCTCTCCGGCCACCGGCGCCCCAACCGGCTCCCCTCACCCAGGCGCCTTCCACCGCCGCCGGCCCGCCACCGTGCCTTCCGACCCAAGCTGCTACCCCTAGAGCCATCCTCTCCTCCATGGAGTTCCATTTTTCCGGACGCAGCCCGCCTCCCTCATTGCTCCTCACGGCCGCCTGCCCTCGCGCCATGCGCCTCCCTGTTTCCACTACTCCTCCCCCGCTCTGCTCTATTCACTGCTCTGCTCTATGCACTGTCAATCAACTTTCCTCTATGTCTGTCATGTGGGCCCAGCTAGCTAATGGCATAACTCCTCACCTATTTGGCTAAATGATGAATCCTTGTATAAATATTCATGCATACAAAGAAAATTTGTGAATAATAATAAGAATATGAAATTACTTATAAATTCATAATGAAAAGATTTATGAAACTAAATTAAAAACTTGACATTGGTTAATTTAATTATATGCCCATCATGATTAATACATTAACCCTCATGTAAAAGGTTAATTAAAGTAAACCTATGCCATGAACTCTTTTCCTTTTATCAAGGAATTTACAAGAAGTTAATCTAAATAATAATATGGTTAAAAGATTTAGTAATGAAGATTGATAAAAGGATTATACCCATTTTATCTTGTCTAAGTCCATGACAGCTAAGAAAATGGCAACAAAGATAATTAATATAATAATTTGAATAAATGCATCAATTAAAACTCTTCAAATAGTGAGAAAATTGAAACTACCCTGCTTAGTAAAGTTATCTCTCAGAAATCATCGGGATGCCACATAAAATATCAAGTGTGGTTTACTTATCGCTAAAATCATGACAACTATCTTTTCAAAAGTGCTTAAAATATTTGTAGTAAAGACTTTAACATTTATCTTAAAATGCTAAGATTTAAAACAACGGGTGTCTACGATTAAGAATTCTTGAGCAAGAAAGAGCAACCCTTAATCTTTGTCTCACGCCCGAGTCTCCAATCATTATCTTAGGATTTAAATTTAATGGTCGAGAATAATTAATAATGAAAGAAATAGCTTCATTAAGAAGCTTCCTATTAATTCATAGTACCCTTTTTCAGTAAATCGCAACCGTTGGCCATTTCTAATAATTTTGTTCACCGAGCAGAATAATTAACTTTGCTCATAATAACGATTGGACTAAAATGGCCAACCCCATCATTTAATTAAGTTGTTAAAATAATGGTTCATTAAGTTGGCTATGGCAATCTCAGATAAGAATTGCCTCATGAGATATCAAAATTTCATCAAGTAATTAAAATTGTACTCCTCTCCTGTAAAGCTCCCGCATCCTAAAATCGCAAAGTTCTGTTCCTCTTTTACTATCTTCGATAACCTCTTTTATCTGTCCGTAAGTCCCGCCTGACTCATGGAACTTCCTTTATAAATGTGAATCAATAAAAAGAAAGTCATCAAATAAAAGATCGAGCCTCGCCATTCCCCAATCAGCTATGTTTGGCCACCTTCTTTTCCCAAAGTGGATAATTCCTGTAGATACATCCTCACTTTTGATCCCTCTTTATCCTAATTTTTCCCTCACGGTAAAGCTACTTAGACAATTCGTTCTCTTGCTCAATTCAGCTACCGCTATGTTTACGGCGCACTAACCCAAATCATCTTTCTATTCCCAAATCATAATAAATATATAATTTAAATTTAATTGGGCATTTAAATTGTTTGGATTTATTTGGTTTATTTCGTTCTTTTGCCACGTATTAGAATCTGAAGACTCAACGAAGCGACGAATTCGAACAGCATCAAGACTTGAACTGGATCAAGACTTGGGTAAAAGCGAAGACCAGGAATTTAAGATCACTGACTGAGCAGGCTTTGAGTTCGATCAAAGCCGTGGTAAATCAAGCAAGCCAAGTCATCACTTTGATCATATTGATCCTACATTTTATGCAAAATTATGTTCCTTTAAATTATCAACTTGCATACTTAATTTATTATGCAAAAACATAAGGTAGTTACAAGCCCACTTGATGTTGTATTAATTTTAATATGCCATTCCTCAACACTTGAATCACCTGGCCATTGTCACCCTAGATTTTGGTGGTAACTTTACTAGCTATAGATTACATTAAAATGCTATGCTAGTCCGGTCAAGTCCAGGGCGCTAGTTGCCCTGATCATCAATCTTTAAAACATAAGAACTTGTTTTAGGACAGTCATGGGATGTATGTGGCTGAGTATTTTGCTACAACCATTTTATGCTTCTCAAAACCCTAAAAACCTGCTATACCTGTCTAGGCGGATGGTAAGAGTGGATGGTGCCGATGTCGCACAAGAAATTGTGGTTGTGGATTGAACCGCCTAGATAAATTAAGGACTTAATCTTGTGATGACCTCCTTATGTAAAGTAGTGATGCGTATACGCACATGCTTAGCACTTTTCAGGCGAATACATTATTTAATTGGAAAGAAGTATTGAGCCGCATTAAATATTGTCAGGTGAATTTGTTTCTTAAGAAGTTTCTTTTAATTGATGATGAACTCGGAATACTACATCATGCTATTATTTTATGTATTCTTAGGTATGATTCAAGTGAAGACTTGGGAGAGCAAAAGGGAGGAGCACAAGGACTTAAACTACAAGTTTTGGATAAGATTTTCAAGCCAAATTCGGACCTCCCACGTGCTCAATCCAATTCAAACTCGGATTCAACTCGAAATTCAATTCGGTTTGGTTCGGGACAGCTGACAGTGCATTACTAAAAGGTCATAACTTTCACAAACGAGTCCGATTCGGTGTTCTTGTACTCGTTGAAAAGATAATTTCAAGGGCTACGCAATGGATCCGCCCCACCTTCAAATTAAATCACGGATAAAAAGTTATGACCAAACATTGTGACGGTTTAATTTTAGGGTTTTCCTTTTGTGTGAGTTTGTTTCCAAATACATGTAGGGATAAGTTGGAGTTGGTTTAAGACCTCTTGTCCACCATGAGGTGGACGGTACTATATATTGAGGTTAGACCCCATTGTAAGGCGGACCACGTTTGAGAATAATCAATCTACTAAAGTATGTTCGAGTTTAGCATTGTTGCCTATGTTCCATAGGGAATTAGGAGTTACTTTCTTCAATCAAGATCGTTCACCTTTCCATTGGGAATTGGGTGCACGATAGATCTTCGCCAGGTGGTCATGAAATCAACACGAGTGTGGTTTGGCGGATTAAAGAGTGTTCGTCCCTTGCATTGGCATTGGAGGATCATTGCGATTCATCAAGACTCCGTGAGTATCCATCCCACGTCGAGAAGATCGGGCGACCTGTATCATCTTGGTATCGAGCGCGGTTTACTCGGTGAGGATCTTATCCCTTTAAATTTCAAGATATTACTTATCGTCCTATAGTCCATAAACTAAAACACACAAAAAAATCCAAACCCTAGTTTCGCATCCGCTATTTTCGTGAGTTTTATTATGTCTTGATCCATTAGAAATTTTGTTTACGTCTTGATCGTTCGTGTTTATTTGTGTAGCTTAATCTTTGTGTCCAATCCAAAATTCAAACAAAATATCCGATCGCTATAAATGCGTGAACAAGATCTTATCTGATCGTGAATGTTGATGCTACAAATGTCGCGCGGAAAAAAAATTTCTGCTATTTTTATTTCATCAATTGAGACGACGTTTGAGAATAATGAATCTACTAAAGTTTGTTCGAGTTTAGCATTGCTACCGAAGTTCCATGGGGAATTTGGAGTGATTTTCTTCAATCAAGATCGTTCACCTTCCGTTGGGAATTGGGTGCACGATAGATCTTCGCCAGTGGTCGTGAAATCAACACAAGTGTGTTTTGACGGATTAAAGAGTGTTCGTCCCTTGCATTGGCATTGGAGGATCATTACGATTCATCAAGACTCCCGTGAGTATCCATCCTACGTCGAGAAGATCGGGCGACCCCGTATCATCTTGGTATCAGAGCAAACTGGCAAACTGTAGGCTTGGCTGAATAATTTACCAGACCTTTGAAATCATCTCATAGGTAGGGGAAAGGAGGGATTGTGTAGGAATATAAATCCGGCCTAATCGGGACACCGCATACAGGTGATGTTCGCTAGCTGCGCTAGACGCTATGGAGACAGAATTCCAGTTGTGCTAGACGCTGTGGTGGAACTTCCCGCACAAATTATGGGACCCTTTGGTAAGGAATAAGCCCATAAGGGTGAGAGGGTGATAGGGCGAGGTATTGTAAAGGCCTCGTGACGATCTCTCGATCTACATGACAAAGGAATCATGTGGGCCCATCGAGCTGATTGTCTCTTGTGGGTAAAATGTACAATCTCTGCAGAGAATAAACTAGTCAAATAGCAGTGCCCATGGTCAAGGGCGGACATGGGAACTTCCTGGAGTTAGTTCTATTTCAAAAATCTTTGTGGGTGGGCAAAAACCTATCAGAAGAATGTACTCTGATTTTGATTTTTCCTGGAGGGATGTACTCCAGTGGTGAAAACTAGCATTGGTGGAGGTAGCCATGCACTATAAAAGGTGGATGTAACCTACACTACTATTATTATTACATTCTCACAATCAATTTCATAAAATCTGTTTTAGTTAAAATTGCTAAGTCATAGGAAATTTTCTTACTTATTGTAATTCCAAAACAATACTTTTAACAACTAAAAGAACCTCAAGCCTCCCTTGACAGCTTTGCATCTATTGTTATTGCATCCTGTGTGGCAGCTTGCTGAGTACTGTCGTACTCACTCTTACTTAATTACCATTACTCAGCCAATAAGAACAGTAGGTCAAGCCCTGCGGTGCTTTAATGGGGTCGACAGAGCTGAAAGATGAAGAGGCCATGGACTAGGTCGCGAACCCCAGTTGGCTGCTTGTGGGCAAGTCCTGAAGGTCCCACCTGTGTGGAGTTTTCGTTGTTGCATTTTATTGTTTTTGGCCTAATCGGCCCATGAGTACGTTATTATTGTATTATTTACGCTTCTGCATGATATGTTTTTGATATACACTAATATATCTGTGAGCACTATCTACTGATTCAGGGAATAGTGTGGTGGAATCACAGAGGATCAGGGTTTACTAACCTGGCGTCCGACATGCGGAGTAAAAAAACATTTCTTAATACCATGTTGGAAGACTTTGTTAGACTTAGAGCAGCATATCATGTTGAAATGCAACCAAATAGAAAACAAAATGCATACATGATGATAGCATTTATAATTGTATGATAAGAAAGAAATAAAAACAAAATGCATACATGACGATAGCATTTATAATTGTATGATAAGAAAGAAATAGTCTGTGAATGCCCAAAAAAGAAGAGAGGGCAACAGATTGCAGAAGACACATGAAATAGTTTTAGGTAATGTGTTCTCTACTTAGACAAGTATCATTTATGTCTTTGATAAGAAAAGACTGTTAAAAAATGGAAAGCACCAATTATCTTTCATTAAGAATGTTAACCATGCTAAATTGCTAACAAAACAGTATAAGCTACAGTGAAGTTATACTAGGAAGGAAGACAAGCTTATGTTATTCCTCAAGTGGTGTTAACAATGCAATCATCTCAACCATGGTTCCAAAAACCTGCGGTAACCGGCCTAGTACCGGCAGTAATTGGTTATAACGGCAGGGTCCGGGATTTGAAATACCGGCGGATTTTAGCAGTTTTTCCAGTTTTTCTCTTGTTTTTTGGGCGGTAACCGGACGGTTTTTCCGGTTATCGATTTCAAATTCAAAATTTGAAAACTGAAATTCAACCGGTTTTTTTCCAGTTTTTACGGTCACCGGTAACCGGTACCGGCCCCTGGCCGGGATTGTGCCCGGTTCCGATATTTGAAACCCTGATCTCAACTAATAAAGGTATGAAGCATTTGATGCATCTTGCACACTTGGAACCTAAGAAGGCAACAAGGTCACACACCTCTGATGTGTGATTGATCACAGATCTGTCTCAAGGAATAATGGTCGCCTGTACCAGTGTCATAGTTGTCCTCAAATATGAGATGCCAGAATCCAACTTTTAGTGCCTGCTTTAACCTGAACAGGAAATAAAAAGAATTATATAGATAAGTTGTTAAAAAATTATATAGATAAGTTGTTAAAAAATAACAAGACAACATTAAAAAAAGCTGTACTGCTTGGCTTGTTGTCATTTTGATACTAAGGATTTTGATCATAAGAACAGTACAGTAAGAAAACAATATGAGTATTGTAAAAGCCAAAAAAATACTATGATATATCAAGAGCTCAAAAAAGTTTTAACAGAAAAGTTCTACAGAAAGACTTTACCTCTTCAACTCACTTTGGTGGTCATCAAAGAAAACAAGCACCCTACTGAGATCAGAAATGCCATGTTTCCTCAACAGTTTTCCCCAATCAACACTTCCAAAATCAATAAAATCTTTCCCGGCTAGATAAGTGCAGTTCCCATCAACATATGCAGGCCCCTTCTTCAGATATTTCTCAGGGTGTCTGGGTGAGAGTGATATAATCCTCGTGTCTGGCATGGCCTGTCGCAAAACCCAAGTAGAGTGCCCCTTGAATGCGCCACTCTCAATCATCAGATCTGGCTTAAGCCAGCGAGCCATAAACCAAAGCCCAAAACTGTGGTCAAAGCCCATTCCGTACATATTATTCTTGATAGGACGCGTCTCATATATTGGCACAAATTCTTCCAGTCCATTAAGTAGATCCCTCGAAGTCCACTCCACCATCTTCCCAGTTTTCGATCTGCCTTTTGTGAAGAAAAAGGATAAGATAGTCTAATGATTAATGATATTCTGTACAATGCAAACTGATATTTTAAACAAATTACCAAAACATGAAGGTGTTCGTGAAATAAAAAACACACCATCCCAAAAAACACTTAACAATGCATAGAGAAACATAATCTTGCACACTACTAACAACTCATACAGCAGCTACCAACATAAATAATAGTTCACTGGTGGCAACTAAGATGATCAATTGCTGGAGGAACATGACGAAATAGAGCCAGATATTGCGATGGTCATGTCCTTACTCCTTTCTAGCAGTGGTGGAATCATATTGAGGACAAATTTGAGCAACCTTTTCTTCTACACCATATAGTGAGGACTAGTTGTAGCAACCATTCCCACAAGCACCCAGTGACCCAGGCACTTGCAAAATTATAGAACTAATAAAGTAGCCATTCCCACAAGTAAAGTACCGAGCAATTTTAATAAATAGCATTTACGATTTCAGGTGAATCTGCAATGCGCCCACAACTTACTGTTCCACTAATGAACTACCTACATCTATAAATCTACAACAGTACCAATGAGGAAGCAATCAAACACCGACACTGGCAAACTTCGATTTGCTTTGACATGAACATAAGCTTTTTCAAAGAGGAATTGATCAGTTGGCAAAAGTGCGCAAATCCACCTGACTACTCCAAGGAACCGGATCCATCTCAGAAAGGAATAAACAACGGCGCAAGGGCTTACACCAGGGGACGCCGAGGGAGCCGAAGTCAGAGGCGGCGGCGGCGTCCGGGAGGGATAGGAAGCGCGCGTCGAGGCGCGGCGGCGGGCAGTAGGCGCGGGGGCGGGCGCGGCCGGCGAGGAAGGCGGTGGCGGCGACGGCGAGGAGGAGGAGGAGGGACGCCGCAGCGCGGTGGGACGAGTAGAGGCGGGCGTAGGCGGCGGCGACGAAGGCAGGGTGCGCCTTCCGGGTCTTGGACTCGTCGTCGTCGCCCCCGGCGGCGGCGGAGGAGGAGACGGTGCCGGCGTAGGGGGAGAAGGACGAGGAGGAGGCACGGGCGGAGAGCCCGGTGTCGTGCATGCCGGGGGGACGGGAAAGTGAGAGATCGGGAGCACGGTGGTGGTGGTGGTGGTGGCCGCCTCGTGAGATATCGGGGTTCGAGTGCGTGAGTGGGAGTGAACAGAGATTTTAGGGAGGACGACGAGGAGGTGATCAAGGGGGAAAAGGCCATTTTTGACTGTATTTAACGTGTTTTTTTATAAAAATAATGTTTTCTTAGTATTAATTGTAAACATGGTACTATGTATCGCCCCATCACCAGTTGGTAGGCTTCTCGGGTTGACACGTGACACATCTGCCACCCTATCATCAGGCGGCACGTGCCTCGGGCCAACATGTGACTTCTCACACTGCGCATTAGACTCGCCGTGTGTCGGCCCGAGGCACTTGCCGCCGGTGATGGGGCGGTAGGTGCACCATGTATCAATTAGAGGAGCTTACCGTCTAAACTGGGCAGCAAGGTGCTACATGTCAACCCGAGAAGCCTGCCACTAGGTCACTAGACGGTAGATAGTGCCATTTTTGTAATCGATGCTAACAGAGTGCTATTTTTGTAAATAACGCGTCAAATACAAATGTTTTTACTAATGATTTAGGGATCCGGTACCAACTATGGAGTGGGCTAACAAAGGAATAATCTATCCCTAGTGAAAGGATAAATGTTGGGATAAGTGTGTATCTTTGGAATCGGAAAAAGGCAAACATCTGTTGCTCGATCCTGATCCAATGGACACCCGTCTCAACCATTTGATTTACTTTGTAGCCAATGAAAGTTGCCTTGCATAAGGTGGGTTCTTTTGGCTATGGTTGTGCCTTTTGACTTATGGTTTTTGAATTTTGTCTATTCATGAGAAACAGTACGAAGAGAAAAACAGTCACATGCGATTTTGATCAGTATAGTTGAACTCAATGAGTGTCTATTACAATCGATTTATAAATTCCGCCTTGAAAAGACGTATCATTTGAAAGCTAGTTATTGTAGCAGGAAGTGATAAGCCAAAGCCGGGCCAAACCCACCCCATATATCTGCCTGTCCCGATACGAGTTCACTACTCCCCTCCCTTGACTACACATGGCAACTCAACGTTCGCGCAACTGCAATCCCTTCTCCCTATCTCCTATGATTGCTAGACACTGTCACAGCTATTGCATTTATAGCATTACCTCGAACACTATCTCAAATCACTGGAGCGACCTTTCACCATGCATAAGCAAACATAAACCCTAATCACACCTCTATTAGACTATCACATGTCACACCAACTACCTTGTGGGCATCACCTTCACCGCCAGGAAGACAACTCATCCGTAGCATGATGAGGACATCCCTTCCATGGATACAACTCATCCGCAGCATGTGTTGCAAGGACCACTTACTCGAGCTCGTGCTCGTCAACTTAATTACCAGGTGAATTCATTCCTTGGTTCATATGTTACTGAGAATAGACCGCTACCAAATGCAAGTGATTTAATTGTGCTTAGGAACCTAGGAAAGGACGAAGGAAAGGGACGTGGACTCATGGACATGCATGGAAGGAATAATGGAGGTCACCACGTCATTTTGGGACCAAGTCAAGCAAGAATCCGAGTTGGACACGTTTTGGAATCAGATTTGGACCGCTGCAATGGTACCAAGTTCAACGGGCATAATTTCCTCATACGGACTCCGTTTGGGACGTTCTTGTACTTCATGGAAAGCTTATGAAGTCTACTTTCCAACAGATCTAACCTCATCTTCAAATTCCATCTAAGCCAGCCGCAATCATTAAAAGAGTCCACGTTGATTTCTGAGTCCGAGTCAAAAAGGGTGTTACGCCACCACCACTTGGGCCCATAGGCCTTGTAACCCTTGGGCGTGCACTTCGATGCCACCCCTGGTCGTTCTCGCTATAAAGGAGCCGCCGCCTCCGTTGTTAGGACTTGGATTTCGTTGAGTTTAGGTTTAGCCATTGTGCAAACTTTGTTCTTCAGTTGTGTCGGACGACCACCTGTCAAGACAGCTTCGAGATCTCATCTTTGTTATTCGCAATACAATTTATCTTCATTCATATTCGCAATATCAGATTGCCTATGTCTTATTCTTGCTAGTTCTTCGATTGCTCATAGGATTGAACTGTGTTCGCTTTGATCACGCCTCCAGCGAGGTCAATAACACTTCGGAGTTGGTTCTGCGATTGCTAAGGTGCAAGCGTTGTCGTACGGTTGTAGTCGGATCGTGAGAGTCACCTCCACCAAAATCGATAGTTATCAATCTCATCGAAAGATCGGACACCTCGTCTACATCAAGTGGTATCAGAGCCCAAGGTTGCTCGGTGAGAATTTCTAGTTTACCATAGATTAGATTGCTTTTCCTTACCTAGAGTACACAAAAACAAAACGAAAAAAAAATTAGCAGTAGATCAATCTGTCCAAACCAGTCTTAGCCTCGCAATTTTTCTTTTCAGTACATTGCATTGTTGAACTTTCGGTTGCATCATCGTGTCCTTTGCTGGTCTTAGTGTCTAGTTCCTTTAGAGTTTCGAGTTCTGTTCACGTTTTGGTCTCACCGTTGCAGTTAGATCAGAACTGCCACGAGGGTAGAAAAGGAGGAGGACTTGATTTCTAGGGAGGCTTTGCCCTAGTTGGTTTCGGAGTAGGACACTATCTCGGAGTTTGTTTCGGAGTAGATTTCAGCCGCGTTGTGTGGGAAAAAAAAGAAAACAAAAAGAGAGAGAAGGAACAGGCAGCCGCATTAAAAGAGCCACGGCATAAAATAAAAAAAAGAGAGGAGAGAGAAACACCTAACTTTTGCATACGACCTCCGATTGAGGCGATTCTTGATCCGTTGGAAAGGAAACAAGAAGATAGAGTGAAAAAATAGAAGTCTGGGAAATCTGGAGATTTTAGATCCGCGTAAGCTTGCAGGCATATACGCGGTAACTTCGACCCCCAAAAAAGGTCGTTTAGGGCCTCAAAACGGGCCCACGAACCGAGAAAAATTCAAGTTTCTCAGAATTTGCTCAAAATTGACGGAGCCCTTCTACAAGTGATTCTAAGGTTCCCCGTGAAGACGACATCCTTTTCCGAGCTTCCGAACTCCGTGTGCAGCGTCATCTAGTTTCTTTCTACGCGATGTATTTTGTTTGTGTTCTAGGCTCGCGTCTCTAGTATGGTCTAGCCTAGGACCATCATAGTACCGTTGTTGAGCGATTATTCAACTTGTATTTTTTGAATTGATTATTGCTACTCCTTGCTACCAAACTTGAGCCTTCCCAGCTACACCTCTCTACACCGTACAAACTGAGCTTCACCTGCCAATCGCTCTATCCAATCTTCGCAGATATATTGTCATCGCTGGTTGCCGATCGGCACCGTGTGCTTGGTAAGAATTGGTAAGAATTCGATAGAAGGTTTGAGCGCGAGCGACTTTTTGAACCACCACATCCTACGGATATATTCTTCTGTTTTTGATAACAATGGCAGGTTCTGGAGAGTTTCCAGATCAGGATACATCTCATACTCCTCGTACGAAGGGAATCATACAACATTTCAGGCGCGAAAATTAATCTCCGTACGGAGGGCCTTGAGGAGGATGTCAGGGTCACGAATGAGCGACTTGCTCAACTCGAGGCGCCAGTTGAGACAAACATGACGCCATTGCGATGGAGAGAGCACAAGGTGTCACTAAAACTTCTCTAGCAGGTATTATGGCGCGCCTTGAGGAGATTGCCCAAGCATCCGCTGTGGTTCCTCCTGCTGCACCGGTAGAGGGACAAGATGAATTCGATCATGTGGGTGATTTCGAGGCCGATGGCAGGGCTAACCACAACAACGATCGAGCTCGTCGACAATTGCGTTTTAACCAACAAGGTATACGACGAGAACCCCCATGACGTGAGGTACGTGACCACGATGATGCTTATGCTAAGGTTAAATTCACTATGCCTCCTTTTAATGGTAAATATGATCATGATGGTTATCTTGATTGGGAACTAGCTGTTGATCAAAAGTTTGTTTGCCATGACTTTCCTGAGAATAGACGAGTTAGAGCTGCTATTAGTGAATTTACCGACTTTGCTTCTATTTGGTGGAAAGAACATTGCCGAAAACAACCCAACAACAACCTAACACTTGGGAGGCTTTAAAATTACTTATGCGCCATCGATTTGTTCCCTCATATTATGCTCGTGATTTGTTAAATAAACTGCAACGCTTACAACAAGGTGCAAAATCGTGGAAGAATACTATCGAATTACAAATTGGTATCTTCATGATGTGGGTTAGTTGAGGATGAGGAGGCATCAATGGCTAGGTTTGTGGGAGGGTTGAATCGAGAAATTCAAGACATCATTGATTACAAAGATTACAACTACATTACTAGATTGTTTCATCTTGCTTGCAAAGCTGAACGTGAATTGCAGGGACGCCAGACGAGAATGCGATCTAATCCTTCTGCAGGTCGCACAAATTCATGGACGCCGCGCACACGTTCTTCATCCAATGTGGTGCCCCCACCATTACCCTCCAACAACAAGCGCCCTACTACGCCAAATTCGGCGCCACGAAGCTCAAGCACACAAATCAAGACCACAACTTTCTCAAAAACCTCTTCTTGGTTGCTTCGACAGACAAACGAGGGACGTTCAATGCCATCGTTGCAAAGGCTATGGACACATGATGCGGGACTGTCCAAGCAAGCGTGTATTGATTATACGCGATGATGGTGGGTATTCCTCTGCTAGTGACTTTGATGATGAAACATATGCTATGCTTGCAAATGATCCTGCAGGACATGATGATGAATCTGAACATGAGGAGGAGCATGTTGGCGCCGAAGATGCCGACAAGTATTGGGCATTATAGTGCAACGCGTACTAAGTGCTCAAGTGTCTCATGCCGATCAAAACCAGCGTCATAACTTGTTCCAAATCAAGGGCGTTGTCAAAGAACGCTCGATTCGCATAATTGTTGATGGGGGGAGTTGCAACAATTTGGCGAGTATGGATATGGTGGAGAAGCTTGTTTTGTCGACTAAACCTCATCCACACCCATATCATATTCAGTGATTCAACAACAGTGGTAAATTGAAGGTAACACGGATGGTGAGAGTACATTTTTCTATGGGTTCGTACCATGATTATGTTAATTGCGATGTTGTTCCTATGCAAGCTTGTTCATTACTATTAGGAAGACCTTGGCAATATGATACTGATTGTGCGCATCATGGTAGGAATAATCAATACTCTCTCATGTTCAAGGGAAAGAAAATTGTGCTGCATCCTATGACTCCTGAACAAATTATTAAAGATGACCTTGCTAGAGCTAGTAGAGAGAAATGCCTAGCGAATCTTCGAGAGTGAGAATCGATTGTAGCAAAAGAGCTTGAGCAACATAAAAGAAAGAACCTAAATCGCTCATGTGAAAATAAAGAAATTAAATTGAAAGGTGTTTGTTTTCTTGCTACCAAATATGATATGAATGAACTAGATGCTAGTAATTCTGTTTGCTATGCATTACTTTGCAAAGATGCTTTGTTTTCATTTGAGGATATACATTCTTCTTTGCCACCTGCCGTCACTAACATTTTGCAAGACTACAAAGATGTCTTTCCGGAAGACATACCGCGGGGCTACCACCACTTCGTGGGATTGAGAATCAAATTGATTTAATTCCCGGTGCATTATTGCCCAACCGAGCACCATATAGGACCAATCCAGAAGAAACTAAAGAAATTCAGCGCCAAGTTCAAGAGTTGCTTGATAAAGGGTATGTGCGCGAATCTCTTAGCCCTTGTGCTGTTCTGGTCATTTTGGTACCAAAGAAAGATGGATCATGGCGCATGTGTGTGGATTGTAGAGAAATTAATAATATCACCATTAGGTATCGTCATCCTATTTCTAGGTTAGATGATATGCTTGATGAATTAAGTGGCTCTGTTGTCTTTTCCAAGGTTGATTTGCGTAGTGGTTATCATCAAATCCGCATGAAATTAGGCGATGAATGAAAAACAGCTTTTAAAACTAAGTTCGGGTTATATGAGTGGTTAGTAATGCCTTTTGGTTTAACTAATGCACCTAGTACTTTCATGAGACTAATGAATGAGGTTTTGCGTGCTTTCATTGGTAGATTTGTGGTGATTTATTTTGATGATATATTGATATATAGCAAATCATTAGAGGAACATCTGGACCATTTATGTGTTATTTTTAAGGCTTTACGTGATGCACGCCTATTTGGTAACCTTGAGAAGTGCACCTTTTGCACCGATCGAGTCACGTTTCTTGGCTATGTTGTTACTCCGCAGGGAATTGAAGTTGATAAAGCCAAGGTTGAAGCAATACGAGTTGGCCGACTCTAACACGGTCCACACGGTGTGGAGCTTTTAGGACTTCTTTGGGTTTTACCGCCGCTTTGTGAAGGATTTCAGCGCCATCGCCGCACTATTGAATGAGCTTACCAAGAAGGACGTGCCATTTGTTTAGGGCACCGCACAGGAGAATGCCTTCACCACATTGAAAGATAAGTTAACACATGCACCTCTACTCCAACTCCCTGATTTCAATAAGACTTTTGAGCTAGAATGTGATGCAAGCGGAATTAGTTTAGGTGGTGTGTTGTTACAAACCTATAGCATACTTCAGTGAGAAATTGAGTGGGCCCAGTTTGAACTATTCTACTTATGATAAGGAGTTATATGCCCTCTTTCGAACCTTAGAAACTTGGCAACATTATTTATGACCCAAAGAATTTGTTACACATTCTGATCATGAATCTTTAAAGCATATTCGAAGTCAAGGTAAACTGAACCGTAGACATGCAAAGTGGGTTGAATTTATTGAGTCTTTTCCCTATGTCATAAAATACAAGAAGGGAAAGGAGAATGTTATTGTTGATGCTTTGTCTAGGAGATATGCCATGTTATCACAACTTGACTTCAAAATTTTTGGATTAGAGACTATTAAAGAGCAATATGTGCACGATGTCGATTTTGCGAAATATTGTTGAATTGTAAAGAAGGGAAAATGTGGAATAAATTTGTCATTAATGATGGGTTTGTGTTTAGAGCCAACAAGTTGTGCATTCCTGCTAGTTCCGTTCTCCTGTTGTTGTTACAGGAAGCACATGGAGGTGGGTTAATGGGACATTTTGATGTGAAGAAAACGGAGGACATACTTGCTGATCATTTCTTTTGGCCAAAGATGAAACGGGACGTCGAGCGCTACGTTGCTCGCTGCACTACATGTCAAAAAAGCTAAGTCACGACTTAATCCTCATGGTTTATATATGCCTTTACCCGTTCCTAGCGTTCCGTGGGAAGATATTTCGATGGACTTTGTTTTAGGATTGCCTAGAACAAAGAAGGGGAGGGATAATATATTCGTGGTTGTTGATAGATTTTCTAAGATGACCCATTTTATACCATATCATAAGAGCGATGATGCTACCAATATTGCTAATTTATTCTTTCGTGAAGTTATTCGCTTGCATGGTGTACCTAATACTATATTTCAGATCGTGATGCTAAATTCCTTAGCCATTTTTAGAGAACTTTATGGGCTAAATTGGGGACTAAGCTGTTATTTTCTACTACTTGTCATCCCCAAACTGATGGACAAACTGAGGTTGTGAATAGAACTTTGTCTACAATGCTTAGAGTCGTGTTGAAAAAGAACTTAAAATGTGGGAAGAATGTTTGCCTCATATTGAGTTTGCTTACAATCGTTCGTTGCATTCTACTACAAAGATGTGCCCTTTTGAAGTTGTTTATGGTTTTGTGCCTCGTGCTCCTATTGATTTAATGCTTATTCCATCTTCAGAGAAATTGAACCCTGATACTAAACAACGTGCTGAATTGATTTTAAAAATACATGAGACAACTAAGGAGAATATAGAGCGCATGAATGCTAAATATAAACTTCTTTGGTAGTAAGGGAGGAAACATTTAACTTTGAACACGGGGATCTTGTTTGGTTGCACTTAAGAAAAGATAGGTTCCCGAATTGAGAAAATCAAAATTGATGCCAAGAGTCGATGGTCCTTTCAAGGTGTTAGAAAAGATTAATGATAATGCATACAAGCTTGAACTGCCTGCAGATTTTGGGGTTAGTCCCACTTTTAACATTGCAGATTTGAAGCCCTACTTGGAAGAAGAAGACGAGCTTGAGTCGCGGACGACTCAAATGCAAGAAAGGGAGGATGATGAGGACATCCCTTCCATGGATACAACTCATCCGCAGCATGTGTTGCAAGGACCACTTACTCGAGCTCGTGCTCGTCAACTTAATTACCAGGTGAATTCATTCCTTGGTTCATATGTTACTGAGAATAGACCGCTACCAAATGCAAGTGATTTAATTATGCTTAGGAACCTGGGAAAGGACAAAGGAAAGGGACGTGGACTCATGGACATGCATGGAAGGAATAATGGAGGTCACCACGTCATTTTGGGACCAAGTCAAGCAAGAATCCGAGTTGGACACGTTTTGGAATCAGATTCGGACCGCTGCAATGGTACCAAGTTCAACGGGCATAACTTCCTCATACGGACTCTGTTTGGGACGTTCTTGTACTTCATGGAATGCTTATGAAGTCTGCTTTCCAACGGATCTAACCTCGTCTTCAAATTCCATCTGAGCCGGCCGCAATCATCAAAAGAGTCCACGTTGGTTTCTGAGTCCGAGTCAAAAAGGGTGTTGCGCCAGCACCACTTGGGCCCATGGGCCTTGTAACCCTTGGGCGTGCACTTGGACGCCACCCCTGGTCGTTCTCCCTATAAAGGAGCCGCCGCCTCCGTTGTTAGGACTTGGATTTCGTTGAGTTTAGGTTTAGCCATTGTGCAAACTTTGTTCTTCGATTGTTTGACGACCACCGTCAAGACAGCTTCGAGATCCCATCTTTGTTATTCGCAATACAATTTATGCTTCATTCATATTCGCAATATCATATTGCCTATGTCTTATTCTTGCTAGTTCTTCGATTGCTCGCAGGGATTGAACTTGTGTTCAGTTGATCATGCCTCGGTGAGGTCAATAACACTTGAGTTGGTTCTGCGATTGCTAAGGCGCAAGCGTCGTCGTACGGTTGTAGTCGGATCGTGAGAGTCACCTCCACCAAAATCGATAGTTATCAATCTCATCGAAAGATCGGACACCTTGTCTACATTAATCACCTTCACCGCCAGGAAGACAAGTGGACTTTCAATATGTTGCAAACTATCCTTGTGACTCTCAACTATGCCATAGAGGTGAATCTTCTTCGAAATTCAATTGGAAGTTGCAAAATTGATTTGAAAGTTCAATTTCCTAATGAAAGTTTCAATTTTCAAGTTTAAGGCTTTTAAATATTGGATAAAAGTGTCCCTTGCAAGCTATCTAGAGGACATCGTGTAGTAGCCATGCAACTTAAGGTCAAGCCAACCATAGCATACACTAGAGGCATGGCACCTTTGTCTCTTTGTCTCTCTATCTGATGACTAGAATTCAATTTTCACCCACAATAGGTCACATTGGTTAGTTGTGTTGATTTTCTATTAGTATTTTTCAGAATTTGAACCCATGACCTTTGGGTTGTGAGGCTTAAGATGACTACACTATCTAATCGGTACCATCCTCTAAAAAAAACTTAAATTGAGATCAAGATCAGCAGATGCAATATATATCTCTTTCTGGTGGGCACTTTGGTAATTTTCCTAAATTTCTGGTTAAAGAAAATATGAAAAAAAGAAAAGGAAAATCAGTTGGGCCCACCTGTAAGAAGAGGGAGAGGGAGAGATAAGGCCTCGGGCCTTGACCTCATCACGCAAAGGGGATCCAGTCGATCTCCTTTCCTCGCCTTCCTCTGACTTGACCCACAGAAGATATAGCGGCCGTTCGGCTGCTCCAGCTCCTCCCGATTTCCTTGCCTCCTGGACACATGAGAAGCTCAGGCCGTTGGGCGATGCCGTTTCTTCCTCCCGAATCCCTACTGGCTTTCCCCCTTTAAATCCAGATGAGCAAGCTCACTCATGGCAGAGATATCGAGAGGGAGTCCACCGTTGGATCCAAAGCCTAAGAGTGCCAACTTGATTCGCTACTGATTTGGAGGCCTTGAGGCTGTGTAGCAGTGCACTCGTTGAGTCTTGCTGGTCTTGATTTCTGTTGTTCTTACGTGCTATCGTGTGCAGCTTTTGGTTTCCAGGGGGTGGCATCTCCTTGTGTGACTTGTGTGCATGACAAGTTCATACTTCCCTGTTGGCTTTGTGCGGCATTACCAGCATTTCGGCTTTGGGATTTGGTGTATTCTGAATCTCCGGAGTTGGGCATTGTATCTCCAAAACACTGTCGGTACCGTGGCTTATGACGGCAATTGGTTTTCTAGGACAACGTCTCCGTGACATGCCTTGCCTTGTCAGTCGGCTTGGTGGCTTAGATTGCCATAACTACAGTGAGTTTTCTTCATGCTTTCTGATTTCTGACGTGCTTAAAGTATGCCGTGCTAGTGATATATGCTTGTTTATCACTTAATTTCCAAGATCACTAGTGCTGGGGAACTTTTTGCATGATATTGTGTGGGCTGTGAGATTGCTCTGTGAAGAGATTGGTCATAGTGATATTTGTGTGATAAATTAGAGATATAAGTAAGGCAGTGAGCTGGCTAATTGTCCATTCTAGTCAAATTGTTTACCTTCTGATTATTTCTGTACCTCACTGTAGAACAGTTCACTTTTAAGTAATATTAGTTCGTTAGTAATTTACTTTGAGGCTGTCTTAGATATCTGGTGCGATGGTGGGTTTGTTACTTTCTCGAAAGCGTGATGATTAAATCACAATCACTTCTCCTTTTTTTCCTCGTAACAGATTGTGCGTGCTGCCATGGATTTTTTTGATGAAAAATCACTTTTTGAAAATAGATTTGGAGTTCAATTAAAAGGCTTGTATTTGCAATTTTTATTAAGATCCTACTTCCCAGTTGGGTACAGCGTACGTTGCAGAAGCTCTGTTGTGGAATTAGACTGGGGTAGAGGCTCAATCTTTGTGATACTGATGTAGGCCCTTAATGGAGATTGACTCGATGGTGCAAAGCAGATTGCGATAAGGCTCATTTTTTTCACAAGAATTTCTCAATTTTCTCATTTTTTGTTTCTCTGTTATTTCCCAAAACAGTTAAATATGAATTTAAAGTAGAAGAGTCCCAATGCACTATCTTATTATGGATACAAGCAACTCAATCTTGAAATTTTTGTTATTGGTCATGAAGGACCGAACAAACAACAGAGGGAGGTAAATGGTACCTTAAAACCTGTAGGGCTCCAGATTTTACTATCTGGAATCCTCTGTGATTTAATGCACTATTCCCTGGATCAGTAGATAGTGCTCACAGTTACAGAAAATGAATATCAAATACATACCATGCGGAAGTATAAATAAAATAGTAAACTTACACATGGGCCGATTAGGCCGAAATCAATAAATTGCAGCAGCGGAAGAACGAAGCACACATGTGGGAACTTCAGGACATGCCCACAGGCAGCCAACTGGAGGAGCGCGACCTAGCCCTTGACATCTTCATCTTCTTTACCATCAAGGCCAAAATATTGCCGATGCGTATTGATCCAATTCCTGATTCTGAATTTGTTATGAGAGCGAGTGTGAGCACACTAACCACCGTGCTCCGCAAGCTAATACACAGAATGCAATTAAATAGCATGCATGGCTAATCAAAGGAGAGGCTCGGGTTGTTTTATTTGCCTGAAATTGCTCTTGGCATTATTCTTATTACTTAATCATGGTGTTATTATGGCTGTCTAAAACTTCGAACAGCGAGTGCCATCATCTATTTACTCCACCGACCATACCCTTTCCGTTTCGCAGCACACCATTTCATTAATCCAACTATGGGTGTCTGATTCTCACATAATCCTACCCATCCCCATAAATTTATTCCTCCAATCTCATATTTTCACCAGAACCGTATAACCCCGATCTCAGATCCACCAATTACCAACTTGGTAACTACACAACTTACTTATAATCCAATACATTTACTTGTGACCTTCGGATCAAATAATCTCCAATGCATCCTCCAAAATATTCAATACTCAAGTCGAAGTTACCTATTTCGCACCTGAGTCGGAATATCCACCACCAACTCATAAATCCAATCTTAAGCTTATTATTCGATAATTTAATTAGCTCATCATTCTCATGAAAGTCTGGTGTCCTATATTTTGTATCCACCGATATCTGTTGTGTCATAAATTCCTAATAATCCAATCTTGTGTTTACTATTCATCAATTCTTCACTTTATAATTTCTATGATCCCCTAACATATTTACTTTTTATTCCACCAAAATCATTCGTATCAGAACTTCCTATCAAGTTCAGTTCTTTGTTATTGATCCTACACCATAATTTGCTCTTCTATCAATCAATCTTGTTTACCAATATCTATCTCTTACTAATTCACTAGTACACCTCCACCAAGAATGCTAATGATCCAGATTATATTCCAGGAATTATTATCATTCCTCCGATATGTCCGAACATTCAGTTCATCCTTCTAGTATTTTGATCAACCCCTTTTAATCCCATTATTACTAACATCTCTAAAGAATTTATATTAGTGTCGTAATCCAACAATTTCTTTTGCACTCTCTAATTCTCCAAAAATCATTTAAATCATCTTTCTAGCCTATCCATTCATATAGACTCCACCGATTTATTTCTCCTAAACCCCTTTCTATTATTCCCTTTTATAATTGACATGAATCCACCAACATCGTTACGTGTTTACCACAACAGTCATTTTCTGTTCTTATGATTCTTTTATTTCTCACCGTCTTCTTATTTTATGTGAACTATTATCATTATTTTGCTTTTGAAATATAGTACGTAGGAAATTTCCTGAGACTTAGCAGTTTGAACAAAAACATAATATGTACGAGGATGCAATAGTAATAGCGATTCAGATTCCATCCATCGTTACATGGCATCCGCACCATATGCTTAATCCTTCAGCGTTATAGCCGCTTAACTTATCACTGGGGCGACACCCAGGGCAACACAAATCAGGGCCTTCCGCGCCCTTCCACTTTTTCCATTCCCACCCACAAAGTTTTTGAAATAGAACTATATCTGGTTAAGTTTCCATGTCCGCCCATGACCGTGGGCACGGCTATTCGAATAGTTTTGACTCTGTAGAGTTTGTACACTTTCACCACAAGAGACAATCAACTCGTTACCCCACATGATTCCTTTGCCATGCAGTTGAGCAGACCATCTGTAGGATCGAAATGGCGACAGAGGGGGGTGAATGTCGTTCTCTTTAAAAATCGCCCCCGAGAATTCGTATACTGTTTTTCAAAAAGATGCAAAACAAAGCACCTCACAAAAAATTAAAATTAATCTTGCTGAAATTTGGAACACATGCGACACTGAAAAATTCAGCATAAATCAGAGACCAGCCAGTAAAAATTTCAGCTGAAAAAACCGCTGTTTGATCTGCATGCAAAATCTTCAAAGATCAGTAGAGAGAAAAAAAATGAAAAAGAACAAAAGCTATTGCACCAATCCTGGTCGCCAGAAGACAATAATTCTTGGCCGAAGTACTGTAAGAAGAAAAACTGCTGCCTGACAGCAAAGCAGAAATCAAAAGAAAGCTGAGAATGCAGCTCCTGCCGAAAGCAAAAGCAAACCAAGGAGAATAGAAAAGAGAAAGGAGATCACAGCCTGAAAACAGCTCACAGAAATCGGTTGGCACAGAAGATATTTGAGAGCAGCCTTAGAAGCAAAAGAAAACATCAATTTACTTTCTGCCCTTCCGATCAAAGAAAGAGTAATTCAGAAACACAGCCAATCATTCAAATAGCCGAACAACAATTTTGGATTTCAGGATAGAGGAGCAGAGGCTTAAACCAAATAACTGACCATTTTCAGAGAAGAAAATTCAGATTAGAGGAATCGTTCGATAGTAACAAGAGCTCCACTGGATTTAAGAAAAACTGACCAACAGTAAATTTTGGCCGGCAATAGAACAGAGGGCAGCAACTGTAAGAATCGAAATTAGTGCAGCTTCCGATTCTTGGAACAACCAGCCATGCACTTTTTTTATTAATACAGAACCAAGTTCTCTGGACTAGAAATAGCAGAGCCAAGACACTTCTTAGCCGTGAACTGAGTAGAGTCTTACTGAAGGATCACATAGAGCCCAAAGAAAAACTTAAGCAAACAAAAAGATCATCTCAGAGAGAGAATAGAAGAACAGAGTGCACTAAAGAGAACAAGAACCAAAGTAACTGAGCAAGACACCATAATATCTCAGAATAAAAGGTTTGTCCATATTAAGTGAAGGGTTACATCAGGATGTTCTATACCCAATCCATTACAGGAACTCAACCAACAGAGAACACAAACTAAGTCCCCATACGCATGAACATTAGAACAAGAGGAATGATTACAACACTCTCAATCCATTCTCTCCCTCTATATCCTCAAGAACACCAAGAGCCTCACAAGCTTCTTGGGAGGAACACAACACACACAAAAATATGAATAAGCTCTCAAGTGTCCTAAGGGGTATGCAGCCCCTCACATCTATTTATAGCCCTTGGCTAACGGGTCTCCAACCCGTTACGCCGGCTAAACCCTAACGGAGCCATCTCCCGCTTGTGCAGCCTTGCGAATTTACCGATTCGCCCCTCCTGCACCTTCTGGGAAGCTTCCGCGCTCCTTGTCGTGTACGCCTCGCAACCACATCGAATCTCCGTTGTCTTCGACACATCCGACCGTTCTGACCTCAACGCCACCTGCGTCTAGTCCGGTCACCTCATGTCTCGCCACGACTCCGCATCGACGTCCTGCAGTCAACACAGACAAGAAAACACGTCACATAGCACCGCTCGATACATGTAAGCATAATTAAATCCAAACCTGTCACATTAACAGAATATGCATCCTAAACATGTTGACCAGGTTTGACCAAGTCCGACTGAGCCCGTTACACCTCGCAACGTCAGAGTCCGAACCAACCAACTCAAACTCGACTTAACTAAATCGATGTCAATTACTCATCATACACAACGGGATGACCTCCACATGGTCTCTCAATCTCCCCCTTGATGAGTATATTGACAAACCCAGAAAAAGCATGAAGTTGAGTATGAAGAGTCCAACATGGTCCAAAGAAAGATAAATGAAGCTAATGACCATGTCGACACAAGGAGCAAAAGAAAGAACCAGTTTTCCTCAAAGCTCCCAGAATGGCATTTTTCTACCACAATTCTCCCCCTTTTGGCAATAAACACATCAAGAATGCAAGAAGGAAAAAATAAGTCATGATGAAGGATGAAATGGCTGAGGTTTATTTATTCTAAGCATTTAGAGCCATGAGAATTATCCAAAATGACCATAAGGATTACATCAAGCCATAACTCATAAATATGCTATCTAGATCATGACAAGATATGTATATGCTAGCTAAACCAAAGAGATGACAATCTGAATTATAGTGCAATTTGTGAACAAATTAAGTCATCAATGAGCAAAGTCTAGTTAGAGACATCCAAGGATGATGCAGGCCATGTCAATTAAGCTAAGCGGAACCAAGAAGCTAATATTGAGTCCAAATAGAGTGCTATATGCTCAAGAGTGAAACATTTAGTTCAAGTACTTGGTTCTTTTAGTAGCTTAAGCAAATTGAGCATAAATGACATATTTTCTTTTGAAACTTATGGTCGTTTCCAACCAATATTTTTATCATGTGCTAGATCTCAAGCCTTATGCGACTACTCCAAGCAAGAAGCTTAAGAAGATAGTCTAGGTCATCCAAAACCCCCCTGAGTTCATGCCTAGTGCAATGGCAAGCCGTCTCATGAGAAAGAATTGGTGAAATCAGTTTTTTCGCACAAAAGAGATCTTTTTGCTCTTTAACAGATTGTACTAGCTTATGCATCATCAAGAGACTTAAAACAGCTCAAACTAAGGCTCAATAGAGATTCAACATTCAACTCAGCCTATTTGACATGGCATGGATCATAAAAGGATAGCTCAAGAAAGACTAGTCTCAAGTGCTAACATGACAAGTTTTAGTTCAAATTGAGCAGGTTTAATTAACTTATCATGGCAAAAGCTACTCTACACATATAAAGTCATGATAAATGTAGCAAATAAGCACAAGTCATGACATGGTGTAAAGCATTGTAAGCATGTCATAACAGGATAATAATCAAGGCTCAAATGTAGTTACAATACAGAATGACATACAGAAAATCCAGCTCCCCCTCAACATGTGATGCAACTTTTAGTTCAAGTTGAGTTATGTCAAAATTAAGATTTAGAAGTTCCCAAATGAACTCCCCCTGAACCAAAGCAATAAAATGAGAAGCTGGCAAATACAACAAGAAGGGCAGTCCTTAAAGCATAGATAAGATAGAGAATACTAATGGCTCAGACTGACTCTTATATACCCCATATGACTCCAGAACAACAGCTGTCGAGAAAAACACACTAGAGAGCAACACACGTACCCTGTCTACCCGAGGGTGGCCCAACCCTCGCTAGAACCTAAAAGAAGTGAGTGAGCTCAACCTAGTGAGATAAGAAACAGTTATCCTGAAAGCATAAGATAGAGCAAGAAGTCTAAGCAACTCAGCAAGAGACACACTCTAACCTATGCTGGAAGGACTAAACCCAATACACCCGAAAATGCGATGCAACAGTAAGGATGCAGAAGCATAAAGAATATGATAAAGCAGTAAAGCCCAAAGCTCCCTCACAACAAATCCGTAAGGACAAACCACCCCAAGCTCTCCCATGCAGAAATGAAAACCTCGTGTTATCCAAAGGCTTGGTGAAGATATCAGCCAGCTGGTGGTCACTCTCCACAAACTGAAGCACGATGTCACCCTTCTCTACATGGTCTTGAAGAAAATGATATCTGATATCGATGTGCTTGGTCCGAGAGTGCTGCACTGGGTTCTTAGCAATGCTAATCGCAGACGTGTTATCGCAAAAGAGCGGGACACGGTCGATAGCTAACCCAAAGTCCCGCAGAGTCGAGACCATCCAAAGCACTTGGCTACGACAATCGGCAGCAACAGAACGTACTCGACCTCTGCGGTGGATCTGCAACACCGATCCTTCCTCAAGACCGAAAACGAGAAGTGCCAATGAACTGGCAGTGCCCGGTGCCCTTTCTATCTATCCTACACCAAGGCAAAGTCTGCATCCGAATAGGCTCTAAGGGATAGACAAGATGAGGAAGAGTACCAGATACCATAGTCAATGGTAGCTCGAAGGTACCGAAAGATGCGCTTCACCGCCTGGCGGTGAGATACGCGAGGAGAAGCTCAAACCGCACAAAGACACACAGAGAAGTGTATGTCCGGCCTCGAGGCGATGAGGTACAAGAGGGAGCCGATCATACTTCGATACTCCTTCTGATCAACTGACTCGCCATCTTCATCTGGGTCAAGAGAAGTCAGAAGCCATCGGAGTTGACACCGGCTTTCCATCATTCATGTCAAAGCGTCTCGGAGGTCTCGCGTGTACTTGCCTTGATGCAAGAAAGTACCTCCCGAGTCTCGCTTGATTTGGAAGCCAAGGAAGAAAGTCAACTCACCCATCATGCTCATCTCAAACTCGGTGCTCATGACATCCGAGAACTGTGAAACTAGAGCATGAGAAGAGCCGCCAAAGATAATATCATCGACATAAATTTGAGCGAGCAGAAGGTCATTGCCAAGCAGGTGAATGAACAAGGTTTTGTCAACTTTACCCATCTCGAAATCATGCCTCAAAAGATAGGACTTAAGCCTCTCATACCAAGCTCTAGGGGCCTGCTTAAGTCCATACAGCGCTTTGGAAAGCTTGTAGACATGATTAGGGTATTTGGGGTTCTCGAAACACGGAGGTCGTCGACATAGACTTCTTCCTCAATGAAGCCATTGAGAAAGGCACTCTTGACATCCATCGGTAGAGCTTGAAACCCTTAGAAGCCGCAAAGGCAAGCGAATTCTAATGGCCTCAAGTCTAGCTACGAGGGCAAAGGTCTCCTCAAGTCTAGACCCTCAACACAGAGTACGCCTTTGAGCAACCGCCTAGCCTTGTTTCAATGACAACCCCATCCTCACTTTGCTTGTTCTTGAACACCCATTTGGTTCCAATGATATTGTGATCTCGAGGGGGCTCAACAAGCGTCCAGACCTTGTTTCTTTCGAAACTCTCCAGCTCATGCATGGCATTGATCCAAGACTCATCAGAGAGAGCATGAGAAACATCTTTGGGCTCAAAGGAGGCAATAAAAGCAGAATGAAGACAGAATTGAGATAAACCAGATTTTGAGCGGGTAACACGCTCAAGAGGTCTCCAATAATCTGCTTTCGAAGGATGAGATTTTGGATATGTCTAGGAGGTCCAGGATGAGATGAAGAAGCGGCCTCTACCTCGTGAGTCGACGGTAGGAACAGAGCCACTAGCTCCGGAAGAGCGAAGGCATGGGTGATCACCTTGAGGTGCGGTGGAAGAAGACACCTCAAGGGGTGGATGAGGGACTGGATCGTAGACAACCTCGTCTCCATCGTCCTCATCATCCACGAAGATGGTCTCGGACTGCTCTAAAGAACCTGAGATATCGGGCCTAGTCCCCGAACTGGCCTCATCGAAAGTCACCTCACAAGTTTCTACCATTTTACTAGACTCAGCCTGCACTTATAGGCCGCCAAGAAGTCGAGTAGCCTAGAAAGATTCCATCACAAGAACGTGACTCGAACTTATCTAGGTTCCCGGACTTCAGAATAAAGCTCTTATAACCAAACACACGAAAATGAGAAACACTGGGCTTTCGCCCATATCTCAACTCGTAAGAGGTGCGGTGCAAGTGTGCCCTCAGAAAAACTCTGTTCGAAACATGGCACGCGGTGGCTATAGCCTCAGCCCAAAACTTCCGCGGTGTAGAGTATTCATCGAGCATCGTCCTGGCCATCTCGACTAAGGTACGATTCTTCCTCTCCACGACGCCATTCTGCTGTGGGACGTGCGGAGAAGAGAACTGGTGCTCTACACTGCCTCACCACGTAACCTCTCAAGTAGGAATTCTTGAACTCGTGCCATTGTCACTACGGATCGCTCGTAAGGCACCGGAAGCTCAACGAAAGCCTCACCGAAAAGACCTCGAAATGTGTAAACGCCTCATCCTTCGAGGCTAAGAAAACACCCAAGAGTACCTCGAGAAGTCATCGACCACGACAAGAACATACCACTTCCTCCCGCAGACGCACTCGAGCCGGTCCGACCGTGTCCATGTGGAGCACCGTCCCAAGGCATCGGTCATAGTCACTGTGATCGGAGGGTGAGAAGCGGCAACCATCTTGCCGTGCCGGTATGGAGCGCAAACAAGATCTTTGACCATCTTGAGTTTCGGCAGACCATGAATGAGATCGTGACCGCTAACTCGGGTCAAATGATCAAAGCCAATATGACCAAGTCTCCTATGCCAGAAAGAAAGATCATGGGACTCAGAAGCAACCAAACACCGAAGAGGATCACCAGAAGACTCAACAAAATCAACACGAAAGATCCTCCCATATCGAGAAATCCCGCAAACCAGACTACCCGAAGAATCAAGAATTTTGCAAGCGTTTTTCTTAAAGCATACCTCAAAACCGTCATCGGTAAGCTGGGAAACCGAAAGCAAATTGTACTGCAGCTTACTAACCAAGGCAACATCCTTCAAAATGAAAGAATCATTAACGCGCACTGTACCTTTGGCGATGACACGCCCAGATGAAGCATCTCCGAAGGTGATCGTCTCATCACCTGGAGCACGGGCAAGGGAAGAAAACCAACGGGAATCTCCGGTCATGTGTCGTGAACACCCGAGTCTGAGCCAAACCTTTCCTTCCCCCCCTGCGAACCCGAGTCAAACAGAGTAAAGTCTCGATCTTGGGGTAAATCAACAGTGATTTTGGCACCCAATACTGAGTAACACGTCGAGTAGAAGAAGTAGTCACACACGACTGACCTCTAACTACCCTACGCTCTCCGTCGCTCAAAGAAGCGCAGGGTCGTGAATGACACAAGCGCTCTTTGGATCCGACTACTACGGAGAGCGAGTCAAGCACCCAAGAACATGTCGATCTCGCCATGATAGCTATCTCGATTGGGAAAACGAGATCTACCCTCAGGACGGCGGAAGTCATGACCGAAGGGAGCATGAGGACGAAAACCAGAAAACTCGGAAAAACCAAGTCCTCGATGCTGTCCAAATCCACCAACAGTAACAAGCCTAGACCTCATGTTGGTCTTAGGTGCACTCAAGGTCCGGGTCGACCACGAATACGCCTAAGAGTTGCAACATGGTCTCTACGCGCGATCTTGGCGCGCTTGAAGCAATGGTCAATCAAATGTCCATCCTTCGATGAAGGTGCAATGATACTGCCCGAGAGGTCAAGTAGCATGAGATGGCTTCACCTTCCGAGAGGTCAAGTCGCAGATGAAGTCACCTTGTCGCCGAAATCCTTTGAACAAAGCTCACGATTTAAATTGAACATTCTTGTTCTTGGGCTTGACCTCAATCACACCTGCGGCTACGGGTCTGAGCACGACAGGTGGATGCTTCCTCACATCCTCACGGAGATCATATCCTAGACCTTGTTTGAACTTGCAAATCTTTGATTGGTCTAGAATAAGATTGAGTTTCTTCTTGCCTCCTACAAATTTCTCGAGAGTGTTCATAAGGTACTGACACTCCCGAAAGAGAGGTGCAAGAGGAGCAAGGAGAAGAAGAGACAGCAGGAGGAGAGGAAGGAGAAGAACCAATAGCAGAAGAGCGAATAGCACGTGCATATTTCTCCTTATGCACGGCCACCTCAACCTTGAGGGCTTCGCAGGACACACAGGGGGCAGTCCTAATCCTAGCCATTTGGTCTTCGTAACTCTTCCTAAACGTCTCTACCATGTCCTTATCCTTTTCCAACACCTCAGCACAGAAGGCACAAGCAGGACGTGATTTTTCTAGAAGGTCCTTAGTTAGCTTCACACATTTTTCATCCAATGCAATCAAGTTAGATTTTAGTTTATCACAATTTTTGCATGGTGAGCTAACAGGGTCCTTAGAAGCATACTGAGCCATTTTCTTATTATCATCAACAAATTCTTGAAACTGTTTGGAGACAGATTCAAGTTCAGCAGTAAGCTTGGGACAATTTACACATGACGCAATAGGCTCAAGAAGAAAAGCTTGTAATTCTGCAATTTTATAATTTGCCCGTTTTAGGTTCATCTTCAAATTGTTACAACTTTCACAAGTCTCGGGCAGATCGAAAAGCAATGTATAAAGACCTCTAAAAGCATTATCCTTATCCTCACATGAGATGCAAGAAATAGTCTCAACAGTAGAAGATGAAACAGGAACTATCTTACTCATTTCAAGCTCAGCAAGAAGACTAATGTTCTCCACCTTAACAATATCAAGCTCGGAGGACACACTATCATGCGAGGTCCTTAGTTTCTCCATGTCACCCAACAGAGCGCAGCATGTATCACAATCATCACGGAGGGAGCGGATGTAAGTGAAGTAAGCTCCGTGATAGTCTATCTACTTCCTTCTCTAACTCAAGACACCTAGCCTTAGCTCTAGCATGAAACCACCTAGCTTAAGAAAAGCATGATTGAGCCGGTCGTAGGTGGGGCATACCTCGTCCGAGTCGAGTCTGCTGTCGTCGCTCGTTCGCCGAGAGGCCATGAAGCACATGCCGAGAAGTCGTCGCCGCCATCCTTGGCTCTTGGTCCCCGTCCGTCGTCATCGCTCCATCCCTCCACCTCACTGAGGTCGAGGTCGTCGAAGGCGGTGAGGACGCTGTGGAAAAGCTTCTTAGCCTTCCCAAAGTTGCGAACTTCTTCTTGCCTTGGACAGTCTTTGAAGGCTTCGTGTTGCGGTTCTTGTCGGTGTAGTCGTTCTTGCCCGAACCGTAGTAGTCGCCTTTGCCCTTCCCCGCTTGGGCGGTTGCTCGGATGTGGTTGGGGTCACCACACTCAAGCAAATCACATGTCCTCCTCTTTTCCGTCCCTCCTTTTCTTGTAGGCATGAGAAAATTTTCGAGCAAGGAGAGCCAATCGATCATCCGCAGTCGCTCTAACGATCATCGCCACGCCACGAGAGCGAAGAAGGAGAAACCGCAAATCGAATCGGAAGAGAGGCTCAAGAAGAAACGAGATCGGTGACCAAGGCCATCGATCGTGACTTCGACCTCACGAGACAACGTCAATCTCGTGAGTCTTGAGGCGCGAGTACAGTAGGTCAAGAGTCGTGGTCGAGAGGTCTGTCGTGTCTTTGATGGTGGTCACTTTCATCTCCCAAACACGCAGATCAAGTGCGGTGAGCATCGGACGAGCGTTGTCCGAGTCGAGTGCACGTGAGACCGACCGCCGGAGGTTGCTCAAGATCTTGTGAAACGCAAAACACTCATCAAGGGACTCGCCAATGAGCATTTCAAACTTGTTGTAATCTCGCTTGAACGGTCTGTCGCATCGTCTTTATTTGGGTGGTGCCTCATGGTAAGCATTGAGGGTCGCCCAAATATCGGCGGCGACGGAAGATGAGATATGCGGTCAAACTCACTACGACTCGTGCCCCGGGTTATGATGTTCCTTGCCTTAGCGTTTGCCTCAACGTCCGCCCATGTTTCCTGCATTGACGCCCTCATCGGCAGAACAAAGAAACCGAACCTTGACCTTTCACCGGATGGCGAGCCCTGAGCCTGGATGTAGGTCTCCATCCGACTCTTCCAGAAGGGATAGTCCATCCCATCGAAGATCGGGGGCTTGGTCGAGTACTTGTCCGTCGCCATGGCTTTTGAGACCGGTTAAGATCTATGAGGAAGAGCTAACCGGCTCTGATACCAATTGTACGATCGAAATGGCGACAGAGGGGGGTGAATGTCGTTCTCTTTAAAAATCGCCCCCGAGAATTCGTACACTGTTTTTTAAAAAGATGCAAAACAAAGCACCTCACAAAAATTAAAATTAATCTTGCTGAAATTTGAACGATGCGACATCGAAAAATTCAAGATAAATCGAGACCACCAAGAAAATTTCAATTTGAAACAACCATTGCTTGATCTGCATGCAAAATCTTCAAAGATCAGTAGAGAGAAAAAAATGTGAGAGACCATGTGAGGGTCATCCCATTGTGAGTGATGAGTAATTGACATCGTTTCTCAAAAGTCGAGTTTGAGTCGGTTTGTTCGGACCCAGACGTTGCATGGTGCAACGGGCTCGGTCGGACTTTAGTCAAACTTAGTCGTATGGGTTAGGATGTATATTCCATTGTTGCGACAGGTTTGATCTTGCTAATGCTATTTGCGCGTTCATGTATCGAGCGGTGCTATGTGACGTGTTTTCTTGTCTGTAGTCCGCAGACAACGAGGCGAGTCGTGGCGAGACACGGTGGACCGGACTAGGCGCAGTGGCGCTGAGGTCAGAACGGTCATGAGGTGTCGAAGACGACGTGGACTCGACGTGTTGCGAGGCGTGCGAGGCAAGGAGCGCGGAAGCTTCCCGGAAGGTGCAGGAGGGGCGAAACGGGAATTTCGCAAGGCTGCACAAGCGGGAGACGGCTCCGTTAGGGTTAGCCGGCGTAACGGGTTGGAGACCCGTTAGCCAAGGGCTATAAATAGAGGTGAGGGGCTGCATACCCCTTAGGACACAATAGAGAGAGTTATGGTTTTAAGAGTTCATTCCTTGTGTGTTGTGTTCCTCTCAAGAAGCATGTGAGGCTCTTGGTGTTCTTGAGGATTGAGAGAGAGATGTATAAGAATTAGGATTTCAAGACTATGTAATCTTTTCTCTCTAATATATGCCATTCATGTCACTTTATCCTTGTTTCCCTGATTTTGGTTTTGTTCTTGCTGTTCTGATCTTCACTTTTACTTTTCTAGTTTGAAGATCATGTTCTGTTGTCTAGTCTTTATTCTTTGCCTCTTCTTGAGTTTCCCCTGCTGTTTAGGTTGATTTCTTGAGCAGAACGAACAACCATTAGACATCTTCTGTTCGCAGTAGTAGTTGTGGTTTCATTCTTCATTTCTCAGCTGGCTGTTGTTTTCTGGGTATTGGTTGAACTCCTTTCTTCAAGTCTGCATTCAGTTTTGTTTCTCTGCCAATTAACTGCTGCTGGTTGTCTGTCCTCTCTTCTGCTTTAGTTTGTTTGGTCCAGAGGACTGCTTCTCTTTTCTTTTGAACTGCAGTGAGGGTGGAGTTCTCTGATCAACCAAGTGCAGTGAACTACAGATTGGGCTTTTAGTTTTTGGTTTGCTTTTCTTTTTGCTTTGAATCTCACAAAAGAATCGTTGGTTAATTTTGCTTTTGTGTTGTCTGTTTCTAGCTAAAAAATAATTACTGTTTCCATCTCTTCTTTTTGCTTTGCCGATTGCTTCAGGATTCTTGATCTCTCTTGGTGTAGTTTCAAGCCTTGTGTCTCAATCAGTAATCACTCTCGGATTACTTTGATTTCTAAAGAAAACCACCAAACCTTTGATCTTTGTTTTGCTATCAGCTCTCGTACTGATTTCTTTTTTTAAGTTTTCGGTAGCAAAATTTCAGCCCAGTCTGGTACAGTCGTCTGCAGATTTCAGTCGGAAGCAGAGTTCGGCTACAGAGTTCAGCCGAATGAGTATAAGCTCCTTTTACAGTTGGACTGCTGTCTTCAACTGAATTTGCTTCAGTCCTTCGGCAGCCCAATACTCTTTTTCCCAGTGCAGTCTTGAGTTTGGCAGCTGCAAGACTGGTTCTTCTTCTTTTCTATTTTGAGTAGTATTTTGGTTTGTCTTTTCGGCCAGAGCAGCTTCTTTATTCTTGGGTGCCAGATCTCGGTCTCTTTGCAGCCTGTGATCCTTTATTTTATTTTATTTTTGCTAGGAGAGTGCTTGAGGCTGGCGGTCAGTTTTCTGGTTGGAAGCTTGCGATCAGTGCTTAATCTTTTGAAGCTTGCAAAATACTTTTGTGTTCTGTGCTCTTTTCGATTGTCTCCAGAGAGAATTCAAGCATGCTGCTTCATACTTCTTTCGGCCAAGCTTGCCTTTTAGCTTCTTTGTCGATTTAGCTCCTTTGTCGATTGTATTTTGGGGTTTTAGTAAGAATCCACATTCCTTCTTCGTAGCTTCTATAGCTATTGGAGAGGAAGCCTATGTGAGTTCTCGGGGGCGATTTTAAAAAGAACGACATTCACCCCCCCTCTGTCGCCATTTCGGTCCTACAAAATGAAAAAGAACAAAAGCTATTGCACCAATCCTGGTCGCCAGAAGACAATAATTCTTGGCCGAAGTACTGTAAGAAGAAAAACTGCTGCCTGACAGCAAAGGAGAAATCAAAAGAAAGCTGAGAATGCAGCTCCTGCCGAAAGCAAAAGCAAACCAAGGAGAATAGAAAAGAGAAAGGAGATCACAGCCTGAAAACAGCTCACAGAAATCGGTTGGCACAGAAGATATTTGAGAGCAGCCTTAGAAGCAAAAGAAAACATCAATTTACTTTCTGCCCTTCCGATCAAAGAAAGAGTAATTCAGAAACACAGCCAATCATTCAAATAGCCGAACAACAATTTTGGATTTCAGGATAGAGGAGCAGAGGCTCAAACCAAATAACTGACCATTTTCAGAGAAGAAAATTCAGATTAGAGGAATCGTTCGATAGTAACAAGAGCTCCACTGGATTTAAGAAAAACTGACCAACAGTAAATTTTGGCCGGCAATAGAACAGAGGGCAGCAACTGTAAGAATCGAAATTAGTGCAGCTTCCGATTCTTGGAACAACCAGCCATGCACTTTTTTTTATTAAGACAGAACCAAGTTCTCTGGACTAGAAATAGCAGAGCCAAGACACTTCTTAGCCGTGAACTGAGTAGAGTCTTACTGAAGGATCACATAGAGCCCAAAGAAAAACTTAAGCAAACAAAAAGATCATCTCAGAGAGAGAATAGAAGAACAGAGTGCACTAAAGAGAACAAGAACCAAAGTAACTGAGCAAGACACCATAATATCTCAGAATAAAAGGTTTGTCCATATTAAGTGAAGGGTTACACCAGGATGTTCTACACCCAATCCATTACAGGAACTCAACCAACAGAGAACACAAACTAAGTCCCCATACGCATGGACATTAGAATAAGAAGAATGATTACAACACTCTCAATCCATTCTCTCCCTCTCTATTCTCAAGAACACCAAGAGCCTCACAAGCTTCTTGGGAGGAACACAACACACACAAAGATATGAATAAGCTCTCAAGTGTCCTAAGGGGTATGCAGCCCCTCACCTCTATTTATAGCCCTTGGCTAACGGGTCTCCAACCCGTTACGCCGGCTAAACCCTAACGGAGCCGTCTCCGCTTGTGCAGCCTTGCGACTTACCGATTCGCCTCCCCGCACCTTCCAGAAGCTTCCGCTCCTTGTCGTGTACGCCGCAACCACATCGAATCTCCGCCGTCTTCGACACATCCGACCGTTCTGACCTCAACGCCACCTGCGTCTAGTCCGGTCACCTCATGTCTCGCCACGACTCCGCATCGACGTCCTGCAGTCAACACAGACAAGAAAACACGTCACATAGCACCGCTCGATACATGTAAGCATAATTAAATCCAAACCTGTCACATTAACAGAATATGCATCCTAAACATGTTGGCCAGGTTTGACCAAGTCCGACCGAGCCCGTTACACCTCGCAACGTCAGGGTCCGAACCAACCAACTCAAACTCGACTTAACTAAATCGATGTCAATTACTCATCATACACAACGGGATGACCTCCACATGGTCTCTCAATCTCCCCCTTGATGAGTATATTGACAAACCCAGAAAAAGCATGAAGTTGAGTATGAAGAGTCCAACATGGTCCAAAAAAAGATAAATGAAGCTAATGACCATGTCGACACAAGGAGCAAAAGAAAGAACCAGTTTTCCTCAAAGCTCCCAGAATGGCATTTTTCTACCACAATTCTCCCCCTTTTGGCAATAAACACATCAAGAATGCAAGAAGGAGAAAATAAGTCATGATGAAGGATGAAATGACTGAGGTTTGTTTATTTTAAGCATTTAGAGCCATGAGAATTATCCAAAATGACCATAAGGATTACATCAAGCCATAACTCATAAATATGTTATCTAGATCATGGCAAGATATGTATATGCTAGCTAAACCAAAGAGATGACAATCTGAATTATAGTGCAATTTGTGAACAAATTAAGTCATCAATGAGCAAAGTCTAGCTAGAGACATCCAAGGATGATGCAGGCCATGTCAATTAAGCTAAGCGGAACCAAGAAGCTAATATTGAGTCCAAATAGAGTGCTATATGCTCAAGAGTGAAACATTTAGTTCAAGTACTTGGTTCTTTTAGTAGCTTAAGCAAATTAAACATGTATTTGTATATGGAATAATAGCATGCAATTTGATAATTTAAACCAAAGTAATTTGCAAAAAAAAGTAGGTTCAACATGATCAAAGTATTGACTCGCCTGGCGCGGTTTACCGCGGTCTTGAGCTCACACAATGCTTCTTCTGGAGCTTATGGTCTTTATCTTCACTTCGCTCTTGATTACGCTTGATCTCTTGATTCTTCAGGACTCCAATTGCTAATTATGTGCTAAACGACTGAACACGAATAAAAGCAAATAACTAAAAAGACCCAAATAAATCCGAATAAATTCATTTTTGTCTTTGTTATGAGTTAATGGTGATTTGAGGCGAGGTTGGTGGTAGAATACGATGATACGATCTTTTTTATTGATAACTTCTTTTATTATTTTTATATTTATCAAGGAAGTTCGATGGGTTAGGCTAGACCTATGAATCAGTATGCAAGTTTTAGCGGAGCATTATTTTGTCGAGCACTAATATTTAGGGCACATGCTAAATATAAGTAGTATATACAATTTTTAGCTTACCGAGTTAATTTTTAGAACACGAGTTGAAAGCATTTTATGGTGCGACATTTTACGTACACTTATTACTAGGCATAACTTATTTTGATTTAGGATCTATGGGTTCGGGTCCTAGCTTGCTATATTCAATCATGCCTAACATTATTATTTAATAAATCTAATGTTAAGATTTAATTAATGGCATCATTCTTGTCTACACCTTGGTTGGCATTAGGCTTAGCTTTATTTTTGGTTTATTTACCTAGGCAAAGTTTTTCATACATGGTCATCTTGCTATTTTGATTAAGCCCACTATCAAAATTTATTTAATGATAGCAGGTTAAATGGTAATGCATATATTCTAATTATAATTATGGTTAATCTTTAATTTGAAGCTTTTGCTTTTATAGTTAAACATATTATTCCATTTATTTCCCTTTTTAATTCTATCTGAAATATCTTTTTAAGTTACATTTGAATACTTAACTAAAGTCATCTTTTATTAGTGACTTTAATTAATAGCTAACCTTTACTTAAATATTCAAGTCATAAATATGATAATTAATCCAATATGAAACCTTAATAATCCTAGTAGGATTTTATTAGCCTTGGGCATTAAGCATAACCATCTTTTACTAATGCCCTAATCAACAATTAGTCTTTTAATTCATCTATGCAACCCACATTAATTTTTCATACATGATAACTAATCCAAATTTAAATATTAAATAATCTCACTTACTTCCTAATAAGTTTATTAACTTTGAACATTTAACCAAAGCCACTTTTCTTTATTAATGTCTTTAATTAGTAATTAGATTTAAAATAAATAATAAAGGCATATTAATTATTTATTATGATAACTAATCCTAATTTAAATCTTACATAACCTCTTTTATATCCTAATTAAATTTTATTAGCTTCCCTAAATCACTTTCTAAATTCAAATGAGCTTCAAAAATTATGATTTCAGTTCCTTTGGACAGATCTTGAATTTAGAAATTTGTTTCATTCAATTTGGAGTTAAAATGAATAAGTTATGCCCCTTTAAAGCTTTTCGGTTTAATCAAATCTAAAAATTATTAAAATCTGACATGTGGGCCCATCGTCACGATCCACTCACGCTGGCGCCGACAAAGGGGCTCACTGCAGCAGCTCGCCTCTCTCTCTCTCTCCCACCGTCTCGACAGGCGGGACCCATTGTCACGGACACGCCTGACTGGCACGACAGTGGGGCCCACCGGTCCACCGACTAAAATAAAAGAAAAGGCTCACCTCGGCGACGGAGCGGGATCTCGAGCAGCGCCGAGGGAGCCTCTGAGGGAGATAGAGATTTGCATCTAGCCATCCGAGCGACCGTGCTACTTACCCATATAGGTGTATTACCTTCTTAAACCCAGCTCCCGCTCTCTTCTTCCTCCGGCTGAAACAGAGGAGGCGGGCGGCACTGGGCAGAGGGCGGCGTCGTCGGCGAGGAGGCAGCTGGAGGGAGGTGGAGACCAGTGAAATGGACTTCTGGGAGCACAAGGGAGCCGAGGGAGGCGCTGGCGGAAGCTAAGAAGCTTTGAGGTGGGCCGGTGGCGAGGCTCGGCGGCCGGAGGCGGAGGTGAAACGGGGCAGCGGCTCTAGGGTAGGAGAGGGTGCAATTAGGAGGGAGGTGAAGCATGAGGGTACCGCGGGGAGGCTCACCGAGGTCTTTACGGAGCCGAAGGATGCTTGCGGCGGGCGGCGACGTGGGCGAGGAAGGCGACGAAGAACTTCTGGCCGGCGAACTAGGGAAGGGTGGGGCACCGGGCGGCCGCCTAGGAAGCTTCGTGGCGGTGCGAAGATCCTTCCCCAAAAAGAATCGACAAACGGTGGACTCGGGGGGCGGGTGGGATTGGCGTGGCCAATTTCGAGAAGAAGGGAAGAATATGGGGGAAGGAGGAAATGGCGCGCGGGAAGAGAAAGGAAGACCAGCAGCTTTTATAGCGGCAGATGGGGTGGGGAGTGCGGTGGCGGAGGACCGGTCGGGGCCGAGCGGCGGAGGAGGACCGGTCGGCGGGGAAAGGACCGCGGGGCTTTGCCCTCAAGGGGCTCAGCGCATGAAATGATCTGGGCTAGCGGCGTGGCGAGAGAGGAGGCCGTCACCGTGGCTGTGATTCGGGGATTCACAGAAATGAGAGAAGGAGGCGACGCAGAGCGGCTTGGCCGCAGAAAGGAGAAGAAGGTGCGGCATTCGGGGAGGAGAGAAAGGAGGAGCGGGCGGGCGCCTGGGAGGAGAAAAGAAACTACCGCCCACCCACAGAGGGAGGAAAGGAGGGAAGAGAAAGGGAGAGAGAGAAGATGGAGTGGGGCCCATCTGAAACAGAGAAGAAAGGAGAAAATGGGAAGCTTTTGGATTTTCAAATTTTCAATTTGAACTTTTATTCCCCATTTAAGATTATTGATTCCAATTTTTGAAATTTTAATCCAAGTCTTTGTTCAATTATCTAGATACAAATATAATTTTAATCCTCTATTTTCGATTTTACTTAATTTTTGCTAGGAATTGTATATGTAAATTTTTGGATGTCCCAAACTTAGGTTTTGCATGTTAATTAATTTAAAAGGAGAAATATTTGGCTCAACCTTTTAGAGAGATGTTTTAATATTCTTTTCGGTTTCATTTTATTAATCTTGAATTTGAATTCGAGATTTTAGTATTTGAATTCATGATCTGCAATACTATTTTCCCTTTTTATTATTCCCATGATCTTGTTTCTATTTGAGATTATCCTTGATTATCAATTTGCACGCTTCAAAACTCAGAAAGATTTCAAATAAACATTCGGAAGAAATTTGAACGCCAGCAAAAATGTAAGAAAAGTTTTGAAAATTTCATATTTTTGAATATCCAAATTTTGGGATGTTACAAAACCTCCCCAAGTATTCGCACAACCCTTCTTCTCCAATAGCTACTGAGCTATGAAGTCTAGTGGTGAAAGCTCACCGGAGGACCGAGTGAACAGACTAAACACAGAGAATAACCAGAGATAAGACAGAGTGGTCAAAAACCGAAAGCAGAGAGAACACAGACGCTAGGCGAAAAACAGATGAAGCGGTCGAGAGCCTACATAAATTGGTCGAGATTCTGATGTGGTCGAAATCTGAGAGGTGATCTGGTACTTGACCATGGTCGAAACCAACGTATACGTAAAGCTGTTCGACGTACCAGATCGAGACGGCACTGAGTTTGACTGCTCTAGACCAGAAGCATCACAAAGAACACAGAAGACCGATAGAGCCGACCGACAACAGAGAGAACAATCGTGTCCGAAAATAGAGTGAACATTACTTACTGCGTGGTCGAAAGCAAAATAGAGGAAGAAGGAAGTCGCACGACCATAGGATCCGATTTTCGAATAACTTGAGATTCACGGATAAATCGGTCATGAGACTTCAAATACAGCAAGACAATATCCTCTGGCCGAGAAAATTCAAAGAGGTCAAGGCTTCTCTGTCGTGGTCGAAAAGAAAGGCTTGGTCGAAAGTGAAACAGAGGAATCGGTGAGGCGCACGACCACCAAGCCAAAACATCAAATAACTTTCGACTCAAAGAACCAAGAGATCAAGAAACTTGAAACAGAGAGAGCTTAGGATCTCAAGAGCCTGTACTGAACTTTAATTGAAAATAAATCAAGAGAATCAAGATCTTCATAAGACTTCACCGAGAGAGCTTTCGACCAAGTCCGAGAAAAAGAACCGATGACCAGACCTTGCTCTCAGGAATAGAGTAGCCAAGATAGCTTTGAGGATGATTCCCAGTTCAGAGCAAGTCGAATCTGGAGCACATCAAAGCAAACAACCTCTTAGACAGTAGAGAAGAGAAGGTAGAACAGAGACAACTCGAACAAAACAAGCAAGCATCAATCAGACAAAAAAACTCAAATGAAGCATAAAGATCGATGTATTGCATTCATGGAGGTTTCTACAGCCACTCCATTCAGGAGGACCAGGTGATATGGGGTCGCCCGATCTTCTCGACGTATGACGGATACTCACAGGAGTTTTGATGAATCGTAATGATCCTCCAATGCCAATGCAAGGGACGAACACTCTTTAATCCGCCAAAACACATTCGTGTTGATGTCGCCGACCACCAAGCGAAGATCTATCATGCACCCAATTCCCAATGGAAAGGCTGAACGATCTTGATTGAAGAAAATCACTCCTAATTCCCTATAGAACTTCGGTAGCAATGCTAACCTCGAACAAACTTTAGTAGATTCATTATTCTCAAACGTGGTCTGCCTTACAATGGAGGTCTAACCCTCAATATATAGTTCCCTGTGCACCTCATGGCTGGCCAAGAGGTCCTAAACCAACTCCAAGTCATCCCTACATTATTTGGAAACAAACTCACACAAAAGGAAAAACTTAAAATTAAGCTGTCACAATGTTTCAGTCATAACTTTTAATCCGTGATGAATTTTAAGGTGGGGCCAGATCCATTGCGTAGCCCTTGAAATTATCTTTCCAACGAGTACAAGAACACCTGAATCGGACTCCGTTTGTGAAAGTTATGGCCTTTTTAGTAACTGTCTGTCAGGCTGTCCCGAACCGAATCAGAATTGAATTTTGAGTTGAATCCGAGTTTGAATTGGATCGAGCACGTGGGAGATCCGAATTTGGCTTGAAAATCTTATCCAAAACATGTAGTTTAAATACTTGTGCTCCTCTCTTTTGCCCTCCCAAGTCTTCACATGAATCAGACCTGAGAATACATAAAATAATAGCATGATGTAGTATTCCAAGTTTATCATCAATTAAAAGAAACTCCTTAAGAAACAAATTCACCTGATAATATTTAATGCGGCTCAATACTTCTTTCCTGTGAAATAATATATTGGACTGAAAAGTGCTAAGCTTGTGCGTATCCGCATCACCAGGAGCACAGACGCTCCACCCACAGAACAACTCACGCAACAAACAGAAAGAAATAACACAGCGCTTCTGTGAAAAACTTCACTGAACCCCGGTGTTCTATCCTGTATTTATAGCCTTCAGTAGCGGGGGTAACCCGTTAACCCCAACTAACACCGGGTTTTACACATGCTTTACCCGTTAACACCAACAGACTCCAGTGCTTTAAAATCGACTTTACCATAGAGCGGTTTCCCCTACAGGCTTTGGCATTTCTCCAAAACGCCCCTCATGCACCTTCCCGGAAACTTCCTGTTGTCGCACGACCGCACCTACTTCCGACTGACTGGACCTCGACTCCTCTTGAGCCTAGTCCCGGTCCACTTCGTTGCACACGAACGCACCCGACATCCTGACCATCTGGACCTCGACTCCTCCATGATACTAGTCCTGGTCCTCCTCGTCGTTGTCCGTCGTGTCCACCTTCGGCAGCTCCAACTCCGGTTCCCCATCGTCTGGCTTGCAAACACCTCACGAGCCTCGATCATCTTCGGCGTCTCCTAACTGTCTGGATCCTCAACACCTCCTATGCCTAGTCCCAGTCCTCCTACGCCTCACTATGACCTAGCTCCGAAGTCCTACAACCACACAGACAAGCAAACCATCATATAGCACCACACAAAACCAAGATTCATCAATCTTCATCAAAAGAATGTACTCGAAAATACAATCCCAGAAAGTCGTAAACCCCCTACGACTGGTCGAATGAACAAAACATGAAATGCACAAGGCCTCCGACCGCTCTACAAGTCGATATGACCAGTTCAGAAGTCATTATGACCGCTTGAACAGAAGCTATGACCATCGTTGAGAGTTTCAACATGGTCGAAGCCCTTCCGACCACGTTCAACGTGGTCAAAGGAACTTCTGACCGTTTGGCTGCGTCCCGACTTCGTTCTGACTACGTCAGACCGCGTTCGACCACAACCGACCGCATCCGACCTCGTCCCGAGCACGTCCAACCGCATTCGACCACAACCGACCGCATCCGACCTCGTCCTGAGCACGTCCGACCGCATTCGACCACAACCGACCGTGTCACAATGTGGTCGAAGTCCACTGACTTCCCAACTTGGTCGGAGACTCGACTGCCGACTACCGACCGCAACGGTCGAGGCTTCGACTATTGACCGCAGCTTCCGATAACATGGTCGAAGACCGCCGACTACCAAATGTGGTCAGAGACTCGACTGCCGACTACCGACCGCAGCGGTCGAGGCTTTGACTACCGACCGCAGCTTGCGATAACGTGGTCGAAGACTGCCGACTACCCAACGTTGTCGACACCCCTCCCGGCCACGTCCGACCTCGTCCAACCGCGTCTGACCTCGTCCCACCGCGTCCCGCAACAACGTGATCGAACGCTGCCGACTTCCGAACGTGGTCGAAGACACGATTGTCGACTTCCGATTGCGAGCGGTGGTCGAAGTCTGCCGACTTCCTCTGTGGCAATGGCTCAGAGATAGCTACTCTCTCTCCTTCCAGGTGCACATCGAGAAGAAAAGACAGCAAGGTTCGGTCGCATAGCACACCAGCACAATCAGTAGAGAAGAAAGTAAAGAAAGAATGGAGGTAGAATACTTTGTCTTTTCCTAGACATCTCTAAGCCCTTCTAAGGGTGCTGCAATTACTCACTAGCAATTGTTGCGATTAAACAGAGTTAACTCACTGGTAACTGCCACATCAAACCACAAATTAAGTAGAGTTAACTCACTGGTAACTACCTCATCAAACTACATTATTATATTTAAGCAGTCTTATGACTATTTAAAATGAGAGAGATGATGCACGGTTCAGCAAAGATAAGGTGGACTTGGCCTGTCAAGTGGCGCGCCACGTCACGGTGCGGTCACAAGTCACACGATTTTTACGAGAAAACACGTGAATATACACGTGCGTGTGTGATTATCTAAAGCCCTCCTCATGCCATCCCTATCCATGTGCCACATGATTCAAGGAGTGGTAAGCACTCCATCTTATAAATTAGTCTCCTCTACCATGCATAAACAATATAATACTAAACCATACATACTTTGAAATTATAGAAAATAGATCTCTTCATATAGGCCTATTTCTAACATTCCAAACGCCTCAACGGGAGAAATTCCTATAGGAATCGACTCCTCTAAAAATCCTCCAAAAATTCGTTTGAACCAAACGGGCCCTTGATAGCATCTTAAGGACTTAGTTTTATATCGTGGTGGTTTTAATATGCGGTTTTATTTTACATTTTTTGGTAGATGCTTTTCTAAACTAAATGACATGGCAGCTGTTTATAATGTTTTCAGAAAGTTTTAGGTACATGCGCTTAACAGCCCAATTTGCCACAACTAAGGCCTCATTCTTTTAGGCTACAGCTAATGACTTTTGGTAGCGGTTGATGCCTTTTGTCTATGCTTTTGATATGACAGCGGATACGGAGACACTGATGTAGACGGTGCACATGTTTTTTTTGCTCAGGAAGCCGTTTGGAGAATCCATTTCAAGAAGTTCTATTTGTTTTACCTTTCGGAGAAATCAAAAGCCAAAAACCAAAAGATAGAAACACAAAGAACATGACCTATGTAAAGCACCCTAGATTTGAAAGAAAGTAAGTGTAACAACCCAAAAAGAGAACTATTGTAATTGTGAAAATTATAAAAAATATTTCAATTGCTCTCCAGTGTACCTAAAAAATTTTCGGCGTTATTCGAATTTCTTAATTTGGTTTCTTGCCAAAAGCTCGATTAATAAAAATCCAAACCTTGGAATCAAGAATCAAAATATCAAATTTCAAATTGAGAGAATCCAAATTCCCCTGGAAGTCTTGAATTCAAATCTAAAATTTGAAATATGGAGATTCAAAACCAGGAATAGAAATTGGAAAACCAATATAAAATCTTTCCTATCCAATTTGCATATCTGAAAATTTAAATTCATAGAATTAAGAATTATTTTTCAAAACTCGACAAACTTAAAATTCAAATGTTGAGTCCCACCGGCTATAGTCGCCTTGGCCTCGCCTCCGTACGCCTAGTTGTCACACCTACCACCGGCTACCCTGGCGCCATTCCCCTAAGCTTTGCTCCATCTTCAATGCTGCTGCCCATGCCCCAGCATTACTCACGCCCATGCCCGGCATTACTCCACGTTACTCCGTCTTCAATGGCGCTCAATGACCCCTCCTGGCTTTAAAGGGAGCCCTGGGCTCGCCTCCTCCCCATTCCCCGTTTCCTCCTCTTCCTCCTCCTGAGCTCGGCGCATGCCACCGGGGTTCTGGCCGTCGTGAGCCTTCGCCATTCCTCCTCACAGTTAATTGGAAAATCGTCGCTTAAGCACGCTGCGCCCATTCCCTCTTTGCTTCCGGCCGCCCGCCGCCATTTCCGCCACTGTCTTCTCCTCGGTCGGTCCCAGGCTGATTCATCGTGGTGAGAGCGGCGCACCCCGAAGCTTCCCCAACTGTCGGCCGATGCCCTCCGCGGCCCGAGCTCTCCCCAACTGTTGGCCGATGCCCTTCGCCGCCCATGCACGTCACCAGCTCGCCTCGGTCTCCATCCGGTCAATTCAACTGATCAGGTGAGCTCCTGGAACTCTACTCGTGCTCATGCGTGCCCCTCCTCCTTCCCTCTTCTTTCAACCGCCGGTGCCCCATTTCCCCCTCACCACCGGTCGCTTAGAGCCGCCGCCAGCTTGTCTGGGCACCACCTCGGCCGAAGCCGCTGCCACCTGGAGCCTCCTCGTCCCCTAAGCAATCCATTTTGCTGGTTGCCGCCGCCTCCCCGGCCGCTCCCCGCCAGCGCTACCGCTGCCCAGCCCCAGCGCCTTCCCCTCCTCTACTTCGGCTCTGCCTCAGCTGAGAAAACCATTGTTCTGTGTCTCTGTATGACAGATGGGCCCAACTAGAAGTTGGCCTCAAGCTCATCTGCATCAATCTATCCTCCCACTTTACTTCTAAAATCTTGAAATTTCTACCTAAAACTTTCTCATTTGAACAAGGTAATCAAATATGATTTGTAAATGACGATACAAATGAGGAATTAATTGCAAAATTATAATGGAAGCTTGCAATTAAAAACTTATTTCTAATAAATTTCATGACAATAAAGAGTAATAAAATAACATATTAATCCTCGTATAGAACTAAAACAAGATTATGTATGATCTATTCCCAGATGACAAGTAATCGACATGGGTTCAATGGATATTGATGTTAAAAATCAAATGTGTGAAATTAATTAAAATATTCTCTTTTATAAATCAAAGGTACTAGAAGTTAATCATAATTCTAAATAATTAAAGACGCATGTTTGAAGCCTTATAAAGATAATTTCAATGCTTTCAAACTTTACTCTGGAAACTCGAATAATAACTTTAACCCTATCAAAAAAACTCGAGTGGTCTATAAAATACCTTTCATCCATCGATCTGAATCTATTTATGCAGACTAAGTAAATCAATTTAGCAATATTTTGCCACACAAAATATTAACCATAAAATTCTCATCTTTAAAATCATGAAAACCATCTTTTCAAAAGTGCCTAAACTAATTGTAATAAAGACTTCAACACTTATCTTAAAATGCTAAGATTTAAAACAACGGGTGTTTAAGATTAAGAATTCCTAAACAAGAAAAAGGTAACCACCTTTGTCCCACACCCAAATCCCCAATCATTATCTCAGGATTCAAATTTAATGGTTAAGAACAATGCAAAGTACAACTTATCGAGAGGACCCTGACAATTCATAACTTAACTACCCAATAAAAGACAAACCGTTAACAATCAATTGGTTAATCAATAAAATAATCAACCTTGTCCATGATAATAAGTGGTTAAATGACTAATTGCATGCTCTAATTAATTTATTAAAAATAATGGTTCATTAAATTGGTAGTTGCAATCTCAGATAAGTATTGCCTCATGAAATATCAAAATTTCATCGAGTAACTAAAATTATACTCATCTCATGTAAAACTCGCATCCTAACATCACTAAGTTCTATCCCTCTTCAAATAATACCCAATATCTCTGATAATCTCTCCCATCTGTCCATAGGTCCTGCCTGACCCATGGAACTTCCTTGATAAATATAAATCAATAAAAAGAAAGTCATCGAATAAAAGATCAAGCCTTGCCTGTCCCCGATCGGCTATGTCTGGTCGCTTTCTTTTGCAAAGTGGATAATTCCTATAGATACTTCTTCACTTCTGACCCCTCCTTATCCAAATTTTCCCTCACGGTAAAGCTACTTAGCCACCTCATTCCTTCGCCCAATTCATCTACCACGGTGTTTACCGCACACTGACCTGAATCATCTTTCTATTCTCAAATCATAATAATTTTATAATTTAAATTTAATTGGGCATTTATAGTGTTTAGATTTATTTGGTCTTTCATTTGTTTACCACACGTTAGAATCCGAGATTTTGACGAGGCGACGGATTCGAACATGAGCAAGACTTGGGTAAAAGCGAAGACCAGGAACTTAAAATCACTAGCTGAGAAGGCTTTGAATTAGATCAATCAAGGCTGCAGCAAACCAAGCAAGGCAAGTCATCACTTTAATCATATTGATCCTACATTTTATGCAAAATTATATTCCTTTAAATTATCAACTTGCATGCTTAATTTACTATGCAAATGTATGTCAAAATATAAGGCAGTTATGTGCCTACTCGCTTTTGTATTAATTTTAATATGTCATTCCCTGACACTTGAATCTCCTGACCATTGTCACCCTAGATTTTAATGGTAACTTTATTAATTATAGATCACATTAAATGCCATGTTATCAAGTCCAGGGCACTAGCTGCCCTGATCATAAATATTTAAAACATGAGAACTTGTTTTGGGATAGTCACGGGATGTAAATGGCTGAATATTATGACAACTTAATTTATGCTTCTCCAAACAATAAAAACTGCTATATCTGTCCGGGCGGATGGTAAGAGTGGATGGTGCTGATGTCGCATGAGAAATTGTGGTTTGTGGTAAGTTTCGCCTGGACAAATTAAGGACCGAATCTTGTGATGATCTCCTTATGTAAAATAGTACAACTACAAGCTGGCAAACTACAGGCTTGGCTGCATAATTTACCAGACCCTTGAAGTCATCTCACATGTAGGGGAAAGGAGGGATTGTGTAGGAGGAATAAAAATCCAGCCTGATTAAGACACCGCGTTCAGGTGATGTTTGCCAGCTCCACTAGACATTGTGGAGACAGAAGTCTAGCTGCACTAGTCGTTGTGGTGAAACTTCCCGCACAACTTATGGGGCCCCTTGGTAAGGGATAAGCCCATAAGGGTGAGAAGATGACAGGGCAAGGTATTGTAAAGGCCTCGTGACAATCTCTCGATCTACATGACAGAGGAATCATGTGTGCCCATCGAACTGATTGTCTCTTGTGTAGTGTACAATCTCTTCAGAGAATAAACTATTCGAATAGCCATGCCCACGGTCAAGGGCGGACATATGAACTTGCTCGTGTTAGTTCTATTTCAAAAACCTTTTGGGTGGGATAAAAACCTGTTAGAGGGAAGTACTCTGACTTTGATTTTTCCTGGAGAGAAGTACTTCAGTGGTGAAAACTAGCATTGATGGAGGTAGACATGCACTGTAAAAGGTGGATATAACCTGCACTACTATTATCATTGCATTCTCGCAATCAATTTATAAAATCTTTTTTTGTTAAACTTGCTAAGTCTCAGGAATTTTCTTACTTATTGTAATCTCAGAACAATGCTTTTAGCAACTAAAAGAACCTCAAGCCTCCCTTGACAGCTTTGCATATATTATTATTGTATTATGTGTGGTGGCTTACTGAGTACCGTTGTACTCACTCTTGCTCAATTACCATTACTCAGTCAATAAGAAAAGAGAAGTCAAACCCTGCGGTGCTTTAAAAAGGGATTGACAGAGTTGGAGGACAATGAGGCCATGAACTAGGTCGCGAACCCTAGATGGTTGCCTGTGGGCAAGTCCTTAGGGTCCCACCTGTGTGGAGTTTCCGCTGCTGCATTTTTTTGTTGTCGGCCTAATCGGCCTATGTGTAAATTATTACTGTATTATTTACGCTTTTACATGATATATTTTTGATATGCAATATTGTATCTGTAAGCACTATCTACTGATCCAAGGAATAGTGTAGAGGAACCAACGTGGACTCTTTTGAAGATTGCGGCCGGCTCGGATAGAATTTAATATGGGGTTGGTTTCTTTAGAATGTAGACTTTATAAGCTTTCTATGAAGTCCAATAACGTCCCAAACGGAGTCCGTATGAGAAAGTTATGTCCGTTTGAACTTGACAACATCGTAGCAGTCCGAATCCGATTCCAGTACGAGCCGAACATGGACTCTTTTGATGATACTAGATCCATTGGAAAGACGACGAGAAAAGCTTTCCAACAAGTACTTGTGGACCTCAAACGGACTTCGTATGTGAAAGTTATGCACATTTGAAGTTGGGTCTGTCAGGCTGAATCCGAATTGATCTGGAGGACGAATTGGATTCCAAAACATGTTCAATTGATCTCTTGCTTGCATTGGTGTAAAAGTGATGTGGTACTGTAAAAATATATATTTTTATCACTAGGTAGCATCATATTCTCATTTAAACTAAGTTGAAGCTGAAGAAACGAATTCACCTTTAGTTCAATCTTGATGTTGGGCGGTATGGTCGTATGTGTTTGTGGCGTGGTCGCATCATCCTCCTCTTCTTGACAGAAAACCATCCTCTGTTTTAACATATGTGTAGCTTCACGTGTTATATGATCTTGATCATAAATCTTGGTACATGATAATAAATGCAACAAACTCTCATTATGTAATATCATAAGTTCTTTATCAAACAAAGTAAAACCTGGTTGAAATGAACTCACCTGATAATTTAAGGGATGCGTAGAAATTCTTGGAATTGGAACAATAAGCACAACAAATATGATTGTATCCATAGAGTACATGTTCTCATCAAACACATTAATGTCTACTTCTAGTATTGTTTCTCACATTGTGCAGGCTGACATTAAAGAAGAGGAGTCGAATGTTCCACAATTGGCACTACTGGAGAAAACCGATGAGGAGATAACTACGGTTGAAGATGAAGTACTTGCTACCCCGTTGTTACATCATGATGATTTAATACCCATAGCACCTATATTAACTGAAGAGGATGATAAAGATAACCATATTGGTGCTGAATTTAATTGTGAAAAGGTGAGTAATTGTGACAACTCATGTGTTCAATTGAAAATTCCATGTTCTGAAATTTTTTTGGTCAATTTACATAATGTGGAATTAATTACTCATACGAACGTTCTTACTAGAATATCTCCTGATGATTCTTTATATTATATCATGCTTGATGATCCTAGAGAGCTATCTAGTGTGATTGAGAATGTTGCTAAAATTTCATGTTTAAAATCACTAGTTATTACCTATGCCTACACTTTTAAGTTCAATTTGATTGGAGATTATGGTATAGATGGTAAGTTTTATGTTTACCGAATATGCATTACATGTGATAAGCTTGCTGAATTAAAATTGCATATTTTGGATAAACAATCTTTTGTGCCATATCATGATTACAATGAGATGAGTTTCAAAAATAATGCTTCATATTTTGAAAGATTTCTTAAACCTACTTATTCATCCTTTGATGGATAATCATGTACAAATAATCAGAGTAGCGCAGTTGAAGTATGGAAGGCACTAAAAATTTTCTCCCCCATATTTAAACAACTTAATTTGGTTTGGCCCATTAATGACTTGCCCATGTACTTAGCAAAGTTGAGGACGACTTTTTCTCATGGAAGGGAGAATGATGTGAATGACAATATCGCAATATATATATCTTATGGCTGCTGTTGTACTAATTGGTTTATACAAAATAATGAGAATGACACAATAATTGATTCATACATATACAAGCATATGTGTTATTTTTTTGTTTACCATGCCTTCAGATGTTCATGATGTGCTAAATAGGAGAAGTGTTGACGATAAATATATATACCATGCATACACGTTGTATTATTTGTTTAGTACAACTTCAGGCTATCAATAGAAGATTTGTGAATTCTTGCAAATTGAGATCGTTCAACCTTTCCGCTGGGAATTGGGAGCATAATGAGACTTTCACTTGGTGGTCGTGAAGTCCGGCGCATGTGATCTTGCGAATTAAAGAGCGTTCGTTCTTGCATTGGCAACGAAGGATCGCTACGATTCGAGAGGTTGCACGTGAGTATCCAATCCTACGTCGAGAAGATCGGGCGACCTCATATCACTAGTGTTAGTATCTTTTCAAAATACCAATGAACAATGGATGAGATTAGATCTAGGAAGGATAAGAAAGGAGGTAATACGATATATGTTTAGAAATTTCTTTTTTACGAATTTTCAAAATTGTAGTCCTAGGGCCCTATCTAATAATTATCCTAAGGCTTTTACCCTACAGTCGTATGTCTGAAATCAGCTCTGTTGGACCCAGATTTTTCAATCCAGAATCCCATATGATGTATTGCACTATTCCTTGTATCAGTAAAAAGTGTGCACAGTACATTGTTGTGTCAACTCATACATCGCATGAAATATACTAAACCATAATATTACAGACCAAAGTTTAAAATACACCGCGTCAGACGATAGTTTACATAAGGGCGGACCAAGCCAAATGTCCACATTACAAAGACAACAGCGGAAGCAAAAGCAGAATGTAAGACCATAATCCATAGGCAAGCGACTGAGGGATAAATGTGTACAACAATATCATCTAGACTTAGCTAATATATGTGCACACAATCTCTATTAAGTCTACTTATCTAGGACCCGAAATCGAATAAGCTATCCTAGTTTCCATCGTTGTTTCCTCCATCCGCGGCAAGGGTATCTTTATATGCATAGTGGTCTTGGGTCCCGGTTTCTGATTTTAGTAATATGAGGTTGAGCACAAATCCACCGTGCTCCGCGAGCCAATACACAGAATGCAATAAGTAATATGCATGGCTTATCAAGGAAAGGCTCATGTTATTTTATTTGCCATCAATTGCTTTCAGAATAAGTTACTTGAAATTTTCTAAGACCTAGCAGTTTGAACTAAAACATAATATGTGAAAGAGTGCGATAATAATAACAGCGATCTAGACATCATCCACCATTACATGGTTTCCGCATCATATGTTAACCTTTCAGCGTTATAACCGCTTAGCTTATCACTGGGACAACGCCTAGGGTAACACAAAACCAGGGCTACCCACTGCCCTACATTTTTCCAATTCCATCCTCAAAGTTTTTGAAATAGAACTATATCTAGTTAAATTCCCATGTCCGCCCTTGACAGTGGGCACGGCTATTCGAATAGTTTTGACCCTGTAGAGTTTGCACACTTTACCCACAAAAGACGACCCGCTCGTTGCCGCACATGATTCCTTAGTCATGCGGTTGAGTAGGCCATGATAGTAGCTTTTCAAAATACCTCGCCCCTTCTATCATTTCACCCATATGGGCTTCTCCTATTTGCGGTGGGTCCCATAAGTTTTGCGGGATGTTCTACCCCTATGCGGCTAGCAACTCAACTACCCACACTGACTAGCGCCCCGAGGTAAACTTCACCCTCAACGAGTATCCCTTTTAAGTCATCACATAGACAGCCACTTGCACTACCTCACCTCCTCCACTGTTGAAATAACTTCCATGGTCTGGTAAATCTACTAAGCCAAGTTGTACTTTACAGACTTGTGGTTGTACTTGTATTACACAGGAGGTCATGACAAGATTTAGTCCTTGGGGTTATCTGGGTGGTTCTACCACTAACCACACTCTCGTGCACCACCGCACCAGCCCCCGATCCATCCGCCCAGATATTTAAGCAAATTGGGGTTTTTTGGGAGCATAAAATAGTCATATCAAAATATATCAGTCATTTCCACCATGACCTCCCAAAACAGATTCTCTTGATTGCAAGTAATACTTAGGGCATTTTGGTGCCCCCGATTGTCTAAGCAGTACTAAGCAGTGGCTTATATTTACAGACTTATTTTCGAAAGTCGTACCATTATAAATTTCACTAAGGTGACAAGGCTCAGATATTCAAGTATCCAAAATGAGTGTAATTGATACGGGGTCGCCCGATCTTCTCGACGTAGGATCTGGATACTCACGTGGATTTGATGAACCGTAGTGATCCCGTTGCCAATGCAAGAGTTAGCACTCTATAATTCGCTCAACCTCACGTCTTTGAACTTCACGACCACCGATGAAGTTCTATTGCGCCCCAATTCCCGGAAAAGGTTGAACAATCTTAATTTCAATGAACTCCCAATTCTCTCAAGCTGGTTTGCCCAACGAAAGAACAAGAGTTTTTCTATTATCAAAGTGGTTCCCTTTACATGGGGGTCTACCCTTAATATATAGTCTCACCAAGGCTATCCAACACTAAACTTTCCATGTGGTACTATTCACGCGACCGTAGCACAGTCTTGCTCATGGGCCGTCAGTTCTTCGCTCACGCCCGCAAACACCGTAGCGCATCGTAGCACGGGCCTGGCATCGCTCACGCATTGCACTATTCATGGGTGACCATTGTTCATGCCGTCCTTGATCTCCATTCATCGTGACTCTTCAAACCCGAGCACAAGTAAAACATTGTTTTTAGGTAGTATACAATTCTCATTAAAATTAATGACATGTTCATTAAGGAGCGTGTTCACACAGGATTGTAGTTTCTTGGCTCGTGCTCTTGTTATTGGTCCTGTTATTGAAGTCTCATTACTAGCTTTGGCATTACTAGCGATGTCCTCATCATCCTCCCTTCTTGAAAAGGAGTCGACCTCGACTGTACAATCTTGTCCAAAGAAAGGTGATAGATCGGCAACATTAAATGTAGAACTTACCCCATAGTCATCACCGGAAGCTCAATCTTGTATGCATTGTCATTGATCTTGGCAAGAACTTTAAAAGGTCCATCACCACGGGCATCAATTTGGATCTACGCTCGCTGAAAGCGATCTTTGAAGGTGGACCCACACTAAATCACCGGTTCAAATAGCATTTTCTTTCTAGATTTGTTAGCTTTGGAAGCATAAGCACGTACCTTCTTTTCAATTACCTCTTTAGTTGTGGCATGGAGTTTTTCACAAAATCAACACGTTTAGAAGCCTCCATATTTGAACGTTCTTGTAGTGGGAGAGGAAGTAAATCAAGGGCGTGATTGGTTTGAAGCCGTACACCACCTCGAATGGGCTCAATTGAGTTGTAGAATGTACCGTCTGTTATATGCAAACTCCACATGCGGTGACAATCTTCCCACTCTTTCAAGTTCTTCTTTATCATGGTGCGTAGCAACGTTGAAAGTGTACGGTTCACCACCTCCGTTTGCCCATCTGTTTGTGGGTGACAAGTCGTTGAAAACAATAACTTTGTCCCAAGTTTGGCCCACAAAGTCTTCCAAAAGTAGCTCATGAACTTGACGTCGCGATGCGAAACAATGGTTCTTGGCATTCCATGCAATCTCACAATCTCCACGAAAAACAAATCACTACATGCGACGCATCATCGCTCTTATGACGGGGAATAAAATGTGCCATTTTAGAGAACCTATCCACAACAACAAAGACCGAATCCTTCCCTCTTGGTCCTAGGCGGTCCTAACACAAAATCCATGCTAATATCTTCCCAAGGAGCACTAGGAGCAGGAAGTGGAGTATACAAACCATGTGGATTGAGTTTTGATTTTGCCTTATGGCATGTGATGCATCTTTGAACAAACCTCTCGACGTCTCGCCTCATCTTTGGCCAATAAAAGTTATCACTAACATCATATAAGTCTTCTCCTCCCGAAATGCCCCATCAATCCTCCCGCATGAGATTCCCGCAACAATAACAAACGCACGAGAGGAATCCGAACACATAGCTTATTCATGCGAAAGAGAAACCATCATGAATATGAAATTTATCCCACCCTTTTCCATCTTTGCAATTAGAATATGGAGCTGCAAATTCATGATCGGAAGCATATAAATCTTTCAAACTTTCCAACCTCGGTACCTTTACTTCCAACCGAGTCAACACACATGTTTTCTAGACAAAGCATCGCCTACCACATTCTCTTTGCCTTTCTTATATTTGATAATGTATGGAAAGGTCTCAATGAATTCTACCCACTTAGCATGTCTACGATTCAATTTCGCTTGCCCTTTAAATATTTCAAAGATTCATGATCGAATGTATTATGAATTCCTTAGGCCAAAGATAATGTTGCCAAGTTTCCAACACACGCACAAGAGCATATAGTTCTTTATCATAAACAGGATAATTCAATTGTGCACCATGAAGTTTCTCACTAAAATATGCAATGTGTTTTCTTTCTTGCATCAAAACATCACCAATACCTATTCCACTAGCATCACATTCAATCTCAAAAGTTTTTGTGAAATCGTAAAGCAAGCAATGGTGCTTCATCAAACATTTCTTCAATTCAAGAAAAGCTTTGTCTTGTTTTCTCCCACTCAAAAATCACTCCTTTTAGTTAATTCATTTAATGGGAGCAATGGTGCTAAAATCTTTCACAAATCGCCGATAGAAACTAGCAAGCCCATGGAAGCTACGAATTTGACTCACATTCACGGAATTGGCCAATTTCTAATAGCTTCAATTTTAGATTCATCCACTTCAATGCCATGAGCTGAAACAACATAGCCTAGAAACACAACCTTACTAGTGCAAAAGTACACTTTTCAAGATTGGCATACAAGCATTCTTTCCTAAGCACTTCTAGCACTTGTTTGATGTGTTCAACATGATCATCAAGCGGCTATATATCGAATATCATCAAAGTAAACTACCACAAATTTCCCAATGAAGTGTCTCAAAACATAGTTCATTAAGCGCATGAATGTACTAGGAGCATTGGACAATCCAAAAGGCATCACTAACCATTCATACAAGCCAAATTTCGTTTTAAAAGCGGTTTCCATTCATCACCATGTTTCATTCTTATTTGATGGTAGCCACTTAAGAAGTCGATCTTAGAAAAGACAGTAGAACCACTTAACTCATCAAGCATATCATCTAATCTAGGAATAGGATGACGATAGCGAACAGCTTATGTTGTTAATAGCTCTACGCCTATGCACATTCTCCAAGTACCATCTTTCTTAGGAACAAGAATAACGAGAACGGCACAAGGACTAAGACTCTCGCGTCGTACCCTTTGTCCAAAAGTGCTTGCACTTGGCTGAATCTCCTTCGTTTCTTCCGGATTTGTGCGATGCGGCCGGTTGGGAAGAGGGCTCCGGGACTAAGTCAATTTGATGCTCAATACCTCGAATAGGTGGTAAACCAATGGGCACCTCCTCCGAAACACGTCGTCATAAGCACGCAAAACTTGAGAAACAAGACTAGGAAGAGATGTTAAGTCATTAGTAGAAAGCAATGCATCCTTGTACAACAATACAAGGTGCATCAAAGTGGTATCATCTTTCATCTCTCTTAGATCGATTTGGTGGCTATCATGACTAAATTTTCTCTCCCTCACTCTTGCTTTTACCTCTCGGGTTTGGTTTGTGGCTCTTGCTCACCTTTTGTGGAATCACACTCTTTGGTTCTCTCCTTTCTCACTCTCAACTTGCACTTCAATCTTCCGCACATTATCATTTACAATTTGAGAAGGAGTCAACAGTAGCAAAGACGACTTGTTTTTGTTCCACCAAAACTTGTATTGGTTAGTTCTTCCATCATGAATCACAAGACGATCATATTGCCATGGCCTTCCTAGCAAGTGACATACGTCCATAGGCACCACATCACACTCCACCGTATCACGATAAGTGCCAATTTCAAATTCAACATCCACGGTGTATCCCACACTCAACGAACCTTTCTCATGCAACCACTTTGGATCGATACGGATGTGGGTGTTTCTTGTACTTCAATCCAAGTTTATTGCAAAGCTCCTTGCTAGCCAAATTACGACAACTCCCACCATCAATGATTACCTTGCAAAATTTGCCATCTTTGCTAACTTGAGCTCTTGTATGGAATAAATTGCAGTACTGTTCTTGGGAAGGCTTTGGTTGCACACTCAACACTGTCGGAGCACACACAAGTATAGGACCAACTCCGGGTTCACAATACTCTATGTCTTGCTCCTCCTCATGTGCATCATCATATGTCCCTAAATCGAGATGGTGATCATTCTCTTCTTCACTTGCGTAATCATATTCTCCATTATCTAATATCAACATCGCTTTGTTATTTGGGCAATCCTTTTGCATATGACCACGACCAAGGCATTTGAAGCATTGTATACCGCTACTCTTCATTGTAGAACCCACGAAGAGGAACACTAGCTGCTGGATTTGATGGCTTCCTTGCACTTGGGTGGCTTCTTCCTTCTTGCTAGATGATGAGCGAAAACTTGAACCACCACTTTGAGTCGTTCGTTGGCTTACTTGTGATTTGGAACCATATCTTCCTCCGCTGGTGGGTGTGCGTGCAGCAAAGGACGTTGATCTTGCAAACTTAGCATCCTCTTGCAATTGTCGTTCGCCTTTGTAGCTTGATGCACTAACTCATAAAGATTGGTATAAGGCTGAAAATTGACAATTCTTTTGACTTGATGGTTCAAACACGAGAGGAAGCGTGCCATGGTTTGCTCTTCTTGTTCTTGAACCTTGGCTCGAATCATGGCTAGCTCCATCTCCTTGTAGTACTCCTCCACGAATGTGCTCCCCGCTTCATATTCGCAATTTATCAAATAGATCACGTTTGTAATGACGAGGAACAAAACGGGCTCTCATTTCCGCTTCATCTCTTGCCATGTTGCAACAGGTTTTCTCCATTCTCAACTCTTTGAGTAATGACTTGTTCCCACCAATCCAAAGCATAACCTTCAAACTCAAGTGATGCCAATCAGTATCTTTCTCTCATCCGTATAGTGATGCATACGAATATTTTATCAACCTTCAATTCCCAAGTGAGATACTCCTCGGGATCTGTTCCACCGCAAACTTGGGCATGGAAAACTTGAGCTGCCCAATCCATCATCTTCATTGCGTGGGCGACGATAATGGTCATTGTAATGCAAAGCAAAATCACCATCCACTTCCATCGCATGTGCGGCACCACCACGCCCACCACGGCCTCCACCTAGACCCCGACCACGCCTCCATGGGCTCCTCCTCGTCCTCCTAGGCTGTGGTGGACGCACCACGTTGGTCGCCACTCGGTGTTGCGGTGCAGGAGGTACATGTGCAGCAGCTTCTCCTCCTTGAACACTTGCTTCATCGCCGCCATTGCGAGCTTGTATAAGCCTAGTGAGGGTCCCAATGTCCTCCCGCAATTGGCGCACATTTTCATCGACTTGTATCTCCATATTTTGCATATCCTTGCAATTTGATCGACAAAGAATCATGCTTCTCGTGGAGTTGATTGAGCCCTTGGTGTAGCTCACGTTGAAAGTGTTCATGAGTGCCCCAAATTGATATTGCTTGACGAATGCCCGAGTTTCATTTGTCCCACCACTCATCATGGTGTTCTTCTCCACCGACATGGTTAGTTATGCAAGAAACAAATAGTCGTGTATATAATAATGCTTTGTGGAAATCACTCAATCTCACTATGTCCTCTCTCCAAGTAAAGTTCTTACCCTTCCGAAGTGAATTAAGGCCAATAAAAACTTACACTGGTAGAAGTGACAACAGCACAGTGATGATCAAGCGAAATTAAGAGTGTTCACTACTTGCACAACAACGGTTATATGGTGGAGCTTGGCATGAGTGTATATCCTAGCAATCTGAAATTCTTGATGTTGTAAAGTTAAGTAATAATCCAAGCTAGAATACTTTGCCTAAGTCTTGATCCAAAAGATTTAAGTGAAGTATATGAACGCACACGCAAAGATTAATGTGACTCGATGCAAACAAAGGAATGAGCTAGGCAATCGAAATTAAAGAATAGATAGCTCGTTTCGCACCAAGTACTAGGAGAGACGCTAGCCAATTGCAATGATATGAATGTAAGGGCACGAGATTGCTCAAGAGGTTAAATTACACAATCTGAATTTATGGATTAAGAACTCACCCAAATTCGGCCAATGCTTTCTTTTTCTTTCTTTCTTTCTTTCTTTCTTTCTTTCTTTCCTTCTCTTTTTTTTTGGCTCAACTTCCTCTTTTTCTTTTCTTTCAAAGGCCAAACTAGGTTTAATTGTTCTTTTGGTTTTGCATAGGTCACAAATATTCACAAAGGTGTGAAGTACTCAAGAGCGACCCTAGATGCAATATTCAACGACTAGTCTCAAATGATGAAAAGAATATCGCAAGATTTTTTTTTGGATTGGACACAAAGATTAGGCTACGCAAATAAACACGAACGATCAGCACCTAAACAAAAATTCTAATGGATCAAAACCTAACAAAACTCACAAAATTAACAGATGCGAAAACTAGGGTTTGGTTAATTTTTTGTTGCAATTTTCGCTTTAATGGACTATAGGCGAAAAATAAATCAATCTAAAAGTAAGGGTAAATAATCCTACCGAGTAAACCGCGCTCGATACCGGATGATACGGGTCGCCCGATCTTCTCGACGTGGGATCCGGATACTCACGTGGATTTGATGAACCGTAGTGATCCCGTTGCCAATGCAAGAGTTAGCACTCTATAATTCGCTCAACCTCACGTCTTTGAACTTCACGACCACCGATGAAGTTCTATTGCGCCCCAATTCCCAGCGGAAAAGGTTGAACAATCTTAATTTCAATGAACTCCCAATTCTCTCAAGTCGGTTTGCCCAACGAAAGAACAAGAGTTTTCTATTATCAAAGTGGTTCCCTTTACATGGGGTCTACCCTTAATATATAGTCTCACCAAGGCTATCCAACACTAAACTTTCCATGTGGTACTATTCACGCGCGACCGTAGCACCAGCATCGCTCATGGGCCGTGCGGTTCTCGCTCACGCCCGCAAACACCGTAGCGCGTCGCATCGTAGCACCGAATCCGGCATCGCTCACGCATTGCACTATTCATGGGTGACCATTGTTCATCTTGTCCTTGATCTCCATTCATCGCCGACTCTTCAAACCCGAGCACAAGTAAAACATTGTTTTAGGTAGTATACAATTCTCATTAAAATTAATGACATGTTCATTAAGGAGCGAGTTCACACAGGATTGTAGTTTCTTGGCTCGTGCTCTTGTTATTGGTCCTGTTATTGAAGTCTCATTACTAGCTTTGGCATTACTAGCGATGTCCTCATCAGTAATACTAGCAAGATCATTAATTGGCATATAACTATAATCTAAAATTCAACATAAATTTGCACATAAAATAACAGCATGCAATTTGCTAATTTAAAATGAAATTGATTTGTAGAAAATATAGGTTCAACATGATCAAAGTATTGACTCGCCTTGGTCACAACTAACTTGGTCTTGATGTCAAAAGTTGCTTCTGCCTCAGCCTCTTCCTCCCGAGCCTCGTACGCTATTTTTACGTTGCGCAAAAATTTAGATAAAAATCAGTAAACCAAACAAATTCTCCCAAAAATTCAAATGAGCTTCAAAAATTATGGTTTCAGTTCCATTAGATAGATATTAAATTTATATGAATTTATAAATTTGCTTCACTCAATTGGAGTTAAGATGAATAAGTTATGCTCTTTTGAAGTTCTCAGTTTAAATAAATCCGAAAAATAATTAAAATCTGATAGGTGGGGCCCACAGCAGAATTTTAATTTTTCTTTTATTTTTATTTTTCCTTCTCTGTACCCATGACAGGTGGGTCTGGTTACTGTTTTAATTAAAGGGGCATGACCCACATGTCAGTGAGTGGTTTGGACTAACTAACCAGCATTAGCATTAATTACTCATCATTAATCATAATCTAACTATTTTAACCGTCGGCTACTATATGTCTTCTTCCTCCAGCCGACGCTTGGCGAGCTCGCCACTGGCGAAGGAAGCGGCGGTCGGAGCTGAGCATCCCCAAAATGGGTTGCTCACGCCCGCGCCTACTCGGAGAAGAAGTCTCACCGGCCAATTTGACCAAGGCGTCGACCGGCGGCGACCGTGGGCGGCAGTGGAACAGGAGAGTGATGGTTACAGCAGCGCATGACACCGGAACTCAATTAAATGGGAGGGGAGCATCTAGGTGAGCTCGGGAGTCTACCTTGGGGCCGGGGTGGCTCAGGAATGACGGTGGCGAACTGGCGGCGTGCGACGGTGACGGGCGGAGGAGGCGCACGGTGCAGGCGAAATGTAGGCGACGAGAGGTCCGGCCGAGGAGGGGACGACATCATGATGCTTCGGGGGTGCTTCGGTGAGGAGGAATCGAACCACGGCGGCGCCAATCGGCGGATTACTCACTGGCCGAATTTGGGGAAGAAGCGTCGCTAGTGAGCCGTTGGGCACGGGAGGATAATTGGATCGAGTGGGAGAGAGAACACAGTATGGCGAAGCATCCGAGAGTGTGGGTTGGGCTTTATAGCCACGAAAAAGGTGACGGCGACAGAAGAGCTGGTGGACGGTCGAGTCCACGGCATGGCGGCGACGTCGCTACAGCACTCGCGATGAGACGGCGGCCAAGTATGGGCGTGATTGCACAGTGCGGTGTCAGCGCGGTTGGCGACGCACTGGCTAAGGCAGATACGGCATGGTAGAAAAACTATGGGCGATGGGGGCGGTGTGACCAGTGCGGCTGTCGGGGCGACGCAACGGCGACACTGTGTGCGACACAACAATGGTACTGTGGCAGCCCTCAACAGGATGGCGCGGTGTCAGGCGACGACCGGCGGAGCTCGCGATGCACAACGAGGAGACGAATGGCGACGAAGCGGGCGAGGCGAGGTGAAGCTGCGGCCTCGGCGAATCATGGGAGAGAAAGAAGAAGGAAATGGTAGGCTGGGCCTACTCGACTGTGCCAAGTCTTTAATTTATTTAATTATTTATTTACATATATACATATACACATGTATACATATATATATCTATTTACATATTCTGTTCATTTATTTATTTTCTTATTTACTTATATATTTCTTTATTGCTAGCTTTATCATTGTATTTATTTATTTAGCATGGTACCTATTTATATATACATATTTTACCCATTTACCCTTGTTTATTTTTATTGTTATTATTATTATTATTACTAGGCCCAAAGTGAATTTTAAATTTTGATTCAAATCATACTTTCCCCTTTTTGATGGATCATCTTTTCAGATTCGATTTTCAAAATATAATTTCTATTAATTCCACATTTCCTTCATAATTTTCTATTAGTTCTATTTATCATGATTTTCTCCATTTGTTGGATCCTCAACCAAAACTTCAAAGAAAATCCACGAAATTCAAATATCGAAAGATACATTTCAAAATAAATTTAAATGCTATACATTTTCCTAGAATTCAAAATTTACGGATGTTACAAGCACCCCGTAATTAATTACCTAATAAAGTGCTATGAACATGAGGTCGTGTGTGATGTGATAATGTTAAGTATCAGATCAAACTACCTGTTAAGGGCATTCCCAATGAAAAACATTACTTTGCTATATTTGTGCCTTTCATATCACTTAGAAATAACTATAAATATAACCCCTCTATTGCATAATATCTATCAGTAGGTTCAATCAATAAATTTACACTGTCTCCTATCTGCCCCCTCTCCTTCCTCACCCTCCTCTCTAATACATGTTTTAGCTATACTTTTCTTGCTGATTTATGTGGTCAAGCAATGTCTCATACCAGAACTACTTCCCACCTCTCTTTTTTAATTAACTGTTTACCATATCATTTATCGTTCTATGTAAATAGTTAATTATTAGCCATAGATATCGTACAAAATATAGTATTAGAAGGACACTAAGTGTCAACCTAATCTCAGTCTCAAGAAAGCACTAACGTGCATTCAGCCTAATTGCCCAACTAGATTAACAGGGCCCGTTGTGGATAAGGTCGATTCCATCCTTCCGTGCCATGGACCCCAGCCGACAAGACCCTGCCCCACGTGTTGCCCGTGGCGGCCCGCCCCACGACCACGAAGCCACCAAAGCGACGCCCATCACCCGGCCCAGTCCTACCCGCCAGCCCGTTAAGCCGCGGCAGCCAATCAGCGAGCGGCATTTGATGGAGTCCTCTCCACCACTACCCGAGATGCGCCCCTGCAGACGTGGCCTTCCCACGCCCCACCGCCCGCCCGATCGCCGCCCGCCACGCGTCCGCTGCTCCCTGGACTCCTCTCTCTCCTGGTGGGTGGAGAGGAAGGCGCTCCCGACGACGGAGAGAAGAAGACAACACAACGCGCGAGGAGGAGGAGAAGCGCCGCGTCGGCGAATTGGGGGTTTTTTTTCTCTCTCTCACTCTTCTCCGTGGCTGGAGATGCGACCGGCGGGGCCCGGGAGGCAGCGCGAATCGGGTTTTCGTTCGGGTGCGGCTCCCGCGACGGCGGCCGCCACCTGAGGAGGATGTTCGACTGGAACGACGACCGGCAGCAGGTTCACCGCCGAGAAACCCCATCCCCTGCCCCCTTCTTGTTGTAATCTTGTGCTCTGCTTGCACGGCTGGATCTGCTCCGGTTTGGTGATTCGCCGTGTGATTCCATGTCCTGTTGTTGCGCTCTTGGTTTAGATGTGGTCGTTCGGGAAGGGGATCTTGCTTTTCTTTGTTTCGCTTTTGGAGGGTTTAAGTGCTGGGAGTCGGAGGGGAGGCGAGGACGACAAGATGCTTTCCATGGAGGCTAAGCGCGTTGGCGCAGCAGAGCAGGCATGGTTTGGGAGCAGTTCTCCCGGGATTACCGCTAGTTTGGATGTTCTTTAGCCAGTAAAATTGCCTATTGCGTCGAAGAGTTCAGGAACGCTGCCACAGATTCTCCGGAGGGTAAAAAAACCGAGCAAATATTTTGCACGTGTGTTGGGCTGTTGGAATCTGGCCTCTAGATATTGCTTTCATCGGTCTTTTCAACAGAAGAGTTTAGTAAATCGGGGGAATAGATTTTGTTTGGACGTGATGGGTTTACTGAATGCTGCGGAAGTGAACTTACAACTGGCTATGTTGTAAATCATTATAAGAGGAAACCTTTCTGTTTGGGTCCTAATCATTTTTTGTGTACTAAAGCTTCTCCATAGTAGGTCACTCTTTGGGCAATTCTTGGTTCAACCTCATTGTAGGTTGGTGATTTTCTCTGGTCATGGAAAAAATGGATTGTGTTCATTATGAATAATGTCCTGTAATTCTATTTGTACAGAAATATTGAATTCAGACTTAACACATATGAATTCAGAGATACCATGCTTAGTAGTTTGGATACGGTGTTTGGGATGGTGTATTTTTTATCTTTTTTTTGGATATCACTCAATTATGAACTGATTTTTACGCTCTGAATTACATGGTATTATACTTAAATGTTCACATTCTTTTATGCATTTTGACAATATTTTATCTAATTACAATTCTTGAATATCTGTTGCATGATATTTTCATGTCTATGTGTGGTAGAATTTAATATATTTCCAAATTATATGATTTTCAACTCAATTTTGATGAATTGACGCAATACTTAATCTTTCCCAGGGTGTTTTTACCTCAGGATGATTTTAGACGATCTTATTGTTTGCTTTTGAAATGCAGGTAGGGGACACAATATGGGCTGAATTCAATGAGAGTGAAGACCATATTGTGCCTTACCCCAAGGATATGGAAGATAGTACATTAGTTAGTGTTGGAGACCAGAAGAAGAATGATGCAGACGTAGCTAATATTGCGGGCCTTACTGAACGTACTTCAGGTGGCCAAACAGAATTTCCGGGTTTGGAAAAGCAGCTTGCCACTCTGGCTAGTGGACATTATTCAGCTACACGACTCAACATGGAATCCTGGCCCAACCTGCCTTCTTTGGACGCTACACTCGATAGAAACTACAGCGACGGTAATATAGCATCGACATATTTGGATTTCAGTTCTGCACCTAGTTTACAGAAAGTCACAGGAAACACGACAGGTTTATTTCATCCTATTGGTATGCTGCTGCTTGAAAAAAAAATGTACATGTGTAAAATAAAAGACAAGAAGAGATATACTTTCTAAGCAAATTATATAGCTTTTGTTAACCCATATACAGTGCAGCTGGATGGTGAACCTGAAGTCTTTGGTAATGACCATGAAGAAAAAAGTAACAGCTTCCTTGACTGCGACTGGGGTAATATTGGAGATTTTGATGATTTTGACAGCTTGTTTAGGTAATATTGAAAATTCCAATGGTTTTTCTCGAAAATTTATGAATCATCAATCAGTGTCTGATATTTTCACAGTTAGACATTACTATCAACGTAATAAACTTATCACATGATGTCGTTTTGCAGCAACAGTGACTCCATATTTGGTGATGAGATGGTTGCCAATGGCAGCGATTTTCTCTCCACATCTTCAAATGTGATGGATAGTACTGTACAATCAATCCCCATTCCAGTATGTGGACATAGTACTTGAGTCTTGCACTGCAAATTTTCATTTCTTTCCGTAGTACTGAGCCCTTTCTTATCAATATGATTTACTTGGTGGCTGTGCAGCATGTACCATTGAATAAACAACCATGTTCTGATAGTGGGTCTTCTTGGCTTCTGATTAATGAAACTCCTGGTGAAATTGCCAAACAAGAAAACAAGGTACATGACTAAATGCATATACATATGTTGACATGTTTAGCAATTATTTCTTGGCTACTCTTGTTATCCACTTTTGGCAGGCAGCAGATGCTAATGCTAAATCTGGTGAGCAAGCTGAGCATAAAAATTTATCTGAGTAGTGAATATTCTGGAAAACCAAACCAGTTCTCGAAGGAGGTAGTCAGCCATGTGATGCATCCTATCAAGTTTTATGGATGAAATTCATCTCCCACCTTTCATGATAAACTGGAACACTAATTTATTTGCTGAGGTACCTTATTTGCATTGTTGTTATCCATCATAAAAATAGATGATAACAAATAGAAGAGCATTCATCATTTAGGATAATGATATTTTACCACCTCATTTATTTCTAAGTAGTTTCCTTTTTTCCAGACCAAATTCTTGACTAGTGTGCTTTAAATCTGGATCTGTTTGAACTGACTTGAAAAGAACTCAAGGTCTGTTCTGACAATTTTAGCTGTATCAACGTGATATCTGTAAGCCTAAGGTTCCAGTAGTGGTGTTCCAAAGTAAATTTGGCACTGAAAGAAGTCTTAATCACCACAATAAGCTCAATATATGCCCCGACCATAATAGATGATGTTCTGTTCAATTATTTTGATGTAATAATGTTCTCTGGATCATTTATGCTGCCCTTTTTATCGTTTTCTTTTGGAGACTGCGTTTTCTATGTGCCATTTTCTTTCAACATAAATATCAGTTTTACAGCCTCTGATTTTAGATGTAGTTGAAAATTGCTTAACTTAATTGGCACTTTGTTATATCTGATTTGAAGGAATGACTTGGCTCTTCATAACTCAATGTAAATATTCTACTTCATGTAGGGAGATGTGCAGAAGAGGCCAGTGAGGTCACGGAAAAAAGCCAAAGAAAGAGGTAAAAGTAAAACACCCAACAACACAAGTGGTATCTCCCAGAACCAAGGACAGCATCCACCAGCCAGTTTGCATTCCTTGGCCGAAGTCCCTGTGCAGCCTGTTCAGACTCCTCAATGTACACTGTTCCATGATAGCAAGAATATGGGGCAACTTCAGCATGCTAATCAGTTTATGTTCCCTGGTTATGGATATCCTGCATATCCATTTCCTACCATTCCTTTAGTATCAAACATGCAGGCTAAAGGCCATCAGACAAAGGCAGCTTCTGCAAGTTACCGAACTTCAACAGATTCTCCAAAGCATTCGAGTTCCACAGAAAAGTCACAAGATATACCATCAAGGCCATTGATGATGACACCCCAAGAAAAGATCGAAAAGCTTAGGCGCCGGCAGCAAATGCAAGCACTGATGGCTATTCAACAGCAGCAGCAGCAATTTGGTCAAGATGGTTCTGGCAGCGACACCATGGTACCTCAAGCATACCCCCCGAGGAACAAAAATCCAGATTCTTTAGGGAGTTCAATTATCATAGATGAAAATGCAAATAAGGTTTTCTCACCGGAGCTGATTCCAACCAGCCATGAATGGATTCAGAAGTGTTCTGGAATTCCTGATGATCCTTTTATAGAGGAAAAAATATATTATCAGCTTCAAGATGCTCTTGTGAAGGTAATTTATTTATTTATTCTTTAAAATGTTATTGACGTTTCATATGTCGAGTGGAAACTCTTTCAGTTGCAGGAAGTGTTCGAGAAAGTTAAATTGACTAAATATTTTCTTCCTTACACAGTTGGATACCAGAACTCGGCTCTGCATTCGAGACAGTTTGCTTCGTTTAGCCCATAGTGCATCAGAGAGACAAATTGCTGGTGACAGAAGTTGCATTAACAAGACTAATAATGATGAAGATGAAGTTTCAGAAAATGACACATCTAATAGGAGAAAAAGGTATATTGCTTTGTACCAAAATGGGTTCATTAAGTATTAACATGTCCTGGCATTTGGATGCTGCTATTAGTAACTCCTCCATTGCTTTATTATAGATAAGGTAATATACAAGTAATATAGCCATTTAGATTAAGCTAGGCATGCCGTGTTATTTTAAAGAAATTCCAGTCCTGTTGTTAACTTTACATAGTTCATAATTAATACATATGTTATGCTGCTGAAAGTAAGGGGAAGGAAGGGAAAGAAGACTGGAAACTTGCCAGAATAACAAGTTTAGTATCGGTAGAATTGTCCCATCATACCAAGTTGGACCAGAAATATCAGAATTGCTGATGGTAGGAGGGGAAAAATTAGAAACAAAAAACTACTAAAGTAAATCAGAAATAGGGAAATTTTCTTATCTTATTTTCTTTCTTTAAGTATTTTATATTTTGTTTAATGATTATTTTTCTTATTAGTTCGTAGAGAATACTTGGTTACAGGTATTTCTTTTGCATGGACTACATCTTCGAAGATAGGGGTTCTGTTGTTGGATAATCGATTATTTGGCCCAAAGTTAATGTATCTGTTCCTGTGTTCTAAGCCCAACACCGACCACCACCTCCCCTGATCTCTCTCCACCTCTCCCTCCATCTCAATCTGCTCTATTTCCTCCCCCAAAATCCGATGCATTGGACATTGGACAGCACGGTGAGCCCGGCGCAGCTGCGCAGCGATGCAGGCGAGTGGGGCTCCAAGTCCTGGTGGCGGCTCTGGTCGGCGCCAGCGAGCGGCGGCTCCGGCGCAGCTGTGCAGCGATGCAGGTGAGTGGAGGCGGCTCCACTAGTTTGCCCTTATCGGCCAAAACTCCACCAAACATTGCCACCATCCTCATCTTCAAGTCCGATGAGGTGTCGTCGTCATCCGATCTCCTCATCTGTCGCAACGGAGTCTGATTCCTCCCTACCCGGAGACTCCTCTCAACCTCAACAGCAAAAGCCCTCAACAAATTTTCAGTTCTGCCCAACAAGTCGCCTCCGCTTGCATCTTCTTCTCCAAGTCTGGCTAATCGCCGTCGACCCCTCTGCCCCGACATTCCCTCGATCTCCATGGAGTTTGAATTGGATGCGCCAGGGTTGACGAGATTGTATGTGGGCGACGCCGGGGCCGTGGTGGCCTTTTGGAAGCTGATCCACCGGCCGTAGTCCACCGTCGAGACGTCGAACTCGCTGCACTCCGGTATCGTTTTCGGGTTCTCGGCCGCGGCCGCATGCAAGGGAACACCCGGCTCGGATACGGCGAAGAACGGGTGCCGCAAGGGATCGAAGCCCCAATCCGTCTTCCGGACCTTGGGCGGCCGGGACGCCGTTGGCGACGAGAGCGGCAGCGTCACCGGCGCGCTGCTGGAGACGCGGAGCGACGGGAGGTTAGGGAGCCCCTGGAGGAACTGGAGGAGGCAGGACGGGCTCGGGAAGCTCGACGCCGGGCTCACGTGGTAGGATGGCACCGAGCTCGGGAACGACGACGGCGGCTCGCTGAGGAGCTGCGATGACAAGCTGAGGATCTACACGCCCAAGATACAGGAAATGGAGAGAGGACAGGCACATAGCGATGGCAGAGGCAATCCGGTCATTTCCTCTCGAAAACCCGTTAAAAATTCAAAAAGGGGCAAATTAACAAATGCCACATGAAGTTCAGGCCAAAACCTCCAATGTAATGGAGCGCATTTCACCTAGGGCGCTTTAACTTCGGGCTAAATGATTGATTATCCTGGATCCGCTCGTTTCAGCACTTCGGACTTTTAACTTCTAGGCCCTGTTGTTTTTCGGCTTTTGATTTCCATTTTTGATTTTTCTACCGTAATTAGCTTTTAAATATAATGTCTTTTCAAGATGAAGTTAATTAGTTAATTGTACTACACACTGTACTGACTTCATTTATATCGGCAAAAACCGCACGTGAATTTATGTTACTCTGTAATCTCTCGCACGAACAACCAAAAGCCACAAGCCAGAGCCAAAAGCTATAAGCATCAGTCAAAAAGAACAAGCCCCTAATTCACTATTCCTTAATTTTGTCTTTTTTTTGGCTATTTGGCTTATTTTTGGTGTTTTTTCTTTTCTTTTTTTGTATTTTTTTTGTATTGTCTTTGATGAGATGACTTCACCTATTTTTTTTCCCAATGACTCATCCTTGTTTCTCATGATCTCAGATCTCCAGCAAAGGAAGCAGAAACAAACACAAATCCAATTGATCGCATTGTGGCCCATTTGCTGTTTCATAGACCTTGTTCAAAGGTTGCAACACCTGCAAAAGAAGAAATCATATCCTCAACTCCATTGCCACTTGAACCTGGTGAGTGTATGTTATAATCTATACAAGCGTTAAATATTTCATATAAAATATCATTACATCTGCTTGCACAATGAACAAACATGATACCTTGAAATCTGCAATACTGGGCAGATACAAAGATGCCTGCAGACACACCTGGGGGACCATCAGAAGATCAACAGAATGCACAAGAAATGGCACTGCAGCCTTCAGTGTAATGTAAGGTGTTAAGATTTTATTCGAAATCTCGAATGACAATAAAATCAGAGTTCTTTATTTGCATTTGATGAGCCTGTTTCTCCGTTAATGGCTGGTCTTTCTCCTTAGGTGGCTGGAGACCAATGGGCTGCTCAACACTAACATGCAGCTACCTCTATATATGGCGATCGCAGTCTGCTGATTACCTCCAATGTTGGAGATCATTACCGGCTGTATTATGTAACAATTTCAACATTGTAGACCCTTGTATCACATGCAGGAAGAACATTAGAGACTGGATTCACGCCGAGATGGGACTTGCGAGTGTGTATATTTAGTCACGGTGGAGAGCAAACATTGGCTCTGGACAAGAGGACATACCTTTTGGTTAACTTACGTCCTGTTCCGTTTTCTCTAAAGAAAAATCCTGTTCCGTTCAGTGACCGTCCCTATGTTTTGGTGGGGTTTTTTTAGCTGATTACTTAGAGCATGTACAATGCAGGTGCTTAGAGAGGTAAGGAAAAACTGTTTTTTCTTGTCACATAGGATAGGTAAGGTGTTTATTTTGAAGCATCAATGCTTATTTAAGCATCGGTGTTTAGCAGATATTTATGTGTATAACTGAATCTAATTAATAGATAATATAGCATCTAAGCATTCACAGAAGAGATACTTGCATTGGAGGAAATAATTTTTGTATGGGTGATTGATGATGTGGCTATATTTTTTTTTTAAGTATTCGTATATATGCATTTTGTATTGTATATGCTCTTATGGCTAAAAAATTTACGCTCGTCGCTTGCTTGAAAAAACTTGCTGGCATTCAAAGTTGCACACTGAATCGTCTGATTACACGTCCGTAGCATGCGTCATAAGGCTTTAGAATTTTGTGATTTTTCTTAAAGAACAATGGTTGCTCGGATCAACATGAGGTAGACCGTGCTTCTTGTTTTTTATTTTCGGACGTTGCCATTGTTAGCTTCTCTAGTGGTGAGTGGTGTATTGCCAATGGCTTTCCTAGCGACACTAGCATGGTAGTGCTGCTAGCTTCGCAAAATCAACGAACGGTAGAATACACCACATGGGCGCGCGCGCGGGGGCGACGTGGGCGAGCGCCTGCGCGCGGAAGCCCCCTGGAGTAATAGAAGTAAGATGCATACTCACATTGTTCAGATGTCCCACGATAAAGCTAGCATGTTAACTGACGTGATAGGTTCCCTTCAAATGATTTTAGTTTCTGGCGCTTTTTTTTGTCATTTGGTTTATTTAAGTCAGAAATTATTTAGAATGGATTATCTTTTGATTTTTTAGTTTATTTGACTTTTTCGGCTTTCTCCTTATTTATTTTGTATTGTCCACAATGATATAACGGATTTTTTTTTATTTTTTCAGTGTTTTTTTATTTTTTCTCAGAAAAAACTAATAATCGTTACAATACAATTTCAATCAAAAGCCACACTTAAAAATTTAAACTAAAAACTAATTGGGGCACCGCCTTAGCCAGTGATAGTTGATTTGTCCCCAAGAACAATATAGTACGGGTAACTATTCTTGAGGCCATGGCAACTTTTGTGCTAAATGAATGGTTTATTGAAGAAAATAAAATTCCATGCTTAGTCTCTGCTTATCCATTTATTATGTACATCACAGCGCCTCTATTCCGCATCACAATTCACAACTGTGAAACATGTATCTGCGGCCATGCACCAAATATCACTCAACTCACACCATCAAACTTCTGCAGCATGCAAAGTTGTAGACAGCAATCTCCCTCTGCATTTGTCTATACAGTATGACCATATCTAAAAAAGACTAGTTATTAAACTCAATATTGACACCATCCATGCTACAATGGTTTCCTCTAATCCGTCCCGGATTCCACGCGGTGGCGCCGCCTCTGCGCCGCCCAGTGGTGGTACGCCTCGCGCAGCCGGCGGCGGAACCGTGCCATGTCCAGCCGCACGTTCTGGCCGTCCAGGTACACCTTCTTGGTGACCTGCCACCCCTTGGCGTTCACGGTGTCCGGATCGGTGAGCACCGGGTCATCCTTGGCGTACTGCCCGTACAGCGAGCTCTCGGCCGGCAGGATCTTGTACGGCATGTAGCGCAGGCCGAGCCGCCGCGCCGGCTCGCCGTAGTAGGTCTCGGCGGCCCAGTCGGTGCCCAGCGGCACCACTTGGATGAACTCGGAGCCCGGACGCATGAAGAGGAAGTGCGTCATGGCCGCGCCGTGCACGCCCACCATGACGTCCGACGCGTTCAGGGCGCGGTACATCTTGGCGAGCTCCGTGTCCTGGCGCGGCCGGAGCACGGCCACGCAGAACCCGGCGTCCGTCGCGGCGCGCGCCAGCTCGGCCTCGTTCTCGATTGCGCGCGACCCGTTACGGGACACGATCACTAGCCGCGGCTTGTCGTCCTCGAGCGCTGTGGCGCGCCGGCTCTTCTTGCTGCTGCGGTGGTGCCGTCTCGTCGCCGCCGCCATCGCCTCATCTTTTTCCTCCTCCTCGATGATCGTCTGGATGCGGCCGCGGTACGCGTCGTCGAGCATCTGTCGAAAGTCCTGGATGGTCCCGTTGCCCGGCATCCGTGCGGCGTCGATGGCCAGTTCGTCGTGGATGCGCAGCCCGACGACGGCCTCCGGGAAGCAGTGCGTGCGACGGTCGTTCGCGAAGTCGATGGGCGGGTAGTCGGAGAGTTGCTCGACGATGTGGCCGTACTTGGTCATCCACCAGTCGTGGTACTCGAGCATGACGAACAACACCTTCTTATTGTACTGCCGCGCGGTGATGTAGAGCGGGATGATGCCGTCGTTGAACTCGTGGTACACGTTGCCCGTATACCCGCCGGTGGAGAACACGACGGCGGGGACGTCGTGCCGGACGTCACAGCGCTCCGGCTGGCCGGCCCCCTCCGGCACGGTGCGGAGGCGGAGCACGTCGATGGTGCTCATGATGCTGGATTCCCACTTGCGGGTGTACGGCCGGATGCGCTCGTCAGCCCGGCCGGTGGCGACAGCAGAGGAGTCGGCGGACACGAGCAAGAAGAGCGAGTTGGACGCGGCCTCGGTGCGAACGTCCCCGCGCATAACGCAGACGTCGGTGCGGAGCGCGGTGCGGTCACAGCAGATGGTGCCGTTGGCCAAGGAGGCGCACGGCGCGGGCGCCGCCTCCTCGTCTTGCCGCGTCCTCCCCAGCTGCAGCAGCTCGTCCATGGCGGCGGAGAAGGGGCTGGCCGGGAGGAGCAGGAGGAGGCAGGAGACGAGCGCAAAGCCGGCGAGCATGCGGAGCAGCGCGTCGTGGCCGTGCTTCCGGTGCTGGCACGCGTAGTCCACGAGCCGGCACCGGAGCTCCTTCATCTTGCCGCCCTCCTGTTCCCCCTGCTCCTCCGCCGCCTCGCCCTTCCTCTGCTGCTGGTGGTGGTGGTGGAGGCTCGCCCGGTGGTGGTGCACCATGCCCGTCAAATCCCACAAGCGATCAGAATCCAGGCGAAAAACAGAGCAAGGCGGAAAAGAGAGGAGAGAAAAGACGGAAGCTTTTCTTTGGAATTGCGATGCACACAACAGTGACTCGCGATGGCGTGGTGGTGTTTTCCTCGCGGCTTTAGTCCTCCCTCCGCTAATAAAACCGCGTTTCGGTGGAGCTCGATCGGGGTAGGAGGTTGGCTTGCGGGGGAAGGGAATGGCTGCGCCGCTGACCGACCGCTGGAAATAGACTGAGACTGGCAACGCAGCGGGCGGGTGGTGGCGGGCAGGCGCCGAACCTGCCTGGCGTGGTTGGCGGCTGCAGGAGCCCGCTCGCTTTGCTTGCTGCCGTTGGATTGCAAGTATCCCATGTCAATATGTAATGTAAGCATTTCTTTGGATAAATCTTTCTCTCTCATTTTTGTGGGCTGCATCTACCATATGTGGCATGTTCTTTACGGTTTTTAAAAACGATTTTTGATTTTTGATACAATACCTAAATTTTAAATGAAGTATTTTCTCAAGACGGGATCTACAAGTTAATTGTAGTACATATTAAAAGCCTAATATCTGTATCAACTAAAATCGTAAGCGAGTATCTCTCTCCGTAATCTCTATCGCAAACAGTTAAAATTCAAAAATTTCAGTTTAAAACCATATGCCGCAGCTAGAAAGAACAGGGATATAATGGGGCTCTGTATTACGCTACATGTGCTTCCGTTGGAACTGATAGAGCTCTGTATTACGCTACATGTGCTTCCGTTGGGACTGATAGAGCAAGGGAACGAACTGGCAATGATCCTTCCTTCCGTTGCTCAACTTTCAAGAAACAAAACGGAACCATCTTGTGTTCCAAACTACGGGCAAAAAAACAAGAGTACGCCTCATTTTTTTTTAATTTTTCGTTGTATTTTGACGTGTAATTTTGACTGCTAATTTCGATCAAAATATATTCGAAAAACTCCATATGTATAATGCTCTGCGCAGCTTTTTTTTTAGACAATTCTGTTCGAGTTTTTTTGCATGGAAAATCTAAATAATTCAGAAATATTTATACCCACAGTTAGAGAAAAAAAAATGATTGATTGCACAAACACGAAACGACTTAAAATGTGGGGAATGAAGGGATCACTTCTGAAGAGACTTTTGAACCATTAGGTGAACAGTTTATCTGATTATAGTATCATTGAATGAATGCATGTGATCAGTTATACTATAAACGGGCTTGCAGACAGCTAACATCCTTCAGGATCACCTAGTATGCCCGCTAGACTTGTCAATACCACCTGCTCTTACAAAAATTATGATAATCCATCCACTTCCTCCGACCCCCCCAGATTCCTTCCCGGGAGTTATTTATGGTCCTTCCAGAATGGGCGGCGTTTGTGCTGTGTGCAGGTGTAGGTTTTACCAAAATGCACTAAGCGGGTCTCAGTCAAGTGGGGGCAGGTTCAAGGTTGAGAGATTCTGAAAATGGAATTAGCCCTTATTTATTAAACATATGGAAATATATCATGAAAGAAATATACTTAAAGACTAACCAACGAGAAAATATAAGTTCCTACCAGGAAAGAAGTTGAATTACATGATTAATTAACGAGGATTTTAGATAATACAAAACTAGTCAAATTACATCACTATACCATAAAGATTACACCATACGGAAAAAAGATCATATGGAGCGAAGCATGATGAATCAATAAAAAACTAACATCCATAAGGCCACGTACAATATCTTGGGATGATATGGGTTGCTACACAATCTGAGATATCCATAAGGCCATCCTACGGCTTTATGGATGTTGGTTTTTTATTAATTCATCATACTTCGCTTCATATGATTTTTTTTAGTATGGTATAATTTTTATGGTATAGTGACGCAATTTGACTAGTCTTGTATTATCTAGAACCCTTGTTAATTAATCGTGTAAATCAATTGCCCTATGACGTACCATCCAGATGTCGCCTACTGCTAGAATGGCATCATCAAAAGCTAGAGCTCAAGACCATTGCGTACTTGCTTTGTAGTGTTCAAACCTTGGATCAAACCCGACAGATGTAAGTTGCAATTGATTTAGCTAACCCTTGTGTACCTATAACCTAATTTTTTTGACCAAACCCTTAACAACATACTTTAAAAAGACCGTATGAAATAAAAGGTAATCTCTCACATGTCCTACCAAGATAATCTAGCCCCGAGTTTGAGCTAGAAAGGCCACGATCACTAAATCACAAATCTTAATCAAGAAAAAGCTAAAACTAGGCAAGATCTTGATTCTTACTATAGAGTGCTATAGGTAGGCAAAGATTGATCCTAAGAACCTACTAATGTCTCTTAGACATCATAAATCATAGCAAGAACAATAGGAGCACGAAGGGAGCCAAATCAAGAACAATAGGAGCACGAAGGGAGCCAAATCAACACAAGCAAATACAAGAACTCATACAAAGAGAGACAAAAACACAAGGATTATGAGAACTTGATCTATTGAATGAAGATAAATGATTCTTACAGCTTGCTAGTTGCAAAGGACCATCCACAAGTTCTATTTTTACTCACTCCATCAAGGAGACAAAGCACTAGCCTAAGCCTAGAACTCAGCCATAATTCTTTGCTTGCCCTAGCTAGCCTCCTCTTCTAAATAGGCTAACCAATCTCTTAGTGAGTCTTGGGGAAACCTGTCAACCCCGCTAACACCGGGTTTTACACTCACTCACACGCTTTTCAAAGCATTTACAAGACCAACCCGTTAACATGCTAGGGATTGGTCCACACCACACACACACAACTCTAGCATAACCCTAAATTACTTCCCTTGTGTATCGCGGTGCCGCGGTTTTAGAGTAGGCCTCAAGTTCGGTATTTGGCATTTTACCTCAATGCTCTCGACGAAGCTTCTAGGAGCCTTCCCTTGACTCCGTATTCTTCTTATCATGCAAACCACCATGCACACCACGTGTAGGTTAATCAATTGATTCCCCTTCTATTGGCAAGTCTCTCCCATTTCTAACTCCTACCAAACAACGTCTCACTTGAACTAACGAAGCCAACTTGATCAATCCGTTGCTTGAACCTTCCTTCAACACATTCCTTGGCTTTGCTATGCGTCATGTTTGAGCCCAACTATCTCACACGACCTTCTTGACTGCTTGAACATCAATCCACCCTGATCTAGTCCTGATCACCCATCATTGACCATAATTGTCTTCAAACTTTTCTACATTTCCAAAGATCAAAAAAATCATTTATAGGCATAAGTTTCTCACAACTTGACCATGTTAGCGTAAACATGGAACATGTATGATGAAATCTCCTATAATTTTCAATTTTCAGAACCTAACTGCCATCAGCCGGTACGGCCGCACAATCATGTCGGTCATAACACTCCAGTAGTACCACCAACCAACGGTCAGTACTACCAGACCTTACCCATCTTCCGATAACAGGGCAGCCAGTATGACGGCTTGAACATGCTAGAGATATCATAATCTGAGTCATGTTAGATCAAAATGACAAAGGGAAGCCTAGAGGCTATATCAAGCATGGAAAGTGTTGAAAGCTCCAAATTAAATTAATGTAAGTTCAAGACATATTTGAACATTGCATTTGACAAAGAATGATTCATGGTCTTTCTTAGTAGAGCAAGTCTTAGACTAGGAGCCATCTACAGATGCCCTTTAAGTTTTAGCCCAATTTTAGTTCATAAAAGAATGGTTTATCTTCGTAAAGCACATTCTAAATTAGGAACCATCTATAATGGCCTTCTGAGCTTCAACCTAGTTTCAATTTTGCAAATTTTATGGTCTTATCTCAATAAAAACACATCCTAGACTAGAAACCAATCTACAAAGGCCTTCTGAGTTTCAACCGATTGCAGTTTGTCAATTTCTAGCACCTCAAGCTATTATCGACCATCTTAAGCATTACACTTAAGAGAATGATTTTGGTCATACAAAACTCCCCCTGAGTTCATGCTAAGTGTAATGGCAAATTGTCTTATGAGAAATAATTGCTGAAATACAATTTTCAGCACATTCAGATTTTAAAGTAATGTTTTCTAAAGTAAGAGATGATTAATAATTCAAGATTGAAACTAAACAACTCTAACTAGGCTTAACTTAGATTCAAAACTTAACTAAGAAGTTTGAAATTGCAGGAATCAGAAAATGATCATTAGAGCTAAACTAGTTAAATGATTCAGCCTTGACAAAATTAAACTCCGGATGAGCAATTTAAAAAGCTAGTTATGGCATAAGCTAAGCTACACATGTAGACATAAGAAGTATAAAGCTCAGTGAAGAAGCATGACTAGATACAAGCACAGACAAGGATAATAGACAAAGCTTTAGATTATATTACAATAATGACAGAAGGTAAAATGCATTATATTACATATGAATGCAAAAGAGCCAAGCTTTTTTTCCTCAAATCAATCCATCGGGATAAATAATCCTCAACTCTCTTCGCAAGAAATAAAAATAAGAAGAATCCAAAGATTCTGTGAAAAAGTCAGCAACATGAAGCCTGGACTCAACAAAGTGATGGACTATATCTTCCTTCTCCACATGGTCTATAAGTAAGTGATATCTAATATCAATGTGTTTGGCCCTAGAGTGTTGTACTGGATTCATGGCAATATTGATGGTACCAGTATTATCACAAAAAAGAGGAACATTGTCTAGCTCTAATCCAAAGTCCCAAAGAATAGAAGAGATCCAACGAATCTAAGAGCAACTACAGTTATCAGCTACATACTCAGTCTCTGAAGTGGAGTGTATAACAAAAGACTTCTTTCTAGATATGACCAAGAGACAACAGAAGTGCCTAAGAAGTGGTAAGTCACTGAGGCACTCTCCCTGTCTATTCTACACCCCCCAAAATCATCATCTGAGAAAGCGTGAAGAGAGGTGCAAGAAGAAAAGATACCAAAGTCCGATCTTGAGGGTATACTGAAGGTATCTGAATATGTGCTTCACCACTTAGCGGTGAGATGTGCGAGGAAAAGCCTAAAATCGAGCATACAAACGTACAATGAATTATATGTCCGACCTCGAAGCCATGAGGTAAAGGAGGGGGCCGATTATACTGTGATACTCCTTCTGATCGACAAGCTCATCGTACTCATCTAGATCCAAGTAGAAGTAGAAGCCATCGGTGTGAAAATCAGCTTGCTACTCCCCATGTCAAAGTATCAAAATAAGTCCTTGGTTTACTTGGCTTGATAAATGAAGGTACCCTGCTTCATCTACTTAATTTGAAATCCTAGGAAGAAGTTCAATTCCCCCATCATGCTCATCTCAAACTCCCTACTCATAGTGTCTAAAAACTTGAAAACAAGAGCATGAAAAGAGCCGCAAAAAATGATGCGATCCACATAAATTTGAACTAGGAGAAAATCACTACCATACCTGAGGGTGAATAATATCTTGTCTACCTTATCCATCTCAAACCTATTTTTCAATAAAAATGACTTAAGCCTATTATACCAAGCTCTAGGGGCTTTCTTGAGGCTATACAGGGCTTTTCGATAGCTTGTAAACATGGTCAGGGAACTTAGGACTCTCAAAACTAGGTGGTTACATAATATAGATCTTTTCTTCTATACAACCATTAAAGAAAGTACTATTAACATCCATTTGATAGAGTAGCGTAGCGTAGCGTAGCTCTTGCTCTTATCATAGGACCTTGTGGAACCTTATTAGTACTTTGTCGTGCACATTGGAGTGGAAGATGAATGTATAATAGGGATGTCCTCATCAGAATAGAGCAGTGGAAGAAAATGGGGGACCTAGGGAGAATATAATATACTAGAGGGAGAGCTAGCCATGGCGTCAGTGTGCTCACCATCAGCCACCGCATGCACCCGATGATCTCCTCATACTCCCTAGCACATGAGGGGATCCCAAGCCCTATCACGACATGTCAAACTATAGCACTCGAATCCACCATATGAACCTCAATGAATGAAGAAATCAAAACCCAAATCTGAGGTTAAATCAAAAATAAAACATGAGATTAGAAGTAAATTGAGAATGTAAAGGGAGAGAGAGTGAGAGGGCTGAATCTCAGCAATCGGAGTTAGGACCACAGTGGCATGGCACGGATCTAGCCGAGGTGGCAGCCTAGAGACCAATGGCTAGAACCGGAGTAGGCGGCAATGGGGTAGAGGTCGGGGCAGGGACGCGGTGGAAGCATGAGAGGAAGAGAGAGGGACCTGCACAAGTAGAGGATGGCGACACTCAGTTGAGGAGGTCGGCAGCCAAAAGGCCAAACCCCAGCGAAGAAGGCGACGGTAGGGTGAAGTAAGGAGAATGAGAGAGAGAGAGAGAGACGGCGAGAAAGAGGGTGCCACGGGGGAGAGAGAGATGGGGGGCTTAATGGCAGGCTATGGGCTGAGGCCCGCTAGACCGGCTGAGGAAGGATATGAAGGATGTATGAATGTATATAGCATAAGGACATGTATAGGTATACATATATACATGAATATACATATATAAACATGTATATACGTGTATATATATGTATATATATGTATATATATACATGTAGGAAGCCTCTTTTCTACACCCAGGTGTAATTACACCCTATATCGTATCTTGCAATGTAAGGAGTATCTCGCGTAACGGAGGGTATGTACGTGTAGTATACAAGTATTTAAGACCATCTAGGTGGTATGAACAATTTTTCAGAAGTGGTATGTACATTTTTTCAACATACTCCTTTTTATGCGTGTATATAAGGGTATTTACAAAATACGCTAAAAACTATGAACTCCTTTACAAGCTTTTCGTGTGGTTCATGTTGGAGTATCTTATAATTAGTATACAAATGTACCTAAAGTGATAAAAGAGTATTTCAAATTTGTTTATGTGGTATATTAGAGGTGGGTGTAATTACACCCGGGTGTAAAAGGTATTTTTCCTATACATGTATATATATATATATGCATATATATAAACTTAGGTGTATATCTAGGTATGCATGTAAGTAGATAGTTTCTTGCCAGAGGAAAATTAATTGTTGACCACCCTGAACCACTAAACCAATATATATTCTAACATCAGTAAAATAATAACAAATGACAGGTACAATATAATATATAAACTTAAACAGCATAATTAGCTTTCCTCGATGGGAGGTTTGTCACTAAGCCACCCCAACATAGCATATTATATGTTCTCGTAAATAAAAATGGAGCCTAGGCAATAAATACAGGAGACGAACTGGGTTGGAGGAAGGGCTTCACCTGAGCGTACTTGAGACTGGACCTACTACTAAATCCCAAGCAAGCATGCCTTTGATCATTTTGATTAGAGTAATTTCACGTAAAAAATTATTGTTATGCTTCATTGATATCATTCTCTGCATAAAAATAAATTCTGAAAAAAATCACATGCTTAAGGTTAATGATGATGAATATGTGCTTGTAACGATGGTGAATATAGAAGGGTAGGCAGTTGAAAGAGCCAGTATCCTACAGATAAATAATAGGTGGGTGGAGGGTGTCTGGGAAAGGAAAATAATGGTAGAGGTGGGGGCCTCTACATATGGTTATAATAAAAGAACTAACCAACTCTCACTCATATAATGAGCCATATTTACCATATCGTCCATGGTCCTGTTTACAACAAACAAAGTATGTTACTCTATCAGGTTGTTATACACTCCATTTGAGTACGTAGTATACTAGGGACTGGGTAAGAACAAGAGTGCCAAGACCCCACGGTAGCTATATAGACCGTGGTGGGTGCTAGTGATGGACATGCCTCCACGGTAGCTATATAGACCGTGGTGGGTGCTAGTGATGGACATGCCTCCCTAGCATATGTCAGGTGATGGAGAATCCTTCCTGACATAGCAATTAGATTCGTGCTAACTGAGTGTAGTTATCATATACTAAAATAGAGAAAACATACCAAATTCTGACTTCAGCATCCCATCTAAGAAAATGCGAATGAACTTATATAGTTAAAGTTGGGGCAACTATGTATAAAGTGATACAAGCCTGCGTAGCTCTAAATAAACTGTGAATTCACGCCTATCTCATAGAACTAGAGGCTATGCAAACCTGCAACTTTTCTTTGAGTACAAGTGACTAGTAGCTTTACAAACTAAAAACCTGACAACTTTGCAACTTAAAAACCTATTTTTAAGACTAGTGATGAGAAGAAATATGATTTTTGAATTAATGGATGTTGTTCATGGAATTGCATATTTGCTATTAATGATTACCGAGTACTTTTATACTCACCCTTGCTATTAATCCTCCTTGTTGAGAGGTGAGTCGATATGAGGATTTATTCGGTTCTAGCGAAGTCTATGTGGAGGACAACTACCATGTTGAATGGAATGTAGTGGACCCGGAGTACGACGCGTATGAGACGGATGCCCTGTATGGAGGTGGGATGAGTAGGCGGCGGCCGGTAGCCGTTTACATGAACCTAAGTATATTTGTATAATTACTAGTTGGCACCACTTATATTTCTAAGTGTTGTAATATTTGGGCAGTCTAGTGTAGCCCTGTTAATGACCATAGCCCTGCGTGGCAATGGTATTGTAATAATATTGTATAATCTCTAGCTATTGTTCTGCCGCAACACTCCGTTATAGCTTATTATTCGATAAGACATTGTTCTTATGGAATAATAATCAGTTGTCTGGTGTCACGTTCGATGATAATGACACAGGGCGTCACACTTTCGCGCAACATCCCTTGTCTTCTTTGTGCCTTTCTTTGAGCTCAACTATCCTACCCAACTTTCTTAACCGCACCTTAGCTTATTCCCGAGCCTAGTCTCTGTCCACGCTATCGATCATGGTTGTCTCTAAACTTCCTACATGTCAAAGACCAAGAAATCATTTTTGGACACAAATTCTACATAACTTGACCCACATTAGTCCAAACAAGCTTCATGCATTATGAATGGAATAACCTAGGACTCTAAAACTTAACCCATGACCAATTTCTACAAATATCCAAAACTTCTTAAATACCTTCAGACAAATCTGGACTGACCGCCATTAAGCGGTCGGTTGGACTGAGCTAATCAATCCAGCCAAACCTCGATATTTTCTCTCGCACATACAAGCGAGCAACTCTCTAGAAAAAACCAGACGACAACTAAAAACTGATCACACCGCACTGGCGGTCCGACCACCCCTAAAATCTGGTTACATAAGACTTGCAACCAAACCTTCACCCCTGGCTGGCCAGACCACCTTAGTCTGATAGCAAATCTGAAAACTTGTAAACTTTTATAAATTCAAATTTTAATTTGACATGATTGTCAATTATTCAACACGAATAAATCATTGATATTCTCAGTATAGTTCTACGAGTCGACATAAAATCCGCATCCATAAAGTCTCGTGGTGGACGGTGCTGCCACTGCCTTATTACTTGCGACATTGTGCCAGCAGCCATCTCACGGACTTACAATCCAAATGTCGTCGACATCTAGAATGGCATCACCAAAAGCTAGAGAGCATGACGCACTTGGCATATACATGTAGTGTTCAAACCTTGGATCAAACCCGATAGATGTAAGTTGCATTTGATTTAGCGAAACCTTATATACCTATTACCTAATTTGTGGCGACACCCTCAATTTATTTTTATATATACATCCATTTTCCGTTTGTCATGTAGCATTAACTGAAATTAGTTAATTGAATTTTACGGGTGGTGATTATATTTGAAAATTACCTTTGCAATTATTTCCTCTTTCCGTTTGCACTTTGCGTAGAGACGATTCATTTTCTGCAGATTTTTTTTTTTTGCAATGCATGATAGTAGAACTCGTCTCTAATGATACAAGCTTTGTGTATAACAATGAATGAAGATAATGATGTTATATTTGTTTTTACCTTTGGGATTGAATAAATAAACTCTTCAGTCCCACCTAACTAGTTCGGATTTTATTTTGAACTAATTAAACATGTTCTCTTTATGGTAGTTTTTTTTGTCTGAGAGTTTTCTTGTTATCATTAGTTTTTTTCTATGGTTGCTTAATTTGTGAATGTAGTCCTCTGGTTCCAAAAGGGCAAAATTAGGTCTAGCACACCGCAAAGTGTGGCAAATGCTAGAGCACACCCGGAAATCGATAGTTCGCTGATGGATACTAAAAAATATGGTCATTGCCAGAACAGATTGCCCCCATAAAATTATTATTATTATAATATTATTATTATTGTTGTTGTTATTGATGTTACTTCTTTCGTTTTTATAAAATTTAGGAATGAGAAGGGGTGTGAAAAGTTTTATTTGCCCTTGGGCTCAGAATCGTTGTGGACATCAGAGACAAGTGACATGAAAAGTCTTACTTGTCCTTCGGTTCGGAATCTATCTGGATAGGTACTAGACTGATTCCGAGCCCAAAAGCGCCCATTCTCCCTCTCCTCCTCGCTCCCTCCCTCCCCTAAATTTTTCAAAATTTTATTGGTTATAGCGTGTTATGGCAAATGCAACAATTTTGTAACGTCTAGTAGTGAATTATCGATTTTAGGGTGCGGTCAAGCAAATTCTATACTTTCGCAGTGTTCTGCCTTTGAAAAATGAGTTGCTTGATCTCTAAGGTGGTAGTATTTTATGAAAAAAAAAGAAGCTAGAAGTATTTTGATAGCTCATTTTTGTGATAATATGTTGTTGTAAATCACACAAATTATATATCATATTGAAAGTATAGTTCAAGCTGAAACACGTATAGTTTGTGTGGCCAATATAGATTTTTTTTTAATATAAATTGATGGTCATAGCTAAAATGTTGAGTATGGATTCTAGGGCCACTTATGTTTGAATGGGAGAAAGGATATAGTTTTCCATATTCGTATGTATCTCCCAAAACTCAACGTACTATTCAAACTCAGTATTATCATTCCTCCACGATGTAGAATCATAGCTATCTACGGCATTCCTTTTGAGCACATTCCTAAGTGTTAGAGTTGTAATCTTGTTTTCCAGTCGTGGTCGTAGTCCTGGTCATGTACAAGTGGTCGGAGTCGAGTACGAGTATGCCCGTGGTCGTATACGAGTCTAGGTCGTGATTGTATACGAGTTCGGGTCGTGGTCGTACATGAGTCCGTATCGTAGTCGAGTTCGAGTCGCTTCATAGTCGTAACCGAGTAGTAGTCGTGGTCGTATCCGAGTCGGAGTCTTAGAGCTAGGTATAAAAGGCAGAGCCATGTAACCAAGAGAGTACGGTGAAAAAGAGGGGCGAGAAGGGCAAGAGAGGCCAAGGCGATCGGTGTAATCGAAAGGCAAGAGAAAGCGATCGGTGTGATCGAAAGAAAGAAATAAAGAGAAGAGCAGTTTGGCTCTGGAAGTCTATCAAGTTCATTGTGTTCACAGACGTGGTCGTAAACAGAGTTACGACCACGGCAACGAGCGAAGGTGTTCGTAGTGCTGAAGATGTGGTCGTAAGTACCTACGACCATGGTCACAGAGTTGAAGACGTGATCGCATGTCGTTACGACCACAGTGATAAGACGTGGTCGTTAGTCGTTACGACCACAAAGGGGATCGTAGGCGTGGTCATAAAGGAGTTACGACCACAGAGGGGATCGTAGGTGTGGTCGTAAAGGAGTTACGACCACAGCATCGAGTGGCGGCGTGCGCAGGAGCAGCACGTGGTCGTAAGGAGTCACGACCACGGTCGTAGAGTAGAAGCTGTGGTCGTGAGGTGTTACGCCTACAGCGGTCGACAGAGCCTTCGGCGTGGTCGTAAGGAGCTACGACTACGGTGATCAGTTGTGGTCGAAGGAGATGCAGCGAGAGGCAGTGAACGTTGTCGTAACTTCAGCAGAAGTTTACGACTTACATGGTCGGAGCAGCGAGACATGATAAGAGGAACACAGTGTGGTCGTAACGACTGTCTATATGGTCGAAAGACTAACAGAGCGATCGTAGCAACATAGGAGGTGATCATAGCCACTATAACATAGTTGTACAGTTATAGAAGATGGTCGTAGCTGATCATAAAAATCCTAGGCAGTCATAGAGGCTGCAACACTAAGTACATGTCAGCCAACGAGCCCATACATACAATTTTGGAAGACGAGTTTGCTTGGCGTGTAGCGCTACTTGTCTGAGCTAATTCAAGGCAGTCCCATCACGCTATACGTGGTGATAGTGTTTCCTTCCCGCGACCTGCACGTGTTCTGCATTTGCCTGTGCCACTTGGGACCGTCCGTGTGCGACGCTTACGAACGGGTTGCTTCCATCCGGAGCTAGCTTCGAAGGCGACGCTTCAACGCGCGCGAATGATCTAGTACGTACGTAGATTTGTCTAGCAAGGCAGAAGGAAACTTCACGACTAATTCCATGTCGTACACCCAAAGAAAGCTGCGGGCTGATGTTCTCTCGCCCTCTCGCTGGATCGAACCGCAGAGGCGGACCTGGGCGACGCACGCCGCGCCCGGCCAGTCGTTTTCCCTTGATACGCACGGGAAAGCTTTCCATTTTCCTGGGGTGGAACGGGTCCGCCCACGTACGCGGCTGCGTCCGCCGCCGTCCGGTTGTTGGGTGGGTCGTGTGACCGTGCCGCGGGCAGGGTTTTACGTGTCAAGGAGGGGGATCCCGAGGTGGGATTGCCACGAAAGCGCGTAGATCGGGCGGGGCCACGTGCGGGTGCGGGCGGTGGGGTGTGCTGCGGCGGCGGGCTGGGCGGCAAGCTGGTGGAAGAGGGAGCCGCGCGGCGCCTGTCGTCTGTGGGATGGGTTTTCCGACGGCCATTGTTCGGGTCGCCGCATCTGGTGCGCTAAGATCGTTTGCATGGACGAACGGAACGCGTAGAACTACATACGTAAAACCCTAGCTCTAGTGCTGAGGTAATTACTCCTAGAGAAAAATTCATCACAGATGGTTCGACAATATCATCACAGGCGATTTTCTAAACTGTCTGTGCTTATGGATCAACAATACTCTAAAGACATTACAGACAGTTTTTGAACCATATGTGATAACCGTTATCACCAATGGTTACTAGAACCGTCTGTAATAATAACTACTAGAATCGAGTTATTATCACAGACAGTTCTAATTAATAACTGTCTATGATTACGTTCTCATGACATCATAAATAGGCTTCCTTCAGTTCACCAATATTCTCTAATTGCGCTATGAAATAGTGCAATCAGAGAATGCAGATGAACCAAAGAAGACATATTTATGATTAGCGTTGTAGTAGGAGTGCCCCCCACCTAAGCCCATCCGGCCTGCTGAAGAGTTATAAAGCCTAAAATGGGATGTGTGTAATGGCATAGATACCCCTATGGAGTGCACATGAGCATAAGAGTGGGATTGTAAAATATGCTTTACGGAAATATATGTACATGCCCTAGACATAGGGAAGGGGGCAAGCATTGTCATCATCTCCACTCCACTACTCTCCTCATATACTGTTTGATTAGTAGTCACAACAGTTGATGCCGTCCGTGGGGACGACGGAGAGCAAGCCGTGAAATTTGAGAAGTGATGGCACCGAAGAAAGCTTCATCGACGGCACGGAAGAAGCGGAGCACGACGGCATCGCTCGCAAACGCTAGGGCCTCGGTCGGCGCACTGTCGGCGTGTACGTCAGCAACTGGTGCGGATGGCAATGCTGGTGTTGCGAGTGCCGATGTCGACATCCGTGGTGTGGCGGTTGACCCCACCGCTGGCGCGACGGTCGACCTCGACAGTGGTGCCCGGGTTGGCGGGAGCAGTGATGCCGATGCCCACGCTGGCATGGCTAGCGACCCGACACCTAGTGCGGGTGGCATGGCCAGCGACCCGACGCCTAGTGCGGGAGCGACAGGTGGCACCGGCGCGCTGAACAGATCCGGAGGATAGGCTGTAGTCGCCACCAACCCGGTGGTCCACGCTGGCGCCCAGAGTGGTGCAGCCGCTTCGACGGTGGAAAACGTCCTGCTGGTGGCCCTCGACATGTTGCAGCTTGAGCTCGCCGATCTCCGAGGGGCCGTGCAGGAGATACAAGAGACTTGGATCCAGCAGGAGGCGCGGAGCCAACAAACCACGCCGGTAGTGGTGACGGAAGCTAGAGTAGACCGGACGGACAACCGCGATGCTCCTACCTCCAGTCGCGTCCTGCTTCGACGTGTCGATCCGTAGTCCCCCCTCTCCGCTGGCCTACAGCAGTCGGCGTGGCCAGTGGATTTCAAGTTCCCCACCATCGAGCCGTACAAGGGCGATGCGGACCCCAACGAGTTCGTTTGCGTGTACGAAACCGCCATCGAGGCCGCCGACGGGGACGACTCTACCAAGGCGAAGGGACTGCTGCTTGCGTTGCAGAGGGTAGCACTCTCTTGGTTTTTTTCCATAGAGCCAAACTCCATCTACACGTGGAAGCAGATCCGAGACCACCTGTATAACAACTTCCAGGGCAACTACGTCGAACGCGTCGACGTGGATCAACTCTTCGCCATCAAGCAGAAGCCCTCAAAAAAGCTCCAAGAGTACTTCAAGGGTTTTGCCAAGGTTCGCTGTCAGGTCAAGGATGTCAATCAGACCGCCATCATCAATGCAGCGATCCAAGGCCTTCGCCCGGGGCCGCTGGCCGAGTACAATGCGTGTAAGCCGATAAAGACGATGGTCAAGCTCTTCGACAAGATGGAGGAGTGCGCGAGGGCAGAAGAGGATGCACAATGGCTCAGAGGCGACAACTCTGACACCAATCAGGCGGAGGACTCGCCGAAGGACACCTCCAAGCGCAAGCAGAAATCCTCGAATGACACCTCCGAACACAAACAAGACTCCTTGAAGGACACCTCCAAACGTAAACAAGATTTGTCGAATGACAAGTCCAATCGCAAGCATCGTAGGTCTCAGAAGGCCCGCTACGTCGTCGACATCGAGGGTGGCTTCAACGATAGCGCCCCCGCTGGCCGAGGGCGGGGCCGTAGAGGTCGGGGATGTGGGCATGGCCGGGGCCGAGATGATAGAGCTCCCGGCGAAGGAGATTGCCAGCAGTACAGCCTGTGGGGCGAAGTGCATGGCCGCGGCGACCACCTCACGTGGACATGCCCCACCATTGCGACGCTTCACCAAAGCGTCGTCAGGGACAGAGCCTTAGAGGCGGGGCCACCAGCGGTGGCCCACGTGCAGCAGCCCCAAGAAGGCCCCCTGCGGATACAGGCCCCGGAGGGAGCCCAGCGCCGGATCATAAATGTCATCTCCGGGGGTTCTTCCCTGGAGTTTTCGTCCGCGCGACAGCAGAAAGTCTATGCACGTCGGTTGTACCACGTGGCGGCGTACCCGGTGCAGGCACTGCCAACCTGGTGCAACACGACATCACCTTCTCTATTGCCGACGCAGAGGCCGTCGACTTCCCTCACCAGGATCACCTGATCATACAGGCCGCCATCGCAGGCTGCGATGTTAAGCGTGTCCTGGTCGACGAAGGCAGCTCTGCTGACATTCTATTCGCGGCAGTTTTCGACCAGATGGGAATTCCCCATAGCCGATTAGGCCCCCCAGGAATCCCACTGCAGGGCTTCGGGGGTCAGCCGTTCAAGGCTTTGGGCCAGATACGGCTGCAGGTGTCCTTTGGCCAAGCAGCAACTTGAGGAGCGAAGACGTCACTTTCGACGTCGTCAATCTCCTGTACCCATACAACGCCATCTTGGGACGTCCAACCCTCAATTCCTTCAGAGCAGTTCTGCACCACGGCTTTTTGTGCATGAAGCTCCCAGGCCCACAAGGCACCATCACCACGGCTTTTTGTGCTTTTTGTGTCTTATCATATATTGATAGATCAATCCTGCTTGCTCTAGCTCTCCATGGCATGATGTTATTATTTGCAAATAGTTGAGCTATGACTATAGTTTGCAAATGTGTTTTATAAATGGTTCAAGTCCGTGAATCTAATCCTTGTGGCATTATACTAAAGTTTACAAATATATTATGCAAATTATTGAATTTCATGTATTTTTCCTTGGCATGGTCTAAGATTACTTGTTACTTTTTTCCTTGGACTTAGATCATGTTTTGGCTCTTTAGACTTGGTATAATGTGCTTGAGATCAAGCAAATAGTGGGTTTTGTGGTCCTTTGAATAAGCTTTCTATAGAGCACAAAATCGCTCAAATCCAACTTTTGAGTCAAAAGTTTTGATCCTTTTATAATGTTTCGGCTGTGTTGGCAAAGTTGTTGCAGACCATCTGCATAAGAGGTTGCGGACAAACCCACATAAGGTGATGTTTTGCCCCCGAGTAAGCTTCTATGGGCAGACCATCTGCATCTAATCTGTTGACTTCCCATATGTGTTGTAACGGCTAGTTTTTGCCATGTGTTAGTGACTATTGGACTGAGGAGGCATATCGTCCGCACCTAGGCATGCAAACCATCTGTATGTCTTTTCTTTATAGCAAAGCCCCAACGACTAGTTTTTGTGGTAGGAGTACAAATATCCACCATGGCTGGTTGGGAGGGGCCTCATGACACCCCCATTTGATTCTGTTGAGTTAGTGTAAGCCTCTTCTGTCCATTTGTGCATATGTTGCACTTTGTGAGCTTGAAGGGAGAGCTTTAGTTGCATGTGTTGTATCTAGAGGTGAATTATATATCCACTTGTAAATATGTTGCACTTGGTGAGAGCCAAGCAAGTGGCTTAGCTTGTTACTCTTGGTTCTTGCAGACACCTAGATGGCTTGAAGGAGTCGTGGCTGGTGGTTTTTTCAAGAAGCTTGTGAAGAGGCCCACTCGAAGGAGAAAAGAGCTACCATTAGTTGATTGAGGTGCTTGATTTAATTCATAGAATCGGTTTAATCTATTTGAGCTTACCTCAATGTGGATTAGAGAAGATCAGCAAGTTTATGAATAATATAGTAAAAAGATCATGTGTTATCTTGTGGTTTGCTTTTTTATGCTTATTTACATTCTTATAATTTACATTCCTATATTTTCTTGCCACCATGCAAACCTTGATCTAAATTTAGATAGTTAGTGCACTTAGTGATACTAATTGATTTAGATGCCTTTAATTGTGTAAAGTTGTTTTGATTTGCACTTCTGCATATAAAACTTAGTTTTGGCCAAAGAAATTTTAAAAGTGCCTACTAAGCCCCTCTAGTGCCTCCTCGACCTTGCATCTTACCAGCCAAACAGTCTCACTACGGACTGTGTTGGTGGTCTAACCAGAGTTTGTTGTAATAGCTAATTTTCTTGTCATTGGATAGCAGGCCAATCTGTTGGAGTTCACTAACCAATCTTTTCCTAATGGCTAGTTTTTGCGGTCTCTCACTGCACACTGTGTAGGTGGTCTAACCGGAGTTTGCTGTAATGGATAATTTTCTTGTCATTGGATAGCAGGCCAATCTGATCGGAGGTCACTGATTTTAGCCTAATCTTGTCCTAAAGGGTAGTTTTTGTGTGTAGGTATAAATACCCCCTTGTAGATGGTTGGGCAAGGCTGCTAGTGTTCAAAGCAAACTCTCTCACCACTTGTGTACATGTGGTGCACTTAGTAAGTTGGAGAGGAAAATTCTTGTGCACGTGTTGAACTTGTTAGTGGATTGAGCATCTATCAAATTTTGATACTTGATTCGTTCACGTGAGCATCTTTGAGTTGTTACTCTTGGTGTTTACCGGCATCTATACAACTTGGAGGAGTGGAGCCGGTAATCTTCTTAAGAAGCTTGTGAGAAGGTTCGGTTGGCTTTGAAGGTTGGAGCTTACCTATCCGGAACAAAAATGAGCTACCACAAATAGATTGAGGTGTTTGGTTCAATTTGTGGAGCTGGCCAATTTGTTCAGGCTTACCCCAATGTAGATTATAAACCTCAAGTCTCCGAACACCACGGTAAAGATCATGTGTCATCTTTTCTGGTTTGCTCTCTTATGCTCATTTATATTCTTGTAATTTACATTCCTAGACTTAAATTGCTTGCTTGCCACCCTAGAATTGCAAAAGTTGATATAAACATAGGGTGTTAGCGTTCTTACTCAAACTAGTTGATTTAGACTTTAATTATACAAAATTATTTTTGATTTACACTTTTGCATATAAAAACCAATTTTTTGCCAAATAATTTTAAAAATGCCTATTCACTCCTCTTTAGTTGGCCTCTTCAACCTTATACCTAGTTGAGGAGCCTAAGGCCCAGGCAGGCATGGGTTGACGCCAAAGCCCAACCCTCTTAGGCACTGAAAATTAGTACAGTTTAAGGGTTTTGTGCAATTTGGGAGTTGTGTTACATGTGACAACTTTCCTGCATCTGCTTCTCATCCATTTACAAGTTTCATTAGGATGTGGTATGATGAGAAACTGTTATTAGGATCGTAATCTTGAATTGAATTGGAGATGCTATGGTAAAATCGCATCTTAGGAATGAATATTAGAATCTAAGATTCTACTCGATTCTAAAAAAGACATTTTACGTATACTATGTATTTCACAAGTGATCTTAGTGATTAATCATTTGACAACTACTTGGACTAACAAGTGTCATCACTCTCATTTACTTGAGTCCCCAAATACTTTAAAAACTCCTCTCAAATATTAGTTGAAACTTTTTCACAAGATTTCACAACACTACCAACATTTGAGATGTAGTTTATGAAGAGTAAAATGCGTTACAGATCTCTAAACTTACGTTTGTGTGTCACGTGAGTCCTTAAACTTGAGAATTGCACATTTATGTTCTAAACTTGCATAAGTGGATCAACAAAGGTCCAACCTACTTTATTGGTAATTAAAGATAACATGCCACCTTAGCTCAATCTAAATTACAATATGCCCACGTGATTGTCATTTTCGATTTGAAGAAAATTTTCACATATCATACAACTTTTACAAGCTTCTGATTGATCTTCGTTATCATTCGCATGGTCAAACTTTTTCTTAAAAATAGTCAACGTTGTCACATGAACATAAGTTGCTAACTAAGTGCTGTTTAGACTTGGTGGCATACTTATACAAGGTTAGGGGTCTAGACATGCGTCCGCAAGTTCAGGGACCCAAGTGATATACCAGCAAAAGTTTAGGGACCTATGTTGTACTTCGCTTCTTACAATAAGAGTGTGAGTGGAAGGGACAAATTGAAGTTTACAACACAAGCTGGTGATGCCCCCATCCCCTGAGAGATCCAAATAAAGCATTGATCCAATGCAAAAACTCTGTACATGGAAATGGAATGGAATAGCTATGTACAAACGCTTACATCAATATCCGTAATTCTCAGTATAGTAATAACAAGTAAATAAGCTCAGTTGCTTGTATCTGCCGGAAGTATAGCTGCCAAACTTTGCTTTGCCAAATGGAGCCAAGCTTCTCACAGAGACACTTCACGGAGGTCTACCATATCAAACTTCACATTGCGGTTCATGTACACATGGGAGCAATGCTCGTAGATTGACGTACCATCTAGAGGCTCCTCATGAGGATGGAATCCACTCTCCTGGCAATCATGGATCACACCCACGCCACCTGGATCCGTAAGGTGAAATATACCATGTTTCCTGTTCAAAGAAAACATAAACCATAATCATATGATCGTCTAATGGGAGTAAACAAGATTATGACAGCAGCAATTACAAATGAGCTTTTCTCGGCACTGAGCAACGGTATATATTCCTTGTTATTTCAGGTTCAGCAAATTCACCAAAACTGAGGACTACAGAATAACTGCAGCCGAGGATTTTTACAATATACAGGTGGTGGATGTACATGTTAACAAAATCATAAGCAGATTGATGGTCGTCGAAAGATCCTTTCGTCACACTATCAAGGTCTTGTTTAATAGCTTGACTTTAAATAATTAAATTGAACTTATGGATAAGAAATATCGATAATAAGATAATCTACAGCAATGAGAACTAAAAGCCATGAAATCAGCATTCATCGGTGACATAATGATCAATAGCTGTGGAGCTAAATTGCCCGATAAATTAGACGCAAGTTCAATGGAATAGATACCTTGTAGTATCGGTAGGTGCCATAACTATTGCAATTGCTTCAGGAAGCATGACCTGTTGACACCAAGATGCCAGACAAAAAATAATGAATTCCACGAGTGATTTCTGAAATATAAAAAAAAGCATGATGCAGAGAAATATTTCAATAGACCAATAACCCAATAAACAAAAAAAACAAAAAAAACTAATTGGCAGGATGTGCTTAACCGCAAGATCCATGCTGATCCCCAACATTTAGCAGCAAAGATACTGAAATAACAAAGAATCCCATCATCTTTGGCTACGCATTAACACTCCAGACTGGACCAAAACAAACAAGACAAATGCCATGACTCCCAGCAAAAAGTCAGTTTTCCAGATATTTGTTTCAAGCGGAACCATAGAACTATAGAAGAAACATGAACCAACGATCATTTAGCTATTGATCCAGAAATTACGATCCAGCTGCATTGCTAACATGCATTTTGAATCCAAGTCTTTGGACCACAATTGAACAATAAACTGTACATGGGTTAATAAAAACTTTTCTTACTCGCATCAACAAGATAATAATTACAGGACAAATGCATCAGTGAGTGCTGACCACAATACAAGCAATAATTACTACCACAGAAGATGGCACTTGGAGGGTAAAGAGATTACCTGATATGAATAATGATTATGAAGATCAATGGAAGACAAGAAGCAGGTCTGTGTTGGATGTGTCTGGAAGGAAACAACAGAAAAATGGTGAGACAAGAAGTCAAATAATCATATCGCTATATCATTCCAATAATGGGTTTGGATTTAGAAAACAATAAATGCTGCCTTAACACAACTGAGAGTATAATGGAACTCCCAGAATTAATATTAACTATATGTGTTTTAGAGTATGTAGCAGTAGGAATGAGTGAATGACAACCTTAAGAGTATGAAGGATGGGCTGCAAATTCTTTAAATACCAGTTTGGCTGCCAGGAATTTGGCATGGAATCCTAGAATTGGAATTTAATTCCAAAAGTTAGGCTGTTTGGCTGCCCCATGGAATTGGAATCAATGATTCTGCACAAGTCCCACCCAGATTTGAAACAACTAAAAAGGGATTTACTGATTCTTTGCCCACCCAAAAGAATTGTGTGGATTTGAAATTCATTGCCCCTTCCCAGTCCCGATCCCGTCTCTTCTCCTTCGCGATGCAACCCAACAAACTCCATCGTGTGTCCCCTCCAACCCCAGATTTGAAACAACTAAAAAGGGATTTACTAATTCTTTGCCCACCCAAAAGAATTGTGTGGATTTGAAATTCATTGCCCCTTCCCAGTCCCGATGCCGTCTATTCTCCTTCGCGATGCGACCCAACAAACTCCATCATGTGTCCCCTCCAACCACCACATACCTACTCTGGAGCAGAGAGAGAGAGAGGGGAGTGAAAGGAGATAGGAGAGGAGAGGAAAGAGGAAAGCGATGGCGTCACTCGCGGGCTGGCACCACAGCAGCAGCAACACGCTCACGAAGGATGACGGTCAACGGGCGCTTGCGATGGGCAGCAAGGACACACAGGAGTTTGCCGCTGCCGGCAAGGGCACATAGGAGGTCAAGACCTTGGGAGAGAGATGACGCATTGAGTCCATGGAAATTGAGGCCTTCAGGGGGACTGAAGTGAGGAAGAAGAGATGGAAGAGGAGTTGCTACTGGTTAGTACTTTTTTTCATATTGGTGAGTTTCGATCAACTTTTGAAATTCAAGTTCCAGATGACAGCCAAACAAAATAATTGGAATTGCAATCAATTTATAGCTGATTCAAATATTGAATCCAAATCCAAACGCCAATTCTAATTCTTGGGATCAAAATGGGGTGTAAGAGTAAATTTAAAAAACCACATGTTTTATGGTAGATGGGGGTTTAGTGAAACTGTATTGACCATAAAACCAGGGGTTAAGTGCCACTAGCCAAAAAAACCTAGTGCTTTCTGCAACAACGGCCATAAAACCCAGGTTTTCTGTCATTAACTCATTCTTTAAACATGTGACTGGTAACAATGAATTTCAAAGGTGTGCATAACATGTACTATATCCATGAAATTTCTTGGGTATTTTCGCAACAGTGCATCATGCAAATTTTGCAAATGGAGACATGGACACCCATGTGCACCAACAAATTTTCCATTTATGAATAGGCTTTCCAAATTACTCAACAGTTGCAGAACATCTTTGTGTCTGGCTGGATACAGAATGCTTTCGCAATGCTTAAGCAGAGTAGCCACAGTTAGTCATGCTAGATCATTGGGTCTTTAATAGTCTGAGTAGCCACAGTTAGTCATGCTAGATCAGTGTCTTTAATAGTCTTGGTAAGTGAAAAATAGAACAGGTGGAGGATTAATGTTAACACTTTCTTCAGGTACGATCATTAGATATGCAGGACAAAAGGTAGCACACAACACACAAAGTCCAAATATTGGTTTGATTAAAAAAATAAACATTCGCTAGACTTACGTGAATCCAACCTAGAGTAAAAAGAGACCCTTTGTCCTGAACTTCAAATATTTCTTCTTCATTTGTTGCTTGACACTGGAAAACAAGGAAACCATGTAATTTATTTCTTAAAATGCTACATTTTGGGTACTGCCCTGCAACATGTAAACTTGCAGTAAGAAGAGACATACAAAAAACATAAAGGCATAGGCTCCTAGCTGATGCTTATGATGGATGCAACATTAGCCAATAGCCACTAAATGAGTCAGTTTATTGAAACTTAGTGGTCACAAAATTTCCGGTGCTCATTGCTCTCCGGCTCCCAGCAATATAAAATAACACCAAAAAGAGGATGTTCCTAAAACAAAAAAGTTTTATATTTATTGAATTAAAAAAGGAATTCTTTGGCCGGTAGCATTTTCTTCTGTCATGCCAACTGATTAGGATGCTGTGTATCATGTACAATTTACAATCATGAGCATCGGGCAAATTGTTTCTTGTTTTGTTAAGCAACCACTTTAGTCACCGTGAATTACTGATTTGCAACATATGCTATACAAAGAAAATATCAGGGCAGTAGGACGTAGATCTACCAAGTAAATTGTTTAGAAAAGAGCTCAGTTGAGAGCATACATCTAATGGAAGAAAAAGATGCAGAACAAGATAACAGCATAAAACTAACAACTTACCGAATCAGATGTCGATTGCTGCTTAGGAATTATCAGTGTTGTCACATAAAAAGTTCTCTTTTTCTACATAATTTTTTTAGTATTAGTCATATAGACAAATATAATATTGATTTCAATTCCTTCCTAGGGAAGGTGCATACCAGAGTACCAGCAAGAATCCCGCATGTTTCCAAATTATTTGCCGTATTTGCCTCAGCAACCCTCAGAAAACACTCCATTAACGTCACCGGCTGACAAGGTAAAATCAAACCATCAGTCAAAAGTCAAAACAAGTCTACAGTATACACTGGCTACGAATGAAATGAGGATAAAACAATCATACTCATTCATGTCTTCACTATAATACATTGGATCTGGAACAATACATGAAAATGTAAAGGAATTGCAGTTTGAATTTACCACATGCAAATTCTGATAGCGTCCAGTGTCAGAGGTAGCAAGCGCTGGTCTTGGATCAGCAACTCTTGACGGCGAAATTGGTCTACGCTCAGGATGCACCTGTGCCAGGACAGGTGGGGGAGAAGGCTGTCTGATATTCAGCTGGGAAAATTCTTCTTCAAAACCAGCAGGAGACACAGAGGTTAGCTCTTCTACTGGTAAAGACCATCGACCATCGTCAAGTGAGAGAACAGACTGCATATCCTCATAGTTATTTGTGGGGCCATCCTGCAATGTTGTACTAGGACCATCCAAGCCATGTTGGTTCAAGATTGCTGGCACTAAACTGCAGTAGAAATGGAACAACAATGTCAAGTGATCCAAAGAAATTCATATCTCAATATAGCTGTATGGACTGGCTTTCTTACAAAGAACAAGATCAAAACTATCCAAGTTCTCACCTAGTGATATCACTTTGGGTTAATTCAAGATTATTTGGATACTGGATCTGCAACAAGCAGTGACGAAATCCTTAAGTCAATACTCAATAGTTGGTAATCTTTAAAGCAAACACAAAGAATATGAGAACAAAATAACTATACCCTGATACCAGGTCCTGTCCATTGGCCACTAAGCCCATTAGGTCCTAATATCGAATGTCTGGATAGTGTTTCTTCTTTTGGATAAGCCAAATTGGCATATCTGCATAATTTACACAGTAAATGAAAGCTGTTTTCTCCTTGTTTATTAACAGAAATAATTATTGAACAACTATCTACAGTGTTCAAATCAACAGTTCTCTAGAATATTCCATATGTTTAGTGCAAGTAAAAAAGTGAAAATTTCATCTATAGTAGTAAGTTGATTGATAGAAGCAAAGAGATCAAAAGAGAAACAGAGGAATAGAAGAAAACCAGTCTGACCGTTTTTACAGGAGCCACGTAAATTCAATCTCTTTAATTTTTTATAGTACAAAATGGACAAGATGACACATGTTAATCAGAATGCAGTCAAACCAAACCTTGATTTCAAGTATGAAGTACATGTCCCAATTCCAGATAACATTCAGTATGATATTCACAAGAGATTGATAAAGACAACTGACTCTTGCCAGGTCAAAGTATGGTCAAAGTATGCTTTTATTTTTACAAAAAATTAGAGCTATATCTCTTCCAAAAATTTTCTCACTCAACATAAGTTACATACCCCAATGAGAACTTGAACCTATGAGGCTTTGATGCAACATTTCAGCAGTCCTAACAGCTAGGTTATCCGTATAACTCCATAAGCCTAATACAGGCACCAAAAAAGACTCATCGAATTACTGAAATCTTTAAGGTAAGCTAGGGAACAGTTCAACTGATCTTCTGCCTACATGATTGTAAGTTTGTGACAACTGTTCAACCTGGAAGTTCCTGCATCTACTTATCTAATACTGTTTAAGGAAAATGGAATACACCATATCATGCACATAAATAGGATCAAATGATAAACGTACGATTTGACTAGCTGCCTATCAGGTTTGACACTCTGCAGTGGTGCCGCTTGATGCTTCCCTCCAGAGAATGATTTCTGCAATAATCCTGTAGGTGTAGGGCTTCCAACCAATGGCTGTATAAGAAAACAAATAATAAAATTGCCAGAACAAGCTCTACAGAATTTGCAGTACATAACCCTTTGTTTGCTAAGTTGGTTTAAGATGGGAAATAAAGTGCAACGCCGGGTGTACCTGTGCCGTATATGGACTTGGCATAAGCTGATCCATCCTACTGCTTGCACTACTTGTAGCATGGGTTCCATGTATATCATTAGGTTCTTCTGCACCCCCTCTATTGAGCTCGGCAATTCGCAGCTGCACAACTGGCTTCAGAGACTCTAGCTCATTGACAACATTCAAGAGTTTCTACAACAAAAAGAAACATCAACAAAAATATTTTGATATTTTCATCCTAAATTCAAAAGGACATACTATGATCCTCGAATGCTATGGTACTCTAAGCAATACATTTAGAGCTTGAGTCATGCATTCTAGTCATGACAACTTTGCACATTTTAACAAAGAAGAATGTACTGTGTTGTTCAATTCTTCAAGTATACATCCAATCTATAAATGCTGAAACAGTAATTCTTAAGCTTCAAGAGGCAATACATCAGAGTTGTGTGGGCCCTTCTTCAAGAATTCCTTTTCTCTTGACTTGAATGCATGGTAATCACGATGCTTCGGGATTGTCTCACACAGCAAGCTGCACGTGTTCAGACATGACATTTAACACCTAAGCTTAGGATATTAGCAAGCTAATACCAAGATACACCAACGCTGCGCACCCCACCTCGAGTATCTCAGGAGGATGATGTACAGGTCGAGGAGGTTCTTCTCCTCTCGATATATGTTAGCCTGCACACCACATAAAACCACCAAAATGTAACACAAATTACGAGCTAACAAACAGAATTTGCATTAGTTGCGTAGCAAATAAGCCCCAGTTCATCGAACTGCGTCCTCCAACCCAAAACTACCGCTTTTACACGCAAAGCTAACAAATTTAGCACCAAAAGGCGAGATTGCGGGGCAGCGTAGAGATTCTGGCACGGGAATTTCGACTTAGGGTTTGACCTGGCGGAGGAGGTTGTCGGCGATGCGGAAGTAGTAGGGGAGGCTGATGCGGTGGTCGACGGCGACCGGCCGCGCCATCGACTCGATGCTGGTGCCTCCCCTAGCTTGCCGAGGTGGTGCCATGGACATTTCCGGTGACGCCTTATTCTCCGGGGACTTCTACAGTGACGAGGGTTCCGGACGGATCTCCAGGCCACTCCGGTACTGGGAAGGAGGTGACGGGCGGACACAGCGGCGAAGGTGAGTGACGACGGCGGGGAGGCGACGGAGCGAGAAAGACCGGCGGGCAGCCGACGCAGCGCGGAGGCGATACGAGGCGGGCGCAGCAGCGAGGTGAGCGGCTGGGGGCTAGCAAGGGAGGCAGCAGCGGCGCGTCGGTCGGCGTGAGAGAAGTAAGATGAACCGAGCGGAAGGGGAAGGAGGAGGGTGTCGGCGACGGCGATTTAGTGCGCGATCGAGGAAGGGAGTGCGACTCGGCGGCTACGGGAACCGTGGCAACACTATGTAGTCATTCTGTACTCGAACTCCTTGAAGATATTGGAAATTACGAGGAGAGGTTTCAAGGGTTCTAATGGCTTCGGCTTCGGAAGCCACTTGGAACAGCTTTTTAATTTTGGTTTTTTTTATTTTGATTTTTTTCTTATTCCTCTAGATTGTCTATGAAGATATAACGATTTTTTATTATTTTTATTTTTCAATTGAATGATTGAGAAAAAGTTAATGATTACTATAGTGTAATTTCAGCAAAAAGCCAATAGCAACAGCTAGATGCCAGAATCTAAAGCCGGTTAAAGCACAGTATAACTCACTCGGACCCATTTTATAAGTGCAAAACTGGCATGACACTGTAAAATATTGGTCTTTGATTATAAGCACTCCAAAATTTTGAATTGGCTTAGAAGACACTTTAAAATGGTAGCCCTTGCTGAGAGGCGCAAGGGATTGTAACGGGAAGTAACCAGGTCAGCGCCGCGTATGCGGGACGAGGCGGATGACACCAGCAGAGGTATGGCTGAAAATGAATGCACGAGACGAGCTAGCAAAGCCATGGTTTGGTACGAATGCCTGGTTGCCTCGGTGGGGAATTGCGGCGTGGGAGAGCCAGCACGGCACAAATGAACAGGGGAGAGGCGGAGAAGGAAATGGCACCAGTAAAGAGAAGAAAAAGGGCGGCTGTCAGACTCGGATTTTTCAATCCAGAATCTCCTGTGATTACTGTATTATTCCCTGGATCAGTAGATAATGCGCATAAGTACATTACTGTATCATTTCATACATCGCTTAAACGGTAATATTACAGACCATTGTTCAAATTACACCACGTCGGGCGATAGTTTACAAAGGGGCACTTAGGCGAATGTCATCATTACATACAAGCGTGGAAGAAAGCAAAAGTAGGACCATAACCTCGAACAAGCGGCGGGGTAAAGTGTGCAGTATATATTATCTAGATTTAGATAATATATGTGCACACAATGCCTTAGGTCTAACTTGTCTAGGTTCGGAAAATACGAACGGTGACCTAATTCCCATCGTCCTTCCTTCCTTCTGTGGCCGGGGCGTCTTCATAATCATAATGATCCTGCGTCCCTGTCTCTGTTTTTGGTAATGCGAGTGTGAGCACACTAACCACCGTGCTCAGCGAGCCATCACACAGAATGCAGTAATAACATGCTGGGCTAGTCAAAGGGAAGGCTTAGGTTTATTTTATTTTGCCGAAATTGCCTTTCTGATGCAGTGACTCGAAATCCCTATGACCTAGCAGTTTTTGAAAGACACAAGTTTAGTGGAATGTAATCGTCTTAATAGTGGTACAGAGCCCATCCACCATTACATGGCATCTGCACCTTATATCATCTTTCAGCATTATAGTTGCCTATCTTACCACTGGGACAACACCCAGGACAATTCCAAACTAGGGCCTTTCACTACCCTACATTTTCCCGTTTCACCCACAAATCATTTTTGAAACAGAACTATATCTAGTTAAGTCCCCATGTCTGCTCATGACCGTGGGCATGGCTATTCGAATAGTTTTGACTCTGCAGAGTTTGTACACTTTCACCACAAGAGACAATCAACTCGTTGCCCCATAAGATTCCTTATTCATGTGGTTGAGCAGACCATCACAGTGACTGTTCAAAATATCTAGCCCCTTCGTCATCTCACCCTATGGGCTTATCCCACTTGCGGTGGGTCCCATACGTTGCACGGGATGTTTCCCACAGTCACTAACGTAGCCGGGCTCCGCTTCCCGCAACGCTAGCACAGCTGGAAAACTTCACCCTCCCCTTGGTGTCCCTTTAGGCCTTCCCTTGCCCTTGCAGATCCACTCCTATCCACTACCGGTGAGATGAGTCCGGGTTTCGATAAATTTACTTAGCCGGTTGTATTTCTGAGACTTGTGGTTGTCTTGTTTTACGGGCTAACATGACAAGATTCATCCTTGATCTATCCGGGTGGTTCTACCACATTCCATAATTTTGTGCTCCCACCGCACCACATACCATTTCAAATCGACCACCCGGATACTAAGCAAGTTTGAGGATTTTTGGGACATAAAATAATAGTTCCAACCATTTCACCAGTCATTCCCACCATGACTGCCCAAATCATTTATCATATTGCATGTGAGAGTTTTTGGGACATCTAAGTGTCCCTGTTTAACTAGCATTGCTAAGCAGTACGTTATATTATACTATATTCGGGGAAAACTACTTTATACTAGTTTTACTATGGCAACAAGGTTCACATATCCCAAGATATTTCAACAGGTAATACTAGCAAACATAATAATAGGTGTATATCTACACTCTGTAAAACTGAACATAATCTATCACATAAAATAATAGCATGCACGTGGATAATTAAAAGAAATTAATTTGCATAATTCTGGGTTCAATATGGTCAAAGTGATAACTCGTCTTGGTCACAAAGTTCTAGGGGTTGGGAGCTGGGACCTGCTGCTGCCTCTGCTTCCTCTTCTTGTACCTCGTACGCTATTTTAACCGTGCGCGGAAATTTGCACAAAAAGAAAAGCAACAAATCAATCCAAATAACACCAGAAATTCAAATGACTCTAAAAATTATGATTTCAGTTCCATTGGATAGATCTTGAATTTAGATGAATTTAGAAATTAGTCTCACCCAATTTGGAGTTAAAATGAAGAAGTTATGGCATTTTAAATATCTGAGTTTAAATAAATTCCAAAATTTATTAATTACTGACAGGTGGGGTCCACACGTTTTATTTTATTTTATTTTCTTTTCTTGTTTCCTCCTCTGTCTTGACCGGTGGGGTCCATTTGGTCGATGGCTCGGCTCTCTGCTTCGGCACGACAGTGGGACCAGCCGGACGATGGTACGGCCCCGGGTGGTCACTGACAGGTGGGTCCCGTCTGTCAGTGGCCTCTCGGTCCGGCTGCGGCTGACAGGTGGGGGCCCACATGTCAGCGCGAAAAATCAAAAGAAATGGCTCAACCCAGCGCGCGGAGCCGGGGGCTCGAACGCGCGCCGGGGAGCCAGGGGGGAGAGAGATAGCCGCGTTAACCAACTCGCTCGCAAGGTGTTTCTTACCCCTTAAGGGGGATTTATCCCTTTAAGGTAAGCGGGGAGGAGGCGGCGAGGAAGCCGTCTTGGGGAGGCGGTGGCGTCGGCGATGGGTGGCGGAGAGGTTCGGTCGGCCGAAAATCGTCGCGAGGGTCACGGGGAGCCGATGAAGGTGGCGGTGGAGGCCGGGGCCGGAGGTGGGTCGGCGGTGTGGGAGGTTCCTCGGTGCAGTGATGTCGTCCAATGGGAGGTGCGGGGAGGCGGGCTTGGGTTCGGAGGGCTCTGGAGGTCGTGTATGATCAGGGAATTGGGCTCGGGTGGCCGGAGTCGGCGGGGAGGGCGTCGCCGGCGTTGGGGAAGAAAGGGGAGGTCGGCGGCGAATCAGGCTGCTACTGTGCGATTGCTTGCGGCTGGAGTGCCTTGGAGATGTGGGGAGTCTCGGAGGACCCCGGGAGGTCCTTATAGTGGCGCGGTTGGGGCTGGCCTCGAGAGCCTCCCTTGATCGGTCTCCTCGGCCGGTGGCGGCAGGAGGTAGGGCGGGCGGGTTGGCGGGGCTCCCTCGAGGGTGCTCGAGCTCTGTGGCTCGAGGCACCTGGCGGGCGGGGGAGATGGGACCGGCGGCAGCAGAGAGGGGCAAGAAAAGAGGCGGCGGCGGGGATAAGGTGGCGCCTGCAGCGGCGCGGCCCACCGGCCAGCGCGGGCGTCCGATGGTCCGGCGGAGATGCCGAGGCGGGCGGTGCGGGCGGGCGCGATCACGAGGGGAGGCGGCCGGGAGAGGAGGCGGCGAGGAGGAAGAAAAGGAAGAAGAAATCTGATGGGTAGAGGCGGGCGGGGGAGCAGCGGTGGGGTATATATATATTTCCTTAAAATTTTATTTTCCTTTTCTTGTTTTATTTAATTTCTTCCTTTTATATGTATTTACATATATATATGTATATATATATTTTAATCCTAATTTTATGAGGAGTTTGTTTGCATCTATTTCTTTATTAAAACCCTTTATGTTATTTCCATTTTCCATATATTTCTATAAATATATATATATATATTATATATATCTCTATTTTATTTTCTCTCCTCATTTCTTTATTAAAACTTCAACAAGATGATTTCCACATTTTGGGACCACTATATTCATCTTACCTTTGGATCATCTTTTCAATTCTTATTTTAAATTTTGTTTTCTAATATTTTATTTCTTTGATTTTCTGGAACCTTAACCATAATTTAAGAAATGCTTTAAAAGTTAATTTTAAAATAAATACAAAGCAAATTAATGCAAAAATTTTTATAATTCTAATTTCCAAATTTTCAGGATGTTATAAACCTACCCCCTTAAAAAGAATCTCGACCCCGAGATTCAGCCTAACTGGTGAATAGTTCGGGGTAATCTCTCCTTAGCTGGTCTTCGCGTTCCCAGGTGGCCTCTTTCTTTGAGTGGTTACTCCATTGCACTCTGCAGGTGCGGATGGTTTGATTCCTGGTCTTCTTTTCCACAGTATCCAAGATCCTAATTGTACGTTCCTTGTAGGTCAGGTCGCTCTCGAGCTCAACTGCCTCCATCGGGGTTTGATCTTCTGGTACCCGAAGACATCTCTTGAGCTGGGACACATGGAAGACGTTGTGTACATCTGCTAGACTTGCAGGTAATTCAAGCTGATATGCCACTTCTCCCTTATTAGCTATGATCGGGAATGGCCCAACATAGCGAGGGGCCAGTTTGCCTTTGACTTTAAATCGTCTAACTCCTCGTAGGGGTGACACCTTCAAGTAGACATGGTCTCCGACCTCGAAACTTAATGGCCTTCTTCTCTTATCCGCATAGCTCTTCTGTGATCAGGCGAACTTTCTCTTCCGCCTGTTTTAGAGTATCAGGCCCAAATATGTAGCCTTCCCCTACTTCTGACCAGTGTAAAGGGGTGCGCCACTTTCTCCGTCTGATGCTTCAAAGGGACATCGAAGGCTAGTTTGGTAGCTATTGTTATAGGCGAACTCGCATCTGGCAGACACTGTCCCGATCTTTAGAAATTCGAGGCACAAGCCGAAGCATGTCCTCTAGTATTTGGTTCACTCTCTCTGTTTGACCATCTGTCTGGGGGTGATAGGCGGTACTGAAATCCAGATGGGTGCGGAGAGCTTCATGTAGGCTAGCCCAGAAATGCGAGGTGAACTGGGATCCTCGATCTGAGACTATCCGTTTTGGCACACCGTGCAAACACACGATGCGTGACATATCTGATTCTCGTCGACTTATCTCCCTTGTAAGTTGTCTTGACAGGGATGAAATGTGCGACCTTGGTCAGCCTATCTATTACGACCGAGATGGAGTCGTACCACGACTGGTTCGGGAAGTCACGTGATAAAGTCCATTCCTACTTCATCCCACTTCCATTGGGGTACCGCAATGGTATGCGACCCTATTTGGTCTCGATGTTCCGCTTTCACTCTCTGACATACATCACAGCAGGCTACGTGTTCGGCGATGTCCCTCTTCATACGGGGCCACTAGTACCACTGCTTCATATCCTGATACATCTTTGTACTTAGGGGAGGAGTATCTTTGAGCTATGGGCTTCCTTGAGTATGAGATCCTTAAGGCCTTCTGGTGGGGTACAAAGATACGTGTCCCGTACCTCAAAACTCCTTGCTGATCTGCAGATATTTTAGGTGCCTTTCCTGCTTCCATTAATCTTCTCATCCTCAAAGCAGTTGTGTCTTCGTTTTGGTGCAGCGATGATTCTCTCTTCTATGCTTGGCTGTATTTCCATTGCTGCTAGGGTGCCTTCTTCCACTATCTCCAAGTTCAAGGACATCAACTCCCTGTATAGCTCTGGTTGTTGCTCTTGTACCATAAGGGTATTACAATAGGCCTTACGGCTTAGGGCATCTGCCACTACATTGGCCTTGCCTGGGTGGTAGTGGACACTCAGGTCATAATCCTTGATCAATTCTAGCCATCTTCTTTGCCTCAGATTAAGGTGTGACTGGGTGAAGAAATACTTGAGGCTCTTGTGATCCGTGTATATATCACAGTGGTTGCCAATCAGATAGTGCCTCCAAATTTTCAAGGCATGCACCACTGAAGCTAATTCCAGGTCATGGGTGGGATAGTTAGCTTCATGGGGCGGTTGTCTAGATGCATATGCCACAACCTTGCCCCCTTGCATCAGTACGCATCCTAGCCCTTGGTGTGATGCATCACAGTACACTTCAAAATCCTTGCGTACATCAGGTAGGACTAGCACAGGGGTGGTAGTCAATCTTTTCTTAAGTTCTTGAAAACTTTCTCCACAGGTTTTGGTCCATTCAAACTTCTGTTCCTTTTTGAGTAGCTGGGTCAATGGCCTGACGATCCTAGAGAATCCCTCTATGAATCTTCTATAATATCCTGCCAATTCAAGAAAACTTAGCACTTGAAAGGATGTGGAGGTGGGTTGCTTCCATTCATCCTTCTTTGAAATCTTGGCGGGATCAACGGATACTCCTTCTGCAGACACTATATGCCCCAAGAAGCTGATGTCACTTAGCCAGAATTCACACTTGCTATACTTAGCATATAACTGATGTTCTCTTCGCTTCTCTAGCACTAGGCGTAGATGCTCTGCATGCTCTTCTGCAGTCTTGGAGTAGATAATGATGTCGTCAATGAACACCACCACGAACTTGTCCAAATATTCCATGAATACTTTGTTCATGAGGTTCATAAAGTAGGCCGGGACATTTGTTAGACCAAAAGACATGACCGTAAATTCGTACAGTCCATATCTAGTGGTAAAAGCCGTCTTAGGTATATCCTCAGCCCTAATTTTCAGCTGGTGGTAACCCGATCTCAGATCTATTTTGGAAAAGATGGTGGCTCCACCAAGTTGGTCAAATAGATCATCGATCCTGGGAAGGGGGTATTTATTCTTGATGGTTACTTCATTTAACGCCCGGTAATCCATACACATCCTAGATGTGCCATCCTTCTTCTTTACAAATAATACCGGAGATCCCCAAGGTGAGGAACTGGGCCGGATGAATCCTTTCTCTTGCAGCTCCTGAAGTTGGGTCTTCAACTCTTCTAACTCATCTACGGTCATCCTATATGGTTTCTTGGAGATGGGAGCAGGACCCGATTTCAAGTTAATGACAAACTCCAGGTCTCTATCTGGGGGCATGCCAGGTAGGTCTTCAGGGAACACTTCAGGATAGTCCTGTACCTCCATCATTCCTTCTAAGGGTACATCTTCACTGTCCTGGTGGCACAGTCTATAACTCCTCAATATCTGGCTAACCAGTCCATTCCTAATATAATATCCAAGGTCTGTGAGTTTAGTACTATCAAGTCTGCTAGGAAGTCGCACCTCTCCATGGTAACCGTTACCCCTGGACATACTAAGGTAGCGGTAATCATACCAGCTGGTGACTTAAGTACTACTGGCCTCTTTAGAGGATAAATAGGTAACCCTAGTTTATCAGCATACCCCTTGGATATAAATGAATGTGAAGCTCTGAGTCAAATAAAGTTTCTTGTTGGTATTGACTTGACAGAGAACGTACCCATAAGGACTCCTGCAGCTTCCTCAGATTCCTCTGCCGTGATATGGTTGACTCTACCGCGGTTGGGCGTTGGGGTACTCCTGCTAGCTTGCGATGTCGAGGCCCTTGTTTGGGCAATCAAGCTTGGCTACGGACGAGGCGTTTTGTTTGTATGGGCATAGGTTGGCAAAATGTCCCTTCTCTCATGACTATAGCAATTAAGATTTCTTTGCGGGGTTGGTACCGATGTATTGACTCCATGCGAGGAGCTTGAAAAGAACTTCCACTTGATCGGGGTGCTGGAGTTGGAGCCTTGGGTTGATTGGGTGCGGAGAATGAGGGTTGTTGAAGAACTTACGAATGAATCTCCCTTGCGGCACCGAGTTGTTAGCTTGCGTTCTGGTGACCTCCGTTCTTCTTTTCATTTTCTAGAATTAGAGCCTTGTTCACCTGCTGGTGGAAGCTGGTGAAGTCCTGCACAATCAACTACACCCTTAACTCCTCGTTCATGCATTCGAGGAATCTATCAATCTTTTCTTCTTCATCAGCTACGTCCGTTGGAGCGTAGCGAGCAAGCTGAGTAAACTTTGTGAGATATTCATTAATGGTCATGCCTCTTTGCTTGAGAGTGAGAAATTCGTTTTTCTTCATTCTCATGACTCCCGCTGGGACGAAGTTGGCCTTAAAAGCTGAAAGACCCCAAATTTTCAAACCAAATTTTTTCCTGGATTTTTCCTGAATTTTTGGTGATTTTTGAAAACTTTCCCAATTTGGAAACTCCGTAGAAAGTCGCTTTCTCTTCGAGCCATCCCGCCTCCCTCCCGTTGGCGCCTTTCCTCCTTCTCCTCCCCTTCCGGACGCTCCCCTTTCCGCTTCCCCTCCCTGCGCCCGCCCGCTCCCTCCTCACGGCGCCTTGCCTCCCCGCCTTCTCCTCGCGCGCTGCGCCGCCTATAGCCCCCGCCGGACAACCCGCGCCCCGCCGCCCGCGGTCCGAAGGAGGCAACGCCCGCGCCACGTCGCCGCCTCCTTCCCGTGGACCCCGCCGCCCGACCCTCCTCTCCTTCCCTTCCCACGCGGGCAGGCGCCCATGCCGCCACCGCGCCACTCCTCGCCGCCTTTACTCCCTGCGGAGCAGTGAGCGCCCATGCTGAGAAGACCCTCACCGGCTCCCGTCCACTCCGGTTGACTCCACGCGCCCGAGCCTTTTTCTCCACGCCTTCCCCTTCCTCCGTGCGGGTATAAAACCCCTCACCGCCGCCTCACTCCCCTTTGCTTCCCGAGCTCCCCACCACCCCATTCGTCTCCCACCACTCCCGGCACCTCCCGGCGGTAGATTGAGCTCCCATCGCCTCCGGCTCCGTCGTAGTCTCTCCTGCGGCGACCCCGTGGTGATCTTCCTCTCCCCCCCATTTTCCGATCCTTTGCTCCCGAGCATCCTCACTACTCCCTAATCACTTTGGTGCACTCTTCGGCGGTGATCGCTGTGGAGCTCCGGCCTCGAAGCTCACCGCCGTAGAACCACCCTCTCGTGGCCGCTCACCAGGAAGGCTCCGAGCTTCGGCCACTGCACCAACGTGAGCCCTAGGACCCACTGATCATAAACCCACCGCTGATTTGGCCTGATCGCAGCCGGAGACCCTCCTCCACCGTCGGGAGGCTGATTCTCCCCTTCGGTCTCCTGCCCTCCCTGTTGGTTCTCCCATTCCGAGCCCCAAAGTGAGTTCCCCACGTCGAGACCTACCCGTGGTGCCCTCCACGGCATGGGGACCTCGCCGTCGCCGGGAGCAAAGCCTCCCCTTTCTTGCTCCTCTGGCCTTGGCAGTGAGGTTGAAGGCGACCGAGCGTGGCCGCATCGTCGCCGTTCGCTCCAGCCGTTATCCTTTAAACTCGTGCGTCGGATGGTCGCATCATCATTGCCGTCCGATCTTCTTAAACACCGCCTCCTCATCCGTCCGATCTCCCATACCCTTCGCCCGCCTACCCTATTCTCGGTGATCCGATCTTCATAAACCCATGATCCGGACCGCCCGACCAGCGCCATCTCCACCGGACGCTGGCCCGCGTCGGCCATCCGCCTCGAAGGGCCTTGCACTGGGCATGGCCATGTGCATGGGTCGCTGTTGCCTTGGCCGTGCAGGCCGCCTGATGCCGAGCCTGCTTGTTGCGGTGAGCCGCCCAAGATTTATTCATTCCGATTTTCGAGTTTATCGATTTCCAAAATCGAAAACCCAAATAAATCCTAGAAAATCACAGAAAATCCCAAAAATTCCCAAATTTCACCACTTTGCTCCAAATAATATCCTGAACCCATTGGTGACTTCCTTTTTCCCAAATTCATCCCGGAAAAATTCTAAAAATTCACCAATTGGTTATTTTATGCATTTTATTTCTTTTTCATTCTTTTTAATGGATTATTTTTCCTTGCTTGATTAGTCTCAAGTGGATTTAATTATTTTATGTGTTTGCGCTAGTTTGGAGATCCGGAAGCTCGGTGCAGATCCGGACCCGGAGTTTCTCGTTCGAGATCGCCGAGATCGTCCGAGTCCACTACAAGTCGCAAAACCTTTGATCATATTGAATCCCATGCTTTAGCATTATGTTATTACATTATTTGCATTATGTTAGTTGTGAAATGCTAGTTGAAAATAAAATAAAATGTTTAGAATGACATGTTATGTAGCTAAACCTACCACCGACAAAATGTCATGTTCAACTTGTAGCCATGCCTTTGTAACCCTAGAAATAATTATCGGTTATCCTAGATCACTATAGGTTATTATTATCATGCAAAGTCTTACACTGATAAGGTCGTGGCTGCGGGCCAATAGAATTTGCAAAACCCGACCCTAGGGTAGGGTGGTGTGGGACACCGTGCCCTAGGCGGAGAGTGCCGGTGTGCACGAGGTAGGGTAAGCATGTTGGGGAAGAGCCACGAGTTGGCCTTCGCCCATCTCTTACCCTAGGATTGGAGTTAGGGTAAGGGTGTTGTGGGAAACCGCGAGTCGGTCGACGCCCACCGCTTACCCTAGGTTGTGGTCGCGGACCTGGAGAGGTTGCGGGCCATGAGAAAATATAAGGACTAAACCCCTTTCGCTGAGCAAATGTCACAGTGATCGCTCAACCACAGGAGTTGACTTGTCAACACTGGTTCAGTAGCTGCTCAACTCGATTGAAACTCTACAGGTGTTGAGAAGCCTGGAGGTTGGGAAGTTGGATTAGGTATCTTGGGTCATGGTACCTAATAACGGTAGGGTTCACTCGAGGCGGACGGAAGCTTCATGTGCCAGACACGAGTGAATTCTACCGGGTAGAGCCTATATAAAGATTTGAGCAGTGAAACAATCTGGCTTTCTTAACTCTGTCGCGGGAGTTAAGGGATCGTGTGGGTAAAGTTGAGCAAACTCTGCAGAGTCAAATAAATGGTATTCGGATACGCCGTGCTCCGGTTAATCTGAGTCAGTGTCACTTGGTGACCCCATCAGCAAAGCTTAAGTAGTTTTGTAAATGCTTTAATCTGAGTAGATGGTTAATTAACTCTTCATGAAAACCCCCTGTTGTCTAAGAAGTAGTTTTTATCAACAAGTTTTACAAAAGGTTTACAAACAAAACTGCATCCACTCAAAGATAATAAACCAAGTATATTCCATGCCTTTGTTAATCCGTGCAAGTAGTAAAGTAGGGTTCCTTTACGATTTCTTTGGTAATGTTGTTGGCTCACGACACTAAATCCCTCTTTAGAGGATCAAGGCGAAGGTGAAGGTCTCCCCGTTGAGGAAGTCCGCGAGGGCCTCTTCTTCGACGAGGATCCGTGGCTTTAGGTCTTCGCCGCGCTCAAGCGGATCTTGGAGATTTTGTGATGTAATCATACTTTGGGTTTGCACGCCCCGCTGTCAAAAACTGGATGATAATCCTTATGTGAAATATATCTTTGGACTTTTCTTTGTAAGCATGCAATGGTATACTCTTGCGCGACACTCTATAACTGTTCATGCGTGAATAGTTGCGGATTGCCGTGTCCGTACGCGCCCTCGGAAACGGGTGCGTTACAAGAAGTGGTATCAGAGCCAGCTCTTTGACCGTAGGTTAAGACCTAAGGTAGTCTAGGAAGCGATTTTATCGCAAAACCTAATTTAAGACATAAAAAGGGTTTATGAAAAATATAAGTATTACTGCTGTCTTTACCTCCCTTGTTGCTACCTTATCTGTCTTAGTTTACTTCTGCTTAAGGTTTGATTTATGCAAATGTTTACTGTCTTACTTGTCTAACTTCAAAATTTTCGTTTCCGGCAGATGGTTCACTTGTCTTTTCCTTGAAGATCACTGGGATGGCTGGCCCATAAGTTGTGGGAGATGCGGCGATGTCGGGAGCCACTGGGTACCACAGCCTAGTTTTCCACGCAGTCGGACGGTTTCGCCAGGAGCAGCGCTACGAGTGGAAGGCATGGGTGACCCTCACACCCTTGCCTGTCCGCCCTGACCTCGAGGCAGCTTCATTGCGAGGAGGATCGACAAGGATGATGCCGTGCGGGATGCGGCCCAGTGCACTCTACCTCGAGACTACTACAACCTAGAGTGGCGAGTCACCTTCGACTGATTCCGGCGGCGGTGGAGGCCTTGCAGTTCCTCAGTTCCGTGAGGAGGACGACCCTCGCTGGCGGGTGTCGCCGTCCTCATGGCCCAGCAGTGATCCGCTACGACAGGCGGTGGAGGAGTCACGCTCGCTGCGAGCCGGCTACGGGAGGCTCGTCGCCAGTCACGGCGGCTTGAGGTCTCTTGTCCGCTTCGAGGTAGTCGAGGCGGGCGAGGCCTCAGAGTGTGGAGAGTCGCCCAACGTCTCTTCCTCGTGTGCCTCTGTGCGCCTCCGTTGAGGCGTGGCGCGGGATGACTGCGGGCGAGTCTGTGCTAGGTTACGCCTGCGGCCCTCTTGCCTGCCAAACCCGGAGGCCTCGGAGGAGTAGCCGTGTCGCTAGATTAGTCGACCTTTTGTTTTAGTAGCAGTACTTTTGTATTTTAATGCAAGTGTAATCATGAACCCTAAGTGGTCTGTGTACCACCTACATATTGTAAATTTATGTTCATTAATCTTTATGTTGTTTGTTTAATTATCAGTATTTCCCTCTGTGTTCAAAGCTTTCTCCTGTCCCCTTTCGCCCTCGCTCTTACCTTTTTCGCCCTATACTTACCTTGAAAATTCAAAATCTTACTTACCTATTCTTGGTTACCAAAGTCGCTGCAAAGCTAATTCCCAGTTCCCAATTGGCAGATGGATCCAACACGGTGAGTGGACGGACCGGTAGGCGGTGCACCTGCCACAGATCAAGCAACACTCGCTAGTGTAATAGCAATGTTAGAGCAAAACCGCTATCAAGGAGAACAGAATATCTTACGAGTCTTGGATCGTGAGCCCGATTCTTTGGAGCGGATAGCGACCAGATCTCCAGGCATTCAGGGTGGAGGCAATGCCACCGGGATGGTGCACCAGTTTCCACCCGATGGGCAGATTTTCTGAAGACCCGTCCACCGACCTTTACCACCTCGGCTGACCCCTTAGTGGCTGAGGATTGGCTGGTGGACGTGGAAAGGAAGCTTCAGACTGTGCAATGCGATGATAAAGAGAAGGTGCTATACGCGTCTCACCAGTTGCAAGGCGCTGCCGCAACATGGTGGATCAACTACCAACACACCCAAAGAGACAGGGAAATCGATTGGGAGGAATTCTCCAAAGCCTTCCGTAAGGCCCATATCCTCGACGGTATCATGGAAGCCAAGCGCCGGGAATTCTTGGCGCTCAAACAAGGTGGACGCACCGTTATGGAATATCTACATCAATTCAACCACCTTTCCCGATTTGCCCCAGAAGATGTTGATAAAGAAGAAAAGAAAATGAGCAGGTTTCGAGCTGGATTACAGCAATCCTTGAAATTTCACATCTCAGCTATAAAGTTCAAAGATCTGCATGACATGGTGGACAGTCTCATTAACTCAGAAGAGGCTCGTGGTGAGATGGAAGACTTCAGAAAGCGCAAAGCGGCACATAAATCTCAGTCCTCCTCACACCATGCTCAGCGGAGCAAGACTACAGGATCGTCAACTTTCCGGTCCCAACCATCTCGCCAATTTGTCATGCTTCCGAAGAACCAGTCCGGGCAATCACAACAGTACAGTTCTCCCTCTCCGTTGGCTATTAAATGCCCCACTTGTGGAGGAAACCACCTGGCTAGCAGCTGCCCCCGAAGGTCAAATGCTTGCTTCCACTGTGGAGAAATTGGGCATTACAGAGATCAATGCCCCAAGAAGAACTTGCCCTCGGACGCTGCAAAACTTCAAGTTCAGAATCAACAACAGCAAGAGTCAAAATCACAGGCAGGCCCCAGCACTCCCAAAGGAGGTTACCTTCAGATCAAGGCGGTGGACCGCAATCGCTGCAGGAACAGCGAATTTCACTTCTGACAGAGGCGAGGCGTGCTGCACCTACCTTTATGCAAGGGTGAACCACGTGTCTGCGGAAGCAATGAGCTGATGATATCATTGCGGTATGTTCCCAATCAACTCCATACACCACCGATTTTATTTGACCTGAGCAACACATTCATTTATCTCGAAGAGTTTTGTCTCGAAAAACCAGCTACCTTCAGTTTCCTTGCCAAGACCCTATGTGGTCGAAACCCCTGGAGTTAGAATGGAGTCCCACGGTGGGTGTGTTGGGCTCAGTATAAACATCTAAGGGGTAGATTTTAAAGCAGATCTACTACAATTAGATATGTCAGGATTAGATGCCATTTTGGGCATGAACTGGCTAGCCAAGAACAAATGCAAGGTAAATTGTGAGACCAAGACAGTGTCGATGCTCAACTCTGAAGGCCAGAGAGTGGAGATAAAAACAGATCGAGAGGTGTTGAAAAATGCTAGAAAGCGCATGATCAACATGTTGGCAGTCACACCTGATCAAGTGCCAGTGGTGCAAGAATATCCAGATGTATTTCCAGAGGAATTGCTAGGCAGACCCCCTGATAGACAGGTAGAGCTTGCTATAGAACTGGTTCCAGGCACAAAACCAGTCGCCAAGCATCAGTACCGGATGTCAGCCAGCGAGTTAAAAGAACTCAAGAAGCAACTGGATGAATTGCAAGAGAAAGAATTCATAAGACCAAGTGTTTCACCTTGGTCGTCCCTATTTTATTTGTGAAAAAGAAGAATGGAGAACTGGGAATGTGTGTAGATTACAGAGGTCTGAATGCTGTCACCATCAAAAACAAATACCCGTTGCCAAGAATTGATGATTTGTTTGATCAACTCAAGGGTGCCAAGGTATTCTCCAAGATCGACTTGCGCTCAGGTTATCATCAACTCAAGATCCGAGTGCAAGATCGAGAGAAGACAGCCTTCATCACTCGATATGGATTGTATGAGTTCACGGTCGTGCCATTTGGTTTAACCAATGCACCGGCTTATTTCATGAACCTTATGAATCTGGTGCATATGGACCAACTGGACCGGTTCGTGATCGTCTTCATTGACGATATTCTGATATACTCCAAGAATGAAGAAGAGCACAAAGAGCATTTGCAGATGGCATTGACCAGATTGAGAGAACACCAGTTGTATGCCAAGTTCGACAAATGCAGTTTCTGGTTAAAAGAAGTTGCTTTCTTGGGTCACATTATATCAGAAGATGGGGTCAAGGTTGACCCAGAAAAGATCGCCGCAGTTATAGAATGGCAACAACCCAAGACAGTAACAGAGGTAAGGAGTTTCCTTGGATTGGCGGGCTATTATCGCCGATTCATAGAAGGATTCTCAAAGATTTCCCGTCTACTTACTCAATTACTGAAGAAGGACAAGCCCTTCTTGTGGACAAATGTCTGTGAAGAGAACTTTCAGTTACCGAAGACCAAGCTAACAACGACACCGGTATTGATTCTACCGAACCCAGAGAAAGAATTTCAAGTCTACTGTGATGCCTCAAAACAGGGCTTGGGATGTGTACTCATGCAAGACAGAAAAGTGGTTGCTTATGCCTCAAGACAGTTGAAACCACATGAAGAAAATTATCCCACACACGATTTAGAACTAGCAGCCGTGGTGCATGCACTCAAAATTTGGAGGCACTACCTGCTAGGAAATCGTTGTGAGATATTCTCAGATCACAAGAGCTTAAAGTACCTCTTTACACAGCCAGAGCTGAATGTGAGGCAACGAAGATAGCTGGAACTAATCAAGGGCTATGATGTTGATCTTCAATATCATCCAGGCAAGGCCAATGTGGTTGCCGATGCCATCAGTCGAAAGGTTCGACAAGGCAAATCTAACACCGCAGAATATCCACGAGCTGCGAGAAGATATCTGCGGTTCGAATTTGGTGATCACCGAACAAGGCGAGATGGCGCTTTGGAACTTGACCGATCTTGACGGATCGATAAAGACAGCTCAAGATGAAGATGAAGAGATTCAAAAACTGAAAAAGATAACTTTAGAAGAAGATTCATCAGAATATGCAATAGACGAACATGGAATCCTTACCTTCCGTGGTCGCTATTGCATACTGTAGGATCAAGGATACCGACTAGAGGGGGGTGAATAGGCGGTTTTTAAATTTTATTTTCAACTAGGCTAAATTTCTCTAAATGTAAGAACAAGAGTGAAAGACAATTTTGAGCCTACACAATGCTAGTCAAGCAAATAGCAATACTAGTACTAACAAGGGCTAAACAAAGTACTAAGCATGTAAACTTAGAGCTATTTAGAAAGTAAAAGAGAGATGTGCACACTTCGATGTTTTTACCGTGGTATCGAAACTTGCGGTTCCCACTAGTCCACATTGAGGTTAGCTCGAGCAGATCGAACCGGCTCCACGAATTGAGCCAAGCACCTCGATCACTAGAGGTAGCTCTTCCCGCTCCGGTAGGCGAGCTCCAACCTTCACACGAAAGTCGGGTCTTCTCACAAGCTTCTTTGAGAAGATCACCGAACAAGCTTCTCCCAATCGTCCGGTGCTTGCAAGCACCAAGAGTAACAAACCACGAGCTTCGCTTGATTGCAAACTAGTGCCAAGGATCAAACTAATGAATGCTATGCACTTTTTGCTCAAATACCTCAAATGATGCTCAAGAGTGAAAGTAGGTGTGGAGTGAATGCCCAATGCTCAAGAATGATCAATAGAGTCTCTTACATCAGTCTATGAGTAGTGGTACGGGTATTTATACCTTCCACCTACCAAAACTAGCCGTTTGGAACAAATTCCGGAAAAATCGGCGAGCGGAACTCACGGCCCGAGCCCTGTAGTACCGCTCCCCTATCGGCGCGTCGAGCGACTATGTCGAGCTTCGCGGTGATCGTTGGTCCGTCGGCGCGTACTACCGACGTTATAAAGTCCCAGACTACCGTTAATCGGTAGTACAAGAAAGTCGGCGCAGACTACCGCTTGAGCCGAGCACCAAAAGTCACTCTCACGAAAAAGGCTCGATTCCCTCGGAACTACCTATGGCCGGTAGTACCGCTCTGACAGCGGAACTACCGCTCTCCTAAAAACTCATGGGGCATCCGGAGGGTGTTCTCTGGAGAAAGGGTCCGATCCACCTCGGAACTACACGGGCCGGTAGTACAGCTCGGCAATGAACTACCGCTTTCTTAATTTTGGAAATGAGTCCAAGGGTGCTCTCGAAAAATGGGTCCGCTTGAGGTTGGAACTTCCGATCGCGGTGAGTTCCGATTTCTCCAGCGGTACTACCGCTCGACGGTAGTACCGACGTTGAAAACTGCGGAACTACCGTACGTCCAGACATAGCACAATTTTGGCTTTTAAAACAGATTTTTCGAGAATGCATGATCCTAGTTGATCCATGGACACTTAAAAATTGCTATCAAACTACGTGCCATGATCTCTCTTTATGGTACAATTATTTACCCTATAATCCGGTCTTCCACCATTCTCCTAAGACCGGTAAAATTGAAAAGGGGATCCTATTCTACAAATACCTCTATCTTGAACCATGTTTGATCTTCATCCTTATCCTTTGGCTTGTATTTGTCAACTATAACCTGGACTTAACCTTTAAACACTCATTAAACGGTTAGTCCCATATTCATATAAACTCATTAATTACCAAAATCATTTTTAGGGGCCTAGATGCTTTCAATCTCCCCCTTTTTGGTAATTGATGACAACACATTTTATATGGAAATGTAATGTTTGAATATACCACTTATTTTGACAATTAGTTGTATATTCTTTTGTGACTTTTGAAGAGAGAAAATTCTAGCAATGATTTTCATTTTGGCACCAATAAGAACTTTCCTTTTTAAAGTCAAAGAGGAGTGATACTCCCCCTAAATTTGTGCATGAAATTTTACAAGAGTATAAAAAAATCTCATTTTTATCACAATTTTGACAAGATGCACAATTGAGATCATAACATGAAACAAGTGATAGAAACAATTTCATATAAGTAAACATAGAAGCAAACAATAGTCATTACATATCCAGAGTACATCCAATCATCCAAAAGCATAGATATAACCAAGTTCATTACAATCATCCAAAAACATAAATAGAGATAGATAGCCCTAATATCCCTAGTTTCCATTTTTCTCCCCCTTTGGCATCAAATACCAAAAGAAGCTACTCCTGGGGACCGGGAGGAGAAGGATCGCGATGGCGGCGACGAGTATAGCGCATGGGCGAAGGAGGCTGAGACAGGGACTGCTCGATGGCTGCAACACGCCCATCCAGAGAGTCCATGCGAGAAGAGAGGGAGGCAAACCCCTCGGCCTGAGAATCTCTCATCTGAAGCAGGGTGGAGTAGATCTGAGAGAGAGTGGCCACATCAGTCTGAGAAGCTGCTGGAGCTGCTGCTCTGGCTGCAGGAGCTGCTGGTGCTGCTGCTGAAGATCCTCCTGCTGCTGGATCTGACTGTCGAGCTCTAGTGGCAGTGGGGATGGGAGGCTCAGGTCTCGGCTTATATGCCTTATATCGCTTGTTGTAGCTGCCTCTGAATCTGAACTTGGTCTCAATCAAGGCAAAAATGTAGGGTCCATAATTGATGCGCTTGATTCTGTCATTCTTGGAGGAAGCTATCTCCCTGATGATCAAGTCCACTACATCAAATTTCTGACCCCTCATAATGTAATCTATGAGATTCCAAGCATGTCCTCTTATGGCATCAAAATTCCTACTCTTGGGAAGAATAGTATGGTTGATAATCCTATTGATGATGCTAGGAATAGGGAGAAGACCAACCAAGGTGCCGGGACAGACCTCTCATTGAGGTTGTAGAAGGCAGAAAAAGCGGAGATCTCAAGAGCTGGCTTGTCATACACCTTCTCATGCCCACTCAACTCAGCTCTCAGGGCTAACTCAAACTCATGCTTTGTGGCCTCCAGCTGCGTGCACACAGTCATCCATGTCAAGTGCTGAAAGTCTGAGGATATGTGCACTGTAGCGTAAAACTGACGAATGATCTCCTCATTGTAGTCGATCAGAAGCGTCGCCGGTGATGCGATCCACATCATTGAAAAAGCAGAGTGCCATCATACTTGTCAATGGAGGACAAGTGCTCCCAATCCACCCACTTATGATCGACAACTGTCGACTCTCTCCATACAGCTGATCAAAGATTTGCTCCTGAAACTTGGTGTGAAACTTGGGGTTGATGGAGTTGGAGGGTAGCTCGTCTTGATTCTGCGCGACGCAGCTAATGTAGTCTTCTGCAGAAATCTTCCTCAAGTCGATTTGAGGATCTTCCCTCTCGGTGAGATCCTCCTCAGAATCTTCCATGGGGGAGCTATACTGCTGCTGCTGTGGCTCTGGCTCTCCCTCAGACTCTGAAGGCTCAGCTGGACCCTTGCCACGGTCCTGGGCTGCCTTCTGAGAGGCCTCAGAAGCGGCAGGAGCGGCGGAGGACTCTCCCGACTGACCGGCAGAGGAGTAAAGTCTCCTAGTCGCTCTCCTAGTAACAGACATCTAAAAGGAAGAAGATACAGTATTAGAGCCTTACTAGGATGGATCAAATAGAATTGAAAAAGAATTGAAAGAATCTGCTGTTTAATCAGGGCAATCGGTAGTACCGCCTTACGGGGCGGTAGTACCGCTCGTGCAGAGTATCTGCTCCGTCGGTACGATAGTACCGCTTCGCTGACCGATTCTAGGGTTAAGCAATGGGTTTGAGATTTTGGTATTTTCTTGGATTGAATCCATGGAATGGGTGTGTAAACACCTCTAGATACCAAAATACCACATTTTCCTTAGTTTAAACCGCAAGAAATCATCCTTATTTTGAAAAACCCTAAAAATCAATCTAGGGTTCAAAGAGACAATAAAAGATGGGGATGGTCCGAAATACCTTGAGGGATGGAGGAGGTGAGTCCTTGGGAAGACGCAAGGCTAAAAAATCCGAGCAGATTAGAAGATCCAAGTTCGGTTTTTGTGGAGTTTTGTGAGAGAGAGAGAGAGAGGCGGCTGAAGGGAGCGGAAGAACCGTGCGGCGCGGGGAGAGAGAGGGAGAGAGAGATAGAGGCCGCAGGGAGCTAGGGTTTGAAACCACCCCGAATTTTTAAGTCATATCCGGTAGTTCCATGCATGCGCAGTGGTTCAAGCTCAACGGTAGTACCGCTTGAGACTGCAGTAGTCTGATTTTTCGGGACTTGCGAATTTTGAGAAGAAAGGTATAGTATGCAAATGATCCCTAGTTTTGCACTCAACTAACATCTTTAAGGATCATTATGCATTAAATGTATTAAAATAATAATTTTAAATAATTTTTGCATTTAATCAAATTTTAAAGACTTTTTCACAAGAACCTTTTTCACAACATTGTCCAAGCCACTCCAAAAAAAATATGCATTTAAGTGAGCCATAAAATTATGCAATGTTGGAATAGTCTAAAACATTTAACTCACTCCTAAGTTTGCAAAAATGGCTTTCATCTAAAGGCTTGGTGAAAATGTCCGCTAATTGGTTTTCGGTCCGGATGTGGCTAATGCAAATATCTCCCTTGCCAACATGATCTCTCAAGAAATGGTGGCGGATATCTATATGCTTGGTTCTTGAGTGTTGGATCGGATTATTTGAGATTTTGACGGCACTATCATTATCACACAATAAAGGCACTTTATCAAAATTGATTCCATAGTCCATCAAAGTTTGCCTCATCCACAATAATTGAGCACAACAACTTCCGTGAAACATATTCGGCTTGGCGGTTGAAAGTGCTACGAGTTTTGTTTCTTTGAAGACCAAGAAACTAAGGATCTTCCTAAGAATTGACAACATCCCGAGGTGCTTTTTCTATCCACTTTACAACCCGCATAATCGGAATCCGAATATCCAATTAATTCAAATTTAGCACCTTTAGGATACCAAAGCCCTATGTTATAGGAATATTTTAGATATCTCAAAATCCTTTTTACGGCCTTTAAATGACATTCTTTTGGAGAAGCTTGAAACCTAGCACACATACAAACACTAAACATGATATCGGGCCTAGATGCGGTAAGACAGAGCAAACTACCAATCATAGATCTATAAAGCTTAGTATCTACTGACTTACCTCCTTCGTCGAGGTCTAAATGCCCATTGGTTGCCATTGGTGTTTTGATAGGTTTCGCATCTTCCATCCCAAACTTCTTGAATAAGTCTTTTACATACTTTGTTTGGCTTATGAAAGTCCCATCCTTGAATTGCTTGATTTGTAATCCAAGGAAAAAGCTTAGTTCACCAATCATTGACATCTCAAATTCCCTAGACATCATATCACCAAACTCTTTGCAAAAGTCTTGATTAGTAGAACCAAATATAATATCATCAACATATATTTGACAAACAAAGAAATCATCATTGATAATTTTTGTGAATAGAGTAGTATCTACTTTACCAATTTTAAATCCTTTTGAAACAAGAAAATCTCGAAGGCGCTCATACCATGCTCGAGGAGCTTGTTTTAAACCATATAGCATTAGAGAGCTTGTATACATGATTAGGATATTTTAAGTCTTGAACCCGGAGGTTGTTCAACATAAACAAGTTCGGAGATAGTTCCATTTAAGAAGGCACTTTTAACATCCATTTGAAATAATTTAATATCAAAGCTAGATGCAAAAGCTAACAAGATTCTAATTGACTCAAGTCTAGCTACGGGTGCAAATGTTTCATCATAATCTAAACCCTCAACTTGAGTGTAGCCTTGAGCAACCAACCTTGCTTTATTTCTTACCACAAGTCCGTTCTCATCTTGCTTGTTTCGAAAAACCCATTTTGTACCAATCACATTTTGCTCCTTGGGCCTTTCCACCAATGTCCATACATCATTTTTGGAGAAGTTGTTTAGCTCTTTATGCATGACATTTATCCAATCCGGATCATCTAGAGCTTTTTCTACAAACTTTGGCTCAAGAGAAGATACAAACGAATAATGTTCACAAAATGAAGCTACTCTAGAGCGAGTTTGAACACCCTTACTCACATCACCCAATATTTGATCTATTGGATGATCTTTTGCAATTACATTATGGATCTTGAAGAGTTGTTGTTGATCTTTTGTTTCATCATCTATTTCTTGTACATCGTTTGAAGTTGAAGAGGTAGGTGGTTCAACTCGTCTTGATGAGGTGGGTGATGTAGTATCTTCCTTTGGCTTGATGTCGCCAATTTGTATGTTTTCCATGGCTTTGCGTAATCCTTCTTCTCCTACATCATCCAAATTATCTTGCTCTTCTTGAGAGCCATTAGTTTCATCAAATTGCACATCACAAGATTCTTCAACCAAACCCGAATTTTTATTGAAAACTCTATAAGCTTTGCTATTTGAAGAGTATCCTAATAAAAATCCTTTATCACATCGACTTTGAAATTTAGAGAGCCGAACACCCTTTCTCAAGATGTAGCATTTGCACCCAAATACTCTAAAGTAGGAAATGTTGGTTTCTCCCAATGAGAAGTTCATAGGAAGTCTTTTTCAAAAGACGATGCAAATAAAGCGATTTATGGCATGACAAGAGGTGTTAATAGCTTCACCCAAAATCTATCGAAGTATTATATTCATCAAGCATTGTCCTAGCCATTTCAATTAATGTTCGATTTTTCCTCTCTACAACTCCATTTTGTTCCGGAGTGTAGGTTGTGGAAAGTTCATGCTTTATTCCAAGTTTATCACAAAAATCTTCAATTTTAGTGTTTTTGAACTCGGAACCGTTGTCACTTCTAATTTTCTTTATTTTGAAATCAAATTCATTTTGGGCTCTTTTTTGAGAAACTTTTGAAAATTCCGGAGGTTTCGCCTTTGTCATTTAAGAAGAACACCCATGTATATCTAGAGTGGTCATCTACAATGACTAAACAATAACTATTGCCTCCGATACTCTTATAGGTTGTTGGCCCAAACAAATCAATATGTAAGAGTTCCAATGGCCTAGATGTTGACATGATACTTTTGGAAGGATGAGAGTTTGCAACTTGCTTCCCGGCTTGGCAAGCGCTACAAAGTCTATTCTTCTCAAACTTCACATCTTTCAAGCCAACAACTAAGTCATGTTTGAAAAGCTTTTTAAGTTGAATCATACCCACATGACCTAACCTTCTATGTCATAACCAACCCAAAGAAGTTTTTGCAATTAAACAAGTTTTTAAGCAAGACTCATTTGAAGTGAAATCCACTAGATAAAGATTTCCAAATCTAAAACCTTTGAAAACAATTTCCTTTTCATTTTCTTTTGAAATAATGACATTTTCTTTAGAGAAAGAACAAGTTAAACCTAAATCACATAATTGAGCAACGGATAGCAAATTAAAATTTAGGGTTTCTACTAAAGATACATTGGAAATGGAAAGGTCATTGGAGATAGCAATTTTACCCAAACCAAGTACCTTTCCTTTGCTATTGTCCCCAAAGGTGATTTTCTCATTGCTCTCGCTCTCAAAAGTGGTGAACATTTTCCGGTCTCCGGTCATGTGTTGGGTGCATCCACTATCCAACATCCAATGCCTTCCACCGGTTTTGTAGTTCACCTACAAAAGAAAATCAAGTTCTTTTAGGTACCCAAATTTGTTTGGGTCCTTGGAGGTTAGTAACCAAGATTTTGGGCACCCAAATGGATTTCCTTTTAGCACTCAAAATCGAGGTGCCAATGAAATGAGCAAGAATATCTCCATTTTCAGTTTTTCTAAGCATATAACATGAGTCATATAAACCAATGGATTGAATCTTACCCTTAGAACAATTTTGAGACTCATGTCCCAAATCCCGGCATTTTGTACAATACTTACCATTTTCTTTTACAAACCTTGAGGGCTTGTATATCGGTTTCTTACCTTTCTTGGGAATGTACCCAAGTCCTTCTTTGTTGAATGAACATCTTTGATCACTTAATAGTTTATCAAGTGTAGCCTTTCCTTTGTATGCTCTTTCCAAGCTTTTGTTCAATTTTAACACTTGTTCCTTTAAATCTTTGTTTTCATGAACAAGTAAATCATCATGGACAAAAGATATAGCATTTCTAGAATCAATATTAGAAGAGCATGGCATGGCAAGGAGTTCATCACATGATGTAGATATGCTCGATTTAGATACTTTTGCACTAGGCATTTCATTTATAATATCGCAAGTAATTCCAATGCTAGTGCAAGATTTTTCATGGATGAGCAAATCATGAGCTTCCTTTAGCTCCTTATAAGATTCTTGTAGAGTTGTATGTTCCCTCTTCAAGATCTTAAATTTTGATTTCTCTTTTCCAAGAAATTCATTTAGTTCAACAAGCATATCCATAAGATCATATGAAGGCTCATCATCATCAAGGAATTTTACCTTATCTCCTTTTGCCATGAGGCAAGTTGGAGTGGAGAATAGTGATGGAGCTTCCTTGATTGCAATTCCGACAAGTCCCTTCTTCTTGGAGGACTCATCTTCACTTGATTCGGAGTCGGAATACTCTTCTTCGGAATCCCACTCTCCAATGTGGGATTCATTTTTGCCATCTTTGTGAAGCTTCTTGAAAAGCTTCTTCTTGCCGTTGTAGCTCTTCTTGTTTGATGACTTCTCTTTGTCATCTTTCTTGTTGGGGCAATTTGAGGAAATATGACCTTTCTCATCACATTCATAGCAACGGATGTTGCTATATCGCTTGTTGGAGTAGGAGTGCCCCTCCTTTGCCTTGTCATAATTTGCGCTTCGGTTTGAACGTCTTCTCTTGAACTTGTTCATTCTTCTTACTAGAAGAGCAAGTTCTTCTTGAGTTTTCCTCATCATCTTGGTTCTTCACTTACCACCGCTTTGGCTTTGAAGGCGGTGATCTTTTTGCCTTTTGATGAGGATTGCTCCAAGAGCTCCTCCTTATCCTTCTTGTATAGCTCATTAGTGATGAGGTTGCCCAATAGTTATGTTGGAGTCATTCTTGCTAACTCCGGTGAGTTGAGGAAGAGTGTCACCAACATTTCGTATTTCTCCGGCAAAGCCCTAAGCATCTTTCTCACAATGTCAAGATCGGAAAGGTTAGTACCAAGGCCTTTGAGCTCATTCACAATGTTGTTGAGTCGTGTGTACATTTCATTGATGTCCTCATGAGGCAACATTGTGAATGTCTCATATTAATCCTAAGCCGATGCAATTTTGCTTCTTTAACCGTGGATGTCCCTTCATGGATTTCGGAAAGGGTTGTCCAAATAGCGTGAGCCGTCTCAAGATTACTCACCCTATTGAACTCATCCGCGTTTAAAGCTCCAAAAATAGCATTCATTGCTTGGGCATCTAAATGAGCATTTCGCCCGTCTTGATCCGTTGGATTCAATGGATCAAGCGCCATGACGTAACCCTCATTTACAATTTTCCAAACGCTTGGACTCATGGCCTTTAAATAAATTGACATTTAATTTTCCAATAAGCATAATTTGATCCATCAAAGAAAGGTGCCTTGCCTATAGCAAATCCTCGCTAGCCATCCTTTTCTCTCTAGGCGGTTAAGTCTAAAATGAGAGACCAAGCTCGATACCACTTGTAGGATCAAGGATACCGACTAGAGGGGGGTGAATAGGCGGTTTTTAAATTTTCTTTTCAACTAGGCTAAATTTCTCTAAATGTAAGAACAAGAGTGAAAGACAATTTTGAGCCTACACAATGCTAGTCAAGCAAATAGCAATACTAGTACTAACAAGGGCTAAACAAAGTACTAAGCATGTAAACTTAGAGCTATTTAGAAAGTAAAAGAGAGATGTGCACACTTGATGTTTTTACCGTGGTATCGAAACTTGCGGTTCCCACTAGTCCACGTTGAGGTTAGCTCGAGCAGATCGAACCGGCTCCACGAATTGAGCCAAGCACCTCGATCACTAGAGGTAGCTCTTCCCGCTCGGGTGGCGAGCTCCAACCTTCACACAAAGCCGGGTCTTCTCACAAGCTTCTTTGAGAAGATCACCGAACAAGCTTCTCCCAATCGTCCAGGTGCCGGCAAGCACCAAGAGTAACAAACCACGAGCTTCGCTTGATTGCAAACTAGTGCCAAGGATCAAACTAATGAATGCTATGCACTTTTTGCTCAAATACCTCAAATGAATGCTCAAGAGTGAAAGTAGGTGTGGAGTGAATGCCCAATGCTCAAGAATGATCAATAGAGTCTCTTACATCGGTCTATGAGCGTTAGTGCGGTATTTATACCTTCCACCTACCAAAACTAGCCGCTTGGAACAAATTCCGGAAAAATCGGGCGAGCGGAACTACTGGCGGCCCGAGCCCCATAATACCGCTCCCCTATCGGCGCGATCGAACGGCTATGTCGAGCTTCTGCGGTGATGGTTGGTCCGTCGGTGCCGGTACTACCGACGTTATAAAGTCCCACTACCGTTAATCGGTAGTATCAAGAAAGTCGGCGCAGTACTACCGCTTGAGCCGAGCACCAAAAGTCACTCTCGGAAAAAGGCTCGATTCCCTCCCGAACTACCTATGGCGGTAGTCTTTGCTCGACAGTGAACTACCGCTCTCCTAAAACTCATGGGGCATCCGGAGGTGTTCTCTGGAGAAAGCGGTCCGATCCACCTCGGAACTACACGGGCGGTAGTACAGCTCGGCAATGAACTACCGCTTTCTTAATTTTGGAAATGAGTCCGAAGGTGCTCTCTGAAAAAATGGGTCCGCTTGAGGTTGAACTTTCGATCGCCGGTAGTTCCGATTTCTCCAATGAGACTACCGCTTCGACGGTAGTACCGACGTTGAAAATCACGGAACTACCGTGCGTCGAACAGAACACGCTTTTGGCTTTTAAAACAGATTTTTCGAGAATGCATGATCCTAGTTGATCCATGGACACTTAAGAATTGCTATCAAACTACTTGCCATGATCCCTCTTTATGGTACGATTATTTACCCTATAATCCGGTCTTCCACCATTCTCCTAAGACCGGTAAAATTGAAAAGGGGATCCTATTCTACAAATACCTCTATCTTGAACCATGTTTGATCTCCATCCTTATCCTTTGGCTTGCATTTGTCAACTATAACCTGGACTTAACCTTTAAACACTCATTAAACGGTTAGTCCCATATTCATATAAACTCATTAATTACCAAAATCATTTTTAGGGGCCTAGATGCTTTCACATACCCAACAAGAAAGAGTTGAGAGAGTTGATCTTATCCGAGGCTCACTCTTCTCAATTCTCGATCCATCCAGGAGGCACAAAGATGTATCAAGACCTAAAGAAAAAGTATTGGTGGAATCAGATGAAGAAAGAAGTGGCAGAATATGTAGCCAAGTGTGATGTCTGCCAGCAAATCAAGATTGACCACCAAAAACCATCAGGGTTATTACAACCTTTACCGGTCCCCAAATGGAAATGGGATAGTATCGGCATAGACTTCATTACTGGACTTCCCAAAACTCGTGAAGGATATGATGCTATCTAGGTCATAGTTGACAGACTGACCAAGGTGGCTCACTTCCTCCCGATCAAGCAAACCTATGGGTAGGATAAACTTGCCGAACTATATTTGACACGAATTGTAACACTCCATGGGGTACCCAAGAAGATTGTGTCAGATAGAGGAGCCCAGTTCACATCCAAGTTCTGGGAAAAGCTACATGAAGCAATGGGCACCGACCTCAACTTCAGCTCAGCATACCACCCACAGACGGATGGGCAGACAGAAAGAACGAATCAGATTTTGGAAGATATGCTAAGAGCCTGTGCAATCGTGTATGGAGCAGCGTGGAACACTTGCCTGCCATTTGCTCAATTCTCCTACAACAACAGCTACCAAGCTAGTATACAAATGGCCCCGTTTGAAGCTTTATATGGCAGAAAATGTAGGACACCCCTAAATTGGTCAGAAACAGGAGAACGACAACTCATTGGACCTCAAATTGCTCAAGATGCAGAAGCACATGTCAAAATCATCAGAGACAGACTCAAGATTGCACAAGACCGACAAAAGAGCTATGCAGACAACCGCAGAAAGGACTTAAGCTTTGAAGTTGGAGATTTTGTGTATATCAAAGTCACTCCGTTCGAAATCGTCAAAAGATTTCAAGTCAAACGCAAGCTGGCTCCGAGATACGTGGGATCGTTTCAAATCATAGGAAGAATTGGGGAGGTAGCTTATCAAGTACAGCTACCGCCCAATTTATCAAGAATCCACAATGTGTTTCACGTATCCCAACTCCGAAAATGTTTACGCCAGCCGACAGATGAAGTGCCACTGTCAGACGTTGAATTACAAGATGACTGGACTTATCCAGAAGAGCCTTTGCAAATACTTGAAACGTCAGAAAGACAGCTCAGAAACAGGAATGTCAGATTTTGCAGAGTGCAGTGGAGGAATCACACGCCAGACGAGGCCACTTGGGAAAGAGAATCGGACTTGCAGCGAGATTTTCCCAACTTACTCCCTGAACCAAGTTGATCTCGGGGTTGAGATCCTTTTTAAGGGGGGTAGGTTGAAAGACCACAAATTTTCAAATCAAATTTTTTCCTGGATTTTTCGTGAATGTTTGGTGAATTTTTGAAAACTTTCCCAATTTGGAAACTCCCGGCCGAAAGCCGCTTTCTCTTTCGGGCCATCCCGCCTCCCCTCCCCGTTGGCGCCTTTCCTCCTTTCCGCCTCCCCTCCGCGGACGCCGCCCCTTTCCGCTTTCCCCTCCTGGCGCCGCCTTCGCTCCCTCCTCCGCCGGCGCCTTCGCCTCCCCGCCTCACCCTCGCGCGCACGCGCGCCTGCACCGCTTAGCCCCTTCGGACAACCCCGCGCCCCAAGACGCCTGTGGTCCGGCGAGGCAACGCTCTGCGCCACGCGTCGCCGCCTCCTTCCCGTGGACCCCGCCCGCCCCCTCCTCTCCCTTCCCTTCCCATGACGGAGCTCCAAGGCACCCATGCCGCCACTCGCGCCCTCCCGCCGCTTTACTCCCCTGCGGAGCCGGTGAACACCCACTGCGCGGAGAAGACCCTTCACCGGCTCCCGTCCACTCCGGTTGACTCCACGCGCGCGCCCGAGCCTTCTTCTCCGTGCCTTCCCTTCCCTCCGCGGTATAAAACCCCTCACCGCCGCCTCACTCCCCTTTGCTTCCCAAGCTCCCCACCACCCCATTCGTCTCCCACCACTCCCAAAGACCTCCCGAGCGGTAGATTGAGCTCCCATCGCCTCCGGCTCCGTCGCCTCTCTCCTGCCGGCGACCCCGTGGTGATCTTCCTCTCCCTCCCTATTTTCCGATCCTTTGCTCCCAGAGCATCCTCACTACTCCCTAATCACTTTGGTGCACTCTTCTGGCCAGGTGATCGCCTGTGGAGCTCCAGCCTCGAAGCTCACCGCCGGCCAAACCACCCTCTCCGTGGCCAGCTCACCAGGAAGGCTCCGAGCCTCGGCCACCTGCACCAACGTGAGCCCCAGGACCCATTGATCATAAACCCACTGCTGATTTGGCCTGATCGCCGCCGGAGACCCTCCTCCACCGTCGGGAGGCTGATTCTCCCCTTCGGTCTCCTGCCCTCCCTGTTGGTTCTCCGGCATTCCAGAGCCCCAAAGTGAGTTCCCCACGTCGAGACCTACCCGGTGGTGCCCTCCCTGGCCGCCGGGGACCTCGCCGTCGCCGGGGAGCAAAGCCTCCCCCTTTCTTCGCTCCTCTGCCGCGCGCGCCAGCGAGAGGTTGAAGACGACCGACGTGGCCGCATCGTCGCTGTTCGCTCCAACCGTTATCCTTTAAACTCGTGCGTCGGATGGTCGCATCCTCGCTGCCGTCCGATCTTCTTAAACACCGCCCTCCTCATCCGTCCGATCTCCCCATACCCCTTCGCCCGCCTACCCCTATTCTTAGCCGTCCGATCTTCATAAACCCCGCAGATCCGGACCGCCCGACCCCGCGCCATCTCCACAGGACGCCTGGCCACGCGTCGGCCATCCGCACTGTTGCGGTGGGCCGACCCAGCACTGTTCATTCCGATTTTCCAGGATTTATCAATTTCCAAAAATCCAGAAAACCCAAATAAATCCTAGAATATCACAGAAAATCCCAAAATTCCCAAATTTCACCACTTTGCTCCAAATAATATCCTGAACCCATTGGTGACTTCCTTTTTCCCAAATTCATCCCAGAAAAATTCTAAAAATTCACCAATTGGTTATTTTATGCATTTTATTTCTTTTTCATTCTTTTAAATAGATTATTTTTCCTTGCTTGATTAGTCTCAAGCTGGATTTAATTATTTTATGTGTTTGCGCTAGTTTCGGAGATCCCGGAAGCTCAGGTGCAGTCCCCGGACCCCGGAGTTTCTACGTTCGAGATCGCCGAGATCGTCCGAGTCCACGGCAAGTCGCAAAACCTTTGATCATATTGAATCCCATGCTTTAGCATTATGTTATTACATTATTTGCATTATGTTAGTTGTGAAATGCTAGTTGAAAATAAAATAAAATGTTTAGAATGACATGTTATGTAGCTAAACCTACCACCGACAAAATGTCATGTTCAACTTGTAGCCATGCCTTTGTAACCCTAGAAATAATTATCGGTTATCCTAGATCACTATAGGTTATTATTATCATGCAAAGTCTTACACTGATAAGGTCGTGGCTGCGGGCCAATAGAATTTGCAAAACCCGACCCTAGGGTAGGGTGGTGTGGGACACCGTGCCCTAGAGCGGAGAGTGCCGGTGTGCACGAGGTAGGGTAAGCATGTTGGGGAAGAGCCACGAGTTGGCCTTCGCCCATCTCTTACCCTAGGATTGGAGTTAGGGTAAGGGTGTTGTGGGAACCAGCGAGTCGGTCGACGCCCACCGCTACCCTAGGTTGTGGTCGCGGACCTGGAGAGGTTGCGGGCCATGAGAAAATATAAGGACTAAACCCCTTTCGCTGAGCAAATGTCACAGTGATCGCTCAACCACAGGAGTTGACTTGTCAACACTGGTTCAGTAGCTGCTCAACTCGATTGAAACTCTACAGGTGTTGAGAAGCCTGGAGGTTGGGAAGTTGGATTAGGTATGCCGTGCTGCGGGTACCTAATAACGGTAGGGTTCACTCGAAGCGGACGGAAGCTTCATGTGCCAGACCCGAGTGAATTCTACCGGGTAGAGCCTATATAAAGATTTGAGCAGTGAAACAACCTGGCTTTCTTAACTCTGTCGCGGGAGTTAAGGGATCGTGTGGGTAAAGTTGAGCAAACTCTGCAGAGTCAAATAAATGGTATTCGGATACGCCGTGCTCCCGGTTAACGGAGCTGTGTCACTTGGGTGACCCCATCAGCAAAGCTTAAGTAGTTTTGTAAATGCTTTAATCTGAGTAGATGGTTAATTAACTCTTCATGAAAACCCCCTGTTGTCTAAGAAGTAGTTTTTATCAACAAGTTTTACAAAAGGTTTACAAACAAAACTGCATCCACTCAAAGATAATAAACCAAGTATATTACATGCCTTTGTTAATCCTTGCAAGTAGTAAAGTAGGGTTCCTTTGCGATTTGCTGAGCTGGTTGTTGGCTCACGGCTTGCTAAATTCCCTCTTTAGAGGATCAAGACGAAGGTGAAGGTCTCCTCATTGAGGAAGTCCCCGAGGGCCTCTTCTTCGACGACGATCCGTGGCTTTAGGTCTTCGCCGCGCTCAAGCGGATCTTGGAGCTTTGTGATGTAATCATACTTTGGGCTTGCACGCCCCGCTGTCAACAACTGGATGATAATCCTTATGTGAAATATATGCTGGACTTTTGCTGTAAGCATGCAATGGTATACTCTTGCGCGACACTCCATAACTGTTCATGCGTGAATAGTTGCGGATTGCCGTGTCCGTACGCGCCCTCGGAAACCATGGTATGACATCCATGTTGCTATCCGTGGAGGTCTCTTCCTGGCCTCTGGCGGCAAGATAGTTCTCCCACCAATTTGTTGCTACTCCCTGGAGCTGATGAGCTGCAAATATCACTTTGTCTTCCTCTGCGCACTTGGCCAGGCGCAGCTTCCTTTCCGTATCCCGAAGTGAGGGGCCGGGTCCTCTGAAAGTCAGCCAGGTCAGCTCTAGACCTGCTGGAGCTACCTTGTTGCCCGGTAATAATAGCCTGCAGCAATTGAGTCTGCTGCGCCATGACTTGCGCCATGGTGGGGTTGGTTGGAGGGGGCGGAAGGTTGGCTTCCTGATCGTGGGCTTGCTCACGCCCCGCTGGCATGACACCGGGTGTGGAGTCCACCACTCCTTGGTTGAGGGTGGCATTAGCCTGGGCCCTGGTCACCCTTTGACTGGCCATCTGCAGTCATAGTTTTATGACTTAATACTATTACTAGGCAATTAAAAGAATAAAAGAAGGTTGCCACCTCATGCAATAAAAGCCAACAAGATAAACGACAAAATAATTTCAACACAAGGCCGTTTCCTTAAGCATAAACTAAACCATCACATAGCCAGCTTCTAGGCTGGACTTACTATTACAACACATGAATTAAAGTCTGATCGAATAGCAACTACGATACAGAAGGTCTGGCACAACACACTGGATACATCAACTAGTACTCGCGCTACACCGGGCAAGTACGACATCACCCACCTACTCCTCCATATAGCCAACTCCGGCCGGAGGGGTCAGAGTCCGCACCGAGGCGGGACCTACTACCGAACTCGGAGGGTTGGTGTCGAGTCGGAGTGTGAGCGGCTGCGCGCGACCCTCCGGGCGGCACCGACCGTGGTCTCGAGGTCGCACGCCTGCGTCGCGGTCGGTAGTCTGAGTCCACCGGGTCCCGTGGGGGTCGGTGCGGCGGTCTTGGTGGGCAGCAGGAGCTGGGACTCGCTTGAGCTGCGCCTGTCTTTGCGGCCGCCTCGCCTTGGCCGCCGCCAAGGCTCGCCGACCGGGCGAGCCGCTCACGGAGGGTCGCCACCTCGGTGTGTGTAGCGACGAGGTGAACCCGGCGCGGTGATCTCCTCCAGAGCGGCGGTGTGGGCGATCCCATGGCCTCGTCAGTCAACGATGCGTAAGCATCGGGTTGTTCTCGCCGTAGGCGGTAGATCTCATTATATCGCGCATTCTCCCGGCGCGACGGGTAGTAGCGGAAGGGGGTGCGCCGAAGGCGGGCCTTGTAAATATCGCACAGCCGTGCGGCAGCAAGGCGTGCAGCGTCCTGGAGTGCCTCGGTCCTGATGGTCCGCTGGTGCTCTGTCCGGAAAACGTGAGGCGGGTCGTGCGCAGTCTTCGGGTAGATGAACACCTCGATCAACCAGACTCCTCTCCTCCCGCCGTGGTCTTGAGTCCACGGTACACTGCTAGTCCGGGTAGCCTGTAGTGAAGGAGCTTGCGCAGATACTGGCAAACTCCCCTCGTGACCTCAGTGGGCCAAGTAGTCCCGCCACCCTCCTCCCAGCTCCGCCATCCGTAATTTTAAACTCCTAGTGTTAGTAACTTTTCAAAATATTAATGAAAGATAGAATGAATGATCTAAGAAGGATAGAAAAGAAGTAATACGCTATATTTTTAGAAATTCCTTTTTATATTTTTTCAAATTTGTGATCCTATATCCTTCCTAATGTCCATACTAAGGCCTTTACCCTACAGTCGTATGCTCTGATACCAGCTCTGTCAGACTCGGATTTTTCAATCCAGAATCTCCTGTGATTACTGTATTATTCCCTGGATCAGTAGATAATGCGCACAGGTACATTACTGTATCATTTCACACATCGCTTAAACGGCAATATTACAGACCATTGTTCAAATTACACCACGTCGGGCGATAGTTTACAAAAGGGGCACTTAGGCCGAATATCATCATTACATACAAGCAGCGGAAGAGAAAGCAAAAGTAGGACCATAACCTCAGGCAAGCGACTGGGGGTAATGTGTGCAGTATATATTATCTAGATTTAGATAATATATGTGCACACAATGCCTTAGGTCTAACTTGTCTAGGTTCGGAAAATACGAACGACGACCTAATTCCCATCGTCCTTCCTTCCTTCTGTGGCCGAGGCGTCTTCATAATCATAATGATCCTGCGTCCCTGTCTCTGTTTTTGGTAATGCGAGTGTGAGCACACTAACCACCGTGCTCAGCGAGCCATCACACAGAATGCAGTAATAACATGCTGGGCTAGTCAAAGGGAAGGCTTAGGTTTATTTTATTTTGCCGGAAATTGCCTTTACAGTACAGTACTCAGAAATCCCTATGACCTAGCAGTTTTTGAAAGACACAAGTTTAGTGGAATGTAATCGTCTTAATAGTGGTGCAGAGCCCATCCACCATTACATGGCATCTGCACCTTATATCATCTTTCAGCATTATATTTGCCTATCTTACCACCGGGGCGACACCGTGACAATTCCAAACTAGGGCCTTTCAACGCCTCTACATTTTCTCGTTCACCCACAAATCATTTTGAAACATAACTATATCTAGTTAAGTCCCCATGTCGCCCATGACCGTGGGCACGGCTATTCGAATAGTTTTGACTCTGCAGAGTTTGTACACTTTCACCACAAGAGACAATCAACTCGTTGCCCCACAAGATTCCTTATTCATGTGGTTGAGCAGACCATCACAGTGACTGTTCAAAATATCTAACCCCTTTCGTCATCTCACCCTATGGGCTTATCCCACTTGCGGTGGGTCCCATACGTTGCACGAGATGTTTCCCACAGTCACTAACGTAGCCGGGCTCCACTTCCCGCAACGCTAGCACAGCTGGAAAACTTCACCCTCCCCTTGGTGTCCCTTTAGGCCTTCCCTTGCCCTTGCAGATCCACTCCTATCCACTACCGGTGAGATGAGTCCGGGGTTTCGATAAATTTACTTAGCCAGGTTGTATTTTACAGACTTGTGGTTGTACTGTTTTACATGGGCTAACATGACAAGATTCAGTCCTTCGAGCTATCTGGGTGGTTCTACCACATTCCATAATTTTTGTGCTCCCACCGCACCACATACCAGCCCCTAAATCAGCCACCCAGATACTAAGCAAGTTTGAGGATTGTTGGGACATAAAATAATAGTTCCAACATTTCACCAGTCATTCCCACCATGACTGCCCAAATCATTTATCATATTGCATGTGAGAGTTTTTGGGACATCTAAGTGTCCCTGTTTAACTAGCATTGCTAAGCAGTACGTCATATTATACTCTATTCGGGGAAAACTACTTTATACTAGTTTTACTATGGTGACAAGGTTCACATATCCCAAGATATTTCAACAGGTAATACTAGCAAGCATAATAATGGGTGTATATCTACACTCTGTAAAACTGAACATAATCTATCACATAAAATAATAGCATGCACGTGGATAATTAAAAGAAATTAATTTGCATAATTCTGGGTTCAATATGGTCAAAGTGATAACTCGCCTTGGTCACAAGTTCTAGGGGTTGGGAGCTGGCATCTGCTGCTGCCTTTGCTTCCTCTTCTTGTGCCTCGTACGCTATTTTAACCGTGCGCGGAAATTTGCGGCTGACAGGTGGGGGCCCACATGTAAGCGCGAAAATCAAAAGAATGGCTCAACCCAGCCACATGGAGCCGGGGCTCAAACGCCACGGGAGCTGGCGAGAGAGATAGCCGCGTTAACCAACTCGCCCACAAGGTGTTTCTTACCCCTTAAGGGATTTATCCCTTTAAGGTAGCGGGGAGGGGCCCGAGCGAGGAAGCCGTCTGGGGAGGCGGTGACGTCGGCGGCGATGGGCGGCCGAGAGGGTCGGTCGGCCGGAATACGTCGCGGGGTCACGGGGAGCCGATGAAGGTGGCGGTGGAGGCCGAGGGACCGGAGGTGGGTCGGCGGCGGCACCGGTGGTGTGGGAGGTTCCTCGGTGCCGGCGATGTACGGCCGATGGGAGGTGCGGGAGGCCGGGCTTGGGTCTGGGGCCTGGAGGTGGTGTATGATCGGTGGGCTCGGGTGGCGGAGTCGGCGGGAGGCGTCGCGGCTTGGGAAGAAAGGGAGGCTCGGCGAATCAGTCACATCAGCGATTGCTTGCTACTGGAGTGCCTTGGAGATGTGGGAGTCTCGGAGGACCCCGGAGGTCCTTATAGTGGCGCGGTTGGGGCGGCCTCGAGCCTCCTTGATCGGTCTCCTCGGCCACGTGGCAGGAGGTAAGGGCGGGCGGGTTGGCGGGGCTCCTCGAGGGTGCTCGAGCTCTGTGTGGCTCGAGGCACACCGCGCGCGGGGAGACGGACCGAGCGGCGCAGCAGAGGGCAAGAAAAAGAGGCGGCGGGGATAAGGTGGCACGCTACAGCGGCGGCGCCCACCGGTCCGGCGCGGGCGTCCGATGGTCCGGCGGAGATGCCGAGGCGGGCGGGTCATGGGCGGGGGCGCGATCGCGAGGGAGAGGCGCGACCAGAGAGAGGAGCGAGCGAGGGGAAGAAAAGGGAAGAAGAAATACAAGGTCGAGGGGCGGGCGGGAACAGCATGGGTGGGTTGGTTTTACCGGGCCGAATTTGGCGGTCGCCCCATTTTCTTAAAATTTTATTTTTCCTTTTTCTTATTTTATTTAATATCTTCCTTTTATATGTATTTACATATATATGTATATATATTTTTAATCCTAATTTTTGAGGAGTTTGTTTTCATCTATTTCTTTATTAAAACCCTTTATGTTATTTCCATTTTCCATATATTTATATATATATATATATATATATATATATATATCTCTCTCTCTATTTTATTTTCTCTCCTCATTTCTTTATTAAAACTTCAACAATATGATTTCCACATTTTTGGGACCAGCTATATTCATCTTACACTGGATCATCTTTTCATATTCTTATTTTAAATTCTTGTTTTCTAATATTTTATTTCTTTGATTTTGTGGAACCTTAACCATAATTTAAGAAATGCTTTAAAAGTTAATTTCAAAACAAATACAAAGCAAATTAATGCAAAAATTTTTATAATTCTAATTTCCAAATTTTCAGGATGTTACAGCGGCCAAGAAAGGAAAGCAAAGTTTTGGTTAGGATTTGATGGATTGGGAAAGAATTTGAATTCAACAGAAACTCAAACAAGAAACAAAATTCAATTTGAATTTTGAAACCCACCCCCTTAAAAAGAATTTAGACCTCAAGATTAACTTAGACCATGGAGCAGGTTGGGAAAATCCTACTGTAGATCTGACTCCTTTTCCTAGGTTAACTCTGCTGCAGTGTGGTTCCTCCATTGGACTCTGCAAAATCTGATATTTCTGTTTCTCAGCTGTCTTTCTGTTGTCTCAATATCTACATGGGTTCTTCTCGGTACATTAGACTATCTTGTAAACCAATCTCTTCTACTGGTACTTCTTCTATAGGTTACCGCAGACACTTTTTGAGCTATGACACATGAAACAAATTATGTATTCTGGCTATGCATGGTGCTAGCTGTAACTCATATGCCACTTCTCACACTCTTTTTATGATTTTAGACGGGGAAACATATCTTGGGGCTAACTTTCCTTTCATTTGAAATCTTTTTACGATCTTGAAGCGAGTGACTTTGAGATATACAAAATCTCCTACTTCAAAGCTGGGGTCTTTTCTGCAAGCGTCTGCATAATTTTTTTGACCATCGTGTGCAATCTTCATTTTGTCTTTGATAGTCTTCACATGGGCTTCTGCATCATGAGCAATCTGAGGATTGAGAAATTGTTGTTCTCCGGTCTCTGTCCAATTTAGTGGAGTCCTGCATTCTCTCCCATATAGTGCTTCAAATGGTGACATTTCAATATTGGCTTGATAATTGTTGTTATAAGAAAACTATGCGAATAGCAAACAAGTGTTCCATGTTGCTCCGTATACAATTGCACAAGCTCTCAACATGTCTTCTAGGATTTGATTTGTCCTCTAGTCTAAGGATGGTATGTTGTGCTGAAAGCTAGGTCAGTGCCCATTTCTTCATGCAGTTTCTCCCAAAAATTTGATGTAAACTGTGCCCCTCTATCTGGAACAATTCTTTTAGGAACTCTATGCAATACCATAATTTTTCTCAAATAAAACTATGCTAATTTGTCTTTTCCATATGTTTGTTTGATCGGTAGGAAATGTGACACTTTGGTTAATCTGTCAATAATTACCTACATAGCATTATACCCTTCTTGAGTTTTGGGAAGTTTAGTAATGAGGTCCATTCTAATGTCTTTCCATTTTCATTCTGGAACTGGCAATGATTGCACCAATCCTGACGGTCTTTGATGATCTATCTTTATTTTTTGACAGACATCACATCTTGCTACATATTCTACTATTTCTTTCTTCATGACACTCCGCCAGAATCTTTTCTTCAAATCTCGATACATTTTTGTGCCTCTAGGGTGTATTGAAAACTGTGATGAATGGGCCTGTACTAATATTAAGTCTTTTAATTCCTTCTTCTTGGGTATACAATAACGACCACAGAATTTTAAGACTCCATGCTCATCTTCAGAGAATTATGTTGAATTTCCTTCTTGACTGTCTTTTTTGAGCTATTGAATCTCTTCATCTTTATCTTGGGCCACTTTGATTTGATCTGTTAATAATGGTTGAATCTCTAGTGTTGCTACAAATCCTTGTTCGGTTATTCTTAAATTCAGTCTCTACGTATCTTTCTGTAGTTGGGGTGGATACTCTGTTTCATTAGCTATACCATTATAGATTTTTCTGCTAAGTACATCTGCCACAATATTAGCTTTCCCTAGATGATATTGAAGATCCAGATTATAGTCTTTAATCAATTCTAACCATCTTCGTTGCCTCAAATTCAACTCTGGTTATGTGAATATGCATTTCAAGCCTTTTGTGATCAGAGAATATTTCACAGTGATTGCTCAACATATAATGCCTCCAATTCTTCAATGAATGCACTACTACTACTAATCCTAGATCATGTGTTGGATAATTTTCTTCATGAGGTCGTAGCTGTCTTGAAGCATAAACACAACCTTCCCGTCTTGCATTAGCACACAACCCAATCCTTGCTTTGAAGCATCACAATATATTGAAATTCTTCCCCTGGATTTGGGAGTACTATGATTGGAGTTGTTGTCAGTTTGGCCTCTAGTTGTTGAAAACTTTCTTCACAGTTATATGTCCACTCAAAGGGCTTATCTTTCTTGAGTGAGCGAGCTATCTTCGATAATCCTTGTATGAATCGACGATAATAACCTATCAATCTAAGAAAGCTTCTAACTTTAGTCACAGTTATCGGCTACTTCCATTCCATAATAGCTTTAATTTTTTATGGATCCACTTTCACTCCTTCAGTAATAATGTGCCCCAAAAATACAATTTCTTTCATCCAAAATTTACACATGGTGAATTTGATATATAAATGATGTTCTCTAAGCTTTGTCAAGGCAATTTGCAGATATTGTTTATGATCTTCTCAACTTACTTAACACAAAAGGAATACAAGATAGATTTTATTCTACTTCTTATTTTTGATGGTGGTAGTGCATGGCTCACGCTTTTCTAACTATCTTCTTTGTTGTTTTCCTTCATGTTGTTCTTTAGAGTTGATTTATCCCCTTCTCTATTCTAGCTTTCTTAGGGTGGAACCTTTCTTCCTCTGTCGGTGGTTGATATGACTTGACGCCTGTCTTCTTGCTTGCATCCTAGCTTCTTCCTTGGGCAAAGATCTCATTGGACATTAGCGATGATAATGCCTATTTTGTTTGCAATGAAAACAAGTTATATCTACCAAAACCAACGTATCGTTTTGTTGGTTAACTTTTGAATATTCTTGTATTTCTTCTTTCATCCAAAGTACGTGGTCGACTAGAGTTTGTAAGTCTGAAAAATTAAAATTTATAGTTTGAATACAATTCTTTAGACTTGATTGCAAGCCTTTAACAAAATATTCCATCTTTTCAGCCTCTGCGTCAATGTCTTCCTGAGTATACTGGAACATATGACGAAACTGTTGCAGATACTCCATGATGAACTTGTTTCCTTGTCGAAGACTAAGAAATTCTTGCTGCTTCTTTGCAATGACTTCAGGAGAAATGTGGGCCTTACGGAATCTCTTCACAAATTTTTCCCATGTAATATCTTCCTTCTTTAGGTGTATCCACCGAATAACATTCCACCAAGTAATTGCTGGTTATGATAACTGGTAAGTAGCAAAAAGAATCCGTACATTGGATAATATCCATTCTTCTTTCGATATTTTGTAACCAATTGTCTACACTCAGAGGTTTCGTTGATGTTGACAATTTAGGTCGTTGAGTCTTCAGAAAGGCTGTAAAGTTGAATGCAGTCGCACTTGATGCTGGTGTTGATATTTTGGCGACATCTTGGTGGTAAACTATTGCAATAGTTTTGTTTGTTGTTCCAGTACCTTGTCTTGTCTTTGATCATCTTCAATCTGATTTCTCTTCATGACGGCTAGGACTTCCATCATACTGGGCTGCTTTTCAAGATTTCTTTTCTCCATCTATTGTGCTGCCAGATCCTTGGTTTGTTCAGTGATATTCTGTTTGACAATAACCGAGATTTAGGAATCAGTTCTATAACATTTTTGGGTTTAGGAAGGGAAAGACTAAAATAAAGATGAGTGTAAGAAAGAAAAGGGAGAGGATTAGGGTAAGGTGAGATTAAATGACATTTCTATTTGCTTTCCTAGAACATTTACCTCCAAAACTTTCCATATACTTGTAATAATAATCCAATATCTTCCAATATTCAATATCCATCAATGGACTAATTCACTTCTATACTGCTTCTTTACACAGGCTTAGAATCCAATTGCCTTATTAATTTAGCTTTAACTTCTTGCTACCTATATCTATGCTAACTCCCTTTATCACTTGGTCATAGCATCACTACTTGTTAAAACTCCAAACATTATAATTTATCCAATCCACTGACCATATACTTTCTATTGTGTTACCCACAACCTCACTAATCAAATCATAGTTATTTAAATCTTCACATAATTCTCAACTCCCCCAAGAATTTATAAATTCATCCTCATATATGCTATTTATCAACTATATAATTTTATATTCAAGTGATATTCCAGGTTTTTCTCTTTTTAAATCCATCGATATCATTTGTAGTAAGATTTTATAGTAATCCAATTATTTCCACCTTCGGTTCATAACCTTGATCTGCTCATTTGGTAATCGATTATACTTCTCACTATCTTCTTTCAAATTAATTTATTATTATAAACATCCACTGAAAATAATATCATTGATTAAGCCTAAAATCTGATAATTATTATCACTTCTATCTCTCTCAAGATTTGAACAATCCACTTACCTAATCAGTACATTCCAAAATTCACATAAACAACTTCTCCTGATAATCAACATGAATCCACCGATACTTTTGTTTATTCATTATTTCTTACACAAACCTCTTATGGGTTCATCTACATTCATTGCTTACAATTCCATGAGTATAAATCAATTCACCTATTGCAATCAAGAATTAATATTTAATTTTTTTTATGGTTTAAAGTCTAATAGGTAAATGAAAAATAAGAACAGAAGAATATAAGTACGAATCAAGATGAAATTGGGCAGAAGAAAAAAGCTTTTAACATAAATTTTATTTAAAAATAGAAATTAGTTTTGCACAAATTACTTATAATATAATCTAACAGACTAATAATACAATTTAACTATTTTAATGTGGTCAGATCCATCTGATAAGACAAGTGCATCCATATCCACTGACAGTGCGACCCCACATCTCTTGGCCCCAACGTGTCATACTACCTATTCCGGATATGTGCGAGTGTCATATCCGTGACAAAACATGGAGCTGCTTTTCTACACCCTGTCCCTCTCTCTCTCTCTCTCTCTCTCTCTCTCTCTTCTATTCTTCTTTCCTTTGTTTGTTGGTGGTTTCTGTCATACCATCACCTATCGCGGAGAAGAACTTGAGCAGCGAGAGGTCTTCTCACTGTCACTGGTCTTCGCTTCCCCAACCTTCCTTTCTTTTCCCTTCTTGACCAAAAACCCAATCTTTTTTTCCTTGGAGATATCGTAGATGCCGTTCAAGCAGGTGTTCTACGCACTGCGAGAGGTTTTCCCGCAGGTATGGATCCTGTCTGCGCTACTCGGTTCTGAATATCCCTTTTTGTCGTTACATTCTTTTTATTGGGATGGGACCAAATTATGTGAAGCTGCTTTTGTTTGTAATTTCGCGAGGTCAATCTTCCTGTAGGTGACACGCGAAGAGTTTTTTTTAAAGGGAATTGTTCTTTCTTTTTTGCCTTCTGATTGTGGGTTGTTCACCCCTCTCTGTAATTTGCCGATGCTCTAGTTTCTAGAAGACGCCACTATAGGATGCCAACAGCTGTTGAAGGGTTTGGTACTTTGATGTCCACTAGTAGTCCCCCAATAAATTTTCAGTTCTTCGTTTAAGAAGAAATGAATATTCGATATAAGCCCTCCAAAAGAGGAAAGGAATACTGTAAATTCATGTTCTATTCAGAAAAAAAGAAGATTACTAGAAACTGGATTCTTTTATAAAAAGAACATTGGGTAGTAGGTGCACACGTGTAATATAAGTTGAACAAAATAATAGGGTATATAAAGGATAACAAGCCTTTTTTTAGTTAGTTTGGACTGGGGAACATAAATAGATGGACCAAGTAGAAGGTAAGTAGCAAGGATAAGTAGCAAGCCAAATGCTGACATTGATTATGGCAGCCCAGCAGGAATAGTGATTTGCCGGATAGCCGATGGCAAACAAGTTTTACTTCCTCTAGAAAATTTGAATTCAGTGACATGAACCAGCTCAATCAAATACGTTGTACTGTATTCAAGAAATTCTAATATATGTAGAGCCACATATAGGTTTGCGTTCCTATTTACAAAGAGTGACACTTAGTTACTTACATTGAGATATAGAAAACATGATCCACATATTGTTATTTTGCTGTTGCATTTGTATTGGCAGGTTGATCTTCGAATATTGAAGGCTGTAGCAAGTCAATATTCCTCTGATGTCGATGCAGCTGTTGAATTTGTTCTTTCTGATGTCCTTCCAGCAGTAAGCGAACCTACTGAAATACAGTATACACTCCAAGATATTGATTATGCTGAACATGATCATACTGATTGTAAGTAATTTTGTGTACTACATATTGCATCTAAAGCTATTTTGGTTGCGTTGCTATTGTCAGTTTGCACCCATTGCCAGGAAAACACTTATAACCAGCTATTAGTTCCATCTGCTAGTTGTTTATTCAATTTCGGCCTTCAATTTCATGCTTGTTTTTTCCTTTTACATTGTAGCCGAGAAGGCTAAATTATACTATGGAAGAATCTCGTTTCCAGATCAAGGAGCTAGAGAGGATAGTAATGTCCTGTTTAGTCCAGCAGCTGGGAGCAGTGGCATTCCTAGTGAAAGTGATCCATCTCCAGGTTATGGTGGACCATTGTGCACTAACAACAAAATGGAAGAATGTTCCCAGGTTGAGGATAAGGTGGTGATAAATGAAACAAGAAATGCACCAACAGTAGATTATGCTCAAGTTGGGCCATCTTCTACATCTGCAGCTGAGCCACATATAATAGAATATGAAGAGCCTGGTTCAGGAGCATTTGTTGATCATTGTGTGACTAAAAAAGACAAAATGATTTCAAAGGGTGAAAATATTGACAACCGCAAGAATTTCAACGATAATTATGAGCTATCAGATTTGTTTGCATCTTCTGGGAGTATGTTACCACTATTTATGCAGAGTCCTTCAGATTGTGCAGTGAAACATGAAGGGCAAATGCCTCTGAAGCTTTCTAAAGCAGAAAGTATACATGATTTCTCCAAGTCAGAAGATAATTATAACACAGAAACCTTATTTGTGAACTTTTGCTCCACTGAGGATAGACATACACCAAAGAATATGCCGAGTGCTCCAATTGTCCAAACACACTCCAAATCAGAAGATAATTATGACTTGCAAATTTTGTTTGAAAACATGGACAGTTCTAGAAAAGAATTGGATGTGCTCCATACTGCAGAAAACACCCCTGAATTCCATAAGGTGGAAAATGATGGTTACTTCTACAATTTATTTGCGAAGACATGCATAGCTAATGAACAGTCTTTGTACAAGCTAGGCAATCAATGCAATTCCTTTGATTTATTTTCTTCATCCAAAATCACCAATAACTCATTACATATCTTTGAAGAAAAGGATAATTCCCATACAATTGTTAGTGAAGAGCAACCATCAATAGATTTCAAGAATCCTGGAACTTTTACTACTACTTGCAATCTAAATGATGATTTTAACCTGCCAGAACTGTTCTGTTCCACTCAGAATGTTTTACTGTCAGATCCAGACTCTAAATGTGATGTGAGAGATGAAAGTGAAAGGGAAATCCTGAGTTCTAACACTGTGGATAAGCATTCTATGTGCCCAATTATTGAGCATGATGCATTTCCGCTCAATGGAATGAAGGTGATGCCTAGTGCAGATAAAAGTGAGGAATTTCTGGATATATCTACCCAGTCATATCAGATTGCTGAAATAAACAAGTTGATTTCTGACTTCACTAAAAGCAAGGTAATTTCAGTAATCATTAAGCCTTATCCTCTGCAACAGTTCTTTTCGCTCTGAATCATTTTAATTCAGCCAATCAGCAGTTTCACATCTTACAGGCTTATTTGTCTAAAACATGCACCGCTCTACATATAAACTAAGTTAATGAGATTTCTTGTGACCTGTCCCTTATTCTTAATTATGACAAAAAAGATACTTATCAAATTAAGTTTATTTAGAAATAAAGTTTAATCCTATTTTGGAAATTTGTATGCATGCAGCCAAAAATTTCTTCCTTTTTCGCTTGACATATGATTTGTAATTGTTGTAGGAGTATATATGCTTGTTAATAATCTCTTGTATAGGGCTCTCTTTGCATATTTCCCTATTGTACTCTATATATTTATGCTCTTTGGGTCGTAGAATAGATCGGGCTTCATTCCAGCAACATGGTATCATAGCGCTAGCATGAGCGCTCCCTCTCTCCACGCCAGTGTTGTGCCTCTCCCTCTCACGGCCACTCTTCTCTCCCTCTCCACCCGATCGGTGCAGCGGCACCATCCAGATTCACCATCTCTAGGGCCACCGCTGCCTCCGCCTCGATGCAGTTCGATCCCGCCACATCCCTTGCCTCGGCCGCCTTCACCTTGGGCGACGGCCGACCACCACCGACGGCCGACTCTTCCGATGCCGGCCGAGCCTGTCTCCACTAGCGCTGTCCGAGTTCGCCTCCGACCATCCTCTTCTCAGCCCGACTCTCCTTAGCCGAGTCCGTCTCCGATCATGATGGCGTTCTCCATTCCCCCAGCCATGATCACCTCGTCTGGGCTCAAGCTGGATGGGACGAACTACCCACTATGGGCATCGCTCATGGAGATCACCCTTGACGACCTCTACCTTTGGGAGCACGTCATGGGCGCAAGGCCATCCTTCACTTCCGGCTTCACTTGCTCCTTGGTCGTCCGAGTCTGTAACTCTCGCAGAGGACACGGCTACCAAGGAGACACGCGACACCGCCATCGCTGTTGCTTAGGCCTATCAGCGGTGGTGTGTTGATAAGGCCCGTGCCAAGGCCCTCATCATTCACTCCATCGACGTGTCCATCTCTCTAGATGTCATCCACCTGTCGTCTGTCCAGCGGATCTGCGAGCACCTACAGAAGCACTTCCAGCCGAGCAGCCATGCTCTCTACTACCCGTGCTGTTGGAGCGCCTGGAGCTACTGCAACTCCCTCTGTGCCTGCCAGGATTCAATGCTCCTTTTGCCTGAACCTTGGTCATGACTACGACCACTGTTTCGCTAGGAAGAGGAGGGAGAAGGAGTAGAACCGCAAGGGTGGTCGTCCTAGGGGGGACTTGGAGCCACCGCCTCCTTTGGAGAGGGCTCACAACACGGTGTCACTGCCGATTAGATAGTGACCACACTATTTCAGTGCCTCTCTGCGCAAATCTCTGCCCAAGGTTCATCTGGATCTGCCAGTCTTGCTACTTCCACTCCTATAGGTACTCTTTGGGGTGTCGACTCCGGTGCTTCTTTCCACATGACACTGGATTCCTCCACCATTACCTTCCTCCACTCCTATCTCTATTCGGATAGCTGATGGCACTTCCATGCCCATCAGCTACCAAGGCACCCTCCCGACTCCTCATTTTTCAGTTCCTAATGTATCTCATGCCCCTTAGCTTGCCTTGCAGCTTCTTTCGGTTGGTCAGCTCACTAATCTTGGCTACCACATTGGTTTTGACTCTTGCCCCTATTTTAGCCACCGACGTAGGGATCATCAGGGGCTTTACATCCTTGACCGACTCTGCATTCCATCCACTTCCGTTGCTCCCGCCACGATTCCTTCATCATCCATTGTCATCGCTACCGCTACAACTACCTCCATTTGTTTTGCCCAGTGGCACTATCGCCTAAGTCACTTGTGTGGGTCGCGTATTTCATCTTTAGTGACTTAAGGTGTTCTTGGTCGTGCCACTGTAGACACATCCAAGGTCGTACAGGTTGTAAGCTAGGCAAGCAGCTACAACTCCCTTTTGGTTTTAGTACTTGTCTCTTTATGTCCTTTCAATTTGATACACTCCGATGTCTAGGGACTTGCTCCTATTATGTCCAAGGCGGGCATAAGCATTATGTGATCTTTATTGATGATTATTCCCGTTTTACTTGGATTTACTCCATATTTCGTCGTGAACAGTTTCTTTGTGTCTATTGCACCTTTGTCACCATGGTTCGCACTCAATGGGATTCTCCTGTTCATGCTTTCCGCTGTGATTCTGCTGGCGAGTATCAATCAGCTACCTTCAAGTAGTTTCTCTCTGAGCAGGGCACCCTATACCAATCTTCCTGTCCTGGTGCCCATGCTGAGAACGGTGTTGTGAGCGCAAGCACCGTCATTTGATTGAGAGTACATGCACCCCTGGCTTCTCATGTTCCACCTTAGTTTTGGGCTGAGGATATTTTCACGGCTGCATATCTTATCAATATACAACCCTTCTCTCCTCTCTAGGGCATCTCTCCTATTGAGTCTCTACTCTCGGGCTCCCAAGTACAGCCACCTTTGTGTCTTCGAGTGTGTCTGCTATGTTCTCCTTCAGGCTCGCAAGCGCACGAAATTGTCTGCTCAGTCGGTTGAGTGAGTATTCCTCGGCTACAGTGATCAGCATAAGGGTTATAGCTGCTATAATCCTTCTACTCGGAAAATCAGGATCTCCAGGGATGTTGCCTTTGATGAGTCTAGATCATACTTCTATCGGGACTTAGCCCCTCACCCAGTTTGCTCTCTGACTTAGCCCCTCACCGGTTTGCTCTCTTGAGGCCATCTTCTGTTTGTCCCTCCCTAATCTTCCCTCACCACCTTGTCCTCCCTCTAGTCCTTAGTCATTTCTTTTGAGTAGGCTGGTCCTTCTGTAGTGACTCCTTACCAAGGAAAACTATTTCGTTTTGGATTATTTTTCGGTCCGTACCAAAAGGAAGTTGCTGCAGCCTTGTACGTGAGGTTCTGGGTTCGATCCCCCTCAGCGCAAGTATGTTTTGGCACAGTAGATTGTGTGGGACCCATGTGTCAGGAAGAAAATTTGGAAAAAAGTGGAAGCCAGAAGTGGGAGTTGATCCCGGGTGGCTTCGCACGCACGTGAAGACCTTATCCACTAGGCATATTGGTTTGCTTTGCTCAGTATTGGCATTAATAGTTTTTATACTTTAAAATTTAAACTAAAACATAATATTTTGGCCGAATTGAAATTGTTTTGGTGGGTAGCGAAATGAACGAAAATTCTGAAATTTCGGCAAAATTTCGCCGAAATTGTGAACCACGCTCCTTACCCTCTTCACTACTCTCGGCGTCCTTATGCGCTTCCTCCACCACTAGACACCTCTGTTGGGCTCCTACCCTTGACATCTACGGCTCCGGTGGCTACCACTCCTTCCACTTCTGGGCAACCTCCTCTGCTTCCTTTGCCTACTACTGCTCGCTACGATCTTCGCGATCAGGCCTCCCTCAAGCCTCTGGTTCACCTTGGCTTTGATATGTTCTCACAGGCTCTTGTTGCCGAGCCATGTTTGTATCGTGAGGCTGCCTCTCATCTTGAGTGGCAGCTGGCCATGGCGGAGGAGCTAGATGCTCTTTAGCATACCAATACTTGGGATCTTGTACCCCTGCCTTCTTGTGCTAGACCTATCATGTGCGAGTGGGTGTGTAAGGTCAAGACCAAGTCTGATGGTACCATTGAGCTCTACAAGGCTCGCCTTGTAGCTCGAGGCTTCCAGAAGTAGTCATGACTACGATGAGACTTTTGTTCCTGTTGCTCACATGACCACTGTCTGCACTCTTGTTGTTGTTGCTTCTGTTTGATAATGGTCTATCTCTTAGCTTGATGTCAAGAATATCTTTTTTAATGGTGATCTGCTTGAGGAGGTTTACATGCAACCACCACCTGGATATTCTACTCCTGAGGGGCATGTTTGTCGTCTTCGTTGTGCTCTCTATGGTCTCAGTGCCCCTCGTGCCTGGTTTGAGCGCTTCACTTCTGTGATCACTTCTGTTGGTTTTTTTGTCAGTGATCACAACCGTACCTTGTTTGTTCACATTTCTTCTCAAGGTCGGACTCTCTGTCGATGACATGATCATCACTGGTGATGATCCTCTATACATTGATTTTGTGAAAAAGCATCTCAGCGATCAGTTTTTGATGTTTGATCTTGGTTCACTTCGCTACTTTCTTGGGATTGATGTCACTTGCACACCTAAGGGGTACTATCTCTCCCAGCAGAAGTATGTTCAGGACCATGGTCGGTCTGGCCTGACTGACACTCGCATTGTCGATACTCCTATGGAGTTTTCTTTTCAGCTTCGTGCCACGAATGGTGATCCTCTAGAGGATCCCACTTGGTACTGCCACCTTGTTGGGAGTCTCGTGTACCTTGGCATCACTTGTCCAGACATCTCATACTGTTCACATCCTAAGTCAGTTCGTCTATGCTCCTATCACCTCTACTACAATCACCTTCTTTGGATTTTTCGCTACTTGCACGGAACCATCTCTCGCTGCTTGTTCTTTTCTAGCTCCAGCTCACTACAGCTTCAGGTGTATTCAAATGTGACTTGGGCTAGTGATGCTACAGATCGTCGATCTCTTTCTGCCTACTGTGTCTTCCTAGTCACCTCTCTGATTGCCTAAAAGGCTAGGAAGCAGATTGCAGTTTTCCGTTTGAGTGTTGAGACAGAGTTGAGAGCGATCACATCGGTGACTGCTGAGGTTATTTGGTTATGATGGTTGCTTCCTAATTTTGGTGTGCCAGCCACGGGTCCCACTGCCCTGTTGTCAGATAGTATGATGCGATCGGCGTTGCTAGAGATCCAGCGAAGCATGAGCTTATGAAGCACATTGGGGTTCATGCTTCCTACACACGATCACAGGTGCAAGAGGGAATCCTTGCTCTATAGTTTATGCCCTCCGAATTATAGGTTACCGACTTCTTTATGAAGCCGTAGACTAAGGCACAACATATGTTGTAGTCTCCAAATTCATTGTTTCAGATCCACCATGATTTTGAGCAGGGATGGATTTAGGCCTATAGCAGCCTAGTGTTGAGACCCGAATATGCAAATCTACACTCTTTGTGTATTCTGCACTAGTCCAGGATCACACTAGTGTACACAGTGAAAGCATAAATAAAATATCAATCATAATCACGATTAACTAAGAAAGACTCAAATACTATTACTTAACAGGATTGTGACCTTTTGGTCATGTTTACAATTAATATCCAAATGGGTGTAGCAAAATCTAGCAGTGGAAAGTAAAGATAAACACAGTGGTCATTCGACATGCCCACAGGAAACGACTGGAGAGCAATGTTCTAATTCGTGAAGTCGTCGAAGAATCCTCTTTCTAGTACCTCTCATTGATATGGTTCTTCAGCAACTGAGTAATAATGGATATAGCCGTGAGTACATAGAGTACTCAGTAAGTCATCTATAACAGGATGCAATATAATTATGTAAGTCTTATCAAAATTTGGCTGAGTGGTTATTTTGCAGAAAGCAACGATTTAGAGTAAATACAATAAATATATTGAAAGCGCACTTTTGGAAATAACGTACATAAATAATTAATGAACCAAGGATTGAATAAATCACAAGTGAACTGACCATTCACTTCTTAACCAACTTACTTTCTAACCAAATCAAGTTTTTTAGTAAAAATCTAACCCTTGTATGAAATCATCGAGCATTGTCTATAATTAGGGATACGGCTATCTGAATAGTTTTACACTCTGTTGAAGTGACACAACTTTATCCACATGATATGATCTTGTGACAACTTTATCCACATGATATGATCTTGTGGTGTTACCGTTATAACACGCTTTCTTAGACATGTTGACCAAGAAGATCACAACAAGGTTTTTACAATGATCGATCTCAAACTGACATCGCTTGCTAAGGTTTCACTGCTAAGTAAGCTAATCACATAGTTAGAAAAGCCCCTCTTACGTTAATAGAATATCTTAATGGCGAAATCAAGGTTGAAACATTATAAATTAATCACCTAGGTCCAAGGTTGTCACGGCGCTCCGAAGTCGCGCATGAGGTCAAGCGCTGGACGCCTAGTCGACTAGGCGCCCGCCATGGCGACAGTTAGATGATAGTAGTTAGACGACAAATAATACCTTATATGACTAAAAATTAAATAATCATGCAACATAATAACACAAATTATCCAAATAATCATGTCTCAGGAGGTCTAAATTAAAAGAAATTCATTAAAAGAGGGATCTGTTTGTAATTTTCAGGAATTCTGAGGACTTAATCGCAAAAATACACTTCTTAACCCTAGCTGCCAGCGCCCGATTCCTCTCTGCCGACTCCTCTTCTCCTCCCCTCTCCCGACGCCTCCTCTCCCCGCCTGATGCCTTCCCCGTCGCCTCCCTCCCCGCCGCCTCCTCTCCCCCGCGCCTCCCCATCGCATCCCTCCCCGCCGCCTCCTCCCGCCCGACGCCTCCTCTCGTCGCCTGCCCTCCCCGTCGCCTCCTCCCTCCGCCCGCCTCCTCCCCCCGCTTGGGAAGAGGATGGAGGATGCTACGGCCCGCATCCGACCGACGCGGCTTGGGAAGAGGCGGTGCGGCTTGATCCGTGACGGTGGCTTTTGGATGGAGGAGCGACGGACTCGTGGTCGCGGCGGTGGCTGCTGTGTGAGACCTCGGCGTCGAGCTCCTAACTCGGTAAGTTGAGCGACAGGCCTTGGCGTCGGGCTCTGGGCGACTGGACGCCTAGTCGTCGCCAAGGTGACGACTAGGCGATGCCGTAACAACCTTGCCTAGGTCTGTCCCTTCTTATGTCAATAGAACATCTCAATGGCGAAATCAAGGTTGAAACATTACAAACTAATCACTTAGGTCCATCTCAAACTAGACATACGGTGACAATGGAATCATTGCACTTAAATTATCAATTGAGGAATTAATCAAATTTGGTTGATAACTACCCGTTACAAAGGTTTGTATTAAATTAGCAATGCATGGTAATTTACAATAAAATAATAATAAATAGATTTGAAATAATACGTTCAACATAATCAAAGGTCACAACTTGCTTTGACTTTGCTCAGTTACCAATTCTTGATCTTCAGGTTTTACTTCTGCTCTTTTGTGGACGTTATCTAACAGAGAAAGCGAATGAAACATAAATAAATTCAAATAAAATCCAAAACCAACAAAATTAGAACCAAACGATAGAGATCAATTTGAGATAAATTTAGGAAGAAGAGGGTCAATCAGAGTTCGGATGGAGAAGAACAGGTTCTCAGAAGGTTTAAATCTAAGAAAAAGGAGAAGATACTACTTGGCTTTTCTGGAATTATTTTTCTAAAGGAAAATCGATTTATGACGACAGTAGGTATTTTAATTCTGGTCGAATTATTTTTCTAAAAAATTTGGCTCGGGTCACTGATAGTTGGGCCATTGGTCTATGGACCAAGTCCACTGCTAGGGTTCACGGGGTCTACGATGAGCTGGGTCTACAGAACAGGGTTTTGACGTGGGGTCCACATGTCAAATACATGGTTCACGGTAGATTAAGTCCACCGAACCATCCCGGAACCTAGATGATGTGGCATGGTGACTAGGATGACACATGATCAAAAGTGTTGATGTGGCAGTGATGTGGAAATGACATTGCTGACATGTGGCTGCTGACTAGGCTGCCGACATGGTAGATCTAAGCGGTGCGCTGAGCTGGCTAAAAGATCTGGCGTGGCACTAACGTGGTATACACGTGGATGACACGTCGGACTGAGCGCTGATGTGGCGACGCTGACGCTCCGGTGGATGGCGGAGGGCAGTGAGGGGCGCAAAAGGAAGAGGGTGCGATAGTGAACATGTTTTACCATGGCGCGGAGGTCAGGAACTAGCGGAGATGACTGGCAGCGAGCTTCGGGTCATGGCAAGATCGAAGCTCTGGTGATCTTCGCTGGTCGGCAAGATATGGAGGAGGTGGTACGGGTCAAGGCAAACCTGGCGCACCGGTTGGCGTCGACGGGGGAGCTCCAGGGCGCAATCATTTCCTCTCCAGAGACAACAACTCGGTGGCGAGGAATCCGGCGATCTATGGCTCGGTGAGGATGAGACAGCTCGAGGTGGCAATCTACAGCTCGGGGCGCACTTAAATAACTGGGAAGGCGGTGTCCACGGGTGCACGCCAAGGCGAAGAAGTCCATGGTGAACACGGTGCGGCAGGGGAGTTCGGCTTGGAGACGGGAAGACGAAGCTGATAGGTAGGGTCCATCGACCAGCGATGGCACAGAGAAGGAAACCGGCAACGCGCGGATGGCGAACGCACAACGAGGTGGCTGGCAGATGAGCGACGCGTGGCTCGGGCAGATGGGTAGGCCGCGTGGAGGGAAACGGGCTAGCGCGAAGTTGGGTTGGGCACAAAGCTGTTGGGCCGGAGAGAGTGGGCTGGCTGAGAGATCGTCCCAATTCCAAAATCTGCGATTTTAAAGAATTTCAGAAATTGAGATAATTCAAGTTGAGCTCAAATAAATAGCAAATAAATTCTAAAAAATCCAAGAAAATACAGAAAAATTCCTTGCAACGCAAGGAACCCAAATAAAATATTTTTTTTGAATTAATTGAAGTTTAATTTCATCACATTAAATCTTTTCAATTTGTAAAAGTTCAAATTAAGCTTTAATTAACTCAACCGTTGGTTAATTTTATTTTAAAAACTTCGAAAAGACTCTAAAAACCAAGATATTACATTAGGCTCTAGCCCGGGGCATGTGATATTTACCAGCGCAAAGCCTAGGTAAGCCCGGGGCACAAACTTTCCCCCAACCTAGGTAGTATATATTCTTAGGACGTGACAAAATCTAGGATTCGCCACTTATTTTGATGGAGGTGTTGTGTATATATGCTTGTTAATAGTCTCTTGTATAGGGCTCTATTTGCGCATTTCTCTGTTGTACTCTGTGTATATTTATGCTTTCTAGGCCATGGAATAGATGGGGCTTCATTCCAACAACAGTAATAACATTCCATTTATTTTGTACTTAACGTAAAATCATAAAGTTAAATGTTTCTGGAACACAATTGTTTAATCTAAAAGTTGCTATGAAGAATGCTTTTAGACACATGATTACATTTAAATATCTGCTTGGTGACGCTAGATAATTCATTGTAAAGCTCATTACAGGATGCATTGAGTTCTTTGTATGAGTCAACAGCTATAAAAATGAAAGAGGTGGAGCTTCAGGAGGGAAATTCTAGACAAGCAAAACAAGATGCTGTCAAGGCACGTCAGGATTTTCTTGCCATGCTAGAACACTATAATGAGCTCATTAAAAATTCCAAAGAGTCAAATGATAAGGTAGTCCTTTTCTTAATGCTCTGATACCTGCATATGTAATGACAATGTCAGCTTACATATTCATTCCTTAATAGCAAGCTCAAATGGTGAGGGAACAAAAATCTTCGCTGGCAGCTTTAGCTCAGGACCTTCAGTCTCGTGTTACCAAGTTGTCTGGTCAGAGAGATGAAGCGCTCACAATTGTCCAGGAGGTAACAACAACTACACTTAATTAAGAGCAAAGTGTTCAATGAAGAACATTGAAGTACAAGGATATGTGCTGTTATTTTGCAATTGAGAAAAGTACCGTGTTGTTAAATTTTCATATCCAATACAACTCTGCAGATTAAATTTGAACTAGATGCACAACTAGCAACATCAATGGAAGAAGAGGCTGCAGCAAGGGAGCAGATTAGTCGGGAGGAGAAGTTAGCTCTATTGGTGCGTAAAGAGAAGGAAGCTACAATGGAGAGCATAATGGAGGAGTCAAGGCAGCACCAAAAGGAAGCCAAAGAAAACATTTTGGTAATTTCAGCAGATACAAGACAAAAGCGTATTTTGTATATATCGTTGTTTCGTTCAGCACATGCAATCGTTGCTCTTCTGTCATGCTTTGCATCAATGCCTTCAAACAAATTTTTTTTTATTGCAGTTGAGAGGGTTATTGTTGGACCGTGGTCACATCATTGATATATTGCAGTATGTTACATTCTCCCCTAGTAATATATAGTCTTGCTACCTAGGAGTTGTTTAAACTTCCTATATAATCAATACGACTTTCAACTGTTACAGCATTTGTTTCTCTTGCAGAGGAGAAATATCAACCATCCATGCAAATGCTGTTGCACTGAAAGAGAGAACCCGTAAAGGCAAGCTTGAATCAGCCCTGGTGACTAGTAGCTGCTCAGCAACTTCTTCCCACATAAATGATTGCAAGAGCACATCAATTGACAGAGACCGGTCGTTGGGGAGTGAAAACAAAAGTGGTCTGCCTCAGGATGAGATTGTAGGGAGCCATGCTAAGGATCATGCCGCATCTTCAGACGACGAATGGGAGGTCCTGGAAACAACTCAAGCTTAGACGGGGGTTTAAAGTTCAAATACAGTAAGTTGACAAGAAAAACATCTTTGTTTACGCAACAGCTATGTGCCAAGTGGCAGAATGTGCAACCTCAATACCGCGGATGAAAGATTCACGTACCAAACTGCCTAGTGTTGGAACTTCCAACCTGTGCAAGTTTTTTGGTTTGTGCCTTGTAAATATATACAATTATACATATCAGTGTTTACTGTTGTAACTAAACTTGCTTGTCAGCATGTGAATTATTCTGAATGATGTACGTACGTTTTTTTTCTTTAGGTATGTGCATAAGGTCAAGTGTATGTATGGTTATAAAGAAGGGTGGTTCATATATTCATACTCACCATAATTTTCTTAGAACATTTTTTGTGTGGATCTTTTCGACATTATTTTGTGGTAAACTCTTCCACCCATTGCAATTTAGCATTTATAAATAGGTTTAGTTTCTTTTACCAATAAAATTTGAATCACGCTGTTGTATCTCAATAGACGGTTATTTTCAAAACTAACCAAAATGCCCCGAACATACTTTTTTTTCAAAACTAACCAAAATTCCCCAACATACTTTTTAGGGGAAAATAAAAGTTTTGGTCTTTTCTAAACATTTAGCTACTCTTAGACGTGAATTTTCAAATACTCTTAGACGTGAATTTTCAAATATGGAAATCTGAATGTGAAGCTAAAATTCTGGAAATCAAAATTCAAGTATTTACATCATTTGAAAATCTCTAACATATAGCAGGATTCAAATATGAAAATTATGAACTATTGAGCCTGTATGCAGCTAGGGTGAAAAGTGGATACGAATTATCCGTATTCTCTAGTTATTGTATTCGATATGATACGAGTATGATATTGTCACGGTCCCGATCTTGCGACCGTAGATGATACTGTAGCGGCGCGCGGCGCTACCGTGATGTCTTGATGACGAGAATTGTGGTTGCGTAAGAATCGAAAAGAGGAGATGAGAAACACTAGAAGACTGGGCAAGTATAAGGTAAAGGTAAAGTCTTTCTTATCCCTCCGTAATACAATCCCCAAGGTATATATAGTACCTTGGCTAATCCGACTGGAAAGCAAATACCTAATGAACTCCAATCCGACTCCTTGTTGTATCAGGAAACCAACTTCTAGTCTGCTGTAGTATCCGAACCAGATATCAATATATTCTGTTCATCTGCATTAACCCTCATGGTATCTGGATTAGCAGATTTGGGACGACGGCGTACGTAAGTACGGCCCCACATGACATCTCCCTCGTCCTGAAGAAACAGCTTGTCCTCAAGCTGGAATGAGGGTAGCGCCCCAAATTGTTGTACGTCTACCCAAGATGTATCTGCGACTTGACCCCTCCCAACAGCACCAATACTTGCCAAATATCCGGGCTTTACTGGTGAGTCTCATCATCGGCGTGGGCACCACCTTGCCATTGAACATAACCGGCAAAGGCAGAGGGCTGTGTGGAGGTGTTCCCACAAAAGATTTCAGAAGACTCACATGAAAGACATCATGTATTCGAGCTGTTGGCGGTAACTGCAAATGGTAAGAAACATCTCCAATCCTTTCAACGATCTGGAAGGGCCCATGAAACTTTGGAGCTAACTTGCCGATGGTTTGGTCAGGTAGCGAGGCAACACGTCTGCGATGGATACGAAGCCAGACCCACTGGCCAAAGGTGAAAGTGACATCGTGATGACAAACATCATAAAAGTGCTTTTAACGTTGCTGTGCTTGAAGCAAACGATCCTTGATATCCAGAAGCAAGGTGTCCCGGGCTTTCAATAGCTCATCAACTGCAACCACCCGTGCCTGTCCTGGCTCATAGGAGCGAAGGGATGGGGGGTCACGTCCATACACCACTCGGAAAGGTGTATCCTGAAGAGACGTATGAAACGAAGTATTGTAGCAGTACTCCGCCCACGGCAGCCATTGGAGCCATTGGTGAGGGCGATCGCCTGTCAAGCAACGCAAATACATGGTGATAAATTTGTTGACCACCTCTGTCTGTTCATCTGATTGGGGATGGAACGCCGAACTTCTGTGCAATTGCACGTTGGATAGACGGAAGAGTTCCTCCCAAAAGCCACTTGTGAAGACTGGGTCACGGTCGCTGACGATGGACGAAGGTATATCGTGTAAGCGAACAATGCCGTCAAAGAATGCCCGAGCCACCGAACTGGCTGTATATGGATGTTGCAATGCGATGAAATGGGCATATTTAGAAAAGCGGTCCACCACTGAGAGGATGACTGTTTTGCCATTCACTTTGGGGAATCCTTCGACGAAGTCCATGGATATATCCTCCCAAACACGTTCTGGAATTGCTAGCGGCTGCAGCAGACCTGCTGGGTGCAGGTGACTGCTCTAGTTTTGCTGGCACACAGTGCAAGCCTGTACAAACTGCTGCACCACCCGTCAAGCTTTTGGAACAAAGAAATCAGCGTGAAGATGGTGCAGTGTCTTCTGTATCCCTTCATGTCCTATGGTATGTGCCGCTTCCAGAATTTCTAGAAGAAGTGGTGACGAGGCGCTGACATAGATCCGGCCTTTGTATGTGAGTAACCCATCCACCAGCTTCCATTCAGCACTGGCCGTGCCATCCAAAATGTGCTGCTGGAGCTCGAGTAATTCTGGAGACTGCAGAAGCTCGCTGCGCAATTTCTGGAAGAGGTCAAAACTGGTAGTGGTGAGCGTGCAAATGGAAGCATTTTCTGCATTACGTCGGGACAGCGCGTCTGCAACCACATTCTGCCGTCCTAGTCGGTATTCCACCTGGAACGTGTACCCCAGAAGTTTACTAACCCACCGGTGTTGCGGTATTGTCGCGAGTCGCTGATCCAAAAGGAATTTGAGGCTGTAATGGTTAGTGCGGACCAAGAAAGCTTGAGCCCACAAGTAGGGGCGCCAATGTCTAATAGCTTGAACTAGGCCAACGAGTTCTTGCTCATATGCAGCCAGATGGCGATGGCGGAGAGGTAGTGGTTTGCTAAAGAATGCAATGGGCCTGTTCCTTGGTGTAAAACTGCCCCAATGCCTGTGCCCGAGGCATCACATTCGACGATAAATGCCTGAGTAAAGTCCGGTAATTGGAGGACGGGCGCCGATGTTAGCGCCTGTTTGAGACCCTCAAAGGCATTGGAAGTTGCTGATGTCCATGAGAAACTATCTTTCTTCAATAGATTGGTAAGGGGTACGGCCAGTGTACTGTAATTACGGATAAAGCGGTGGTAGTACCTTGCCAAGTCCAGAAATCCACGCAAAGCTCGAACGGACTACGGGACTGGCCATTCTTGCACTGCCAATACTTTTTGTGTATCCATGGCTACCCCTGATTGAGTGATGACATGTCCCAAGTATGCGACTGATGTGGCTCCAAAGGAACATTTGGACTGCTTGAGAAAGAGTTGGTTATCCTGGAGCACTTTTAAGATTGTCCGGATGTGAAGGAGGTGTTCTGACCATGTCGCGCTGTATATGAGGATATCGTCAAAGAAGACGAGAACGAATTGTCGTATATATGCGCGTAGTACCTCATTCATCAAAGCTTGAAATGTTGCTGAGGCGTTGGTCAGTCCAAACGGCATTACCAAGAACTCAAACAATCCTTGATGTGTGCGGAAGGCCGTTTTCTCAATATTTGTCGGGTGCATGCGCACCTGGTGATATCCCGATCGCAAGTCCAATTTAGTGAAGAATTTGGCGCCTTTGAGTTCATCCAACAATTCTTCCACCACCGGTATTGGAAATTTGTCTTTGATTGTTTTGTCATTCAAAGCTCGGTAATCGACGCAAAAGCGCCATGTGTTGTCGTGTTTCTTGACCAGAGGACCAAGATGAAAACGGGAAGAGTCAATGAATGAGACCTTGTCGCAGCATCTCTGTGCATTGCCTCTTTATTTCATCTTTCTGCACATGAGCATATCTGTAAGGGCGGACTGCAACCGGAGAAGTGTTAGGTTGGAGATGGATGCGGTGGTCCAAGACTCGCTGTGGAGGTAATCCTTGTGGTTGTGCAAATATGGTGTGAAACTCTGTCAGCAAGTCTTGTAGCAATGCGGGATGGTCTTGTTGCAGAGACATCAATGTGCTACCAGGGAATGGAATACCATGCCATGTGATGTGTTGCTCCTTGTACCAGAAAGACATGATCAGTAGCAGGAAGTCCCAGGTAATAGGTCCTAATGTGCGCAACCATTGTACTCCCAAGACCATGTCAAAGCCTGCCAAAGGAATGGCATAGCAGTCCAAGCAATAAGCCGTTTGATCTACGCATATTTCCAGTTGCGAGCAAGTACCAGTACTGCAGACGGTATCTCCATTAGCCACGGTGACGCGGAGGCCTTGTCGGGGTTGTACTTCCAGCCCTGCCCGGTGTACTGCTTCGGCGCTTATGAAGTTGTGCGTTGAACCAGAATCTACCAAGGTTGTGAGTTGCGTCTGTCCAATCCATACATGAATCTTCATTGTCTGTATTGCCCGAGGTTGAATGCCGGATAGTGCGTGCAGGGAAATCTCAGGCTGTAGCTCTTCTGCGGTTGACGCTGGAAATACTCCATCATCATCGTCTGGACGGACTTCCAAGAGGAAAAGGCGTTTGCAGCAATGTCCTGGGACAAATTTTTCTTCACAATTGAAGCACAAGCCCTGGCTGCGTCGTTCTATCATCTGTGCTGCTGTTAATTGTTTGCGTGGTAATTGTGGTGGAGTGGTCGCTGTCGTTTTGTCGCTGAATGATCCTGTAGTTGATAATGGACGGTTTAGAGACGAACCGGTATGCAGGGGTGCTGAGTTCGGCAGGACTGGGGGTCTCTGGTATTGTTGCCTCCCTATCGGTCGTTGTACTGCTGAAGTTACCAGATGTCTTTTCTCAAACGCCCGGGCTAAAGCCATTGCTAATTGCAGGCTGCCTGGGTTCTGAAGCTCAACATCCGTGCGGACTGGCTCCATGAGTCCCGAAGAGAACAACTGAACTTGCTGCGCCGGTGTTAATGGATCCACGCGACACAGAAGGCTCAAGAATTTCTCTTGATATTCGTCAACTGTGCCGACGGCCTGTAGTTTGGCAAGTTCTCCCAAGAAGTTGTTGCGAATTGGTGGTCCAAAGCGAAGGCTGCAATAATCTTTGAATGTATGCCAGGAAGGTTCGCCCTCATCTCGTTCAAGCTGAAAATACCATTGTTGTGCGGCGCCTAACAAGTGGTATGATGCTAACCAAACTTTGTCCCGCTCTGGTGTTTGGTGTCCCTTAAAGAACTGCTCGCAGCGATTGAGCCATCCCAGGGGGTCCTCTTTGCCATCAAAGGTGGGAAAAGCTATCTTGTGAAAACGCAGACTTGGTGAATTACCTGGAAGCTGGTGAGTCTGATAATTGGGAGGGTGGATGGGAAATAATCCTGCTGGTGCTGACAGCAACCCATCCCCTACATGCATTGGCTTCTTTTCCAATACTCCAACACGTTCTTTGACGCTTGCGAACTCTGTGGATATTCCTGTCTTGAGTTTCGTCATGGCTGCTGTGAGATCGGCGATCTGCTGTGTCAGTGCTGTCATCTCCGTTTGCCCTGCCATGAGCTCTGATACCAAGTTGTCATGGTCCCGATCTTGCGACCGTAGATGATACCTATGTGCGGGCGCGCCGTGATGCTGTTGATGACGAGAATTCAGGGTTGCAGAAGAATATGAAAAGAGGAGATGAGAAACACTAGAAGACTGGGCAAGTATAAGGTAAAGGTAAAGTCTTTCTTATCCCTCCGTAATACAATCCCCAAGGTATATATAGTACCTTGGCTAATCCGACTGGAAAGCAAATACCTAATGAACTCTAATCCGACTCCTTGTTGTATCAGGAAACTGACTTCTAGTCTACTGCAGTATCCGAACCGGATATCAATCTATTCTGTTCATCTGCATTAACCCTCATGGTATCTGGATTAGCAGATTTGGGACGGCGGCGTACATAAGTACGGCCCCACATGACATATATAGATTTTTTCATCCGATTAACAATTCATATTCAAATTCGCATAAAAATATGGATGCGAGTATAGTATGGATTTTTATCATCCGAAATGTTATTTTATCCGCACTATTCGTATTTGTATTCGACAAAGTAATATACATATTTTATTACAATACGACTAATTAGTTGGATAAGTTTTTTAATTGAACGCGAATTCATATTTTAAATGAATTAGAATGATTAAGCGTGATTATACGAGGATAAAATATTGTTAATATCTTCATACTGTATAAGTTATAAAGATATCCAGATCCGATCTAATTGAGTGGATATTCGATTCGAATTCTATTTGTTACAATATTCTATTCGTATTCGTATTTGAGAATATTCAGATACATATTCATATTCGTTTACAATACGAATTCAAATGTGGTTTAGCACTATTCGAACTGTTTTCATCCCTATGTGCAGCTTCAATTGAGTCAACTCAATACTCATGAAGACAGTTAAAATGACCCAACATTTTCCTATTTTCAAATTTTGTCAGGCTGAGGGATTAGTCTTTACAAAAAAAATGGTAGCCTTATATCTAAATTAAAAAAATCCATTATTTTTTAGATATGGAAGCTTAGACTTTGTTCATGAGGATGCCTGTTATGATTGCGATGAATTACACTTTTTGATAAAAATCTGGTGCCGTCTCCAGCCACGTGCACCCAATCCGATCCGACTATGTGAAGCAATAGCACAGTTTGTGTGCTGCGTCATGAGACTGCCTTCCACTTCGAGCGGTGCTTATGGAAAGAGAAAAATAGATATGCATCAGTGTACAGGGGAGAATGGGAATAAATGGACGACTCAGGAAGGATCATTTCAACTTACAAACAGAATTAAATCATTAATGATGAACTAGCTCTACAATGCACTTAAAAATGGGGGGTGGGTAGGGGGTGTCCAGAATTAAAGATACCAGCGAACACTACAACCAAAATATTTTTCCTACAGCTGGTGATGAAGTCGAGCACGATAGCAGCTACACAAACACAGCATCAGCCTTGAACTTCATCTTTAGCAGCACCGCGGATTTTCTGATACATGTCCTGGCAGAAGGCGGCAAAATGAGCCATGTTTCTGAAGAGCTCTGGTAGGTGCGTCTGGAGGTTTGCGAGCGACTTCTCCCTCACCTGCATGGCAAGCCTAAGGTGGTGTTCCTCCTCTCCCTTCAGCCTCATCTCTACTTCCTCGATTGTCATTTTCCTCTCATTGACAGGATCTAAGTTCCGAGTTTCAGCTGCGTCAGGGTTAGCATCCTCACCTAGGGATGCCCTTCTCTCCACGTACCTTCGATGCCAGTCTTCAAACTGTGCATTCTTTCGGTTGAGATCCCGACGAGTTTCCTCACACCTCCTCCTTTGACTGACTTCCTCTTCCTGAAGCAGTACAATATTGCTTATGACTTCACCAAAGCTTTTGATGGCAGTTTTTGCAAGTTCAATTGGAAGCCTCTCAAGTAGGTCATGCCAGGTATATAGCAGATTTTTTATGGGTGGCTCCACCTGCCTTGGAGGGGAGGAGACCTTCTCCTTCAAGTTACTCTCGATGGGGATGAGATTAAGTTTCAACCATGCATTGAGTGCTCTGATGTACCCTTTCTGATGGTTCATAAGTTTCTCGAACTGCATGTGCCACTCCCTGACAATGTCACGTAGCTCACAAGTCTGCTTATAATGCAAATCAGTTGTCTCTGTTGGAACAGGCGGGACCTCAAAAGCTCTGATTCTCGATATGATAATAAACTGGCTCTTATGATGATGGTGCATAGAACCCCACATGTTTGCCATCCTGCATAAGGCAAATATTAACCTCAAGTGAAATGATAAATAAAAAAAAACTGCAAATACTAGATACACCTTAAGACAGCAAGCAATTACACATCGCAAGATAAGGATGATCCCATTCAATAAGACAAATTGTTCAAACAATGCAAACTTCTGTATTGTCTATTATGGCCATCCTAGGAATCATGAATTCACTATCTCTAACTGCCTCGACTACAAATCATGACTTGCTACTTTTGTAGGAGACAAAACTACAAAACAGATGCATCTGCTTTTTCCAGGGAATTACTAAATATTTTCTATTCCCAAAAGATTGAATAATAGAATCCCTACCCACTTATTCCGTTCCATTGATTGCAGAAAATTTTGATCATACTACCCTGGGATCCAATTAGAGGCAATGACTGATATGCTTGAAAGTTTTTCAAGTGAGCAACACCACGCCCAAAAGTGAACAATACATAGGTACTAGAAAACCAGTTTCAGTACTATAATATATAATATGGATATAAGAGCTGGAGGTTTATCTTGACAATGGAGTTTGATGGGAGTTTGTTCTGGGAAGGTCTTTTCTCTGGTATTCTTTAGAGGTTTGTGTGGGATGTGGGAGGGGGGCAAGAGACATAACAGAATAGGCTCTTAAACCATTTTTTTCCTGGTTTTATTCTAGCCTTCTTGTGGGAGGTGAGGGTGGTGGTGGATGAACGACAGACGGTAAAGGCACCTTTTATTAGTAGAGATAAATAAAAACTGAATACAACAGCACATAAGTAATGCTGAAGAAATCATTTGTAACAAACAAATAAAGTGGCATACCACTTTATAATGTTGCGAAACAAACTCATATTTGGAATCCAAACAATACAGATCCCCTTTGTAATTCTGCTGTTATAACTACTAACCATGTTATTGCATACAGCAATTGAAAATACACTGGAGCTATGGTACATTCAACTTTTTTAGCACCTTGAATAAATGAAAGAATGGAACTGCAGCACAATAACAAAAAATGTGGTAATGATGAAATAACATACAAAAAGTTCCACAAATCATAAAATGGCAATATGTACAATCCAAGAAGAATGGTGTATTCTGACTTGACGTGGTCTCAATCACACTACTTTGACCATTAATTATTGTTGTTATACATTAGCAGGAGTTAGAAAATTGTAATATTTGAAAATACTTTTGATGATGAATATGCCTACGTGGCTATGCCATTATCTAGTGACTAATCATGGTATTTATGAACATGTCAATGGTCCAAGTTCAAAAAGTTTAACCGGCACACACAAAAATTTGACATTCTTTCCGGACTAGGGGGAGTAATCAATTGTTAGGCGAAAATAACAAGGTACTCCCTCTAGTCACAAAAGAGTGTCATTTTGGGATGCATGTAGCCAAACCTTTTTAAACGCTGGCTATCGTACCTCTATGAACATTTGTGTTGAACATATGAAAAGATATGTATAGATTTGTCATGAAAAATACTTTCATAATATTATAAATTTTACTAGGTTTATAACATATTACAATAGAAATTAGTGGTCAAAGTTGCGTTTTGAAGACTATGTCGATGTTTAAAATGACACTCTTGTGTGACCGGAGGGAGGGAGTACCAATCAAGGCTAGGATAGCCGGTGCTCATGTAGCAGCATTGTTTTGTACTTTACATTGGTTTAACTGTACCCAGGTATCTTTCTTTTCTGCCCTGTTATATTTGATTTCAGAACAAATACGTACACCTCTATTTTATTATGCTAGTGAGGAGAATCAGGTAGCACATGGATGAGATTATGAGATGGAACAGCAAATAACCAAACAGGCAAGTCCATTTCAATGAAACAAGTAATTGCGGTTGAACGATAGAAACCAAGTTGAAAAATGTAAAAAGGTAAATGCTACACTTAATTTATCAAAACTTTACTTGAAGTCCAAGAACACTCACCCTTCAACAAGGTCCACCAACTTCGGGTATAGCTGTTTATCACGCAGCCGGTTTATTTCTGAAACTGTTGAGTCCATGGATTGCATATCTACTATGTACCTTGTGTGCAAGTGGCTAACAGCAGCCTTTGTCTTCTCGAGGGTTTCAAGTTTAACTCCACGTTTCTTTTGCTTATGCAATAGAGCCACCTTCTTCTGATAATCAATTTTCATAAGTTCCCCTGCCTGGTTGGACACATTCAGACAATATATCAGTAGACAAAAAACAGAGGCTGAGTACTCATGGAACAAAAACAATCACAGACATGGCAAATGAGCAATGTCTAACAATTTCGCATGTTAAGAGACACTACAAGAAATCACAAGTCTAAAATCTGAATAGGACAGTTTGGTTTACACTTGTTGCCCCTATTAACCGACCAGAGTTGATTTCTCACTGTATATGTACTCCCTCTGATTGCAAATGTAAGTTGTCCTAGAAAGGACATGGTCCAACATTTTTAGTTTTAACAATCAATATATATAAAAGTATCTAGATTGGCCACATGAAATTGGTCTTACCAGATTCATCATGAAGTATATTTTCATTGCACATAATTTTTGTAGTTTGTAACAACATAATATTATATAAATTAGCAGTCAAAGTGGGCATAGAGATTGCGCCACAATCCAAAGTGACCTACATTTGGAATCGAAGGGAGTATCCTTTAAATGACAGGATCTCTAGGTAATAGCAATCTGTATACAAAATTGTTGATTGCACTGCACTACCTAATTGATATGAAGAATAGCATTAACTCACTGGCTTAGTATTTTGGACACCACAGATCATAATGCAAACATACCAATAGTGCAATACATAAATCTAAATGATGTGACAGTGGTGTTGCAAGTACAACTAATTTATGTTCCATAGTTCAAACTTAGGCTATCATTAGGATCTGACTGTAGCCTGCAGGTGTTCAGTACTGGTATCAAAACATCACCATGGACCGACACAAATTATATAAAATTCTGACAGCAAAATGAGAAAAGGATATCCCGAAAGATGAACAGTATCCAAGTATATTTTAAGTTTTGACATGAAAAAACAATGAGGAAAACACAAATTACAAGACCAATGGCAAATACAATTTTAAAAGCACTAGCATTAGAATTGGTAAATGTTAAACAAATTATTGTCAAATATACATTACCTTCACTTCATCGTACAATTTTTTCTCCCAAGCAAGCATCCTGTCCAGAACTGTGGCATGAGTTTCAAATCTTTCATCAATCTCAAAATTACCACCTAAATCATCTTGGTCAGGTAAGTTCTTGAAGGAGCGGTTCCATGTGATAACATGCATGATTTTTGTAGAGTGATCAATATGTCCTGAAAAACATTAATAAATCATTATTAAAGTGCAAACTCAACATCACACTGCACACACTATAGAATTTAGATATTAGATTGCAGATTTCATAAACAAGGAAACTGTCACCAATCACAATCGGTATGAAAGGGATAGAGTTATTACAACAATAACACTTCGAGAGAGAGAGAAAGTAATAAATATGGGGTAAGTTAAGTAATCTTGTACGGTAAAGTAAGAAAATGGCAATTTGGAGGTTAATTAGGGGTCAAGGCAAGTACAAAAGTAAGGTCCTGTTCTTTTGGGCTGCGGCTGATGATTTTTGTCTACGCTTTTTGAGATGGCAACGGAGACAGAGACGTCTACGATGCACATGGTTTTGGGCTTGAGAAGCTGTTTGGAAAATCCGTTTCAACAAGCCGCCCCGTTTGTTTCGACTTTCGGAGAAGCCAAAAGCCCAAAAAGAATAGGACCTAACTCTTCCAGATGTGTTTATAAACACCAACTCAACAAGGGGTTACAAAACACAGATTCCGAATTTGCCGAGGTCCTATGACAACAAAATCTCGAAGGGAACTACACATTTTATTTCCAGTTTATCAAACAGGAAAAAAGCAGACGTGTTCATTATAGCTAGTCTTAACACCAGATATTGGAATATTACAAACTAAACTACTAAAAAGGGAAGAAATCTAGGCTCCACTTCTTTATTCTAAATGATCATGCACGAGTGTTAATCTTTTTTCCAAAACTAAGGATCAAATAGCAGGTTCTGGCTCAATCGGTGCACAGTGATTGCTCAAGATTCAAAAGTAAGGATCAGGAAACAAATTAAGTAGCCACACTTGCCTCGACTGTCAGCATGGTTGGAGTGGTAATGCATCCGGGTGGCCTCAAGCTTTTTTGACACATCATGTGCACTCTCTGAAGACTTGAGGAAGTGATCATCAAGCTGAGCAACAATCTGCAGCAAGCTGGCAGTCCCTGGCATCATCGCCATCTTCCCTTTCCGAGGCTCAACCACACCCATAGACACAGCTTGCTGGTAGTGCACTTCGGGTGGCAGGCCAGTTGCCTTGGGTGGCTTCCTAATGATCGGCTTCGTCGGGGGAAGGTTTGCCGCAAGCTCCTCAATGGCCTTTGCCTTCTCCAGTGCTGTCTGCGGTGGCCGCTCCTCAGCAGCACGTGCAGGAGTAGCTGGCTCATTAACAACTGGTTTCATCACCGGCCCCTTCACCTCAGGCACGGACTCCTCCCGCCTCTCCATCCACTCCTCAGCGGACTGCCCCAGGGTGGGCGGTGGTGTGGTGGTTGGGCCGAAGAAGTAGTCCCAGGTACCCATCTGTGGCTCTGGCATCGGGGGCAGTGGCGTCGTCGCGGAGGCAGGCGTCAGCGGGGATGGGTTGGGCCGTGGTGGTGGCTGCGGTGTCATTGGAGAAGACCCCACGCTGTCCATCACACCCCGCTTCTGCGGCTGTCCGTGCACCATTTCGTCGACGCTGACATCATCGTGCTCGTGGTGATCATCGTCGTCGTCATCATCCTCATCGTCACTGTCGGTCCTGCTATGGTCATCCTCTTCCTCGTCCTCCTCCCGGATGTCGTCGCCAGCGGGGGGGCGGTTCTTGGCGTCAGCCCTAGGGTCGGGCATGGGGATGTTGGGGGTGGAGGAGGAGCGCTGGAGGCTGGCGTGGGCGAAGTCGGGGTAGGGCGGAGGCGGCGGGGAGGGCGCCATGAGGCCGGCGGCGGTGGACGGGGGAGGCGGCGCGGAGACGGAGGCCGCCACCGCGAGGTGGGAATGGGAGGCCAGAAGGCTGGGGTCGAGCGCCTCCCCATGGGCGAAGTCGGAGAGCGCACCGCCGGTGCTCTTGAGGAGGACGGTGTAGGTGGAGTGGGCGGCGGCGAAGGCGTTGCGGGCCTGGACGGCGTCGGCCATCAACCGCTTCCGGTCCCGGCACCGGCACACCGCCTCCTCCTGGTCGATCTTGGACTGCCCGCACCCCATCGAGGCGGCGATGGGGAATCGGGGTTCTTGCGATTCTTGGAGGGGGTGGCGGTGATGGGATTTTGATGCGATGGCGTCGCCGGCGGGTTGGCGAGGGGTGGGGGCAGATGGGTGAGGGACGGTAGCGGTGGGTGGATGGATGGTGGATGCTGCTGGCGTACTGCTGTGAGAGTGGGGAAAGTGATGGATGGAGCACAAGTTTGCACCCCCGGGTCGCATTATTTTCTCCCTTTTCTGTTTTTTTTCCTTCGCTCGTTTTGTGTTTAAGCCATTGGTACTGCCAACGACTTAAGATTTGCATCTTTGGCGTAGCTTTTTTGGCTTCAGAATATATTGTACCTGTACATTTCCATGACAGTCTACGGTTGATCTTTGCGTGTGTGTGATTTCTGCTATCGCTTTGATTTCTTTGCAAGGTGAGTTGAGCGAGACTTTTCTGTTTCTGTAGAGGGCGAGCGTTTTTTTCCAGGGAAAAGACATATATTAATTAATCAAGGGCAGCATTGCAGTCATCAAGCAGAGATCCACCTCTTTCAATGTACACACCGAGAAGAAGCAGAGTGGACATGTCCTCGGCCAGTCCGGCCTCGTCCACATCAGCCGTAAGACATTTTGTAGGTAATACTATACAGGTTTCGTGATACTATGTAGGTTGGTGGGCTTCGCGGGTTGCCACTGGCTGTGCCACAACAATACAACATCAATTGATGGCATTTTCAGAGACGACAAGGGTCTTCTGCGTCCTTGTATTTCTTTCATTCCTTGCGCTGTATTATATGAAGAAACTGTTTCTTCTTCGGACTAGCATCTCTATGTTTTTTGTAACTTCGTATATACTTGACTTGCATCGCTTTGGACCCAAAAGCTGTGAAAAAGACCCTTGTAACTTGAATAATGTATGTATTCTGAAATCCTGCCCTCACGTTGTTAGTGCAGCATCCAGTAAAGAGCCCAAATAGTCATTCATTCATTGTTTTACAATCAATTATGATACATTGCTCAAACCTCCTGCTGAGGCCTGAATTATTTTTGGGCAATGATATTGCAGGATCCTTTTCTGCCATGGGTGATTACACAACCCAGATAAGCACCAAGCTAATCGAAAAACTCGCTCAACCAGTTGAGCGTAAAGCACAAAGAGGAAAAAAGAAGCCCAAAAGCATAGAACAAGCTCGTCCGCAGCTGCTAATTGTTCGAACCCTAATAATGCTCTTTCATGTTTAGACAAATAGAAAAAAGAACCACACTTCATCCACTAATTGTTCAGACAATAAAGCTCTTGCATGTTCCAAGCAAGATGCTCCAAAACGATGAACAATCTATACTGAAAACCAAAGAAAATCGGGAAAGTGACAAAATGAACTCCCAAGCAGTTATGATAAAAGCAAATAACCAAACCACATGTGGTGGATTCTTCCAAGAATTAACAAAGAAGTCATGGGAAATAACCACAGCAAATTACTACTACTATTGTGCATTGTGTTTGTAAGTTAAACCACGACAAGTACTTGCACGCACCCGCCATTGCCCAAGACAAATCCACAGTGACAGAACTGTGCTGGACCTGCAACATGGAGGCAACATGAATTCAGTAGCATGTGTTGGATTGATCTCTAGGCTCACTGCCTCCGAGATTTGAGGGAGGCCCAGTCTCCACTCCCGCTTTGATCGGAGGCGGTTACCAACTATTTTCGGTATTGGTCCCGGTCACCTAGCGCTACAAAATATGAGGGCTTCGGCAAGTGTGAGAACACGCTAGTTGTTCCCACCTACACAAACTCTAACAAAACCGATCTATTACGAACGCTGTAGTGAACGAAGGCCAGTGCTACCTGTCCGTCCCCGCACCGGTGACCACCTCCGGCCGTCTTCTTCGCCACCTCTGGACGACCACCTCAACTTCTTCTTCACCGCTGACAGCATCCGTACTCTCATCCTCATGGCCTCTCCCGGTTCGGGTACGTACTCACGATTCCGCACTTATGTTTATTAGGTGTTCATGATTTGATCTAGGATTAAGAACTAATCTTCATGCTTAGACTTAGTCAATTAATTAACATTGGTATCAGAGCAGACCTTAGATCATCTTGAACCCAACTCGGATCTAAATTTTAAAGGCTCGGTTTATTTCTTAAGGATTACCTTAGAAATTAGAAGGAGAGGAATATTTGTTTTCGGCAATATAACCTTGAAGTTCTCCCCAAAACCAAACCCAAATTAGACCTTAGATCGGCGGCGAAGAAAACAAACAAAAAAAATTTGGATCGGCGGCGAGGATCTTACCGAGTTTTTCGGGCGCCGCTCGGCACCGGCGCCACCACCTCATGCCGTCGCCGATGCCGCTCTCCGTGCAGCCGCCTCTCCGGCTCGGCGCTCGCCGCCGCTGCTCCGTTTTGCGCGCCGCTCGGGACCACCCACTCCGTCGCTACCACGTTCCCCTCGGGCGTCGCGTGCCGCCGCGCCGCCGGCCAAGACCGCCAAGGACGCGTCGTCGCTCCATGCGCTCTGCCGCCGCCCACCCATGGGCGCAGCAGCCGACGCCGCTCGCCCCCTCCGCGGTGCCGCCGCCGCCGTCGCCGCGGGCACCGCATGCCGCCGAAGTCGCTGCGCGTCGCCGATCCCTTTCTCGGGAGGAACCGGTTCAAATGCGGCTAGGGTTGGGTTTTTTTCCTGTTTTTTATCCCGTGCGCATGCATTTTTGGCCGTCCAATTTGATCAGACGGCCATCAGCTCACGGGCTGAAAGCCGTTTTGGGCCGGACGCTGGCCGAACCGTCCGATCAAGATCCAATGGCGTGCGGGCATCGCGGGCGCTGCGCGCGAGAATGGGCCGAGTGCGTGATGTTGGGCCATGCCGCGCGCGCAAATTTTGGCCCGTACACGGGCTGCCGACTTGGTGGGCTGCGGTGTTTAATTAGGCTGTGTGCGGGATTTTTTTCCTGTGCGCAATTTTTTTGTGGGCCGATTTTTGACCCGAATTTCTTTTGGGGCCGTTTTTAGCCCGAATTTTTTTTCTTTTGAGGCCATTTTTTTCGGCCTAAATTTACTTTTGGGCCCAAATTTTCTATAAAAATTTTATATTTTAATTTTCAGTGCATTTAAATTTTGTTTTAGTCTGTTATTATGCACTGTTTAATTAATTTTCAGAGGCCAAAATTGTGAGGTATCATTACCATATTGTTATGAATAATCTCAAATTAAAATTGAACCAACGGGATATTTTAATTTTGAGATTTTATGATTAATTTTGGCATTATGTGTGCATATGGTTATATTCTGACCAACGTTGTTTATAATCATGTGTCGCCAATTAGATATTTTAATTTAAAGTTTTTATGATTAAATTTTGGCATTATGTATGCATATGGTTATATTCTGACCAACGTTGTTTATAATCATATGTCACCATCGAGATATTTAATTTTAAGATTTTACGCTTAATTTTGGCATTATGTATTCATATGATTATATTCTGACCAACGTTGTTTATAATCATATGTTGCCATATAAAATTAAGTTCTTTTCATTTTCTGCCTAACGGTGATATGAATTTGAACTGTAACTTATGCATGTTATTAATCAGACCAACGTAGGGTTAACTACATGCAATATATATATTTATGATGTTTCTAATTTTTTTTTGCCCTGTACTTTTGAAATTCAGCACTTAATGCTTTAAACGTTGCCGCCACAATTGATAACATTAAGCAGCTCACGGGGAGCAATTTTTCCTCGTGGAGAGAACGAATTCATGTTGTCCTTGGTGTTCTGGACCTTGACTATGCCTTAAGGGTAGACGTTACCGTTCCCCCACCAAAGGTGAGGAGAATTTTGCTGAGAAAAAGAAAATTTATGAGGCTAATGCTGAAAAATGGGAACGGTCTAACCGCTTATCACTTATGATTATGAAGACCTCTATTTCAGTCATGATTAGGGGAGCAATCCCCAATTCCGAAAATGCTAAGGAGTACATGGCTTCAATTGAAGAGAAATTCAAAGGCTCCACTAAAGTATATGTCAGTACCTTAATTCAGAGGCTCTTAACTTCTAAATATGATGGGTCCGGCAGTATAAGAGAGCATATCATGATGATGACTGATATGGCAGAAAAACTCAAGAGCATGGACATGGCAATTTCAGATGGTTTTCTAGTTCATTTCATTATGACATCGCTTCCTTCCGAGTACACAGCTTTTAAAATTAACTACAATACTCAGAAAGAAAAATGGAGCATGAGCGATTTGATCGCCATGTGTGTCTAGGAGGAAGAGAGAATAAGAACAGAAAAGAATGACTTTGCTTTTAATGTTGGTGGCTCTCATGAAAGGAAGTTCCAAAGGGACCTCAAATCCAAGAAGAAACTGCAATTCTGCCCTAACTCAGATGAATCGGGTCCTAAAGTGCACTATGCACCAAAGCCTCATGTTGCTTCTGCTGGATCAGCTAAAAGGGGGAATGCCACTTCTGCAAGCAGCCAGGGCATTTTCAGAAAGACTGTGTAGGTTTTCTTAAGTGGCTCGCCAAAAGGGGAATTCCTTACCGCGAAAACACTAAGAAAGGGGGAGCGAAGTCTTAGAGTCGCGGATGGAAAGAAAGCTCAGTTGATTCGCGTCTTCATTCTTCATCTCAATAATGTAGTTTTGTTCCTTCCATCAGGAAGAATTTGTTTTCAATTTCTTTATTGGACGATGAATGTTTTAATGTATTTTTGGAGACAATATATGTATTAAATTTAATGGTGATGATCTTGCTTTTAGACAAGAAAAGCTCTATATGCTTTTTCTTAATTATTTCCTTGTATCTTTAGATTAATGATGAGATTTCTTCGAAACTGTGGCACTATCGTTTATGCCACATTTCGAGGGGGAGAATGTAGCGTCTCATTAAAGAAGAAATTCTCCACCTTTTATATTTCTCTAACTCAGACCACTGCACTGATTGCATTAAAGGAAAATAAGTAAAACAAATAAAGAAGGGAGTTATTCGCAGTACATGACTCTTAGAATTAATTCATACTGATATTTGCGGTCCTTTTCCTGTGACATCAGTGGATGGTTTTGATTCTTTCATCACATTCACTGATGATTTCTCCCGTTATGGTTAATTTCTTCCCATTAAAGGTCTAAAGTCTATAAGCACTAAGGATGTGTTGGACTTAGTAGAAATTTCTGACGGAGTCAAAACAGTAGGCTGTAAATGGGTCTATAAAACTAAACATGACTCTAAGGGAAATATCGAAAGGCTCAAAGCAAGGCTTGTAGCAAAAGGCTTCTCACAAAGAGAGATGATTGACTATAATGACACATTATCTCTTGTCTCAACTAAAGATTCATTCAGAATTGTTATGGCACTTGCAGCTCATTATGATTTAGAGTTGCATCAGATGGATGTTAAGACGACATTTCTTAATGGCGACTTGCAAGAAAATGTTTACATGGCTCAACCGGAAGGTTTTGTCGTGGAAGGCAAGGAGCACATGGGATGCCGCCTTAAGAAATCTATTTATGGCTTAAAACAAGCGTTGAGGCAGTGGTACCTCAAATTTGATAAGATCGTAAGGAGTTTAGACTTCAAAGAAAATGAAGTTGATAACTGAATATATGTTAAGCTCAAGGGGAGCAAATTCACCATCTTAGTGCTTTATGTGGATGATATCTTATTGGCTAGCAGCGATAAGGACATGCTGTTTGAGACCAAGAGATTTCTTTCATCCAATTTTGATCTCGGTGATGCCTCTTATGTTCTTGGCATTAAAATCACCAAGATAGGTCTAAAGGAATATTAGATTTATCTCAGAATGCATATGTTGACAGAGTATTAAAGAAATACAATATGAATAAGTGCTATGGCTCGCCTGCTCCTATTGTTAAGGGCGATAAGTTTGGGACATTTTAATGTCCAAGGAACCAATATGAAACTGATCAGATGAAGTCAGTTCCTTATGCTTCAGCTGTCGGAAGCATTATGTATGCTCAAGCATGTACACGCCCTGATTTAGCTTTTGTAACCGGGATGTTTGGCAGATATCAGTCAAATCCAAGACTAGACCACTGGAAAGCCGTTAAGAAAAGCTTTGCGTTATATGCAAGCTACTAAGCATTTCATGCTCACACATAAGTCTTCTGATAGCCTTGATGTTATTGGTCATTCAGATTCAGATTTTGCGGGATGTGTTGATACTAAGAAATCCATGTCAGGTTATATCTTCACGCTCGCTGGAGGAGCTATTTCGTGGAAAAGCTCCAAACAAACCCTTACGGCATCTTCAACGATGCAAGCTAATTTTGTGGCATGTTATGCGGATACCGAGCAGGCTGTATGGCTTAAGAATTTTATCCCGGGATTTAGAGTGGTAGACAGCATCTCTAAACCACTCACTTTATACTGCGATAATGAACCCGCGGTCTTTTATGCAAATAACAACAAGTCAAGTGATGCTGCTAAACACATTGACATTAAGTATCATGTTGTGAAAGATAGAATCCAGGATCAAACCATGAGTATCAAGCATATTAGTACTAAGTTGATACTTGCGGATCCGCTTACTAAAGGCTTACCACCCAATGTTTTTCGTGATCATATTGCCGGCATGGGTTTATTGGAAAGCCTCTGATTCTGGATAAAAGGACCTTAAACAAACCAACTCCCATTAAGAATAATGAATATCCATCCTAAGACAAAATTAGTACACTATAGGTACTGAGGTTGTATGGTACTTTATTAACCATGCAACACATTGTCTTGGTATGCTGTTTTATCAAAGGATGGGCTTATGGTGTTAGCCTTACGATCAAAGGGGAGAATGTTGGATTGATCTCTAGGCTAACTGCCTCCGAGATTTGAGGGAGACCCAGTCTCCACTCCCGCCTTGATCGGAGGCGGTTACCAGCTATTTTTGGTATTGGTCCCGGTCACCTAGTGCTACAAAATATGAGGGCTTCGGCAAGGGTGAGAACACGCTAGTTGTTCCCACCTACACAAACTCTAACAAAACCGATCTCTTACGAACGCTGTGGTGAACGAAGGCCAGTGCTACCTGTCCGTCCCCGCACCGGTGACCACCTCCGGCCGTCTTCTTCGCCACCTCTGGACGACCACCTCAACTTCTTCTTCACCGCCGACAGCATCCGTACTCTCATCCTCATGGCCTCTCCCGGTTCGGGTACGTACTCACGATTCCGCACTTATGTTTATTAGATGTTCATGATTTGATCTAGGATTAAGAACTAATCTTCATGCTTAGACTTAGTCAATTAATTAACAACATGTACATATGAATGTATGATTTTGATTTGACAACTAAAATGCTACAGCTGCTTTGACGAAACAAACACATGGGTGCATATAAGCCACATGAGATATTTCAACTACTGAAGTGGTACAGCTTCTGGAGAAAGCAAACAGATAAATACTAACGTGCGTTGGCACAGAATGATACAAAAACAGAAGCTTTTACACAAAAGAGAAACAATCATTATCATCTCCCCTAAAAATGAAAAAAAGGTGAAGTAAGGCACTGCTTTGTACTTGCATGTTTTGATCTTTGCACTTGTATAGTAATAACTATATGATCATATAATGTTGTGCCATTTCAGATTATAACTTTTCCAACGCATAATAACTTTACTGAGTATCTTCCACCCATTGCTCCCAGAAAGAAATAACTGAACTGAACAAGTTTTAAGCTAATCAAGGCACCCTTCGGAACTCTCGGCCATACTTGATACTCCTTACCATTAAATACAAATCAGCAAACGAGCAGAGGAAAAAAAGGAACTTTGTTTTGTACAGACAATACCAATGATTGGAACAAGAAAGATTGGGGCACTATTGGGAACAGTATTGACAAATCACAGATGCAAATTCTTGAGAGAAGAAAGAAGGGGAATCCTAGAATGGATGGAAGAGCATGTTCAATTCATCATCATTTCCTTACCATAAGAATTGTTAAGGGTATTATAGATAGAATAGGAAAAAGAATATAGTAAATTACCTTGCATTAATGAATCACAGATTCAATTCATCACCATTTCCTCCACCAGAGCAGCAAAAAAGACATAGAAAAAGGAGAATTGTTTCACCTTTTCTTGTTCATTAGTCATCAACATCATCAAAATCCCCCGCTTTTGGTTAGTAGAGCATTAACAAGTCATATATTGACATGATTCTTTAGTTTACTAGTAAAAAAACAATTCAAAATGAACTTACCAGCTGAATTCAACCAGTCTTGAAGACAAATCAACGCCTTGACGGTGTCGCTGGAGAGCTTGCTCATATAATCGCTGATAACTCTTCCTCCGGTACTAAATGCCAACTTAGATGCAACAGTGGAACCAAGGACAGCCAACACATCACGTGCCATACAGGAAAGGATGGGGTACTTTGAAGATTGTATCGCCTACCACTGTAAAATGTTAAGAGCTTCCTTGCGAGAGAGCCACTCTTCCTTCAAATATCTATCCAACTCATTGCATGCTTGATTTTTTTCACACTTAAATGTTGATCCCAGTCTGCAAGTGGATCATTTTCAGCTACTACATCATCAACACTATTTCCTCCTTGTGGTGAGTGGTCAAAAGAGTTTATCACTTTAGCAACATATTCATCGAATAGGATTCAGACAGCTTTGTTCACCTCATCAAGGTGTTTTTCTGCATGAATTCCAAATGCCATCTTCAAGCGAAAGTCAATGTAGTCATACTTGTACCTTGGATCAAGTATGACAGGTATGTAGTTTGTCAAGTACGACTCTTTGCAGTACTTGTCAAATTTCTCTTGCATTTCTTTCACCATGCGTACAATGGTAGGGTTTCCACTTTTAGCTTTTTTTTCAAGGTTTTTTTAACTAACCACACCTATGGAGGTAACGATTGGATGTTAGATATTTTGAACCCGAAACAACTTGGTGGCCTTGTAGAAAACCCTCAACAGTTTAACAAGGATCCTTTTCCATTTTTGAGATGTTGGAGCATATTTGTAGTTTGAGTCTTACTATCCTAGGGCATGAAATGCTACTCCGAAAGGCAATGCTGATGGAGACGGGGTGCCCGATCTTTCGATGAGGTTGATAACTATCGATTTCGGTGGAGATGACCCTGACGATCCGACTACAAACGCATGACATCGCTTGCGCCTTAGCATTCGCTGAACCAACTCCGAGATATTATTGACCTTGCTGGAGGCGCGATCAACCTGAACATGAAGTTCAATCCCTGTGAGCAATCGAAGAACTAGCAAGAATAAGATGTAGGCAATCTGATATTGCGAATATGAATGAGGCGTAGATGGTATGGCGAATAACAAAATTGGGATTCCGAAGCTGTCTTGACAGGTGGTCGTCCGAACACAACCAAGAATGTAGTTTGCACAATGGTTAAACCTAAACTCAACGAAATCCAAGTCTTAGCAACGGAGGCGGCGGCTCCTATATAGGGACAACGACCAGAGGTGGCGTCCAAAGTGTACGCCCTAGGGTTACAAGGCCCATGGGCCCAAGTGGTGGTAGCGCAGTACCCTTTTGACTCGGACTCAGAAACTAATATGGACTATTTTGATGATTGCGGCCGGCTCGGATGGAATTTGAAGATGAGGTTAGATCCGTTGGAAAGTAGACTTCATAAGCTTTCCATGAAGTACAAGAACGTCTCAAACGCAGTCCGTATGAGGAAGTTATGCCCGTTTGAACTTGGTACCATTGCAGTAGTCCAAATCTGATTCCAAGACGAGTCCAACTCGAATTCTTGCTTGACTTGGTCCCAAGTGACGTGGTGACCTCCATTATTCCTTCCATGCATATCCATGACTCCATGTCCCTTTCCTTCGTCCTTTCCCAGATTCCTAAGCATAATTAAATCACTTGCATTAGGTAGCGGTCTATTCTCAGTAACATATGAACCAAGGAATGAATTCACTTGGTAATTAAGTTGACGAGCACGAGCTCGAGTAAGTGGTCCTTGTAACACATACTGTGGATGAGTTATATCCATGGAAGGGATGTCCTCATCAAATGCCGACTCAAGCATAAAAAAAGTTGAATTCCATCTTGTGGCTACGTCAGGTGAAGGGTACTTCTCGGATACTCCCACCTGTTCAATGATCTTCTCAAACTTCTCTTTCCTTTATTGCGAACTTTTGACATATTGACATTGTTTCTAATGTTATCAATGACAGTATTCATTGCTTTTAAACCATCTTGGATAATAATATTAAAGACATAAGAAGCACACCGAATGTGAAACAATTTACCTTGGCAATGTAGAAGATGCTTCTCTAGTAAATTATCTTTCAAGAAATTGATCATTGAAGTGTTAACCAATGCATTGTCTAATGTAAAACTGAAGATTTTATGCTTGATGTGCCAATTTGGATGCTCTTCAATATTACATTATACATATTCAAAACATCATGGGGGAGTCTCCATGAGACAACACCTTATGACTCTCTTTTGAACATTCCACTCATTGTCACCAAAATGACATGTAATACATAAGTATCCTAGATTTTGGTTTGAGGTCCACATGTCTGCAGTCAAAGATACTCTAGCATTATAGTTCTTGAAAAAATCTCTCAAGGCCAACCTATTCTCCTTGTAAGCTGTAATACAATCACCTTGAGTAGTTGTTCTAGAAACCATTTTGAATAGTGGGTTTAAGCTAGCCACAAAAGATGTAAATCCACATATTCCACTAAAGAAAATGGTAATTCATGAATAACAATCATTCACACAAGCTCTCGCTGTGAGACCTCGAGATCAAATTTCCAATCTTTCAAGACAACTCCCTCAGGTGAAGCTACTAAAGAGTGCATTTTTCTACCATATCATGCATTTTAGATTTTATTTCGCACGTCTTCAAATGTCTACCAATTTGGCTAGTCCCTGAGTCTCGTGACGCTGGAATGATTTGGTGGCAATGTGTGTACCATCCTTCTACAAGTTTCTCATCATGATATATTGTCTCAGCCTCCTTTCATATATCGGATCTCAACTTGCGTGGTTTACGTTTGGAGCCTATATCATGGAAACAAAATTGGAGCAGCATTCTATCTTGAATTAATGCACTAATTCAATGTACCATAAGTAAACCCAAAGGAACTAAAAATCTAATGGGTTTATTGACTCAAATGGGAAAAAACCATTATTGTGTATGGTGGTCACACAAAGTTGACTAAAATAAATCACTGCAGTAAGAAGAAGCCAAAATATAAACCAATTGAATAAACTTTAGATGCTAGTGATGAGCATTATCTAACCATAGAAATACCCAATAGTCTTTGTTTGCAAGATTCAAATCAGTTTGCCTTCATAACAATGGCAATTCTTAACTAGGAGTGTTTTAGATCACATAGCATTATCAAAGAATTGCAACAGCAGCTAATTGGAAGCAGTCAAGAAAATATGGAAGAAAATTCACCACACGAAGAAGTTCTTGATAGAGGTGGAGTCCTTTCCAAAGTTAGAGTCCTCGCTAGGGATGAAGACCTCATCGGTGATGGAACATGCATTTTATAGCATGGTGACGATGGTGATTCTGTCCAAGATAGTGACGGCTGGGTTGCTGGAGATGTGGACCTCATTCATTTTGATTGAGAGGGCATAGCCAGAGCTGCTGATGGAGACCTCATCTGTTTTGCTCTCGCCAGCGTCCCAAGTGGAGACATCAACAAGTTTATCCCCAATGAGCTCACTAGAGTTTCCACCAGAGATCGAACTTGTTGACTTAGTTGAGTGGCATATGGTGAACCCCCTCCCTAAGAAACAAATAAAACAAGTGAATTAGTCATGATGTAATTAAGTTGAGTTCTCCTCTGTTGACTAAAGTGAACATTATTTCTTTTATTTTGATATGCCCATCAATGTTTGTAGGATTAGTCACGATGTAATCAATATACATATTGTTAGTGATATGCTCTAGAGGCAATCATAGAGACGATTATATCACTTCTATATTTATGATCTTTTGAATAATATGTTACTTTGTCCATTGAATAAATATCTTTCGTATTGATCAACAAGTATGTGATTTATTCGTAGAACTTTTTATTCATGTTTTGATGTTATTCTAAATTATCCCTAATCTTATATCATTATTTAGGATAATTGTGATTTATAGATTAGCATATGTATTAATTGATGATCATATTTCACAGATCATGGATATGTGATATCAAATTAATAATGTGGACACATGTTAGAGAGCATGATATTGGATTGACCCACCATGAGACACTGCGAGAGTTGTTATATTCTTAAATGTCATCAGTTGGTCTCATATATAGTGTATGTAGGAACCTTAGACCTGAGATCATCATTATTTTCTACATGTGTAATAGTTTACTTAGAGGTTACCAAACACTACTCCATGACTGGGTGGTCATAAAGATAGCTTTTGGATTTTGTAACATCCTGGAAATTTAGATTTTGTAAAAAGAAATATTATGAGTTATTTTGCGATATATTATATTTGACTGGAATTTTTATTGCATTTTCCTTGGAGTTTGGTTAAGAAGTCAGGAAAAGAACACACCTGTTTAACTAATAGAAAACAAAATTTTAAAATGCGAATCTGAAAAGATGATCCAGTAAAAGAGGATATGGTTTGGTCCCAAAAATTTAGAAATTCTATTTAGTATCTGCAATAATGAATTGGCAGATAAAGCAAGATAAAGAAATGCATATATATATATATATATATATATATATATATATATATATATATATTCATGTATACATGGATGATATATATATAAATATGTAAATATAATGTAGAGAAATGATAAAATTATATGCAAATAAGTCTCCCTAAAATAGGTATGGAAATACATGTAGGGTAGATATATATATATATATATATATATATATATATATATATATATATATATATATATATATATATACATACACACACATAAATAAAATAAAGAAAAGAAAATAAAAAAAAAGGGGTCGATCCCTGCCCAAATTAACTGCCCAACCCCGCCATAACCGCCGCCCCCCCCTTTCTCTTCTTCCTCCTCCTTCTCCTCGCTGCCCCTTCCCCGGCCACGCCCCGCCACCTCGCTCATGGCCCGGCCCACAAGCTGACACCCGCGCCGGACCGGCGGTCCTCCCTTCGGACCAGTGGACCGCCGCCGCCTGTCCGAACGCAGCACCAAGACGCTGCTGTCGCCCTTTGCGCCAGCTCTGCCGCCTCTTTTTCCCACCCTCGCCGCTCGGCCCTATCACGCATGCGCCGCTCTAGCCCCGCGCTCCTCGAGCCACGCGGCCATCATGCCCTCAAGCCGCTTCCGCCACGCCCCGCTCGCCGCCGACGCTGACAGCTCAGAGGAGCACTCGGTCTGCCGCCTCCTCACGCCTCTATAAGAACCCCGAGCCTCCTTCATCCTCCCCACGCCCCAGGACGCTCTGCCTATGAGCAATTGGCCTAACACCGCCCAAATCGCCACCGGCCAGCCTCCTTCCCCAACTCCGGTCGCCAGACAATCCGCCGAGCCAAGCCACCTCACCCCGATTACTCACTCCCACACCACCTCCGGAGCACCGTGAAGCCGACCCCGCCCTCGCCCGAGCTTCCCACCGCCAGTAGCTCGCCGTCGCCGGAGCACCTCCCGAGCCGCCGCCATCGCACGCCGCCGCCCGCCACTGCACCCGCCCCGCCGACCCTCCATCGGCTTCACCGCACTCGGGAACGTTTTAGCCTTCACCAAGACCCACGACCACCCTCGCCGTCGGCACCACCGCCTCGTCGGCCTCGGCCTCCTCCTTGCCCTCCTCTCGCCGCATACCTTAAGAGGTATTAGCATGCATAAGGGTGGCAACGCCCCCGCCCACTTGGTTACTACTACGATCCTTCCCCCCCGGCTCCCGTGCTGCTCGAGCCCCGGCTCCGCGTCTTGGGTTGAGCCATTCTTTTAATATTTGTTCTTGACGATCGGGCCCCACTTGTCGTGGCGGACCGAGAGCTCGGCGACAGACGGGTCCCACCTCGGGCGACCACCGACTTGTGGGTCCGGCAGCCGTGTGGGACCCACTTGTCGATGATCGCCGGCGGCGTAGCCGCCGCTGCGGACCCCACCTATCAGCGGGTGTGAGGAGACCCGAGTCACCGCCATGTGGGCCCCACTGGCCAGAGACTCAGAACGGAAAATAATAAAATAAATCGAATGAATTAAAAATAGCAGTGGCCCCACCTGTCAGAAATTTAATAATTTAGGGATTTATCTGAACTGAGAATTTTAAAATGACATAACTTCTTCATTTTAACTCCAAATTGAGTGAGACAAATTTCTAAATTCGTCTAAATTCAAGATCTATCCAATGGAACTAGAATCATAATTTTTAGAGTTCATTTGAATTTCTGGTGTTATTTGGAGTGATTTGTTGCTTTTCTTTTTATGCAAATCTTCGCGTACGATTAAAATAGCATACGAGGCTCAGGAGGAAGACACTGAGGCAGCCAACCTAGCAACCCCAGAGCATCAAGAGCCAGACAACTGTGACCAAGGCGAGTTATCACTTTGATCATGTTGAACCCATGTTTATGCAAATTAATTTCCTTTAAATTATCCATATGCATGCTATTATTTTATGTGATAAATTATGTTCAGTTTTATAGACTTTAGATATATATAACCATTATTATGCTTGTTAGTATTACCTGTGAAACTCTTGGGATATGTGAACCTTGTCGCCTTAGCAAAGCTATCGTAATGTTGTTTTTCACAAATAGAGTTATGATATATCGTACTGCTTAGTATTGCTAGATAAACGGGGACGCTAGCTGTCCCAAAATATCTCACTTGCAAATATAACAATGATTTGGGCAGTCATGGTGGGAGTGACGGAAGAAAATTTGGAACTGTTATTTTATGCTCCCAAAAGCCTCAAACTTGCTTAGTATCTGGGTGGATAATTTGGAGGCTGGTATGTGGTGCAGGGGAAGCACAAAGAGTATGAGATGTGGTAGAACCACTCAGATAACCCTAAGGACCGAATCTTGTCATGTTAGCCCGTGTAAAACAGTACAACCACAAGTCTGTAAAATAGAACCTAGCTAAGTAAATTTATCGAAACCCTGGACTCATCTCACCGGTAGTGGATAGGAGTGGATGTGCAAGGGCAAGGGAAGACCTAAAGGGACACCAAGGGGATGGTGAAGTTTTCCAGCTGTACTAGCGCTGCGGGGAGAGGAGCCCGGCTACGTTAGTGACTGTGTGAAACATCCCGTGCAACGTATGGGACCCACCGCAAGTGGGATAAGCCCATAGGGTGAGATGACGAAAGAGGCTAGATATATCGAAAAGTCACTGTGACGGTCTGCTCAACCATATGACTAAGGAATCAGGTGGGGCAACGAGTTGGCAGTCTCTTGTGGGGAATGTGTACAAACTCTGCAGAGTCAAAACTATTCGAATAGCCGTGCCCGCGGTCATGGGCAGACATGGGGACTTATCTAGATACAGTTTTGTTTCAAAAATGAGTTGTGGGTGAAATGGGAAATGGAGGGCAATGAAAGGCCCTAGTTTGGAATTGTCCTGGGTGTCGCCCCAGTGGTAAGATAGGCAACTATAATGCTGGAAGATGATATAAGGCGCAGAGGCCATGTAATGGTGGATGAGCTCTGTACCACTATTAAGACGATTACATTCCACTAAACTTGTGTCTTTCAGAAACTGCTAGGTCATAGGGATTTCTAAGTACTGTATTGTAAGACAATTTCTGGTAAAATAAAATAAACCTAAGCCCTCCTTGATCATTGAAAGATACTATTATCGCATTCGTGTGATGACTTCATCGAGCACGGTGGTTAGTGTGCTCACACTCGCATTACCAAAACAGAAACAGGGACACAAGATCATTATGATCACGAAGATGCCCCAGCCGCGGATGGAAGGAACAACGAAGGAAACTAGGACGTCGCTCGCGTTTTCTTAGCCTAGACAAGTTAGACCTAAGGATGTGTGTGCACGTATATTATCTAAGTCTAGGTAATATATAATGCACACATTACCCCCCAGTCGCTTGCCTGTGGCATTGGATTTACTTTTGCTTCCGCTTCTGCTATGTGGATGTAATGATGACATTCGGCCTAAGTGCCCCTTTTGTAAACTATCGCCTAGTCGCCCTACGCGGTGTAATCTGAACCATGGTCTGTAATATTACTGTTTAAGCGGTGTATGGAATGATACAGCAATATACCTGTGTGCATTATCTACTGATCCAGGGAATAATGCAGTAATCACAGGAGATTCTGGATTGAAAAATCCGGGTCTGACAGATTTACTATGAAACATGCGAAGAAATATGAGCAATCAAGATGAAATTTGCCCCTTCTATGTAACAGGAGAGATATTTCTGGCCCCTCGATGTGATTGGATTAAGAAAGTGCATGGCCATGCCGAATATGGTTAAAGAGTCATTCACAACTGAGTAATCCACTAAAGGTTCAAGTGAAGAATCGAGCTATCATAGAATGGAAAGCTTCTCGCCTTGAGTTCGATCTGATATCGTGAGACAAAGGGATTGATACATAAGCACTATATAGGTTCGTTCGATATGATCTTTATATATGTTTGGGAGTCGTTATATCTTGCTAGGGACTGCTAGTTTTTCGGTACATGGCCAAATATACATGAACGTACAAGGTCACACACTTAATGGATTAGAATAATAAGGATCCAGATGATATTTTCTGAGTGTGATTTGATCTCTACTTGTATCGGATAAGGATCCAATTGGAGGATATATAAAGAGAGGTGCGGGCTGGGGGAGGGATCCTATTGGAGGCTATATAAAGAGAGACGCTAATCAGGAAGATCACGATGAGGAGATGGTTGACCAGATGACGATCGACTACTACCACTACACCAACGCGCTCTTTATTGAATTGGCTGCTTCAACTCTACTTCTGCTGCACTGCACGTCTAGCGATAACGATCCATGATCTGTTACTTGCATGGTTTTCTGGTTTATGCGGTAGAAAATTTTAATCTGCGCTAGTGTAACCTATCCATATCCCAATACATATTATTCCATATTTGGTTTATGGCATGATCTTGAGCATACTAAAAGTTCTTTACCCATAGTCTAGTTCCTTTGTTACTTGTTAGGGCTTGTCATCTCACTCCAAATTTAGGTGGGGATATATTGTAAAAAATCATAGATAGCAATTTGAGTCATGGAAAAAAGGGTGAAAGTGACATTTTCCCCTTTCTTTATCCAATTAGCAAAATGTGTTCCATTGCAAAGCATTTGCTATAGAAATGTCTGTTTGAGCTTCTGTGGATATTATCAGCAACTATGAAGAAAAAGGACCCATTTTTCCATAATAAAAGTCTGCAATGTGAACTTACATATTTTATAGCTACAAGTACCCTTATCATATCTTATGTGAGCTGGAAATTCATAGGAGTAAGTTAGCTTTAAAATGTTGTGGTGAACCTCGTTAGGCTCACTCTGGCAATAGTTGAGAAAAAAAATGGCCGTGAAAATGGAGTGGTTCTTATTGGGCATAGGAAAGTTTTGGTGTAGGTGTTCAGATGCAGTGCAAGAAGCATAGCCTAATTCAATCCATTTTGATCTGTCATAATCTAAGTCATTTTAGTAATCACCTGAATATGACACAACAGTTTATTTCAACCTAATGAAAAAATGAACACAAATACTGCATCGCCTTTCTTGATCCTAAACGGTGACGTGGCCTGGCCCATTTTAGCAAACAGATATGAATAAGATTATGAACAAATACCAGTATAGATTGATTTTTTCCTACCAACTAATGTACCTTTTATTCCTGCTTTATTTTTATTTCCTTTTTTAAAAAAGAAGAGGTTGCGGCAGTCAGTTGCATCAATTTTCTGTGTGTGTTATAATCCTCAATGCAAATCGAGAACGTTGGACTACCTCTAATTTATTCAAGGAACAATACAAAATCAAGAATAGATAGAAATGGCTGCAAAAGAGCACAGCAATACAAAACTAAGGCATGGAGCACCGACAACATGCTACAAACTAATTAGATCTGACCAAGATATGAGACCAGACACCCATGGTTGAAGCATTAGCTTTCAGTAACTCCATATGACAAAAAACAAGTTTAGTGCTGGTTTCATCTTGCTCTTCTTCGAATCTTTCCTGAGTCGGCTATCCTCCTCCCGCTTCTTCCTCTTCTCTAGCTTCTTCCTCTTCTCATCATTCCTAGATCTACACACGACAACAACAAATCAGAAAAAGACTAACAAATGCTAAATCAGATGGTGCAGGAGGGAAGGAGAGGAGACGTACTTCTTGGATAGCGGTGGCTCCTCACGGACTCACTGTCGGCTGGATGCTGTTGCTCATCGCTGTCACCCAGTTGTTGTGGCTCTTCCCTGCCGCCTACTGGAAGCTGTGGCTCTGCGAGGTCCGCCACAACCTTGCCATCCACCATGCCGCAACCTTTGCAAGATTCATCAATGGCACCGGCCACGCGATGCGTAGCTCAGCTGAGGAGGAAGTGGAGCGAAGGCAGGTCGATCGAGAGGAAAGTGAGGCGCAAGATGGAAACATAAGCGACGCAAGGCAGATTGATCGAGAGGAAAGTGAGGTGCAAGATGGAAACCTAAGCAGAGTGGAGGCTGATCGATCGAGTGGAGCTTTAGACGGGCAGCCGCGGGTTATGCGGGTACCACATAAAGGTTAGAAGTTAGCTCATGGTGTCCACTTAATGTTTTTTATGGGATGGGTTAAGTGGGCTCGCAAATGGCCTGCATCCACTTGCACCCCTATCGTCCATTCAGCAAACAGTTGACCTCCTCTCTCTCCCTTCCTCTCACTCCATATCAGTATGAATCATACTGTTATTAATTCCTACTCGTTGTATATGCAAAATCTCCTAGGAAGGTCCTGCAATCTAATCAACCCATCGAGAACTCAAATTTTTGTGACTTTCCATATGAAACTACGTGGTCTAACGTGGTCTAATCTTGTAACATCCTAGGATCCAAAATTCTCTAAAATCATATCACAAGAGATGTGCATTAGAGTTTTTAGCACGAGTGCTTGTGTGCATGAGTTAGAAGTTATGATGATTATGCTGATGAGGGTATCGTTGTTTCAACCTATCGACGAGGGGAATCATGTATCCCGTTTTGACCTATCTAACGATTTATGGCCGTGGTATTGGTTTGCATAGCGATATGTGGAGTTTCTTGCAAGCGTGTCCTCACTACTACAGAAAGGCTAATACTAGACGGCTAATCACAGACGGTTTTACTGGCAACCATCTGTGATATTTTCATAGACGGTTATTAACATGAACCGTCTGTGATAATTGAGACATCACAGACGGTTTTTGTTAATAACCGTCTGTGAACTTCCTGACGGTTCTTATACGAACCGTCTATACCATCGAGATAACACGACGGGTCTGTTAAGAACCGTCAGGAAAGTTCCTGACGGTTATTAACACAAACCGTCTGCGTGAAAACGAGATAACACGACGGTTCTGTTAAGAACCGTCTGTAATAATCCAATGTCACTGATAATTGGTGTGTAATAATCACATGTCACCAATAATTGGCGTATACACAGGATTTCGATCTCACCCGTCTATTCTCTCCACATCGAATGGCTGGCACCAGTTCCTCCCACGGCCAGGCCCTTATTAATAACTCCCCATCAACCTTTCCACCGGTACTAGTCACGCGTGAGTTCATCCACTAGCTAGCTGCTTCCTGTATGCATCTCTCCTCCGCTGTGAGCTAGCACCTCCATCGCGCACGAACGGTTCATACTAAAGAACACACTCTTGCCGTAAGTGTCGTAAGTGTGTCTTGTTTAGTGTGACCGTCGTGCCACGAAGGGTTTGTTAGCTTGTCATCCCGTAATAGATCGATCGATCAATGTGTTGTTGAGTTTTGTGCTTGCCTCAGTATTTGCATGTTCCTCGGCGATGCCGACTCACGTCGAGATGTGATGTCCACTCCGACAATCCTTCTTTTCCCGCAAAATTCAAGGCAATTTTATTACAAAGTTCAAAAAGACATTTCCATTCTTCGGTGAGCGACCGATCGACACGATCGACATACAGACTTCTTGGTGACGATTATCCATCGCTTCTTCCCACTTCTTAGAAGTAGAAGTGGGAAGAAGCGATGGATAGTCGGTCACCAAGAAGTCGTATGTCGGCCTACCGCTCACCGAAGAATGGAAATATCTTTTTGAACTTTGCAGTGGGACCCACATGTCGTGACGGATTTAATAGAAATAGCTCGACCTCGGTGACTGCGTGGCGAGGGCTCGAACGCCGAGGGAGCAGGGGAGACAGATCGCGGCGATAGCCGGTGGTTCACTCGGTGTTGCTTCTATAAGGGTAATAATCCCCTTTGAGATATCTCTGTGATAATATAGACGGTTTTAATTTGAACACCGTCTGTGTTGGTGGCGTCGGCGAAAAAAGTATCTCGACGGTTCATACCTATGAACCGTCGTGATACTAGTATCCTGACGGTCCGTATTAAGAACCATCTGTGATAATCCCAAATTATCACGCACGGTTTTGTACTAAAACCGCTCGTGATAATCTTGTTATCCTGAGCGGTTTTAGTAAAAACCATCCGTGATAATCCCCACTACGCATTTATTGCTCCACTCGGACCGCATCATCTTCATTTCGATCCGATCTAGCCACCGCGCGCACTCTTTCGCTCGGAGACAAGCTAGGCGATTTGAGGCCAGTTATTTTGGTGGGAAGAGGCAGAGATTGAGCTTTGAAGATTCATTCAATTCATACTTTCCTGCTGGTGGCTAGCTCTAGATATGGTTAGTAAGATAATTTATTTTTCTTTAATTGCATTACAATTTAGATTTAAGTAATTGGTGAGTGTTATTGAAGATGGTTAATTTGTAAAATTGTTGGTTATATAATAGTTGTTGTGTTTATAATATGAATTGAGCTAGCAAATTAAACCTCAATATAATACATGTGGCGGTATATATGTAGTAGTAATTAGTTAAGCTAATTTTTAATCTTGAGTTGTTATGTATGTACGTAACGTAGGACCAAGTCGGATGTATGCCGCGAGCCGTGTGAGTGAAGAGTATATTAATGGCGTGTCCGCTTACAAGAGCCGCCGAGGAGGATATGTTGAATAAGGGGTGGAATATATGTATCATCCATGCTACCGATCGCGAGAATTTAAAGATGTTTAAGAACCGAGGGCAAATTGAAGCGCACTTGATTCGGAGGGTTTCAAAAGGGTTATACGTGTTGGACCGGTCATGGCGAAGTGAATGATCATATGTCGCGGATGACATCGCGGTGAAGTGAATGATATGTCGCGGATGACATCGCCGGTGAAGTGAATGACATGGCGCGGATGATGTCGATTGTGGTTCGGATACGGATAGGTTGCACGATGACAACTGGATCGGATGCTTCGCGATGTAGAAGAGAATTATGATGAGAGAGTATGTTAAATTCGTGGCTTGATGGAGGACTCGGAGAAACCTTTGTTCACGTGTTGCGGTCAAAGTACACGAGGTTGTCGGCCGTGCTTGAACTGTTGAAATTAAAGGCAAGCAACAGTTGGACCGACAAAGTTTCACAGCGCTCGGGTCTTTTAGCGGACATGCTTCCTGGAGGGAAATGAGTTGCCTAAAACCACGTATAAAGCCAAGAAGGTCCTTTGTCCATTGGGAATTGAAGTAGAAAGAATACATGCATGTCCGAACGATCGTATCCTGTCTGTAAAGAGTACGAAAACATGCATGTATGTCCGTGTGCAACGCATCCCGATACAAACGTAACAATCAATCGATGACGGCGAGGGAACAGAGGTGAAGAAAGGACCTCCGGTAAGGTGGCATGGTATTTTCCTATAATTCCCGTTTGAAAAGGTTTTTGCAAATCCAAAGGAGGCAAAATTGCTGCGTTGGCACTTTCGAGGAGCGCAAGAAAGATGGAATGCTAAGACACCTTGCTGATTCCGCCCAATGGAGAAACATCGATAGGAGTTTTGCGACTTGATGCGTAACCAAGGAATATAAGGTTCGAATCGAGTACGGATGGAATGAATCCTTTCGGTAGCATGAGCACCGACATAGCACATGGCCCATGACTCTGCATCTATAACCTTCCTCCTTGGTTGTGTATGAAGCGAAAGTATATTTTGTTGTCGATACTTATCCAAGGGCCAAAGCAACACAGGAATGATATTGATGTGTACCTAGCACCATTGGTGGAAGATCTAAAAGTACTATAGAACGAAGGGTGCAGTATGGGATGCGTACAAGCGAGAGAACTTCACTTTGCGCTCTTTATTGTTCTCGCACCATAAATGATTATCCCGCCTTGCTAACCTATCGGGCCAAAGTACGAAAGGTGCCAAAGCTTGTACTCACTGTTTAGATGGTACCGAGAGTGTGTGGTGAAACACTCACGCAAAACCGTCTACATGCGTCACCGTCGGTTCCTTCCTGAGGGCTCACCCATACTTGCAAGATGAAGAAACAATTTGACGGAGAGAAGGAAGACGGTTCAGCTCCAAGACATTTAAAGGAAAAGAGGTTTATAATATGGTTAAAGATTTAGATGTTGTCCTCGGAAAGGGACGCAAATTGAGGGCTCGTGAGAAAACACACGGAAGAAGAGATCAATATTTTGGGACTTACCTTATTGGGAGTACCTAGATGTTCGACACTGCATCGACGTCATGCACGTAGAAAAAATGTATGTGACAGCTTGATTGGTCTCTTCTTCGAACATTCGTGATAAAACAAAGGACGGCGTCAATGCACGGCTTGACTTGGTGAAATGGACATCGGCCCGAGTTAGCACCGACATGCAATGACAATGGACGAACATACCTTCCCCTGCGTGTTACGATCATCCAAGGTGGAGAAAACAGAATCGCGCGGTGCTTGCATGGTGTCAAAGTTCCGTCTCGTTACTCGGCAACGCCAAGAAACTTGTTTCGATGCAAGAATTGAAGTTAAATGGCATGAAGTCTCACGATTGTCATGTCGATGACACAGATGCTCCCTATTGCAATTAGAAATATTTTACCGATTAGAGTCCGAGAGACAATTATGAGGCTATGTTATTTTTTTAACACAATTGCTCGAAGGTCATCGATCCCAAGGACTAGATGCTCGCAATACGATGTGGTGATGACTCTATGTCATCTTGAAATGTATTTCCTCCTTCGTTTTCGATATCATGGTCCATCTCATTGTTCACCTTGTGTGGGAGATAAAAATGTGGGCCTGTAGATCCTCGTAGCATGTACCCATTTGAGAGGTTCATGGAATTCTCAAGTCCCACGTGCGGAATCGTTTCTCGACCAAAGGGCACATCGTCGAAGGTTATGCAAGCGAAGAGGTCATTGAGTTTTGTGTCGATTATATGGCTCGATTCAACCGATAGGTGTGCCTCAATCTCGCCATGAGGGAGGTCAAGGGTATCGGAACTATCGGAAGGAAATCAATCACTCCGATATGGACGCGTATACTCAAGCCCATTTCACGCCTTGCAACACATGATCAAGTGGCGCTTATGTTGACCAAAGACAAGGATGTGCTTGACAATGTAATCCGGAGCGCCGATGTTTGGATCATGAGGCGACACAACACTCGGTTCAACCAATGGTTGAAGGACCAAATCGCTAGGAGCTCGCAAAGTGAGTTGTTGACATGGTTGGCAAAGGACCAATATTTACTGATTGTGACATGGCAAGGGTATGATATAAATGGGTATACATTCTATACAGGATCGGGATGTAAAGAGCACTAACCGAGCAGGTGTTCGCATAGATGCGTTCAGTACCGATGGGTTGAGAAGCTCGTACTATGGATTCATAGAAGAGATTTGGGAGCTCGACTACGTGCTTTTCAAGATCCCCTTATTTCGCTGCCGTTGGGTGCATCTGCCACAGGTGAAGGTTGACATGTACGGTGTCACTACCGTGGACCTCCAACGTGTCGGGTACAAAGACGACCCATTCGTACTCGCCAATCAAGTTGTTCAAGTTTTCTATGTAACCGACCCGGCAAATAAGAAACGACATGTAGTTTTGCATGGAAAAAGGAGAATTATCGGAGTAGAGAATGTAGTGGATGAGGAAGAATACAATCAATTTGACGAGTTACCTCCTTTTGAAAATGGCATAAGGGTCGATGATGAACAACGTGACGAAACTAGTTACGTACGCACTGATCATCATGAAGGGCTAATTTTTAAAGGAACTAAGCAAGTGGATTGAGTCATACACCCAATTGTTCAAAATGTGTGATATTTAGGTGAATGTTGAAAATGACAATTCATGTATGTGATGTATATGTGAATTTGCATTTATGTATATAACAATGCATGTATGTGATGTATATGTGAATTGATGTTTATCTGAGAAAATGTGTATGAATGCTGGTAGGTGATGTATATGAATGCTGGTAGGTGATGTATATGTGAATTGATGTTTATCTGAGAAAATGTGTATGAATGCTGGTAGGTGATGTATATGAATGCTGGTAGGTGATGTATATGAATGCTAGTTGGTAACTACAGGGGGTTATCACAGACGGTTCTAAATTAATAATCGTCTGTGATAATATATCACAGACGGTTAACAATTCAGAACCGTCTGTGATAATGGGTATACTTACCATTATAGTGTAAGATAAAACCGAGCGGCGGGTTGGCTACCGTCGCTCACTCCTTTCCCCGGCTCCCTGGCGCGTTCGAGCCCCGCTCACGCGGCGCCGAGGTTGAGCCTTTCTTTTATTTTTCGAGACCGACCGGTGGGCCCCACTGTCGAGCGACATATCACGAGCGGTTCTCAATTAACCGTGCGTGATAATATATTACGACGGTTATTAGTTTATAACCGTCTGTGATACTCTCCTTATATAACCCCACGCGCACCCCCCTCAAGAGAAAAAAAATCACCCTACAGGGTTGAGATAAAACCGAGCGGCGGGTTGGCTACCGTCGCTCACTCCTTTCCCCGGCTCCCTCGGCGCGCGTTCGAGCCCCCGCTCATGCAGCGCCTGAGGTTGAGCCTTTCTTTTATTTTTTCGAGACTGACCGGTGGGCCCCACCTGTCAGAACGACATATCACAGACGGTTCTCAATTAATAACCGTTTTTGAATGTTATGAATGTTTTTGCTGCTATGAATGTTTTTGTATACTATTTGCATACTATTTGCTGCTATGAATGTTTTTGTATGCTATGAATGTTTTTGTATGTTATGAATGTTTTGCATACTATTTGTCGCTATGAATGTTTTGTATGCTATTAATGTTTTTACATATACTTTTACTAATCCGCTAAATGAGGCTATTTGAGGCTACACCGCTATAGCCTTTGTAACCTTTATGAACCCATCCGCTCAATGTGTTTGAGCATCATGTTGTATGTGCTTATCTTATGGTATGGCACTTTCATGTGCTTATCTAATAGACCCACAAATTGAGCAACATGTCATCTGCGCATTCTTCAACATCATCGCCGGAGGCGTCCGCTCCAAAATCAAGACGCCAAGGAAGAGGGCTATCAAAGAAGCCTGAGGGCCGATTTACCATCACACAAGTCGATGTATCTGGGTCCTCTCTTTCCTCCCAAAGCGAAGGCGCATGGAGAAGAACGATCGGAATAGTTGCACGACAACGAATTGAAATCACATTCGATTCGTGGAAGAGCGTGCTGCGACTCGGAACGTGAGTCGGTGATGAAATTTTGGCATCGCTCGAGATCTCGAAGAACACCAAGACGTCGTGCAACGACAAGCCTTGCTAGGGGCATGCAAAGCATGGAAGAACTTCAAGAGCACGCTTGTCAAGGACTACGTGGAGAAGGACGAAACACCCTTTCAAAAATACCCATTCACGGAACCACAATGGGAAGAGTTCAAGGCGATGAAGACAACCAAGAGTTCAAAAGTACAAGTGCGGCGCACAAGGCCCTCCAGCAAAAACACACACCCCACGGACTTGGCATACTGGGTATGCGGGTAAAATCCGCAATGGAGGAGGGAGGACGAACAGTACCGGCGGACATCGCCCGCCATTTGCCAATATCCCGGATGACCGCGCTCGAAATTGGATTAGAGCAAGGTCATCTACAACGACATCGGGATGTCTCCTTCGAAACCCTGCACCAGCAAGTGTCTCGTAGCTTGGTAAGATATCGATCGAACTACGTAGCTTGTAATTACTCCACAACTTCGCATGCAAGTGAAATGACATGTCGTGCTCTTGCGAAGCGTTGATTGTTGAATCTTCCTGGGGTCATTCCAAGGAACAAGGAGAAAGATATACTCTCCGCCCCGGGAAACAAGGAGCACCCGGGTCGTCACGAGAGGCCTTGGGCTTTACGTTCCATGGAAACATGAGTTTGAAGATGACTCAAATGTATCGGCGTCGAAGAGAAACAAAGCCGAGCGTGACGCACGGCCGAGAAGAGCTCAAGGCTACTCTAAGAGAGGAGATAATGGGTGATCCGGTGATAAAATCGAGATGAGGTGCGGAAGCAGACGGAAAATCAGCAGCCGCCCCGCTCCTATGCTAGCTAGCCCGCACAACCATCCGAGTAGTTGCGCGTCCAATCCGACGCAAACCGAGGCCGATTTTCTGTGGACGACATCCTCGTAATAATTATTATCTCGAATGCTTGCTCCATTGATAGGCCTATTCGATGAGCTAATTACAGATCGTTATGTAGGAGCCTACGGCGCGTGCTCAAGTGAGATATGCCTCCGTTCCCTTGTCTGTTGCTTGGGGCCGGGCATATCGATGCAGTATCGGGGCAGGTGCACGGTCAAGCTTTAGCGCCAGCTTCGCAAAAGTTCATGTGGATGGTGTGCATGTTAATTTTGAGGTCGTCCCGCCACCGGCCGCCCAACGATGAGATCGTCGCTCTAGGGCGTGCCATTGGAACATTCATCCGAAGGCCCTAAAAGCGACATCTCCTCGGAGGCTTCTTCACCGGTGGCGTGATCGATCTACAGCACCGGTGCCATCTCCACCGCAAGACTTGTCTCCACCACCGCTAGCCGCACGGTGCTATCTCCACAGTGCTCTTCTCGCGAGCAACTTGCCCATTGCTACCTTTAAAGTCAACTACCGTAAAGTCGACCCACGGTAGGCGAGAAGGGCGCAAGGGCAAAGCACGAAGACCAATGATGATATTGGCCCGTACGCCATTGGCGTAAATTGTGCTTGGCGAGCCGTTGCTCGAGAAAAGGGCCTCAACACCTACCAATTAGTTGCCGCAATTGCACAAGTGGTACATGGAATAGTCCAATAAGCCGAGGGCGACGGAGAGATCGTCCTCATCAAATTCGCGTTGGAGCATTTCCATCACGATTTTCAAGACGGTGTCTTCGTGGTCGCCGAGGACTTATTCGATCTTTTCACGCCAACGCCTCGACGCCTCACTCATTCGATCTTTGACGCCGTAAGTGTGCACAATCACGCCTCCGTTCATGTCATACCGATAAATGCCATATATAATTTGTTGCTTTCGTGTGTATATGTAGACACGCATGCGGACTAAAGCTAGAACATCCAGTCATCATCGGTTGGTTTCTTGGACCCACACATGGTCGCCAGTATACCATCGACGAGGATATGTCCGTCGTCGAGAGGTACATTGCATCGTGGCTGGGCTCAACACAATAAGGATTATATACTTATGTCCTACAATCAAAACTTTCATTGGATTTTAATAGTCATTGTACCAAAATGGAACAAGGTATATTACCTTGATTCCTTAAGTAAGAATAAAATGGACTTCACAGTTGTCACCCAAGTAATCGATAGGTAAGTTTATTTTCTCCATACATACCTATATTGTACTCTTTCTTTCATTTCGATTGACTAAGGTTAACTTTTTGAATCACGTGGGCGTTCGCAATGTACGTTGAAATGGGGGTGTCTCAAGCAAGGGCCAAAGGCCCGAGACATACTCGAGATTTTAAGGTATTCACTATTACACATTAATTAATCCTATGCAGTCAGATTAATGCCTCTTGAATTATTGCTCATTCTATTTTTGCGGTGCCACCGGAATACGGGCAACACATGTGGATTCTATGTTTGCCACCATATGGACCTACTCCTCGATTCCTCGAGGACCACCAATTCCAAGGTTTATCAATCTTTCCATATTTACTTCATACTTATCACATTACATATATCGCACATTGATATCCCTATCCACAGTCGCGTACATCCCGTCAACCGCATTGGAACACCCGATATTTCACGAATTCGAGGAGAGTTGGCGTACTTTTGGTGGCTCAAGTCATAAAGTCGGAAGGACGCTTCCACCGTGCACCATGAATTTTATTGCATTGTAATGCAAAGTAATGGATATTTTATTTCAATTCAATTGATTCATTTGCGAAGTGGATACTTTATATTTGTGAATGAAATGTGATGTGTATTGGATGTTTATGGATACCTTATATACTTGTTCATCTGCTTGTTTCAGAGGGCATGGCTAGCATTTCCTGAGGCTAGCCAATAAATAGGAATAGATTTAGGGTTAGAAGGAATATCACAGACGGTTTTTAACTATAAAACGTCTGTGATATCTGATAATCCCGAGCGGTTTTAATTAAAACCGTGCAGCGATTATCATGTACCACGAGCGGTTTTAACTAAAACCGTCGCGATATCGATAATCTCGCACGGTTTTAGTTAAAACCGCTCGATTATCGATATCACGACGGTTTTACTTAACAACCGTCTGTGATTATCACCATATCACAGACGGTTTTTAGTTAAAAACCGTCTGTGATTTTGAGCTATCACAGATGGTTGACAAACCGTCTGTGATGACCTCGTATTATCACTGACCCATAAATTCAGACGGTTCGCAAAACCGTCTGTGATGATGTTTTCGAACCGTCTGTGATGACCTTTTCTGTAGTAGTGCCTTCAAGGAACTAAAAGAGCAAATTGTACCATAGATCCCTAAACTTGCAAGTGTGATTTAAAAAGATCCTTAAACTTCGAAACTAGGTATCATGTGGTATATCCTCAAACTTGTTTAAATGGTTGTAGTAGGTCCAATGTGATTTTGGCTGGGGCTGGATGCTTACTTGGCATCTGTGTGACTCTGATGTGGACAAGCTCTTCTCTCGTCCATTTTCTTGCTCACTCTCACAAGACCACCAGCATCTATGTATAGCCTACGTGGGGTTTATTGCAAACTTGGCCTGCAAGGAAATATCTACTACACACGTACTATTTTTGTAAGTCAGAGTTTGATTTTCCCTCTACAAATTTTTGGCACTTTCATTCCTACTAATACACATTTGTTTTAAGCTCCCCTCTCCGTCCGTTTTCATGCGATTTTTTATTATGTGACGGACCTAGCTTTCCAGTGCGTAGGGCTGGTCTGGACTCTCAGTGCACTGCCATCACCATCGAGACTGGAGAGCGTGTGCCTCTGATACTCGAATGTTGGAACTCGGATTCATAATCTGCAACCCTTTTGATTCTATTGTACTATTCCTTGGATCAGTAGCTAGTGCACATAGATATATTACTAGATCATACATATACATCTATAGGATCGGAAACGGCAACAGAGAGGGGTGAATGGTGCCTTCTAAAATTTGCCCCCAAAGTATCCACAATATCTTCTTCTTCAATAGCTATGTTAGCTATGAAGATAGAAAATACGAAGAACCAGCTGAGAACAGAAGACACAGTGACTTCACTGAAGACTGAAACGAAGAAGGAACAAAAACGGACAAACAGAGACTTCACTGCAGAAACACAAGACTGACAGTAGTCTTCAAGCTCTGAAATTGCCGTAAGCTGAGAAGGCCAAAGATTACAGACCTGATCAGAGAGGAAGGGAAGCTTACGAATCTGAACCGGAAAGCAGAGAAGAAAGTACAAGGAAGAAATGCAGATCAGTGAACTGAGACAAGAAGTCGACAGAAAAATAGCTAGCTGAACACATAAAAGACTGAACCGAAATTACAAACTTCTGCAAAGGAAAGTAGTAAAGCCTGAACACATACAGAAGCTGCTACTGACTGAAAATGCACAAAACCGAAATCATGTCTCAAGGCCGGTCTAACCGGGAACAGGTCTGTTTCAGCAAAGGAAGGGCAAAGCAGTTTGCCCACAACCTGAGATAACTAAAAGCTAAAGACTGGCCTGCCTGAAATCAGAAAAGATCAAAGACTCCAGAGGAGCGACAACAGACAAAGGAGGAAAAACAAAACTGAAGGAGCAGATCAAAAGTAAAAGATGCCAGTCGACTGAAAAGAACACAAACTGGCTAACAAACCCTCGGTACAGTAAATACTTGAGAAAACCTGAAGCTCAAGAACAGAGATTGCTTACTGCCGAAAACTAGTACAGTAAATACAGCAACAGTCTGAACAGCCGAGAGAATGCCGAAGGATCACTATTCTTCTCTGGCCACAGAAACACAAAACTTTCAGACTAAAAAGCCTACCAATTCTTAGGAAGGGAAGAAACTGGGAAGAAGAAGAAACACCAAACAAAAGGGGAACTCGGTAGAGAAACTGACAGCAAGAGAAAACTTTTGATAGCAAAACTGAACCTCTGAAGTGAAAACCCGAAAACAAGACCCAAATGACAAATGCTTGATTCTTTGGTCTTCAGAGCATGAGTCTTTTGATTGAGATACTTCAGACTCAACGAGAGCACAACACTTGATAGCGAGTAAACAGAGAAAATGATCTCCTCAACCGAGACCACCACGATTGCTCTGTTTGCAAACAATGAACCCTTGGAGAACAACTTCCAGTTTTAGAGACAAGGAATACTCTGCTGCTTAACACCTCATGGCTGAAAAATGAAGCAAGAAATAAACTGAGGACAGCAAAGGACTCAAGAACAAAGGAGAGAAAACACAGAGAACAGAAGCATTCACAAAATGGAAGAGAGTCACAAAGAGAAACGAAAGTGTTAAGGAGATAGAGATAGAGTTGTATTAGGAGATAGAGTTTGGATCCTAATCCATATATGCCTTATCTCTATATGGCATATATCTCTTGTACTCTCCTATATATATGACCCCTTGGGTCTCATATCAATACACACAATATTCATAACATGGTATCAGAGCTCTAGGTTTAGATCCTAACCTTAGCCGCCGCTCGCTTCCGCATCGCGCGCCCCCGGGGAGATCTATCTCCGCCGGGGGCAGCGCCTATGTTCTGCTCCGAGGTCTCCGCGCTCACCTTCACGTCGTACGTCTTCCGCGTCCAGGCCTACGCGCCCGGTCGAAGTCTCCGCGTCGAGTCGGCCTCCACATCGCTTCGCCCATGACTGGAAGATTTGTTGAAGTAATCGTAGCGACGCAGACGCCGCGATGGGCGGACTCTTGGACGGCGGCGCGTCTCCATGGCCTCCGCGACGGCCGCGAATCGATCTGGAATCGCTCGGCGAGGCCGCCGATCTGCGCTCATGCATGTACGTATGTGGCGCTCATGCTACTCATGCATGTGCATGTACGTATGTGGCGTATACATATGCACTCATGCATGCATGTGCCTGGCTTTCCATCACCAACGTCTTCGACGCCAACTACGACACGCTCATCACCGTGGGGCGTAACCTCGATCTACTTCGCATCTGCTGCCCCCGGGAGGATAGATCTCTCCCGGGGGCGGCTACCTTGTTAGGCTGCGTTAGATTCGTCGCCTCCTCGTCTCCGGCTAGCCACCGTCGCCGGATCCGTCGCGATGATCTCTGCGCGTCGATCTCACGGCCGATTACAGCAGCTCATGACGCGGCCGCCCGTTCAGCCGGTTCGAGACCATCCTCGCCCACGTGTGGCACACCAGGACGCGCGCGCGCGGCCTCCGCAACCCGCACCAGACCTTCACCATCACCGTGACGACGTCTCCTGTATGCTCGGATACACCCGCCTCCTGCATGCTCGGATACACCCGCCAGCGACATCAACGCGACCACGAGGCTCAACCCGACCATGCTGTCTCCTGCATGCTGTCGGCCGTCCATGCATGCATCCGTCCATGCATGCATCCGTCCGCGTAACCATCCGTTCATGCATCCATCCATGCAAGAAATCAACGCAAGAAGCGCATGCATGCAGAAAAGGATCTCGCCATGCAAGCATACATGCATGCATGGATGCTTCGATCTGCGTCGCATCCGGGACTACGGCATCGCCGACGGCAACCGCCTGCCGCTCGCGCCTCTCCGCTAGCGAGGGCCTCCTCATCACCATCAACGCCGCCGGCTGCGTCATCGAGACCGTCAACATCGCCCGCATACTCGCCAACACCGACGTCTCCCACCTGGGCTTCACGGAGGCGGACCACGTCGAGGTGGATCCCACCGGTGCTCGGCTCGAGGGAGAGATCTCATCTTTGATGTGGATCGGCGGCGGCGATCCACGCGATGCGGATCCGCTACCGAGGCGGCGGGCGGGCGTCTCCTTCTTCGACACCGACATCCGCACCTCCGACGTCATCTACGCCATCAACGCCGACGCCGTCATCGTGCAGGACGCCATCAGCGAGAAGCTCGGCAACGCCGCCGGCTGCGTCATCGAGATCGTCTACATCGCCACGTCCCGCACCAGGGATTCTGTTCAACGACGACTGCATGGCGCGCCTCGGCTACGCGGGCAATGATCTCGTGAGCTCATCCTTACTCGACGACGACTTCGTCCCTGACTCGCGCGGCTGGGTCGCCGCACTCTTGGCAAAGGGCGTCCGGTCCACGGACTGGCGTCCCCTCGCTCCTCCCGCGGCCCTAGTCGCCCGCCGGCCTCCTCCCGCGCCGCCGCACGTCGGCCTCCTCTTCTGCCGCGCGTCGGCTTCCCGTATGGCTCGCCGTGCTCGCCGCTTCGCAGGCATCTCTTTCTTGTCGCGCCGCTGCACTCGTGGTCGCCTTCCTCGGCCTCGTCTACGCTCCCGGCCACCCCGCGGCTCTCTGTCGCTCTGCCGACTCCGTCGTCTAAGGTCGGCCGTTGCCGGCCTTACTCGACTCCACGGCCGATCCGGCCTCCTCCCGTGCGCCGCACGTCGGCCTCCTCTTCTGCGTCGCATGTCGGCCTCCTCTTCTGCGCCGCGTCGGCCTCCCGCCGCCCGGCCTCCCATCGTCTCTGCGCCACCAGCCGCGCTTCCCGCATGGCTCCGCCGTGCTCGCCGCCCTCCGGCTACCGCCGGGCGTCGGCCTCTTCGCCGCCGATCCGGTCTCCACCGCACCGCGCCTCCGTTTGCGCTTCTTGTGCATTGCGCCGCTCGGCTCTACTGTCGCTCGCTTGTCGTGCCGCACGCGTCGGCCTCGCCGCCGCCGCCTCCTCCGCCGCCGCTTTCGGCTCCTTGTCGTGCCGCCGTCGGCCTCGCCGCTGTCGGCCTCGCCGCTGGCCTCCTCCGCCGCTGCGGCCGGCCCACCGTTGCCGACCCCGCCGACTCCACTGCCGCCCGCCGCCTCCTCCCAATGCGCCGCACGCCGGCCTCCTCTTCGCACCGCACGTCGGCCTCCCGCATGGCTCCGCCGTGCTCGCCGTCAACTCCCAGATCCCGCCGAGCTACATCGCCGACTTCGCCCTCGCCGGCCTCTCCGTGCCTCTCGGCAATAGAGATAGAGTTGTATTAGGAGATAGATTTCGGATTTTTCTTGTTTTAATGTCAACCTCTTTTTCAAATGCAATGCTATTGCATACGCTTTGCATTTGAGGGGGGGTGTTAAGGAGATAGAGATAGAGTTGTATTAGGAGATAGAGTTTGGATCCTAATCCATATATGCCTTATCTCTATATGGCATATATCTCTTGTACTCTCCTATATATATGACCCCTTGGGTCTCATATCAATACACACAATATTCATAACAGAAAGATCATAACAGCTCAAACTCAAGATTTCTCAAATAAGACAGAGATATGAATGATTAAATGAGACAGGGTTTACACCCAGATCACACCATTTCTCAAAGGGATCAACACACGCAAAGAGATACAAAAGAAGCTACTACAGCCTCCAACTCTTCATAGAAATAAAGGAAAACACACACATGGAGAGCAAATGTACAGAAACCCTCAAGTGGCTCTAGAGAATAACCTCTCTATTTATAACTTTCCACTAACGGGTTCCCCATTTGCTTTATCCATTTAACTCTCAACAACTCTGCGTTTTATCCATTAGGGCCAACCGAATCCGCTTCCGCGAGCCTGAGTCAATTTTCCCGAATTGCCTCTCACGCTCCTTTCCAGAAGCTTCCTGCTCGCACAACCGCAATCGGCACCCTGACCGTCTGGACCTCGACTCCTCCCTAAGCCTAGTCCCGATCCTCCTCGCCGTCGCCTGTCGTGTCCACCTTTGGTAGCTCCAGCTCCGGTTCCTCGTCTTCCGACTCGCAACCACATCGAATATCCGCCGTCTTCGACATATCTGACCGTTCTGACCTGACACCGCCTGTGTCTAGTCCGCTCACCTCGTGTCTCACCATGACTCCGCCTCGACGTCCTGCAGCCAACACAGATAAGAACACATCAAATAGCACCGCTCGACACATGAAAGCATAAATATCATTAATGAAACCATATTAAGACCAAACCTGTTGAATCAACAGAATATGCATCCTAATCACTTTGACTAGGTTTGACCAAGTCCGACCGAGCCCGATTGCACCACGCAACGTCAAGGCCCGAACCACCCAAATCAAACTCGACTTTCCTAAACCGATGTCAATTACTCATCATTCACACGGGATGACCTCCACATGGTCTCTCAACATCATATGAACCATATCAAATATTAATATTACATATCAGAGTTTAAATAACCTATATGGGTATATTTTACATAACGGGTCGATCATGCCAAATGTTACATTACAAAAATGAAAGCAGAAGCAGAAAGCAAAAGGTGAGGCCATACCTTGTCATAGGCAAGTGACTTGGGTAAAGCCTGATGAGGACATCCCTTGTTTACACTAACCTCTATCAAAAGAATGTGTCCAACGGGAGGTGAGGGAGGATGGGGCATTCAATACAAGAACAAAGATCAAGGAGAAAGGTGTTGGCCGCATGGGCCCAGGAGCCATGTGGGCTGCACACAAGAAGCCCATAGCGCATGGAAATGAAAGGAAGAAGGAGAAGATATGGAGGCTTAAGTCCAAACTATAGCATTGTTGGTCAAATCATTCTATTCGGCCACAAAGTCCAATATGGCAATGGAGGTTGAAAGCATCACTAAGCCCGTCAAGTACTTTGGATAAGATTTCCAAATTTAATTCGGATCCAAATCAAGTCCATCCAACTTCAAATTCGGAATCAATTGCGAAATCAATTGGGACTCAATTCGGAGCAGTTAGTAGGGCTGCATTAAAAAGCCCATAACTTTTGCAAACGGAGTCCAATCCTGGTGCTCATGTACTCGTTGAAAAGAATATTCCAAAGCCCACAGAATGGATAAGAACCTAATCACAGAAACTACACGAATTGACCGACATCTATGAAACAAAGTAGTGGCCGACAGTTTATGTGTTCGTATTGGAGTCCAAGTCTTGTTAGTTGACTTATGATATGGGGGTGCCCGATCTTCATGATGTAGGTTCTCTCTTGAAGGGTAAATATATGGCTAACCAGAAATCCCATGGATTCTGATGAACGAAAACACATGATTGTTTGTCTCGAATTACAGACTCCCATGTATCATAATTCAACTAGTAACACGCTCTAGTTCTCCGTCTTCTTACCACACCAAGATAGATGACTTTGCTGATCTATGATGAACAACATGAACACTGGTAATTGGTAATTTGGTGTAACGCTAACTAGTCTGTTTCCCAACTCTCATGGTAGCGCATAGCACAAACCAAAGAGCAAGAAATTGCTTTGACTCAAAATTAATGTTCGAGGATTATAGGGGATGGTGGCCAAGGCTTTATAGCATCGTACGAGCCTGGTCGGACTCACAAAAGGAAAACAACTCAAATCTGATTCTAATTATATCTTCCTAATTTAGATACTCTTGCCTAACTTAAAACCAAAAATAATAATAAGTGGCTAGCTGGTTGCCTTGGTATGTGTGCCCATGAGGTGGACCCCACATGGTGGTTGGCCTACGAGGGTGGCGCACAACTCCCTTGACAACAGCCCAACTTTTCTTGCATTCCAAATATCTGTTTTCGGCCCATTTGAAGCTTCAGCATCACCATCACCTCAAAACTGAGCCAAAACAAATATTCAAGTCCAAATCACATGTAATATGTCTTATTGTAGATACAAACCAACCCATGACAAATGAAACTTAGCCAAAAACTCAAACAGACTCAGAATTGAAGACTATACACAATCGAGCTTCTGAAGCGTACTCTTCTTCAATCTTCAATTCGGAGATTGAAAACTTGATTCCATCATCTTGGTGGCTTTTCCTACTGATATAAGTGAAGTGTCAACATCTCCTCCTTCTGGACTTTCTCTTGGTGTGCCAGTCTCCCTCACCTGTCGCTTGGTAGCACCAAGTTCTTGCTTACCTAATAACCTTAGAATATACAAAGTGGAAGCATTAGGTAGCAAACTGCTAATTAGGATCAGATTCACCTATTTCGTGAGTTCCCTTGCTTTAGCTCGAGTGATTGGTCCCTTGTACAATTGTTGCAAAGCTTCAGCCATAGGACCAACACTAGTCTTGTCATTGTTATTGTTATTTGAATCTAATGATGGAGGTGATGATGATGCAGATGAAGAATGCTTGATAGTGATGTCCTCACATCCCCCTTTTGTAAAGGAGTCGACCTCAACTCTGTAGGGTTTTTAGAACCAAAGAAAGACGATAAATCTACAATATTAAATGTACTAACACCGTAATTACCGCCAGGTAGTTCCAACTTGTAGGCATTATCATTTATTCTTTCAAGCACTTGGGTGTGAAAGTGTTGTGCCTGGATTGCAATAGCGTCTCTTCTCGAAGCTTTTTTTCACTTTGATCACTAAATGTTGTAGGTCAGTCATAGTGTAATATGGTTGAAAGTTGACTAGCTTATAAATATTGTGGTTCAGCCCATGCAAGAATCTCGCCATTATTTGTTCATTGTCCTTCAGAACTCGGCCCCAAATCCAGAGTTACTCCATCTACTTGTAGTAGTCCTCTACTGATTGTGTGCCTTGCTTTAGCTCCGGCAATTGAGTAAGAACATCTTAACGAAAATGTACAGGAACAAAATGGGTATGTATCTCTTGCTTCATTGCTTCCCACATTGTGATAGGAGGGTGACCGTTGTCCCTGCGGTCATTCTGAACTTTCTCCTACCACTTCAGTGCATAGTCCTCAAATTCCAAGGAAGCATGCTTGATTGTACGATCTTCGCTGAAATCATGCACACGGAAGATCTTGTCCATGTGCATCTCCCATTTTTGGTATTCTCCCAGATCTGCACCAGCAACAAATTTAGTCATGGTAAAATTTACCTTAGTGAGAGGACCCTCCTCACATGGTACGGAAACATGTCTAGCACGGTTGTGATGGTGGCCATGATCTGTCGATTTCCTAATTGGCATCGTAGTCCTCCTCAAAGGCATCAGCGTAGTGACCGCCATCATTATCGGAGCCTGGCCCGTAGCGACTAAGCTCTCCTCCTAGGAAGCCTCCACGGGTACCACCACATGCAGCAGCTTGACCACGTGTGGCTCCTCCTCGTGTAGCTCCTAGTGGAAGAAGACATACATCCTGTGGTAATCGAGGAAGACATGCTTGTCATTGTAGGCGTGCTTACTCTTCATGCTGGTGTTGATGAGCAAGACAAGCATCTTCTTCACGCTTGCAGACTGCTTCTTCTTCCTTTTGTTGAACTCAGGCTGCCATCTCAGCGTCGGTCTCACCGAGTTCATGCTCTACCATTGCTTTTCACCTATAATAGGGTTGTTACAGAATTGTTATATCATTCTTTTAGTTCTAGTAAATCAGCACGAATCTCCTCAAGCACTTCATTAAACCTCTCCACAATTCACTTGACGTTATCCATGTTAGCAAAGCGATCCCCGAGTGGACACTCCTCAGCTGATCTGCCCCTTGACATGATTAGCACAGCAAGAAAACAACACAAAGGATGTATACTATGCAAAGGAACACCTAATGCTACCACCAGCCAAGTATCTTATCAATTCCTATGAATAGTAATATCACTTACCTGGGTGGTGAGAAAACAAGCCAGAGGTGTCACTAGCTGAAAACTAATCACAGGAGCTGCACTCACCAAGTTTATGTGGAGCTGGGATAGGGTTAGTGTATGACTACCACAATTCAAATGCATAAAATGTTATAAACCTAGTAAGCAGTCCACAAAGTTAACAAAAGGCTAGTTGCAATGTCCAAGAAATAAGTGATGCACACACACATACAACGATTAATGTGACTTGATATAAGCAAGGAAGTTCTCACGGCAAGTGCTAGGAGAGATGCTAGACAACTACTCAAACTTTTGCCTAGAGCACTAGATTGTTCATATGATGTAGAGCACAAAGACAATGTAACGTGCGAAATAACAAAATTTTGTATGGCTTATATATTCTTGTTTGAAAGGTTTCGGTGAGATTTACAACTTTGCAGCTAAGGTGAACCCCAAATTCTGAAGGGAAAACCAAAAGAATCGACAAAAACAGAAATCGAAACTTGTGACGCAAATTCAGGGCAGAAGATGGCCAATTTTGGGTGTCTTAGAGGGCAACAACATAGGCTGGTTGATTTTTTTGGATCGGTCTCGTCGTTAACTTTTCAATGAGTATAAGAACATTGAAAATAGATAATGTATCCAAAAGTTGTGCCTATTTTACTAGAGATGTCTTGAAAACCGAATTCTACTCAGACTCGAAACCGACTCGGGTTCAAATTGAAATTGCTATACTGCTATATCTTTCAATCCCATGTGCCAAACTTGCTAAAATATTTTGTGGATGTTTGTGGCTATTTGTAGACGGACTCCACTAATTTTCACTAGATTTGCAATAAGTTTGATGTGCTTTTCAATTTTTGGAAAGGCGGACTCTTTTGTGAAGTTCTATACAATTTCTTTAAGGGATTCTGAAACAAACTCAATATTAGACCCTCTAAAAGTGTTGTACATGTCTTGGACACTTCCAAAATGCAAGCCCTAGCCTAGAACACGGTCACAGATGCAAAATTAGGGAGATAACCATACCAGATTTGGATTTTAGGAGATCTAATAACTCAAGCAAGGTAAGTGGATATTTTTGGTTGTGATGTAGGGAGTCCAAACCATAATGATTTTTTATGGTGTGGATTAGAGGAGTTCTTTCACAATCCAGCTATTTATTTCAAAATTTTCATAGAAAAAATTCAAAATTAATTTAATTTAAAATAAAAACAAGTGTTCTTTGATTGCCTGATTTTTGGGAGATTTGCTTGTTTTTTTGTCTTTAAAAGGCTTTTTCTTAAAATTAATTTAAGTAAAAAAATAAGAATATTATCAAATAGTAAGGTAATTTGAATTTTTATAAAAATCCTATTTCAAATTAGTTACTTTAAAGCATTTGGCTTTTATCTTGATTTTCAGTGTTTTTTAGGAAATTTAAAAATCAATTTCAAAGCCAAAATATGTTCAAAATTTTATGTGAATTTTTCTAAATTTGTGAGACTTTATTCGCTATTTTCTAAGATTTTATTCCATTTTTGGGCTTTTATGAAAATCAAAAGGGTTTAAAGTCTCCTCTCTCCTCTCGGTTGACAAGTGTCTAACCCATATTACCCCATCCCCGTTCGGCTGAATCCTGTGTGTTCCTTTCCACTTAACCCCTCTCCCTTCGACCAACGGTCAAGATTTAATCCCATTGTTAGGTGGCAGCTATCCTCGTGCCCTCTCTCTAGTCCCCTCCTATCTCTCATGGACATGTGGGATGCTACGCACTGCCATCTCTAGGTTGGTGCTTGCTGGCACAATGTTGATAATACGCACAAGGGGTATGTGGAAGGTGCATAAGTCAATTAAGGATCGGTCTGTGAGCTACTGCTACAAAGTCCTATCGTACTATCACAAGTCTGATATGTGATAGTTTTGTCTGACTAATTTGCAAGTTCCAACTTGAGTCTCTCTATATGCTAAATGTGAGCATGACATAGGCCATGAGATGTCTCACATGCATAAGAGGGGACCCCAACTTAAGGATTCATCTTGTGGTAAAACCTTAGTGGAGGCGTGGCCAGGTTGATAGCTTTGTATTGTAAAGACCTTGTCATGATCTCTCCGTCGCACACCCAAGAAAGTGTGTTAATCACGTGGTAATATGAGATGATCATATCTTGTGGGTATAGCTGTACAACCTTTGCAGAGTGTATAAATTATTCTTGATAGACGTGCCCATAGTCATGGGTAAGCTGAGTAAAGTTTTTCACGGTTTAGACTTTGTTTTTCAAAATGGTTTATAAAATGCTTATGGATGGATGGAATCCATAGGAGGTTTTTTGGAGAAAGATGGTCCGTGTAGGATACCTATGGATATGTTAGTATGGGGGGTGGACCTGCACTAACGGTATCTATTTTAATTATAATATTATTTTTATGTACTATATTAAATTCAACTATTTCTAATCTATTTACTGTATTTTTTAAAATGCTACTTTACACTCAAATAACCCTATATTCCTTCACTTGTCAGCCTTGCATTATTATTGCATTTTCCCATGTAACTTGTGGAGTACAGTTTATATGCTCACCTTGCTTAATTCTGTTGCTCAGAAGAGGACTGCTTCGACTCCGGTGAGGATTAGGACGTATAGGTCGTGTCTTAGTGTAGTTTGCTTGTGGGCAGACTTGTTGGGCTTCCTCTGCTTTGGTTTTTCTTTCGCTTCTTATAGTTAAATTTGGCCTACGTTCCATGGATGTAAACCTTGGTCATAAGGCCATGCTCTTTTAATTAATAAAATTTGTTATTATGCTTGATATGTATCCTTGTTACCACTGTGTGCACTAGCTGATCCTCGACTAGTGCGGTTTAGGGTTCCAGAGTTATTGCTACACAAAGGGTTCCAGAGTTGTTGCTCCGGGGTCCGACAGAGATGGTATCAGAGCCATGACGACTCTAAGATGTGACCGTAGATAGAATAGAATGGTCAAACCTTAAGATTTTATTTTAAATAACCAGTAATTTCAAAAAGTTTTGCTTACCCTTACCTCTCAATCTTTGTTTACCCTTTTCTCTCAGTCCTTTCTCATCTTTATATCATTAATTGAAAATTTTTTTCTAATCTTGTTCAAAGTAACTATAGACGACAATAGTTGGGATTCATTGACTCTACCGCCAGTTCAACCTTGCCTTGAAGGATCATGTTTCGTACCTCGAGAGCCACAAAGGATGGCACCAAGCAACCCTTATCACTTTAGGTTAAGTTGTTAAGCTAGCCTTTCAAGTAGACGATGTTGTGAGCTATCAATTTTTCTCTTTCATTGGCAACCGTAACTGTTAATTAATAAAGGTTTTATAAAGTTGGTGTTTTGTTGGATTGTGCAAAGCGACCCCCTATCCCTCCTTTGTCTTAAGTCTCTTCTCTCCTAATCTGGAAGCATCCAGCAGATGGTGAACACAAGGAAAACCAACAACAATACTGGAACCCAAGGAAATCAGTCTGCCCCAATTCCTCCGCCACCACCTGCCAAACGATTTGACTGGGCTGAGATGATGGCCAACCAGAATCAGCTCATTCAACTATTAGCAACCCTGCACAACCTGCTCTGTCACTGCAAGGTCAGCCTCCACAATCAAAACTATCAGAGTTCATGAGGATGCGACCCTCGACTTTCTCCAGTAGCACTGATACCATGAATGCAGATGATTGACTTCGAGCCATTGGGAAGAAATTGGATATCGTTCAATGCAATGATTGGGGAAAAGTTCTGTTTGCTTCTCATTAGCTTAATGGACCTGCCTTAGAATGGTAGGACAACTACACCGCCGCGCATGCCAACGTATAAGCCATCACTTGGAACGAATTCATACAAAATTTTCGCAAAGTTCATATCCCCACTGGCACCATTATTTTGAAGAAGAGAGAATTTTGAGCTCTATGACATGGAAGCCGCTTTGTGACATGGAAGTCGCTTTATGAATGAGTATATGTAGAAGTTCAACCAACTAGCGCGCTATGCACTAGAAGACATCGCTATGGATGAAGCTAAACAAGAAAAGTTGCTTGAAGGACTCAATGATGGCTTGTTTGTTCAACTCCTCTGCAATGACTACGCTGATTTCCACCAGTTGCTCAGCAAGGCTATTCGTTAGGAGTCCAAGCACCATGAAATAGATAACTAGAAGTGACAGATGTCAGCCCAGCATCTGAACCCTGGAAGTTTTTTCCTATGTTAGAACAACCCCACCGCAAGTCATCAGATTTCAGCCATCACCGTCAACAAAACAGCTAGTACTAGCCAACACTTCCACCAACACCGAGGACAACAAAGCCTTAATAGTTGGCTTTCCACCAAAGGACTCGAACCCTATAGCAGGATTTACATGTTTTAACTGTGATAAGATGGTACACTATGCCAACAACTGCCCTAAAAAGTAACAGGTAGTGAAGAATGGTACGCTTGGAACACCAATAGCCAACAACCTCCAGACAACAAGTAGAAGGCAATAAAAGTTCATAAAGGGACGTCTGGACCAGATATCAGCTCAATCCACACAGAGTCAGATCCAAACCTATTTCTTTGCTAGCGTGTCTGAATCTCAAGGACGAGATTCTTTTTAAGGAGGGTAGGTTGACACAACCTAGCTGTTTATTTTAAAAAAATTAGAGAAAATAAAAATAAAAATAATTTAATTTAAAATAAAAACAAGTGTTCTTTGGTTGCCTGATTTTTGGGAGATTTTATTTGCCTATTTTCAGTTTTTAAAAGGCTTTTTCTTAAAAGTAATTTAAGTAAAAAATAAGAATATTATCAAATAGCAAGGTAATTTGAATTTCTATAAAATTCTATTTCAAATTAATTACTTTAAAGCATTTGGCTATTGTCTGGATATTTTGTATTTTTCTGGAATTTAAAAATCAATTTCAAAGCCAAAATGTATGTTTGTAAAACTTTAAAGACCAACTTTAAGTTGAAAATATTTTTCCTAAGTCCAAAATATATTCAGAAATTTCTGTGAATTTTTTTTGAATTTGTTAGAGTTTATTCTCTATTTTCTAAGCTTTTATTCTATTTTTGGGCTTTTTTGTAAATGAAAAGGATCTTAAGTCTCCTCTCTCCTCTTGGGTTGACAAGTGTCCGACCCGGATAACCCCATTCTCGCCTGGCCGAATCCCGTGTGTTCCTTGCCACTTAACCCCTCTCCTTGCAACCAACGGTCGAGATTTAATCCCATTGTCACGTGGCAGCTATCCACACGCCCTCTCCCTAGTCCCCTCCTCTCTCTCACCGACATGTGGGACCCACCCGTCATCTCCTCCTTCCTCCCCTTCTTCCTCCAGCCGACCTCCATTGCCGTCTCTACCGGAGCTCATAGATGGCCACCGTTACTTTTCATTAGCCAAAGCAAATGATGCCATTAAAATCCTCCATCACTCCACCACTCCTTTCGACGATTTTCCCTGGCCATCAAGTGCCACCCTTCACTTTTACTTCTGTAACCGCCACCCCACTCATCGCAAATTCTGGTGACCAATTAACTGTAGGCCATTGCCTCTCGCCCCTATAAAGCCTCACCCCAAGCAACCCCACTCCTCACACCATCTCTCCACGTGCTCCACTCCTCCTCTTTGTGCCCCAGTTCTCCCCGCATCGAGCTCTTTCTCCTCCGCACCGACGATCTCCTCCGCATCGTCGAGAAATTCTGGCAGCCCCGGTTATCCTCGCGCTCTGTGAACCTCTCCTCTGGATTCACTACATCTTTGATGAGCTCATCCACCTCTCGGCCGAGTCTCATCACCGCCAGAATCACGACTTCACCGGAACCGAGCCGCCTCCACCGCTCATCCTCACTGACGGCTACCGTCGATCATCGCCGAGCATCGCTGTAGCTAGAATTAGTTTCCCATGCTCTTCTCCCTCTTTTGCACCCTCACCGGCCGCTGTCGCCCGCCAGACCACCACTGCCGCTGCCTCCTCGCCAGCCTCTTTCGACCACCTATCGCTCCTAGTCTCTCCCGATCATTGTCGCTTCGACCACCGACCACGTTATGCTGACCACTACCACTTCAATCATCGACCACATTATGCCAATCACTACCACTTTGACCACCGACCATGTTATTCTAACCGCTGCCACTCTCCCCGACTTCGACCACCGACCACCCACTCCCAACCTTCGTCCACCAACCACTGACTCCCAACCTTCGACCATCGACCAGTTACTATAGCTACGACCAACGACCGGTCACTGTAGCTTACGACCACCGACCAGTTACTGTATCTTACGACTACTTTTCCTTCACAAAAATAATTCCAAAAAAATCCGATTTATTCTTTTTCTCTCTTTTAAAATTTTGAGAAGCCTGTATTTCTTCATCCTAGCTGCGATTGAGCCCGTTCAAATCTATAAATTCATCTAAGATCAAGATCTATCCAAATCTTCCTTGTTTTCAAAATTTTGGAGTTTATTGACTTTATTTGAGTTTGGTGGGTTATTTTTACGTGTAGACTGTGATGATTCCGAGGAATTCTTTGATGAAAATTCTCACCAATTCACGGAGCAAGTCAAGTTGCACACCTTGATCATGTTGATCCTAGTTTGCAAATAAAATTATGTTGTTTTAAATTATTGTCTTAGCATGCTTATTAGGCTTCCTCCACTTCGATTTTATCTTTCGCTGCTTATATTTATATTTGGCCTATGTGTCGTGGATGTAAACCTTTGCCATACGGCCGTACTCTTTTAATTAATAAAGTTGTAATTGTGCTCGATATGTATCCCTATTACCACTGTGTGCACTAGCTAATCTTGGACTAATGCGATTTACATAGAGGGTTCCAGAGTTGTTGCTCTGGAGTCCAACAAGTTCTAACCCATGAATTTTCTATTGTAGATGTAAAAACTAAGAACTCTAAAAGAATGATCAAGCAACACGAAGGAAACAAGCTCTACTTCAAAAGATGAATTGGGTACTTTCTTAAATCAATGGAAAATGACTTGGGTAATCCTCAAGGCTCCTGAATGTTTACACTCCTTGCTCCTTTTTTTTAGAATTATCCTCTCTTTGGAGCCTTTGATGATTTCATTGCCAAAGGGGAAATATTAGAAGAAAGGGGGAGAATTTCCTGAGAACTTGGAAAAATTTGAAAAACTTAGTTCTGGGGCATTGAGGGAGAGTTTTTTGAGCTTTCTATGAGTTTTCTGCGGTCTGCGGCTTTTGGTTCTTTTTCCTTTGCAAATTCTCTCAAATGCGTTTACGAATTTTGGTCATTTTTTAAGCTGCTAGACAACTATGTACTATTGGGAGCTCTTCCAATGGTACAAGGGTTTCGATAATTCAAATTTGAAGTTCCAAAGTATCAAATATGAAACTTCAAGTTTCAAACGAGTTTTAAAATATGAACCAGGAGGTTTCAAGAGTTCGAGGTTTAGATCAAAATTTGAAGTTTCAAATGTGAGTTTCGAGCGAGCATCAAGAGATAGAAACACAGTTGCAGACAAGTTTCACGAATATTTCAGAAATTCGATCAAGTTTCATGCAGGTTTCACCATATTTAAAAACATAGAAACCAAGTTTCAGACAAGTTTCATGAAAGTTTACAAACTTTGAGCAAGTTTCACCAAGTTTCAAAAGTTCAAGCTAGTTTCAAACATGTTTCACGAAGATGTCAAAAATTGGAGCTAGTTTCAAATAAGTTTCACTTAAGTTTTGAAAATTCTAGTTGGACCCAGTAATGTTTCATGAAAATTTCAAAAATTCGAGTAAGTTTCATACAAGTTTCGCTAAAGTTTCAAGAATTGGACCGGGTTTAATTGTTTCTGTTTTTTAGCCGAGAATCTTTCTCATTTTGGAAAAACACGAAACCAAAAACGGACAAAAACCTAAAGCCTAGGGCTCCACTGCTCTCAGCCCGGCCCAGAAATTAGGCCCAACCACCAGTCCCTCCTCCTCCCCGAAAACTTCTCACTCGCCTCCCTCCCTCCCGAAACCCTAGCTCCCAGATCCCTCCCCGCCTGATCTTGGCCTCCCTTCCCGCCGCGCCGCGCCGCGCCGCAACCCGACCATGGCCACCGGTGGCAACCCTAACCCGGCTGCCACTCCAAACCAGCCGCGCCCGCCGCAGCAGCTGCCGCCTCCCGGCAGCTCCCGGCGACCCCTCACCCACCTCGGCCCCCTCCTCGCCGGCTCCCCTTCCAGGGCCTCTTCCACACACCGCCTCCCCACAACCCCGCCTTCCAGATCCACATGGGCACCTCCTCCTCCCTCAGACCCCACTCATGGCCGCTGCCGCCACCGCGGCAGCCTCAGCCAAGCGCCCTCCCCAGAAGCCCCCGTCGCGTCCCCCGGCTCCCACCTACTCCGCGCCTGCGGCGGCCTCGGCCGCCGCATACAAGGCTGCCGTGGCGGCCGCCAACTCCGGCGGCGTCGACCTCACCCCCGCCGCGCGGCGCAACAAGAAGCGCAAGCTGCCGGAGAAGCAGCTCCCCGACCGCGTCGCCGCGCTGCTCCCGGAGTCCGCGCTCTACACGCAGCTGCTCGAGTTCGAGGCCCGCGTTGACGCGGCGCTCGCGCGCAAGAAGGTGGACATCCAGGAGGCGCTAAAGACGCCGCCGTCGCTCCAGCGCACGCTCCGCATCTACGTCTTCAACACCTTCGCCAACCAGGCGCCGCGCACCATCCCACCGCCCAAGAACGCCGAGCCGCCCACCTGGTCACTCAAGATCATCGGCCGCGTGCTCGAGGACGGCACGGAGCTGGACCCTGCCAGCGTCGTGCCTAAACACAACCCGGTGTATCCGAAATTCTCCTCGTTCTTCAAGAGGGTGACGATTGCGCTGGACCCATCCCTGTACCCGGAGAATCCGCTGATCATTTGGGAGAATGCCCGGTCGGCTGCGCCGCAGGAAGGGTTCGAGGTGAAGAGGAAAGGGGATAAGGAGTTCGTTGCAAATTTCCGGCTCGAGATGAACTATAACCCTGAGAAGTTCAAGCTATCGCAGCCGCTTATGGAGGTGCTTGGGGTTGAGGTGGATACTCGTGTGAGGGTGATCGCTGCCCTCTGGCAGTACATCAAGGCAAAGAAGCTGCAGAACCCAAGTGACCCTTCATACTTCATGTGCGACCCTCAATTGAAGAAGGTCTTTGGGGAGGACAAGATGAGGTTCGCGATGCTGTCACAGAAGATATCGCAGCATCTCTCTCCTCCACCGCCCATCAACTTGGAGCATAAGATTAAGCTATCGGGGAATGGTGCACACGCCAGTGCTTGCTATGATGTGCTGGTGGATGTTCCTTTCCCACTGCAGAAGGAGATGGCAACATTTCTCGCCAATACCGAGAAGCACAAGGACATTGAGGCATGCGATGAGGTGATATCTGCTTCGATCAAGAAGATCCATGAGCACCGCAGGAGGAGGGCGTTCTTCCTTGGGTTCAGCCAGTCCCCAGTAGAGTTCATCAATGCGTTGATAGCGTCTCAGAGCAAAGATTTGAAGCTGGTTGCTGGTGAAGCGAATAGGAATGTTGAAAGGGAAAGACGTGCGGACTTCTATAATCAACCATGGTAAGCTCAAGCAATGCCCTAGGATTTACCCATTGTGTTTCCTGCTTTAATATATCATATATCCATATGCTAACTAAATGATTTTCCATTCCACCATGAAATAGGGTTGAGGACGCTGTTATAAGATATTTGAACCGCAAACCGGCTGGCTGCAATGAGGGTCCAGGTGCTGGTGCTGGTGGTTCTTGAGGAGTGGATTGCTGTAGGGGCAAATTATCTATTCTGTATTAGTAAAATTCAGAGATGTTAGTGACAGGAGATTTGTTCGGTTTTGTGAAGGATCTTGGCGGGTGTGCCCCCGTTGTCTGTCTAAATGAGTTAGCTACAGTATGCTTGTGCTATATGTGATACCTAACTATGATGGAAGTACGCATTATCATGCTCAATGCTGAACTGGAAATATGTTTTAAGTCAGTCTATCTACTGAATATATGCGACCGCAAGGATGTTGTGTATGATGCTGAATGGATTGTCATTTGTCACTGAGTCAAATGAGGAAGATGTGGAGGGGCCTGAGAAAGTGTACATTTTGTTAGAGTTAATCATGACTTGGTGTTTGCATGTAACCAACTCTAATTTTAGTATTTTGCATGTAACCAATTCTAATTTTAGTAACTAGTGAGAGTATAAAAGAGTGCCTCCGGTGAACCGAGGAGGCAGGGCTCTAGTTCATTCATTTCCCTCCTGTCATTCTCTGTTTGACTGTTTTTTCAGTTACTGTTCAAGTCCAATAGAGAATTTTAGCATTGTGAGAATTCTAACAATTGGTATCAGAGCCATGTCAAGGGAAGGTGTGTACACGCCGTCGGGCCGTCCGGCAACGGTGACCATGGTGGCCGCGAGATGGTGGTGCAGCATGTGAGGGAGGTGGAGGTGACTGTCCGTTACCCCGTGCTCACGAGCAGCAACTACTTCGCGTGGTCACTCTTGATGAAGGTAAACATGCAGGCTCAAGGTGTTTGGAATGCTGTCAATCCTGGCGGCGCGGAATACCAGATCGATAGGATGGCGTTGTCAGCCATCCTCCAAGCGGTGCCGCCGAAGATGCTGGCGGCGTTGGCAACAAAGGAGTCCGCAAAGGAGGCATGAGAGACTGTGCGCACGATGCGCATGGGCGTTGTGCGCGTGCGCGAGGCAAAGGCGCAGTCCCTACGCAGGGAGTTCGAGCTGATCCGTATGAAGGAAGGCAGGTCCGTGGATGACTTCTCTATGGGGCTGATGGGCCTCGTCAACAACATTCGAAGGGGGTGGCATAATGGAAGAGGAGATGGTGGTCAAGAAGTTTCTTCGTGTGGTTCCCTCCAAGTACACTCAGGTGGCTATCTCCATCGAGCAACTGATCGATTTGAAGATATTGTCCATTGAGGAGCTCACCGGTCGTCTCAAATCCATGGAAGAGAGGTATGAGATTGATACAATGAAACTGAATTAAGTGTCCGCTTGTTGCTCACAGAGGAGCAGTGGAAGGAACGCATGAAGAGTAAGAAGAATAAGGGAATTTTCGATAAGAGCAAGGTGCGCTGCTACAACTGCCAAGAGTATGTGCATTACTCTTGGGAAAAGAAATGTGCTGATTCAAAGAACAAGGCTCTTCTTGCTTTGATGGACGCCGACGATGAGCCGACGCTACTTTGAAGCCCGATGAATAAGAGTTCCAATAATGACAACAAGATTAAGAGAGTAATTGTTAGATTAATCTTGTTGTCCTAGTGTCTTTCATGTCTAATTCAAGTGCATGGCATGTTGCCAAGTTAGTGTAGTAGGCTTAGTTCAAGTTTGTTGAAACGTGTAGCATGGCAAAGTGGGCAGATCAATAGTGCGTAGTGAGTTGATCGGCAACCAGGAGATGAGTGCACGTATGAGTTACTAGAACTAGCCAAAGACTTCATATTGTGAAGCTTATCAAGTCAAGATTAGGAGGGAGATTGTTAGAGTTAATCTTGACTTGGTGTTTGTATGTAACCAACTCTAATTTTAGTATCCTGCATGTAACCAATTCTAATTTTAGTAACTAGTGAGAGTATAAAAGAGGGCCTCCGGTGAACCGAGGAGGCATGGCTCTAGTTCATTCATTTCCCTCCTGTCATTCTCTGTTTGACTGTTTTTTCAGTTACTGTTCAAGTCCAATAGAGAATTCTAGTATTGTGATAATTCTAACACATTTTGCATTTGACCATGGAAGTGGAGGGAAATGGAATGAGATATCCTAGTCCCTGTGTTAAGTGTCTCAAGGATTAGTATAACTGTTATGTCTTTTGGGCCATCTTATTCTATTTCATATAAGTTCTGTTGCTGACTTTTGCCTGTTCACTTTTAGCTGACAGGTCACAGGTGTGATACTAATGAACAGTTTTGCAGGAGGTGTTCCGGGACTGGTATATTTGTTCATTCTAGCCTTCGATTGCACCAAGGTTTTTGCATGATTGGTAGTATTTTTACCTTGGGTTTATCATTATTGTCTTCTTGCTAGCCGTAAGCATACAAACTGGTGTCAGTCTCTCAGAGCCTTTTTTCTTGAGAGATCTCTTTAGCTGAGAACTGATTGTAATGGTTCAATGCAACTATTTAATTTATTTATAACTTCTAGTTTTTGTAATTTGCGTCTAGGGCAAGGAGCATGCTGATTTGGTGCGTTACCAGCACTAGTATTGGTCACTATTATTGGTAAAAAAATACTGTTGGCCCAATTTTAGTGGGTTGACGTTTCTTTTCGTACAAGTTTTTTGTTGATATTACTGCTGCTTGGACTTCATAGCAGACACTGAAGATTTTTTTGTACTTTTAACATAGTCAATCTTGTTCATATGTTTATTTCTGTATGGTGGGAAAGATGATTACCGGGTAGAGTTTGACGGTAGTCTTGGCAATGGCACCACCTTACAAGTCATTTGAAGATTAGACACCACCTTACAAGTCATTTGAAGATTAGAATACATTCTCAGAACATAGGACATATTTGCTTATTCACTATTCAGTCAATTTACTTGTTTGGCGCTTGTTAGTCATGTATCTACTCAAATGCCAGAGGCAATTAGACTTTACCATGTGAGAGCGTCATAGACGATAAGTATTCTTTCAGTTCAGAGAGGTTGCACTATGGAGAGTTTCTCATGTTCGTTACCTATCCTATGCTGCAGGGGTTCTGCAAGGCTGCACTTGAGCACTTTGGTGCTTGAGAGAAATGTGCTTCATTGAGAGAGACACCCTACCCTAACTTATTTGGTAGAAAAAACTTTATTGTTGTTGTTACGATAGAAACTAGTATGTCAATGTAACTTGCTTACTAGTGCTGTTGACAATGGTATTTCAAACAAATTATCGATGTGCTTGGTGTTTTTCTTTTTTTTTTCATTCCTACATCATAGTTACCCTGTTGACAGTGTGGTATTTGCAATTGGTTTATGCAGTCTTTTTTACCTGAAACTTATGAATGTTTATTTGCCCTTTTTTTCAATGTACCAAACATTTAAATTCTGAACATCAAACTTTGTTCCTTCTGTTTTATTTATTCTAGTCGTACGGGACACTGTTATATTTATTTATTTATCTTATTCGCCCTTTCCATTTGTGGCACCTCTGAAATTATCTTTGAAAGTATGCCTTCGTAATGTTGTCACAAGATGAAGATGTTGACTGCTTTCATTTGGAAACGGACAAAGAATCTGGAGATTAACAAAGGGGCAAATTCGTCTGAAAATCTTTTTCACCAGACATCACCCTGGTTGACCTCTTTGGAATAACAAGACTGCCAGTCGGAGATCAGCCTAGTGATGTTGAGTCAATAATAAGAACAATGATCATGCTATACATTAAGCATCCAAGTTGTATTGGGCCTGTTCGGCAGCCTTCCAGCCGGCCGGCTTTTCGCAGCCGCTACAGTACCTAACTTTTAAACGAAGTATTTTCTGAAGACGGTGTCTACAAGTTAAACGTAGTACACGTTAAAAGCTTAACATCTGTACCAGCCAAAATCGCAAATAAGTATCGATCTCTCCGTAATCAGATCAGTAAATGCACTAAAATTCAAAAATTTCAGCCAAAAGTCATAAGCCGCAGCCAAAAAGAACAGGCCCATTATCCTGACTGCCCCTCCAGCAAATGCAGATTAATGTCTGCAATCACAAGAAAACAATATGCTAAGAAAATTCATGCAGCTTGAATTAATATGAATTTAGTTTCAAAAGTATCTTGATTTTTATTATATGTTGGTAATAAACTGAATTATTTATTTAAACTTGGATCACAACAGCTAGCCTCCTGTTACTTTTATGCCTTTATTTTTTAATGAAATCATACAATCATACAAATATGGCGTATGCGTGCTCCTTTTTTCTGGAAAAGCTGGACTGTTTAGTTCTCAGTTAAATGGTTGGGATTTTCGAAAGAAGATGTCATATGTACAAACTGTACAGTACTGATTTCACTATTGGAAGTTTAATATAACTAGCCGGTTAAATGTACGAGTTCACATTTTTTTCTTTATTTGAGCTTAACATGAGAGAATAGAATTGTGCACATTAAAATACTATATTCTTTTCTTGAGGTAATATTAACTTTTTACTGACTCTCTTTTGAGAGTGCGTTGTATTAGTGCTAAATTAAATTTCTGGTGTTGAGTGTCTTTTCCTTATTAAAGAATATGATAATAACCAATTTATATAACTGCAATGTTTTGTTCAGTTCATGGTCATGGTCTCCGAAGCACGGATTTGGTGCACTGCTAATTTAATAAGAATGTTTGCACGGAATTCTCTAAAGTTTATGTTCTAATTTTAACTTCTAACAAGTGGATTGTTCCAACAGGATATCAACTTTAACCCTGCGGTTTATAGATTTTAGCTGAAATTTTTGAATTTTGGTTGTTTGTGATAGAGATTACATAAAGAGATATTTGTTTGTGATTTTGGTTGATACAGATACTAGGCTTTTAACGTGTACTACAATTAACTTGTAGATCCCATCTTAAAAAAATACTTCATTTAAAAGTTAAGTACTATAGCAAAAAAAAATTAAAAACCACTTTTTAAAACCAAAAAAAATAGGCACAAAGATGCACTTGCCTTTTAGAAGTTTTTTCGACTCACCTGTATGCCCAGGACGTATTTATTTTGTCCCAACAGTACTATCCATTGTAGACTGACGTTGGTTCTGGTAGTGATCTGCAGGGTTTCTTGCGAACTTGGGCCAATCGAGGAAATATTGGGCCTGTTTTTAGGCTGAAGTTTATGGTTTTTGATTGTGATTTGTAATTTTTGGGCTGTTTGTATCAGAGATTATAGAGTAACAGAAACTCACGTGTGATTTTTACTGATATAAATGAAGTCGGTATAGTATATATTATAATTAACTAGTAAATCATATTTAAAAAAATACTCTATTTAAAATCTAGTTACTATAAAAAAACCTAAAAAGCAATTTTACGGGACTGCTATGTATTTGCTTGTGTTTTCCAGTTGTTTGCAACCTGATCGCTTACTTCTCATGCCTCGTGGATCGATGATGTCATGAGTGAGAATGTGTTAGCTACTCGTGAGATGCTGTTCAGGAAAGATATGAGCAACCGTCGCTGACGACTAATCCGATCGATTTTTTTCTATATAAAACTGATCAATCATAAAAAATAAAAATAGTAGATTGAAACACAGAGATAGAGAGAACTCTTGGTCTTCCTTTATTGCTTTCTTTTTCTCTTTCGTATACAAAATAGCTAATGGAGCTTTCTATTTATAACATAGTGGTGATGTGTTCACCATGGACCAAGGCTTCAAGCTCAGACCCAGATTTCCTAATACCCCCCTTAGACACTCATCCAACACATCATGCCTCATCAAAACTCCATAAACACCCAGCGCAAAAAATTTGGAAAAAGAGTACATGGTACATGTTATGCTGCGTTGTATAAATTACCTCATTAAAAACCTTGGCCGAGAAACTTTAGGAAAACTCATCAAGGGAAAAAGAGTACAATCCACCCAATTTCATTTAATCTTCAGGATTTATTTTTTGGGTACTCGATCTTCGTGAACAAATTTTAATAATAAGCTTGAGAAAAATCTCTCCTTAGAATTTTGTGCTTCTCTAAGTCTCATCATTCTAATTCCTCGTACGTATATTTCAAAACTAGATGCTGAGAGTGACTTAGTGAATAAATCTGTAAGATTTTCACATGGCTTAGTTTCGTCCATCTTTTGTAATTCATGAGCATAGAAGAGCTTGTGGTTGATATGTTTTGTGAGATGACTTATCACGTAGCCCGTCTACACTTGTGCAACACAAGCTGCATTATCTTCATAGATAATTGTGGGAGTTTGCATGATATTCATTCCACATGACTACTGGATGTGGTGAATCGTTCATTAGAGCCAAGCACATTCTCGTGCGGCTTCGTACAGTGCTATGATTTCTGAATAGTTCGTCGAAGTCGTTACAAGACTTTGCTTAGACGATTTTCATGAAATTGCAGTTCCACCAAACAGAAATACATAGCTTGTTTATGACCTTGCGGTATGCGGGCCTGACAAGTACCCTGCATCTGCATAGCTAGTCAGATTCAAATCTTGATTCTTTCTGTAAAATAATCCAAGGTCATTGTTTCCTTGGAGGTATCGAAAGATGTCCTTTATTTCCTGTCAATGCTTTGGTAGGTTCTGCACTATGCCTAGCTAATAGGTTTACGGAAAATGTAATGTCCGGTCTAGTGCAGTTCGCTAAATACATAAGTGCTCCTACTGCACTTAAGTATGGGAATTCTGGTCCTAGGACTTCCCCCCTCTTCCCTAGGTCGGTACGGATCTTTTTCTTGCTGTAAAGATCTCTCGATCATCGGTACTTACGATGTGTATGCCTTCTCAAAGCCGAACCTTCCTAACACCTTCTAGGCGTAGGCTGATTGATATACTAATATTCCTTCACGGACATGCTCGAGCTGCAGGCCTAAGCAAAATTTGGTTTTACCCAAATTTTTCATTTCAAATTATGAATCCAAGTAAGAACATGCTTCTTTTATGTCTTCTATAGTCCCGATGATATTTAGATCATCTACATATACTGAGATTATACAAAATCTATTCTGGGATCATCGTATAAATACACAGGGACAATCTTCATTGTTCGTATAGTCTTTCTTACATAAAAAGTCGTTTAAGCGATTATACCACATTCTGCCTGATTGCTTGAGTTCGTACAACGATTTCTTGAATTTCACACTATACAGATTTCTATTTGCTCTGTCTTAATTCGGGACAGGGATACTTTCATGTAAATTTTTGAATCCAAGTTTCCATAAATGTATGCAGTTACCACATCCATCAATTTCATTTCTAAGTTTAGATTTAGTGCCATTGAGATTAACTATTTAAAGGTGATTCCACTCATGACTGGGGAATAAATTTCTTCATAATCAACTCCTGGACGTTGAGTGAAACCTTATGCAACAATCCTTGCATTATATTTTACAACTTCATTTCTTTCATTTCTCTTTCAAAAAATACCCACTTATGCCCTACAGGGTGCACATGGGGAGGTGTGCGGCTTACGGGCCTAAACACCTCTCTTTTGTTTAGAGATAATAATTCAGTTTCTATTGCCTTCTTCCAATCTTCCCAATCTGATCTTTTCTATTTGACTAATTTCCTCTAGTAGGTATTTACGGAATTTTTATTATGTAATCCTTTTTTAAAAAATTAAAAGTTAAACCCTTGCGAACTTTATTTCCAATTCTGATGAAACATGAAGTTGCAAATGAAAATAGACTTTATAATAAAGCTGTGGATAACATGGCGCATAGGGTTACGTGCATAAGAAATAACATCATGCACGAGGTAACAAACCGAAGTACTCCTATGATACATATTCACCTTTTTGGAATGGAAATAAATTCGGCATACATAAACTCAGAGAAATAGGCCACATGAACCTATACACTCATCATTTGAAACTTTCCCTACTTCACCCCATAACACAGCGTGCAGCACCACTTTTGCCATCGTACTCGTGGTCGTCGTTGACCAGTTTGACCCATTGGAACTGTGTTTGGACTTCTTTGTCTTCCTCATCCATGTGATCGTCCTCGTCCGCCTGCTCGTCACCAAACTTTTTCGCTCCCTCTTCTACCTCCTTCTCCTATCCTCCTTGTCCATGTCCTTATTCATCGTATCGCTCCTAGGCTTCACTCTCATACTCTTCCTCCTGCTACAATGACACCACATACATATGCTTTCAAAATGTGTGCACTGTTATGTACGTATTGAAGTTGGCTGTGCTTCTTAGCTTAGAATAGAAAGATTTGAAAACGTTGTCCACAACTTCGCCCTCCCAATCCTTCAATGATGCAACCGAGTCTTTAAACAATCTCATTAATATCCATAGAAATGTTGATGCAGTGTATACACTCACGTGCGAGCTAAGGTCATCGCCATCTTCATAGGTATCTGGACTTGAGTCTGATTTGAAGTCGTCTGGTCTATACGGATCGTCTAATCTAGAGTCTATCTCATATTTACTCATTGTAGATGTGTGGTAGTGGTGGGCTAGTCCTGTAGAATGAAGATGAAGTGCAGCCGCAGGCATCTAGGACCATTATATAGTTGAACAAGATGAAAATGCATGTAGGGACCAGGGAAGCAAGGGAACGAAGGAGCTGACACCTGTGGAGCAGGCTAGGGTTGTCATGGGGGGCCCTGGAGCGCGTACACAGAAAAAGGCAGCCGAGACCCACGGTGAAACAGTGCAGATTAAGGTCGGGACCCGACGGGAGTGAGATTGTTTTGAGCACGTCGGCTGGCCAATACAAAATTATTTTTAGAAAATAAAATTGATTTTTTAAATTTTAGATATAGGAAATGATGTTGAAAAATTATAATTTTTCAGTGGAACCTTGTAACATAGTTTAGTTGGTTGTATAATTATTTTGTATCTTTAAACATTGAGAATTTTTTTTCTGTAATTTATTTATGTGTACTATCTGCATGAATTTGTAATATAGAAAATGAGGTCAAAATTTTTGGATAACTCCTTAAGCAGTGCAGTTGTTTGTGCAATTTTTTCAAAATTTATATGTTATGAAACTATCTCAGAAATTGAGGGTTTACATCTCGGAAATTAGGACCTTACATTTCAAAAATTAGGGTTTCATCATTTCATGTGAGTTGGAATGTGGGAGTTTCATTTGACTAATTTTGTCTGGTACCTATTTAGGTAGTTTTGCTACCCCTTTGGTCTTGTCATTGCACAATGTTATTTTATTTGCTGTTGTCACTACACAAAGTTGGCCCGTTTGGTTGATGTATTTTCGTGTCCATGAGATAGCGGGCCTGAGGAGGTATCGTCATGTCATTTCATGTGTGTGGTCGTCATTCCATGCGTATGACCAGCAAAGTGGGTGAGGGCAACCCACTTGCTGTGGTCTGGGAGTGCTAGTACAAAGTAAAAAGTAAAACTACTTACTGTAAAGTACGACATGGTAATTGAAATAGACTTTATAATAAAACTAGGAATAATAGGGTGCATAGGGTTTCGTTACGTGCATAAGAAACAACATCATGCACGATGCAATAAACCGAAGTACTCATATGATACATATGCGCCTTTTTGGAATGGAAATAAATTCGACCTTTGGGGAGTAGTTCAGAATGTCCCAGACTACTACGTGGACCGAGGCCATTTTTCCTTTCTTGCGAGCTCGACGTTGAATTACTTTGTGGCTTCTTTGGCCTTGGCTGCTAGTTCCCTCTTTTTCTCATTCTCCTACACATGCATGCCTCAAGATGAGTTTTCATCTCATGACGTATACACTTGGTTTGCTCGTCATTGAGGCGGTCATCCTCCTGGATCTCACATGCCCTTTTGACATATCATTCCTTGTAGTCGAGAGTCCACATTGGTCATGTGGGTGGATCTCAAGGTCAATCCACTTGCGGTAGCCACATAGTGATTCTAGGGACTACGGGTAGATGTGAGAGGTTATTAGTACATACTTTTAAAGAGAAATACTAGGAGAACACATTGTAACTAGTCCTTACCGACTGTCGATAGTTGCTCGTGTCCCAACGATAGTCGGGATAGTCACAGGAGTAGTTCGTGCAATCTCAGTAATGCATGTCCAAGCTGAGCCATTGCTTAGACTTGAAGAACTTGCATAGGTCCCTGCACCAATAGAGGGGCGGCGTCTCATCCTTGGGCGGCTGTTGTGGTGAATACTCGGTTGGAACATTCAGGATAGGGTTGCTGCTATGGGGGGCATCATTGCGGGGAGGTGCCTTCCTGGCATGCTCCGCTTGTCCTTGCTTATTCGTCATAGGCCGTAGCAGACCTTGCTAGTTCGTGGGTCTCCTCCCATTGTTTCATCATCTTTCCCATTACTTCTTCTACCACTTGTCCATCTCGACGTGGTGGAGCAACTTCTAGTGTAGTGTTATCTCCAAAATCTCTTGCACCACCTTTTATAAGTGAAAGTGTTCGCATGGTGTCATTAATTTCATGTGAGTAGCCTGCGAGGCATAACGAGCAAGAAAACAGATACGTGTGCTAACGTGCAATGGCTTTCGCGAACTCGGTAGTGCTACTGCAACCGCTTTGTGCATCTTCTGTTGCCAAGAAAGAAAGACGTGCTAGGTCAGTCTATTTCTATTAGAGTCGCGAGTTTTTTGTAGTTGGTCCTAAAGGGAAAACCTTGCTGCTTACTTGCTATATCCCCACGTACTTGCACAACTCGTTTTAGTCCCCGCTAGGGCGAGGGCTCGGCTTGCTCTCCTTCACCTCCTAGGTGGTATGGGAGTCCTGAAAGTCTCAAACTCAGGCAAAGCGCTTTACACATTTGATCTAGTTGAGGAGGTACTACTATATAAAGTAATATTATTCTCTGCCTCCGCACTATGCTCCGCTTCAACAAATGAGAGTTTTTGGTGGAATCGGTGAACCATGCGAGTTGGTTAGATGCATAGGGCAGAGGGCTTGTAGTACCTAATAGTGCACTATGCAGTGGAAGGTGTTTTTTCCGAGGTTTGCTCTTATGGCATGCATGGTAGGTCTCATTTTGTTTAGGGACACGTCAGGACTTCGGAGTATCTTACGGAGGCCTATTGAGACTACCAGAGCTATAATAAAAGAAGAGAAAAGGTAATAGGAAATTGTATAGCCCCAGAGTGTTGTCTTATCTTTCTAAAATGTTATTAGTCAGTGTTGTCAAGTCAATCTAAAAAGTCTGTGAGGCAGAGTGTTGTACGTCTTACTTTGCAGGGAGCTATCACGTCATGCTTTCCATAGCCCTGTCTTTTTGGTATGAAAAGCTAAGGAGATACAATGCAAACCATAACACAAACCCCAACGTAAATCTAAACCTAAAACCGTACTCCATAAACCTAAACCTTAAGCATAAAACCCAAATCCCTAACTTATACATAAACGTAAACCATAACGTAAACGTAAACATGGTTTTTATATGAATTTGTACATATAGAAAATGCGGTTCGAAGAAAATTTAATTTTTTATAAAGCCTACTAATATAGTTTACTTGCTTGTGTAATTTTTCTATAATTTAAAACATTGAGAACTTTTGTCCATAATTTATTTAAGTGGTCATCACAAATTTTGTAATATAGAACTTTTGTCCATAAAACATTGAGAACCTGTCAGCACAAATTTTGTAATATAGAAAATGAGGTCAAAATATTTAGAAATGTATTTGCAAGTACAGTACTTACACTGTGTACTTCCTTGTGTATTATTTGCACAATTTTATATGTTGTAAATTTGTCTCAAAAATTAATGGTTGTCGTCTCAGAAATTAGGACCTTACGTTTTGGAAATTAGGGTTCTGTGATTTCATGTGACTTGAAATGTGGGAGTTGCATTTGACTAATTTCGTTTGGTAGGTATTTACCAAGCTTTCTTGTGTGTCTTTGGTACTCAATGATATGTTCATGTAAATAAATTTATTTATATTTCAAATTAGGTATGAGTGTTTTATTTAAGTGGTACAGATTTTGAACACTAGTACATAACGTTATGTCTTGTCGTTACCCCGTTTGATCTTGTCAATGCATAAAGCTTCCCAATTTGGTCATGTCAGTACGCAAGCCTATCTCCTTTGGTGTTGTGACTGGTCAAAGCTAGCCCGTTTGGCCTAATCACTACGCAAAGTTCGTAATGCGTCTCGGATGTCGTAATGCAATGGCTACGTCAGAGGTGGGGCTCCTATAAGTTCAAGCTACATTAAGTTGATTTTGGTGATAATGACAAATACAATTGTGACTAATATTTTTATTGATTATGATATTGCTTAGTCTCATTTGGATGAAAAGGTGAAAAATATAAGAGGTATGTATTCAATATCACATTCTTATCTTATTGTATTCCTTGGATCTAAAATATAGAATGAACTTTACCAAATAAGTCAAACTTAAATATGTGCATATCATAATACATTCTTGTATGCACATATTTAGTGTGAGTTCACTTTATGTTTTGGTGTTTAATTGGTATTGATCTATGTTCCATTCCTACATATTAAGGATTTTTACTTTGAAACATATCCCTTGAGTATATATAGCTTGTGTAGTTTACATATACTCATAATCGGGTTGTCATCTAGTTTCTCCATTATGTGTTGATAGTTGGATGATTAATGACAACCGGATGATTAAGATTTGCTTTGAAAGTTTATTCTAAAGTATACAATTGTTGTGTATATGTTGTATACTTGCAATTCAATTTTTATCTTATTATTTATTGAGATTGTCATAAATTACCAAAATAAGAAGTTTGGTTAATGGTGAAGTTTGGTAATTGATTGTCATAGATTTCTAGTCCCTCTATTATGTGTTAATGGTGAAGTTTGGTAATTGATGACAATTATTTTGTGGACTAATATTTTCAATGAGTTGAATGAATACGTTAGGTTCTACAAATGAGGAAGACTTAGGATAACTTCATGTGTTGAATATCATCAAGTCAAAGAGAAGATGCATCATAGTTGATGCATGTCCAAGAAGAGATGATCATGTGTTGATTATCAAGTCAAATAAAGATCCATCATGTGTTGATGAGTTCAAATAAAGGATGCATCATGTGTTGATAAAGACGATAACCCGGACTTAAAGTATAGATGTGAGTCATCAAGCTTCAAGGGGATGCGCAAGGCAAAAGTATGGCTAGTTAGGGCTAAAGATGTGTTCTATTCTTTTACTGATCTTGGTGTTTGGTTGGAAGACTAGGTTGCTAGTATAAGTTATCATACTATTAAGAGGTGTCATATCTAGTAGCTTGAGTCTCATCATGTGTTGATAGCTCAACCTCACTTACTCTAGCTCTCCTTAACATAAGACTTATATTTACGAATGTGTTTTGCAAATAGTTGAAGCTCATGTGTTGAATCCTTGTAACATGGGGCTATATATTATAAATGTGTTTTGAAAGTGTTTGAAGTCCATGTTTCCGTTCTTTGTAATATGAGGCTTACATTTGCAAATGTGTTTTGCAAATAGTTGAAGCTTATGTATATAATCCTTATGTGTATAATACTATAATTTGCAAATATGTTTCGTGAAATCTGTTGAAGTATATGCATTCCTCAGGGAAATCGGAACTGCTGTATTGTATTCTGCTGTACTACCACTAGTTGGAATTACCGGCGCTGTAATAATGGAACTACCGCATCTGTTGGTGGTCAGAAGACCTGTGTGGTCGTGAACCATTGTGGTTATACCAACGTGGTCGATGACTTGTGTGGTCTCATATCGATGTGGTCTCAGATCGAATTGGTCAAAACCAACGTGGTCGAAACCGACGTGGTCGAGATCTGTGTGATCGAAACTAATGTGGTCGAAATCGATGTGGTCGACATCTGTGTGATTGAAGACCAGTGTGGTCAAACCAAGATGGTCGGATCCGACGTGGTTGAGATTTATGTGATTGAAACTAGCATGCTTGAAACCGATGTGGTCAAGATACGTATAATTGAAACTAGTGTGGTCGAAACCGACATGGTCGAGACCTTTATAGTCGTAATCGATGTGGTCGAACTGACGTAATTGATACAACGTGGTCAAAGATTGTAGGGACCCCAGATTTTACTATTCGGAATCCTCTGTGATTTATTGCACTATTCCCTGGATCAGTAGATAGTGCTCACAGTTACAGAAAATAGATATCAAATACATACCATGCGGAAGCATAAATAAAATAGTAAACTTACTCATGGGCGATTAGGCCGAAATCGATAATTGCGGCGGAAAACGAAGCACTCGGTGGGACCTTCAGGACATGCCCACAGGCAGCCAACTGGAGGTTCGCGACCTAGCCCTGATTCTGAATTTGTTATGAGAGCGAGTGTGAGCACACTAACCACCGTGCTCCGCGAGCCAATACACAGAATGCAATTAAATAGTATGCATGGCTAGTCAAAGGAGAGGCTCGGTTGTTTTATTTGCCAGAAATTGCTCTTAGCATTATTTTTATCATTTAATCATGGTGTTATTATGACTGTCTAAAACTCCGAACAGCGAGTGTCATCATTTATTTAATCCACCGGTTATACACTTTTCATTTCGCAACTCACCATTTCATTAATACAGCCATGGATGTCTCATTCTCATATAATCCTAATTTCCCCATAAATTTATTCCTCCAATCTCAAATTTTGCCAGAACCGTATAACCCCGATCTCAGATCCACCAATTACTAACTTGTTAACTACTCAACTTACTTATACTCCAATACATTTACCTGTGACCCTCCAATCAAATAATTTCCAATGCGTCCTCTGAAATATTCAATAATCAAATCGAAGTTACCTATTTCATACACGAGTCTGAATATCCGCCACCAATTCATAAACCCAATCTTAAGCTTATTATTCAATTATTTAACTATCTCCTCATTCTCATGAAATTCTGGTGTCTCTTATTTTGTATTCACCGATATCTGTTGTGTCATAAATTCCTAATAATCCAATCTCATGCTTGCTATTCATCAATTCTTCACCTCTTAATTTTTAATGATCCCCTAACATACTTACTTTTTATTCCACCAAAATCATTCTTATCAGGGCTTACTACCAATCCAATTCTTTGCTATTAAGCCAAAACCATAATGTGCTCTCCCAATAATCAATCTTATTTACCATTATCTATTTCTTACTAATTCACTAGTTTACCTCCACCAAGAATATCAGTGATCAAGTCTACGTCACACTAGTATACATCCATCAATGATATCATTGATCAGATTACACTCTAGTAATCGTTATCATTTCTCCATTAATCCCAGAAATTCAATTCATCCTTCTAGTATTTGATCAAATCCTATTAATCACATTATTCCTACCCTCTTTCAAGAATTCATATTATTTATCTGTATCGTAATCCCGCAATTTCCTTTGCACTTTCTAGTTCTCCAAAAATCATCTAAATCATCTATCTGGCCTATCAATCCATTTAGACTCCTCCAATTTACTCCCAGAATCCACATTATCATTCCCCTCTTATGGTCGACATGATCCCACTAGCATCTTATATATTTTTACCATAACAACTATCTCCTTCTCTACATCTCTATTTATTCTCCCTACCCCCTTTTATTTGGTGATAAGTGTTATCATCATTCAAAAATATAATACATAGAAATTTCCTGAGACCTAGCAGTTTGAATAAAAACATAATGTGTACGAGAATGCAATAACATTAGCGATTCAGATTCCATCCACCGTTACATGGCATCTGCACCATATGCTTAATCCTTCAGCATTATAGCCGCTTACATTATCACTGGGGCGACACCCAGGGCAACACAAATCAGGGTCTTGCACTGCCATCCACTTTTCCATTCCCACCCACAAAGTTTTTTAAATAGAATTATATCTGGTTAAGTTCCCATGTCCGCCCATGACCGTGGGCACGGCTATTCGAATAGTTTTGAGTCTGCAGAGTTTGTACACTTTCACCACAAGAGACAATTAACTCGTTGCCCCACAAGATTCCTTAGTCATGTGGTTGAGCAGACCATCACAGTGACTTTTCAAAGTATCTAGTTCCTTTTGTCATCTCACTTTATGGGAAACTGCCCACTTGCGGTGTGTCCCATCTTTGCATGGGATGTTCACCACGGCTACTAGCGTTATTCGGGCTCCACTCCCCTCAGCACTAGTACGACTGGTAAACTTCACCCTCCACTCGGTGTCCCTTTAGGCCTCCTCTGCCTTTGCTTGTCCACTTCTATCCACTACCGGTGAGATGAGTCCGGGGGTTTCGATAAATCTACTTAGCCAAGTTGTACTTTACAGACTTGTGGTTGTACTGTTTTACACAGTAGGTCATGACAAGATTCAGTCCTGAGGACTACCTGGGCGGTTCTACCACATTCCATAATTTGTGCTTCCACTGCACTACATACCAGCCCCCAAATCATCCGCCCAGATACTTTAGCAAGTTGAGGTTTTTGGGAGCATAAAATAATCATATCCAACATATCAGTCATTACCACCATGACTGTCCAACCAAATTTTCTCATGATTAAAAGTGATGTTTGGGGCATTTTGGTGCCCCTGAATATCTATGCAGTACTAAGCATGGCATATAACTACGGACTTATTTTCGAAAGGATAATATCATAATTTTGCTAGGGTGACAAAGTTCACATAATCAACTATTCCAAAGAGGGCGTAATATTAATCAAGGCAAGCAATGGGCATATAACTAAATTCCTGAATTAAACATGTATTTGCTTATGAAATAACAGCATGCAATTTGATAATTTAAACAAAAGTAATTTGCAGAAAATATAGGTTCAACATGATCAAAGTATTGACTCGCCTGGCATGGTGTACCGCGATCTTAAGCTCACACGAAGCTTTCTCGTTTGTTGGTTCTGAGTTTTTGGTCTTGTTCTTCACTTTGCTCTTGATCACACTTGATCCCTTGATTCTTCAGGACTCCAATTTCTAATTATGTGCTAAACGACTGAACACGAATAAAAGCAAATAACTCAAAAGATCCACATAAATCCAAACGAAATCAATTTAGCTTTGTTATGAGTTAATGGGTGATTTGAGGCAAGGTCGATGACAGGGTACGCTGACTCGCTCTTTTTATTACTAGTCTCCTTTTATTATTTTTGTATTTATTTAGGAAGTTCCATGAGTCAGGTTAAATATATGATTCGGTGTATGAGATTAGCGGGGCATTATTTTGTCGAGCGCTATATTCAGGGCACATGTTACATTTAAGCAATGCATACAATTTTAGTTTACCGAATTACTATTATAGTCTGGGTTTATAACATTTTGTGGTACAATATTTTATATACCCTTAGTTATCACTAGTCATAGTTTTATTTTGGATTAGGGTCCATTTGTACAAGTCTTAGCTGGTTATATACATTTGTGCGCGATGTTATTATTTATTTAAATCTAACATTAGGACTTCACTAATAGCACCATTCTTATTCTGTCTACACTTTAGTCATTATTAGGCTTAGCTTTATTTTTAGTTTGTTTACCTAGGCAAGGTTTATCATACAAGGTCATATTTTAATATTACTATTTTAATTAAATCTACTACCGAGATTTAATAATAGCATGTTAAATGTTAATGCATATATTCTAATTATAATTAAGGGTATCTTTATTACATTTGGACACTTAACCAAAGCCACTTTTCTTTATTAATGCCTTTAATTAGTAATTAGATTTAAAATAAATAATAAAGGCATATTAATTATTTATTATGATAACTAATCCTAATTTAAATCTTACATAATCCTCTTTTATATCCTAATTAAATTTTATTAGCTTCTCTAGATTATTTTCTAATTTTCCTAAATTTTTCCTTAATTAAAAAGGATTAAAGGATCAAAATAACAAAATTGCAAACAAAAGGGTGCGGTACGTGAACTCGAACTCGGGACCTCTACTGTATATATTAATCACAAGGCTGCTAGCCAAGTGGGCCAACGGCCTGGGCTGACAAAGGAAGGGGCATTTTGTTAGAAGAGGTGAAGGGCAGGGAAGCCAAAATAGAGGACCTCGGTGGCCTTCAGCGCTGAGCTCGTCGGCGGCAGGCGGTGGCCGGGGAGGGGGTGGTGACCGGCAAAATGGATTCCACCAGAGGTGGGGAGGCCAATGGGGGAGGTGCCGTGGCCCTGGACGGCGCTAGGAGGGTCGGCGGGCGAGGGCCGGCGAGAGAGGGGCGGCGGCGCAGATGAAGGAGGGAAACCTAAGGTGCGCGGGGCGAGAGGGTTCACGGAATGCTCACCGACGAGTTGGCGGGGCGGAGGGCACCGAGGCCGGGGCGGCGTGGGCGGGTCGGGTGGCGGTGGCGCACGGTCTTGGCGGCTTCTGAGCGGCGAAGACTCCGGCCAACGGTGGGGGCGGTGTTGCCGAACTCCATTATCGCTCTAGCCGGAAGGAATTGACCCGTGGTGGTCGCAATCGACTGGGCTTGGGTTTGCCGGAGCTAGAGAGGAAAGAAGCAGCTGGCGAGCGGTGGGGCTCCAGGGGCCGATTCCCGGTGGTGGAAGGAAGAGGGGGAGGAGGCGAGGCGGATGGGGGCGCGCTTACCCTCTTATAGAAGCTGGGCCGACCGGGCAGCATGGGAGCACCCGACGGGCATGGCGCTAGAGCCTGTGCGGGCGCAGGGTGATGGCAACGTAGAGGCGACCGTTGATGTGATGCGGTGCAGGCAGTGGTGACAAGATGACTGTGACCGGCAGCTGCGGCAAGATCTTGGGGAGGATTTGGGCGTGACAGTTCATGGCAGGGTTGCGGGTTTTTCGCCGCGCGCGCTGGTGATGCGAAGGAGTGAACAGGAGGATGATGGCGGTGAGGTCCTGTTGATGCGAGCATGGATACATGCCGACGACCGGCGGTCCGAAGGAGGGGCGGTGTGGGGAGCGCCACGCTACGGCGGTCTTGTCGGGCGAGGAGGCGGCCTGGTCGGGATGACGCGCAGAGGAAGGGAAAGCGGTATCAATGGTGGGGCAGTTTAATTTGGCGGCCGTACCCTTTTTTTTCTTTTCTTTTTTTTTTCTTTTTTTTGTTATTATTATATATATACATATTTCCAAGCCCATTTTTATACACATTCTTGTATGAAGAATTTATTTTCATATATTTCTTCATCTTTATTATTTCTCTATATTTTATTTTTATTTGTACTTATCTATTTATTATTGCAACCATGAAATAGAATTTCCAAATTTTTTTTGGGCTCAAGCTGTACTCCTCTTTTTAATAGATCATCTTTTCAGATTCGTATTTAAAATTTTAGTTTTCTATTATTTCCATTTTTTATGGCTTTTTAATGTTTATTTTTATTTTCATAGATTTCCAATTATTGGAACCTCGACCAAAATTCAAAGGAATACCATCAAAATCCAAATTCCAATAAAATAGATTGTAAAATAATTCAAGAGCTTCGTATTTTCAAATTTAAAATTTCAAGGATGTTACAAAGATCGACGTGGTTGTCGGAGATCTGTGTGATCGAAGATTGCCGCGCCAGCTTGTCGCCTGGGGCTATACCAGCAAATAAAATACCCACATGGCCATTTTCACAAAAAAAATGATTTCCAAGGGGCCACAAAAAAAATTTTCGAACATACGAGGCAAGTTCTGTTTTGTCAAAATTGCACTTTAAGTACCCTTACTGTTCCATCTTTTTTTATTTGGGCCCTCTAGTTTATTGTTTGTTCCATTCCGTAAGCAAGCCCCTTTTGTTACTCGGAAGTGTCTAACCGGGCCCTTTGATACTAAACTAATTGTTTTTGTTTCTCTCAAGGAGGTTAGGGTAATTAGTTAATTGCAACCAGCTAGCGTACCGATGTGTTTCTAGGGAAAATTCGTAGGAAAACAACAAATTATTGTAGAATTTCTACATATGGGAACCCCCTGCTATGCTAGATGAAAATTTTACTCCAAAACACTTTATTGTGTTTAGGTAATAGATAACTATCCTGTCAGCTATCGGACTTGTATTAGCAGCCCAAATTAGTACATAAGTAGGCGCGTCATCATTCGGTTGGACCTATCGACGTAAGATCCACTTAGAAAGGCTTGATTGACAAGATCGAATGACACAGGAGCTAAAATCAACAAAGTTAACTTTTAGGGGCTGAACTACACACCACGGAAGAGTTAATGAGTAATTATGCCTTCTGTTTCCTGGGCAACTAACGTATACGGTATTGAACGAAAGATAAATCACTTTTCAATTTTACTGATTTCAGCAGACACCAAGAAAACAGCGCACCTGCGCGCCATGGATGGAGCTGATGATAGACTCCACTTGTTCAAAGCAAACTTGCTAGAAGAGGGCTCTTTTGATGCCGCGGTTGGTGGCTGTCAATGTGTCTTCTATACAGCTTCTCCAGTTCATCAAAATTTCAAAGATCTGCAGGTTTGCGTTATGATCTTTTAATGCGAAATTCACAAGTATCCCCCATTTCTAGGTTCATCACTAATGGTCATAGATTCTTGTAAAGGAGCACAACAATGTGAGATACTTCGACTTGTAGGTGGATCCATTTCACCACAACTTTTAGGCCAAATTATTGGTGCTGAATTCTTCATTGCAGGATAATGAAGCTCTTGTTTTGGAGCACAGGGGGTTATTATTTGGCCCTAAGCTTAGGATCAGTAATTTAGTTACATATATTTTACATGGTGATGATTTTGTTTATTGTGCGGTGTTACGTGATAGTTTGCTTATTTGTGTTGATTGCAGGACTTCAGAGCTTGGTCGTGGCGAGGCGTTGGAGGACAAGGACTAGGCACAGGATAGTGCTGAGGTCTAAAACGGTCAGTGAGACACTGAAGATGACCGAGACTTGCGAGGTGGTTGCAAACCAGGACGACGAGGAACCAGAGTGGGAGTGACCGTTGATGGACATGATGGGCAACGACAAAGTGAACCGGGACTAGCCTTAGGAAGGAGTCAAGGTCCTATGCGGTCAAGAAAGCCGGGTGCCGTTATGTGCGAGAAGAGGCATGTGGTACACCAAGTGACTTGGGTCGTTTCCAAGCGAGGACGGTTTGGTGGGATCCGAACGCGTGAGAGACTTGGCGGCAAATCATTGGAGCCACGTGGAAGATGACAAAGCCTGGGTAATGCTTTGTGGCAAAGGAAGCGGGGAGCTTCGTGAAAAACGGTATAGGGGCATTTTGGCAAATTGCCCAATACGAAAAAGTGGAGTTATGTGAAACTGTGACATTGGCGTAAGTGTTTTGGATCGTATATGTGCTGAAAATGTAAAGTGGATCAAGTGTTGATTCACTAATGGGTTGATGGTTGTAAGTTGCTTTGAAAAGCGTGCATGAGAGAGTAAAACCCGATGTTAGGTAGGGTTAATGAGTTATCCCCGGTTTGGCCTAATGGGTGGATTTATTAGGTTTTGGTTCAAGTTGTGAGGTTATATAAGAGGAGGAGAGGCAAGGGCTAAGGTTGGAGAAAGTTGGCTAAGCCTTTTGGTGGCTAGTTCTTCATCCCTCCTATATGAGATTAAGGTTTCTTGGATTGGAGCCTTGTGTATATGTGCTCTAGACTTAGAGCTCTGCTGTCCTATAGGATTGGCTATAAAAGCATTTCTCTCCAAGTGAAATGGACATCCAAACTTTGCCTAAATGAGTTGTGCCATGAACCCCTCATGTGCTTTTGATTTTCTTGGCCTTCTTGTTTGGATTTCTCTTCTCTTGAGTTTTTTTGGTACCAAGAATGTGTAAGAGGTGGAGATGTCTCTTGGAGACAAGATCACATCCATCTACACACGATCTAGATGAAGTTCTTGAGTTTGCTCGGTTTCTCTCTAGAGAGGTGATTTTTTTGGATTTTGCTCTTGTGGGTGTTTTGGGTTAAATTCGTGCCGCGTTCTAACTTGCTATGATATGTAAGAACCCATCCTAGGTCACCTAGAACATCTACGACTCATGAGCAAGAGCAGATCGAAATTGTTCTCTTTTGCCTGCCTTTGCTCGATTTGGCCTCTTTGAGTGATTTCATGATCCAAGGGTTTTTGGTTTGATTTCTCCGGTGTTCTAATTTGCTATGATATGTGAGAACACATCTAAACTCATCTTGGTCATCATCTATCTATGAGCATGTTTTATTCACCGTATTGGTTTTTGATCGGTTTTGGTATAGCCTTCTTTTAAACTGAAAAGGTCTCAACTTTGGCCATAATTTTCATGATTGTTTGTTGTAATAGGTTTGTAATATCCTAGAAAAGATTCCTACAAATTTTCATGTCATTTGGATCTACGAATCAAAAGTTACATGGATTTTTCGTTTGTGAAACAGAGTTGAAATTTCTGTTGATCCCCTGATTTTGCTTTGCTAGTCTTGTATGACTATGCTGGTCTTCGACCATGTTGACTTTTGACCACTCATTGGTCATTGACTACGCTGATTTTTGACCATTGACTGATCTTCGACTATGTTGGTTTTCGACCACTTACTAGTCATCGACCACGTTGGTTTTGGACCACTCATTGGTCCTCGACCATGTTGTTTTTGGACCACTCTTCGACCACTCTGGTCTTATCTCAATCACATTGGTCTTTGATCACTCTGGTCTTAGTTCAACTACATTGGCTTTCGACCACTCATTAATCTTTGATCACTCTGGTCTTTTCGACCACTGATTTCTCTCTGTCAAATGAGTCTCTATTGATTTATTCTTTACTCTTGATCTTCATAGCTTCTTATAATTATTAGAGTAAAAATTAGATAATACTTTTGAAAATTTTTTAAATCACCATTCACCTTCTCTACTGCCAGTTCGGTCCAACATGTTGTTTCCTAACTCTCTTTCATTTTGCTTTAGCGGTTGTGTGCCTTGCCCAAGACCGTAGCAGAGGAGGCTGCTGGAAGTTCTCAAAGTATCATGGAGTTGAAGTAGATACAATTAACCAGGATGGGTCATCGGTCCCCTATTGCAGCCTAAATTGAACATTGGCGCTGAAGCAATCATGAAATTAATAAACGGTACGTGTGGCTTCACCTAGTACTCCAGTTTTTCTCTAGTGAGCTATTTAAACGATAGAGAATTCCTCGTGGGCACATTTTTTTTTTTTGCATTTGTTCGTTCGAGAGACACGTCTAATGAATAGTATTTGTTTAGCATTTGTGTCACCAAGTAATGCAGTTTTCTCTTGAGCACATTGAGGCCCTTGCTATATAAATGGGCCCCACGATATGTTCTCAGTTTTTTGGGCCATTCTTGTATCTGATTCAACAATTGATTCATTTTTCCTGTCTTCTGAAAATTACAACTTGCGGTCACTTGTTTGTCAATCACCAATCAATTTAGTGCGGGCACTACGTAGATATGTGAAAACACCTTATATGAATGTGCATATACTAGAAAACATAGTATGATGATTTTTTTCAAAAAAAATAACAAACCAAAAAATGCTTATGACAGGAAAATGGTGCCCAAGTAAATATAGTTACAACAGATTATGCCCTTGGATAATATTTTCATTTAGACTCTTAACAAGAAATTGAAGATATTTGATCATGCTGATTGTCTTGCAGGAACACCTACATATCCAAATTTAAGCTCTGAAAGGGTGAATGTTAAGGATGTTGACATGGCACATGTCCTTTGCTTGTGAAGTTCCTTAGCAAATAGAAGATTCTACGTGGTGCAGAGAGTGGTGCACTACTGAGCTTGTAAATTTCATACATGATATGTACACCTCAATTCGGCTACCAGAGAAGTACGTTAATACTATTAATTTGCAAGCAGTCTATCAAGTGATGTCTCTTGGAACAATGCCATCATAAGAACAACATAATTTACTCGTTTGAAAAAAGAACAACATAATTCAATATAATGTTGTGCCTTTTGGTTTGTTGCTGTTAAGAGTATAGTTAGGCCCATACGGCCCATAACCCACTTGTATATACCTTGTAACTATTGTAACTATTTGGTCTCAATGGAAAATGTGAAAGTCATCTTCTTCCCATAACAAAACATGGTATCACAGCCCGGTTGGCATCCAAATCCCTAACCTTTGCTGGGCCGACGCCTTCCCGTGGTATCACAGCCCGGTTGGCATCCAAATCCACGATGCAAGAGAAGGGAGCAGAGGCTGTGGTGGCGGCGTCTTCCCGCCGGTCTGTGATGGTCCTTCCCACTGGTCCTTCTCATCGCGACGGTGTCTTCCCACCAGTCGACTTGTGTGCCATCTGCTTCGTGCGGCCTTCACCATCTCGCCTCCCCTTCATGGTTGCGCTGGCTCCGCAACTCCTTAGAACTCCACCTCCAAGAGTTTCAAACTGGTGAGTCACCGGGTCTTCACCCCATGGTGCTGCATTGCCGGTGAGTGCACAACTTCTTCACCCCACAACGATGCTACATTGCCAGCGAGTTCCAAAATGGCTAGTCACCGGGTCTTCACTCCACGACGATGCTACATCGCTGGCGAGTTCCTCTGTTCATGCTGCATTATCGGCGAGTCGTTGGATCTTCCAGTTGTCGTCGGCCCCTTTTCTTCTCCTTCATCATTGCAAGGAGAGTCACCGTCAGCCTCTTCTTCATCTCCGCCGAGTAGAGGATCGTCCTCTCTGATATCCTCTACTATGGTGGCTTGGCTCCTTTGTTGTTCTCTACTACATGGTGAAGGATGGCTCCCTCTTGGCCACGGACATCAAGCTAGATGGTTCCAACTACAGGGAGTGGGCCTTCTCAGCCATGACAGTTGTGAGGGCAGTTGGTCTTGAGGATCACCTGAATGATGATCCTCCTCATTCAAGGGCTGATGATGCCACCAAGAAAACTTGGAAAAGGGCTGGTGCTAAGGTGATGGGAGCTCTAGTTCTAGGAGTTGTTCCTTTACTTCGGATGAGCCTTGAGCATCACCACACAGCTAGAGAGATATGGAAGTATCTTGAGTGGCGATATCTTCAGCCTAGTGGAGCACTTCGCTTATCCTTGCTGCAAAGTTTGCACAATCTTCAGCAATAGGACATGTCCATAAAGCAGTACTATGAAGCATTCACTTGCATCACCAGACAGATTTTCTATATGACTCCAAAGAGTCACCCTGGATGTGAGTCTTGTATGGCTAAAGAAAAGCATGAGCATCAAACCTTCATGTTTCAGTTTGTGATGGGACTTAGGCAAGAATTTAAGTACAGTCGCACCCAGTTATTTGGCTACCCAACTCTTCCTACCTTGGATGATACACTTGCTTGTCTGATTGCTGAGGAGACACGTTTTTTCTCTCTTCCCACACCTACTGCATCAATGACTCACACCAATCTTCTTGTCTCTCAGAACTGAGTTTCTTCCTTCGAAGATGTAGTCTATTCCTATTGCAAGAAGGTTGAACATACATCTGATTGTTGTTTTGCCTTTCACCCTGAGATGTTGGTTGAGTATCGTAAGAGGTTTCCTCCTTTGTTGAGCGTAAGCATCGTCATATTACTGAGACAACTCATACTCTTATGATTTTCTCTTTTGTTCTTGCTCATTTCTGGGGTGAAGCTATTTCAACAGTTGTCTATCTAATTAATATTCAGCCTTCTTTTCATCTCCAGGGCAAGTGCTTCAATGAGATAATGTTTGGTTCTCTTCCCAAGTATGACCATCTTTGTATTTTGGTTGTACCTTCTATGTTCTCTTAGCACCTCATAAGCATACCAAATTGATTTTTCAGTTTATTGAATGTGTTTTTCTTGGGTATAGTCTTGAACACAAAGGTTATTGTTGCTATGATCCCTTCGCCTGTTACATTTGGTTTTCTCGATATGTCACCTTTGCTGAGGATCGACTTTTCTTCTATTCTTCTTCCAATCAATCATCATCCTCAACTTCCTTAGAGTCTACCTCGTTTATTTCTCTTCCACATATCTTCTCTACAGATGAGTTAGTTTTTGATCAGCCATCATCATCTCTATCACCAGAGCCACCTTCATAGGTTCCTCCCTCTTTCTCATCAGCTCCACATTCAGATACATTTCCTTTCCATTATAGTCATCGTCCCAAGTTTCATCTGATTCTGAGCTTCTTATTTCTTTAACATCTGCTCCTCCAGCTAGTATTACTGATCTTTGCATTGATGACTTCTCTCAAACACCGTTCTTCTATTAAGATTCTAGAAAGATATGGCTTCTATGCGGGAGTAGCTCATGAGCCTAGTACTTATGAGGAAACAGTTCTACTACTTGAGTGACAGCTAGCTATATCTGAGGAGCTTGTAGCCCTAAAGGATACTGCTACATGGGATTTGGTGCCACTACCCCCTTGGTTAGTCCATATCATGTGCCAATGGGTATACAAGGTAAAAACCAGATCAGATGGTACTGTGAAATGCTATAAGGCTTGACTTGTTACTAGAGGTTTTCAACAGGCTCATGGTCAAAATTATGATGAGACCTTTGCTCTAGTTGCTTACATAACGACAGTTCGCACTTTGATTGCTATGGATGCTGTTTGGTCATGAAAAATTTCTCAAATGGATGTTAAGAATGCCTTTCTTTTATGGTGATCTACATGAGGAAGTCTACATGGAACACCTCTGGGGGTTGAAGTTCCATTTGGGCACATAGGTCACCTTCAAAAGGCTCTTTGTGGGCTCAAGCAAGCCTCTCGTGCCTGGTTTGAGTGTTTTAGCTATGTGGTTCGAACTGCTGGTTTCTCTCCTAGTGAACATAACCCTGCACTCTTCATTCACACCTCTAAGCCTAGGCGTACATTACTTCTGCTCTATGTGGATGATATGTTGATTACTAGAGATGATTCATAATACATTGCTTTTGTTAAGCCAAAATTGAGTGAGTAGTTCAAGATGTTAGACTCAGTTACTTTCTGGGAATTAAGGTTGATCATACTGATGATAGCTACTATATCTCTCAGCATCAGTACACTTACGATTTGATCTCTCGCTCAGGTTTTACTGATACACGCACTGCTGCTATACTTATGGAGCTCTATTTGTAGCGGCGTCCTGTTGATGGCACCCCTCTTAAGGATCCTTCTCGCTACATGCATCTTATAGGCAGCCTTATATATCTCACTATGACTAAATCTGATATTGCTCATGCAGTTCATGTTCTCAGTCAGTTTTGTCAGTGCTCCTACCTCAGTTCATTATAGTCACTTACTTTGTGTACTTCAGTACTTAAGAGGGATAACATATCATCGTTTGTTCTATGATCACTCTACACTCTAATCAGCTTCATGCTTACTTTGACTCCATTTGGATCAGTGATCCTATTGACCGTTGCTCAGTCACTGGTTATTGTCTTTTCCTTAGCACCTCTTAATTGCCTGGAAGTCTAAGAAACAGACTGCAGTGTACCATTCCAATATTGAGGCTTCGGTGGCTTCAACCCTTGCCACTACTACATCATAAATCGTGTGGCTTCGGTGGATTTTGACTGATCTTGGTGTTCTGTGTGATGCACTCATATCCCTACTTTGTGATAGTATTGATGCTATTTAGATTGCAAATGAGCCTGTCAAACATGAATTAACCAGCATATTGATGTGGATGCTTCATTCACACGTTTTTATTACCAACAATCAACTATTCGTCTCCAATATGTTCCTTCGAAGTTTCAAGTGGCAGACTTCTTAACGAAGGCTCAAACTAGAAAACACCATATGTTTTATGTTCTCAAAGTCAATATGTTAGATCCATCTTAAGTTTGAGAGAGGTGTTAAAAGTATAGTTAGGCCTATGAGGCCTATAACTCACTTGTATATACCTTGTAACTATTGTAACCATTTGGTCTCGATGGAAAATGTGAAAGTCATCTTCTTCCCGTAACAAAACAGTTGCGTGTTTATTCAGGCACTAAATGTTTCTATACCAGAATCAGATCGCAACATTCTATTGCAATCTAGCAAGTGCTTGCTCTGTCCGATCACTTCAACACTTCTTTTCTTGTTCTTTTTGCATGGACCACTTCAACTTTTTTAAATTTATTGTATAGTCGTGTTGCTTTCTCAATGGTAAAAATCAGTGTTCTAAAAATGGCCCTATTAGGCCATATACTCTAATGGGTGTCTCTACCTATTAAACCGGTTATCTGCATAATCAGATCGGTTATGCTGTATATGAGAGACCATGTGGAGTTCATCCCGTTGTGTATGATGAGTAATTAACATCGGTTTAGGAAAAGTCGAGTTTGAGTCGGTTGGTTCGGACCCTGACGTTGCGTGGCGTAACGGGCTCGGTCGGACTTGGTCGAACTTGTCGTACGGGTTTAAGAGGCGTATTCTGCTAATGCGACAGGATTGGATTTGATTATGCTTACATATATCGAGCGGTGCTATTTGATGTGTTTCTTGTCTGTGTTGACTGCAGGACATCGAGGCGGTGTCGTGGCGAGACACGAGGTGACCGGACTAGGCGCAGGTGGCGCTGAGGTCAGAACGGTCGGGATGTGTCGAAGACGACGTGAACTCGAGGTGGTTGCGAGTCGGGAGGCGAGGAACCGAGCTGAGCTACCGGTGGTGCACACGACGGCGACGACAAGAGAACCGGGACTAGACTCAGGGAGGAGTCGAGGTCTAGACGGTCAAGATACCGGTTGCAGGAAGCTTCCGGGAAGGTGCTTGAGGGGCAATTTGGTAAATTGACTCAAGCCATGAGTTGGGGGCTGGTTTTGTTTTTCCTCCAAAAGGTTTTGTTGACTTTCTTGCCTCATGTGTGAGAGGTGGAAAAGTGAGATATGTATGACACTTCTTGATTTTCTCCTTTGGGTGTGAGGCTTGTTGTTAAAAGGAGAAGATGAGAAGAAAGCACTTGACTGGATAGAAAATGAGTGTGGAGTTCTAGTGCTAGTAGTGAGAGCAACAAGTGAACTCTTGTGTATGTGCGTGTGTGCGGTGAAGCGAGATCATATTAGAGCTCATTTTTCCTGAGTGAGTGTGTGTTGTTCTTGGTTATGTGCTGCTAATCTACTACTTCAGTTTTTGATACAGTGAACTTCCTGTCATTGTTTTTCTTACTTCACTGCCGAATAGCATTTTCAATGCCTTTGTTCATTTTCGGTCCAGCGGTCATTTGGCGATTCGGTTCTCTTGCTTTTCACTTAGACCAAAGTCATTCCGTCGGCAAGACTATCGAGTTCACGATGTGTAAATCAGCTTCATAGCTCGGTTTTATAATTTTGTGTTGTTCTTGACCCTCCGCATGCGGTCGAGATGACATCGGTTTTGCTGAAATTTTCCTACTTACTTACTGATCTAAGATGATTTTGACTGGGTAACATGCAGTTCGAAATTCTGGTTTTGACCCTGTTTTCAGCTGGAATTGCAACAATTTCAGCATGCGATTCCCTCTGCTTTTCAGCTTGATTTTGCAGCAATTTCAGCACTGCAGATTCCCTCACTGTTTTCAGCTTGAATTCACGAAATTTCAGCACTGCAGCTCCTGCCATTTTCAGCCTAAATGTTCAATCTCTATTGTCGGCAAAAGAGTAATTACTTGCCTCGATTTTCTTTTCTCTGCGATGCGTTCTAAAACAAGCATTTTGCTTCTTCTTGAGTTGGACATCAAATGCTTTATTTCGGAGGTGTTATTCCTGTTTGACTTTAAGTTCTCTGTTCAAGAAAGTTTAGCTTTGTTTCTTTTAGAGGTTCGATGAGATAGCTTACTCTTACCTCATAGCTTCGTAGCTATAGGTGAAGATTGTGAATACTGGGGCGGAATTTTAAAAGGCACCATTCACCCCCCCCCCTCTGTTGCCATTTCCGGTCCTACAATTGGTATCGAGCGGTTAGCTCTTTCTCATAGATCTTAACCGGTCTCCAAGAGCCATGGCAATGGACAAGTATTCCACCAAGCCGCCTGCTTTTCGATGGCCCGGATTACCCTTTCGGAAGAGCCGATGGAAACTTACATCCGTGCTCGGGGTATGCCATCCGCGAAAGGTGAAGATACGGTTTGTTGTTCTGCCGATGAGAACATCAATGCCGGAATATGGCTGATGTTGAGGCGAATGCTAAGGCAAGGAACATCATCATTCGAGGGTTGAGTAGAAGCGAGTTCGATCGCATCTCTCACTGTCGTCCGCTTATGACATCCGGGTGACCCTCGATGCATACCATGAGGCACCACCGGATCAAGACGGTTCGACAAGACCGGTTCAGCGAGAATCTGATGAATTTGAGATGCTTGCTGGTGAGTCCCTTGACGAGTGCTTTTCTCGCTTTCACAAGATTTTGAGCAACCTCCGAGCCGTTGGTCTCACATACTCCGACTCGGATAACGCTCGTCAAATTCTTTCTGCACTCGATCTTAGGGTTTGGGAGATGAAGGTGACTACCATCAAGGACACCACGGACCTCTCGACCTTGACTCTTGATGCGCTTTACTCGCGCCTCAATACTCACGAGATTGACATAGTCTCGTCGGTCGAAGTCTCGATCGATGGCACGGTCACCGATCCCGCTCGGATCCACTTCTTCGAGCCATCTTGCGGATTCTCCTCGGCGCTCTCGTGACATAACCGATGATCGAGATAGAGCGACTTGCGGATGAGCGACTAGCCCTCCTCGCACGGAGATTCTCCCATGCTTACAAAGCGAGGAGGGACGGAAGGAAAAGAGGACCCGTGATTTGTTTCGAGTGTGGTGGCCCCAACCACATCCGATCAAACTGTCCCAAGCTTGGGAAGGGTAAAGGTGACTTGACGGTTCGGGCAAGAACGACTACATCGACAAGAACCGCAACTCGAAGCCCTCGGCCGGCCGGAAAGAAGAAGTTCGCGACCTTGGGAAGGCCAAAGCTCTTCCACCGCGTTCTCGCCGCTGACGACCTCGACCTCACCGAGGTGGAGGGATGGAGCGACGACGACGGGACCGGTGACCAAGACCCCAAGGGCGACGGCGACCTCTCGGGATGTGCTTCATGGCCCTTGAGGGCTTAACCGAGCGGCAGCGATCTCTATTCCGACTCGATGAGGTATGTCCTCTTATGACCAACTTAATGGAGCCTTTCTTAAGTTAGGAGGTTTTCATGCTAGAGCTAAGACTAGATGTAGCGAGTTGGAGAAGGAAGTAGAGAGATTGTCACAGGAGCTTACTTCACTTATATCTGCTCCCTCCCATGACGACTGTGATACATGCTGTGCTTTGATCGGTGATATGGAGAAGCTAAGGACCTCACATGATAGTCTGTCCTTTGAGCTTGATGCAATTAAGGTGGAGAATGTTAGTCTGCTTGCTGATTTAGAATTGAGTAGGATGGTCACACTCTACTTACTCTTGATGAGACTATTGCTCCCACCTCATGTGAGGATAAGGACTTTAATGCTACAGGACCTTATACCATGCTTCTGGATCTGCCCGAGTCTTGTGTAAATTGTGATAACTTGAATATGAAACTAAAGCAGGCGAGATCATAAAATTGCAATTTCAAACCTTCTTACTTGAGCCTATTGCTTCTTGCGTGAATTGTCCCAAACTTACTGCTGAACTTGAATCTATCTCCAAACAGTTTCAAAAATTTGTTGATGATAATAAGAAAATGGCTCAGTATGCTTCTAAGGATCCTGTTAGCTCACCATGCAAAAGTTGTAATAAACTAAAATCTGATTTGATTGCCTTAGATGAAAAATGTGTGAAGCTAACTAAGGACCTTCTAGAAAAATCACATCCTTCTTGTGCTTTACGTCTTTGAAGTGTTGGAAAAGGATAAGGACATGGTAGAGACGTTTAGGAAGAGTTATGAGAACCAAATGGCTAGGATTAGGGCTGCCCCTGTGTCTGCGAAGCCCTCAAGGTTGAGGTGGCGGTGCATAAGGAGAAATATGCACGTACTATTCGCTCTTCTGCTATTGGTTCTTCTCCTTCCTCTCCTCCTGCTGTCTCTTCTTCTTCTCCTTGCTCTTCTTGCACCTCTCTCTTTCGGGAGTGTCAGTACCTTATGAACACTCTCGAGAAATTTGCAGGAGGCAAGAAGAAACTTAATCTTATTCTAGACCAATCAAAGATTTGCAAGTTCAAACAGGGTGTAGGATATGATCTCCGTGAGGATGTGAGGAAACATCCACTGTTGTGCTCGGACACAGTAGCAGGTGTGATTGAGGTCAAGCCAAGAACAAGAAAGTTCAATTTAAATCAGCGGGCCTTGTCCAAGGGATTTCGACAACAAGGTGATTTCACCGCAGCTTGACCCCTCGGCGGCGGTATCATTGCACCTTCGCCGGAAGGATGGGCATTTGTTTGACCATTGCTTCAAGCGCGCCAAGATCGCGCGAAAAGACCGTGTTGAGTCTCTTAGGCGTATTCAGGGTCAGCCCCAGACCTTGAGTGCACCTAAGACCAACACGAGGTCTAGGTTTGCTACTGTTGGTAGCTTTGGGCAAGACCGAGGACTTGGTTTTTCGAGTCTTCGTTTTTGTCCTCGTGCTCCCTCTGGTCGTGACTTCCGCCGTCCTGAGGGTAGATCTCGTTTTCCCCATCGAGATGCCTACCCGCGGCGTGATCGCCTGTTGCCGGTGCACCGACTCGCTCGTCCGTGCGATCGGACCCGACCAATGACTTGGTCTGCTCACAGATCCTCTGCTTCTTTGAGCGACGGAGAGCGTAGGGTAGATAGAGGTCAGTCGTGCTTGACTACTTCATTTGCTCGACGTGTTACTCAGTATTGGGTGCCAAAATCACTCTTAATTTATCCCAGTACTAAGACTTTGCTCTCTTGTTGACTCAGGTTCGCCGGGCAGGGAAGGGAAAGGTTTGGCTTGTAGACTCCGGGTGTTCACGACACATGACCGGAGATTCCCGTTGGTTTTCTTCCTTGCCCGTGCCCGGTGATGAGGCGATCACCTTGGAGACGCCTCTTCCAGGCGAGTCATCGCCAAAGGTCTTGTGCATTAATAATTCTTTTATTTTGAAAGATGTTGCCTTGGTGAGTAAGCTGCGGTATAATCGCTTTCAGTTTCTCAGCTTACCGATGACGATTTTGAGGTAAGTTTTAAGAAAAACAATTGCAAAATTCTTGATTCTTCGGGTAGTCTGGTTTGCGGGATTTCTCGTTTTGGGAGGATCTTTCGTGCTGATTTTTCTGAGTCTTCTGGTGATCCTCTCCGTTGTTTAGTTGCTTCTGAGTCCCGCGACCTTTCCTTCTGGCATAGGAGACTTGGTCATATTGGATTTGACCATTTGACCCGAGTTAGCGGCCACGATCTCATTCGTGGTGCGCCAAACTCAAGATGGTCAAAGATTTGGTTTATGCTCCATGCCTAAGACGCGGCAAGATGGTTGCCGCTTCTCATCCTCCGGTCCACAGCATTACTATGACCGATGCACCGTGACACCGCTCCATATGGATACGGTTGGACCGGCTCGAGTGCGATCGGCGGGGGAAGTGGTATGTTCTTGTCGTAGTCGATGACTTCTCGAGGTATTCTTGGGTGTTTTCTTGGCCTCGAAGGATGAGGCGTTTACACATTTTCGAGGTCTTTTCAAGAGGCTTTCGTTGAGCTTCCGGTGCCTTACGAGCAATCCGCGATGACAATGGCACGAGTTCAAGAATTCCTACTTTAAGAGTTTCGTGGTGAGGCAGTGTAGAGCACAGTTCTCTTCTCCATCGTCCCTCGCAGAATGGCGTTATGGAGAGGAAGAACCGTACCTTAGTCGAGATGGCGGGGCGATGCTTGATGAGTACTCTACACCGCGGAAGTTTTGGGTGAAGCTATAGCCACCGCGTGCCATGTTTGAACGAGTTTTCTTGGGCACATTTGCACCGCACTTCTTATGAGTTGAGATACGGGCGGCCAGTGTTTCCATTTCGTGTGTTTGGTTGCAAGTGTTTTATTCAAGTCCGGGAACCGGATAAGTTCGAGTCACGTTCTTGTGATGAACTCTTTCTAGGCTACTCGACTTCTTGGCGAACCTATAGGGTGCAGGCTGCGAGTCTAGCAAAATGGTAGAAACACAGTGAGGTAACCTTCGATGAGGCGGTCAGGGACTAGGCCCGATATCTCGTGTTCACTAGAGCGATCGAGACCATCTTCGTGGATGATGAGGATGATGGAGATGAGGGTTGTCTACCCGATCCAGTCCCTCATCCAACCCTTGAGGTGCCTTCTTCCACCGCACCTCGAGGTGATCGACCTACCTTACGCTATTACGGAGCTAATGGCTCTGTTCCTACCCGTCAGGTAACGAGTTAGAGGCCACTTCTTCATCTCATCCAGGACCTCCAAGACATATTCAAAAATCTCATCCTTCTGAGCAGATGATTGGAGATCTCTTTGAACGAGTAACACGCTCCAAGTCTGGCGTATCGCTTTTCTGTCTCCACTCTGCCTTCGTAGCTTCTTTTGAGCCCAAGGACGTTTGTCATGCTTTATCTGATGAGTCTTGGGTCAATGCCATGCATGAGGAGCTCGAAAGTTTCGAAAGAAACAAGGTCTGGACGCTTGTTGAGCCCCCTCGAGGTCACAATATCATTGGAACCAAGTGGGTGTTCAAAAACAAGCAGAGCGAGGATGGGGTAGTCATTGAAACAAGGCTAGGCGGTTGCTCATGGGTACTCCTGGTCGAGGGTCTAGACTTGAGGAGACCTTCGCCTGTAGCTCGTCTTGAGGCCATTAGAATTCTGCTTGCCTTTGCAGCTTCTAAGGGTTTCAAGCTCTACCAGATGGATGTCAAGAGTGCCTTTCTCAATGGCTTCATTGAGGAAGAAGTCTATGTCAGACAGCCTCCAGGTTTCGAGAACCCCAAATACCCTAATCATGTCTACAAGCTTTCCAAAGCGTTGTATGGACTTAAGCAGGCCCCTAGAGCTTGGTATGAGAGGCTTAAGTCCTATCTTTTGAGGCATGATTTCGAGATGGGTAAAGTTGACAAGACCTTGTTCATTCGCCGGCTTGGCAATGACCTTCTGCTCGTCCAGATTTATGTGGATGACATCATCTTTGGTGGCTCCTCGCATGCTCTCGTTTCCCAGTTTTCCGATGTCATGAGCTCGGAATTTGAGATGAGCATGATGGGCGAGTTGAGTTTCTTCCTTGGCTTCCAAATCAAGCAGACTCGGGAGGGTACATTCTTGCATCAGGGCAAATACACTCGAGACCTTCTGAAGCGTTTCGATATGAGTGATGGGAAGCCGGTGTCCACTCCTATGGCTACATCAATTCCACTCGACCCAGATGAAGACGGAGAGCCAGTTGATCAAAAGGAGTATCGAAGTATGATCGGTTCCCTCTTGTACCTCACGCCTCGAGACCGGACATACACTTCTCCGTGTGTCTTTGTGCTCGGTTTGAGCTTCACCTCGCGTATCTCACCGCCAGCGGTGAAGCGCATCGCCGGTACCTTCGAGCTACCATTGACTATGGTATCGGTACTCTTCCTCATCCTGTCTTTCCACGAGAGCCTACTCGGATGCGAGACTTTCTTTGGTAGGATGAGCGGGAAGAGCACTTCGGCACCGCCAATTCATTGGCACTTCTCTCGTTCCGGTCCTCGAGGAAGGTCCGGTGTTGCACGATCCACCGCAGAGGCGAGTACGCGTTCTGCGACCGATTCTTTGTAGCCAAGTGCTGGATGGTCTCGACCTGCGGGACTTTGGGTTAATTATCGGCGGTGTTCCACTCCTTTGTGATAACACTTCGCAATTAACATTGCTAAGAACCCAGTCAGCATTCTCGGACCAAGCATATCGACATTCGCTTTCACTTCCTTAGAGACCATGTGGAGAAGGGTGACATCGTGCTCCGGTTTGTGGAGGTGACCACCGGTTGGCTGACATCTTCACCAAGCCTTTGGATGGCTCGAGGTTTTCAGCTCTGCGGGGAGAGCTTGGGGTGGTTTGTCCTTATGGACTGTTGTGAGGGGGAGCTTGTGCTTTACTGCTTTACTATATTTATTATGCTCTTACTCCTTTCTGATTGCATTGCATATGGGTGCATTGGGTTTAGTCCTTCCAGCATAGGTTAGAGTGGTTCTTTTGTCTAGTTGCTTAGACTTCTTACTCTTATCTTATGCTTTCAGGATGCTCTATTAGCTGTTTCTTATCTCACTAGATTGAGCTCACTCACTTCTTGCGATCTAGCGAGGTTGGGCCACCTTCGGGTGAGCAGTGCGTGTTTGCTCTCTAGTATGTGTTTTACGGTCACTATTAGTCACAGAGTCATATGGGGTAGATGAGAGTCGATCGAGCCATAGTATCCTCTATATCTTATCTATGCTTTAAGGACTGCCTGTTTTCTTTGCCAGCTTCTCGATTTTATTGCTTTGGTTCAGGGGGGTTCATTTGGGAGCTTCTGGAATGTAATATTGACTTAACTCAACTTGAACTAAAAGCTGCATCACTTGTTGAGGGGGAGCTGGATTTTCTGTATGTCATTCTGCATTGTAATATAAATACATTGAACCTTGATTATTATCCGGTTATGACATGCTTATGATGATTTACATCTTGCCATGATTTATGCTTAATTGCTAGATTTATCATGACTTCATATGTGTAGACTAGCTTTTGCCATGATGAGCTAATTAAATTTGCTCAATTTGAAGTAAAACTTGTCATGTTAGCATTTGAGATTAGTCTCTCTTGAGCTATCCTTTTATGATTCATGCCATGTCAAATAGGCTGAGTTGAGCGTTGAATCTCTTTTGAGCCTTAGTTTGAGCTATCTTAAACTCTTGATGTAACATGAGTTAGTACAACTTGTTAAAAAATATAGAGACAAAAAGATCTCTTCTGTGCGAAAAAACTGATCTCACCAATTCTTTCTCACGAGACGGCTTGCCATTGCACTAGGCATGAACTTGGGAGAGTTTTGGATGACCGGACTATCTTCTTAAGCTTCTTGCTTGGAGTAGTCGACATGGCTTGAGATCTAGCACATGATAAAAATATTGGTTGAAAACAACCATAAGCTTCAAAAGAAAAATGTCATTTGTGCTCAATTTGTTTGAGTTATCAAAAGAATCAAATACTTGAACCATTGTTTCACTCTTGAGTATATAAACACTCTATTTGGGCTCGATATTAGATTCTTGGTTCCGCTTAGCTTGATTGACATGGCTTGCATCATCCTTGGATATCCCTAGCTAGACTTTACTTATTGATGACTTGACATGTTCATGAAATGCACTAAAATTCATATTGTCATCTAGTTGCTTCTAGCTGTCTTATATATATTTTGTCATGATCTAGCTAGCCTTTTATCAAATTATGGCTTGGTGTAATACATTTTGGTCATTTTGGATAATTCTCATGGCTCTAAATGCTTAGAATAAACAAACTTCAGCCATTTCATCCATCATCATGACTTATTCTCTCTTTTGCATTCTTGATGTGTTTATTGCCAAAAGGGGGAGAATAGATTGGAGAAAAAGTCTTTTGGGAATCAAGAGCTTGGAGATCAATTTACTCTTTCTTGAGTTGCTCTTGTGATTCCTTCTGTCGACATGGTCATGAGTTTCATTTCTTTCTTTGGACCATGTTGGACTCTTCAAACTCAACTTCATGTGCTTTTTTCGGTGTTTGTCAATATACTCATCAAGGGGGAGATTGAGAGACCATGTGGAGTTCATCCCGTTGTGTATGATGAGTAATTAACATCGGTTTAGGAAAAGTCGAGTTTGAGTCGGTTGGTTCGGACCCTGACGTTGCGTGGCGTAACGGGCTCGGTCGGACTTGGTCGAACTTGTCGTACGGGTTTAAGAGGCGTATTCTGCTGATGCGACAGGATTGGATTTGATTATGCTTACATATATCGAGCGGTGCTATTTGATGTGTTTCTTGTCTGTGTTGACTACAGGACATCGAGGCGGTGTCGTGGCGAGACACGAGGTGACCGGACTAGGCGCAGGTGGCGCTGAGGTCAGAACGGTCGGGATGTGTCGAAGACGACGTGAACTCGAGGTGGTTGCGAGTCGGGAGACGAGGAACCGGAGCTGGAGCTACCAGTGGTGCACACGACGGCGACGACAGAGAACCGGGACTAGACTCGTGGAGGAGTCGAGGTCCGACGGTCAAGATACCGGTTGCGAGAAGCTTAGGAAGGTGCTTGAGGGGCAATTTGGTAAATTGACTCAAGCCATGAGTTGGGGGCTGGTTTTTGTTTTTCCCTCCAAAAGGTTTTGTTGACTTTCTTGCCTCATGTGTGAGAGGTGGAAAAGTGAGATATGTATGACACTTCTTGATTTTCTCCTTTGGGTGTGAGGCTTGTTGTTAAAAGGAGAAGATGAGAAGAAAGCACTTGACTGGATAGAAAATGAGTGTGGAGTTCTAGTGCTAGTAGTGAGAGCAACAAGTGAACTCTTGTGTATGTGCGTGTGTGCAGTAGAAGCAGATCATATTAGAGCTCATTTTTCCTGAGTGAGTGTGTGTTGTTCTTGGTTATGTGCTGCTAATCTACTACTTCAGTTTTTGATACAGTGAACTTCCTGTCATTGTTTTTCTTACTTCACTGCCGAATAGCATTTTCAATGCCTTTGTTCTGTTTTCCAGTCCAAAGCAGTCATTTGGCCAGTTCAGTTCTCTTGCTTTTCACTTAGACCAAAGTCATTCCGTCGGCAGCACTATCAGTTCACAGTGTGCAGAAATCAGCTTCATAGCTCAGTTTTTATAATTTTGTGTTGTTCTTCGACCCTCCTGCATGCAGTGCAGATGACATCGGTTTTTGCTGAAATTTTTCCTACTTACTTACTGATCTAAGATGATTTTGACTGGGTAACATGCAGTTCGAAATTCCTGGTTTTTGACCCTGTTTTCAGCTGGAATTCGCAACAATTTCAGCATGCAGTTCCCTACTGTTTTCAGCTTGATTTTGCAGCAATTTCAGCACTGCAGTTCCCTACTGTTTTCAGCTTGAATTCACAGAAATTTCAGCACTGCAGCTCCCTGCCATTTTCAGCCTAAATGTTCAATCTCTATTGTCGGCAAAAGAGTAATTACTGCTGTCTGATTTTCTTTTCTCTGCAGTACGTTCTAAAACAAGCATTTTGCTTCTTCTTGAGTTGGACATCAAATGCTTTATTTCAGGAGGTGTTATTCCCTGTTTGACTTTAAGTTCTCTGTTCAGTAAAGTTTAGCTTTGTTTCTTTTAGAGGTTCAGTGAGATAGCTTATTCTTACCTTATAGCTTCTGTAGCTATAGGTGAAGATTGTGAATACTAGGGCGGAATTTTAAAAGGCACCATTCACCCCCCCTCTGTTGCCATTTCCGGTCCTACAGTATAATAGGCCAGTTATGCCGTATAATCACTACTAGGTAAATGCCGTATAATCACTACTAGGTTAGGTTAACAGCCGAGTACTAGGTACCAATTTTTAGAACTTCGGTAAGAACTAAAAATTTATAACTAAAAATTTATTTTTCTGCAGGTGTACAGATGGCAAGTCGTTTGTCCCCTTTCAGGTAGGACAAGATAAGCAGCTTGGGAATGGAACTGGCTCCCCTGGAGACAAGAATCAGGGAGACCATCGAGAGTTTGAAGGCGAAGGGATTTGTTAGCTTTTGACATGAGAACAAAAGGCGATTCTTTCCCTTGAGCATATGTAGTAGGAAACATCAATATAATTGCACTGTGTAAGATACAAGTTGTGGTGATGTTTTGTGGTATGTATAAAAAGTTGGTAATAATTTGGGCAATGCTTTATGGAAAATGGCAATCATCCTCCACTGGACCCTTCCACTCGCATCATGTTATGCATGCACCTGCCATGCGCTTTGCGCTGGAGACGCCCCTCAGATGGAGAGAGCCGTAATGGCAAAAGTTTAATTCTACAAACAATTTTTACTTAAAAGATATTTTCCAAACACTAATACTAAACCTTCCACGATTGAAATGGCAAAGCATTGTAAAGTTTATTAAGTAATGTAACTTTCACTATGCAGAGCAACGCTTTAACATATTATATCATTTTTCCTCAAAAAACTACTATATCATTATTGAACACTTTTTTCCAGAGGTGGTTGACATGCCTTCTAGATTCCCACCATGCTTGTATGCCCAACTAGCAATCTGAGCAGTAGCAGAACACTAGTTATTACTCTTATCACATGTTAATAATCGTTTCCCAGTTCAACGAGCACGAATTTCGTAAAAATGGACGCTAAATTTCAGAACAAAAGAAGCAAAAGCAGCGTCTTCTTTGACAATTGCAAGACATCACACTGTCTGAAAAATACTTCACTGGAAGGCCTTTTCTGGACATTTTCCATCAATTTTGGAATGATGAGGGAAGTCATGCGGCATATCTTCAGCTTTCAGACCAGCATCTCTCAACGTTTGGACAACTTCCTTGTGGACAACGGCATTTCCTTCCGGTGTCAGATGCAGTCCATCACTAGGACATGAAATCAGAAATAGTTACAGGTTACAACGAGTATCGATCTATCACATTGTAAAACAAAACTAATACAATAATGAATGGCTGCAGAGAAGGTTCTGCTCCCTAAATAGGGGCTGCAAACAGTCACTTGTAAGGTCTTGAACAACTAAGTTGGAGGATCTGTCAATTTTCTTGGAAGAACTATTTTCAAAACAACAAAATCGAGTTATCTTTAAATAAAAACTACAACTAAACTCAGCAAAGCCTGAGTTTCGGAAAAATGATATTCTATTCTACTCAAAGAACCAAATAATCATGCTTATCTACTAACAAAAAATACATGGCAGATCCAAACACACTCAGTCAATGATAGTTGGAGTCTTCCCAGTTCGCAAGTATGTTTTTTTCCTTGAAAACGTAGGAGAACTACGTTTCACTCATTCAGAAGAAGAGCAGTACAACAAAGGCCTAAAGACCGAATTAAAGGTCCAAGGAAAGACCGGAAACAAAGAACACGACTTCGATAGCCCTACAAGATAAATGACCATGGCTAATGCACCCCGACGGCGAGCGGACTACCATCATCGAAGGACTAACACCGGCCAACGCACACACGGAAATACGAAGAGGGGTAGAGTTAGGTGGCCCAAGGCAACGCCTCTAAGGAGGGAACGACACCGAAAGCATCGCCACCATCTAATCCAGTAAGAACTAGACATGGGGTTTTCACCCTGGCAAGTATGTGAGCGATGATTAATGCACCCAAGTTATCTTAGTTAAATCCCATAGTAAATACATGATAATACACTACACCTTAAAGCCACATGTTCTAATGGTAGTTGGATTTTATTAAAAAAACCTTTTAAGTCTTACCTTGCATTGCTGAAAAATATCGCAACACTGATTAAGCTCAATTTTATTCTAACACTGAGAACAAGCTAAATAAAAATTAATTCTATTTTTAAAACAGATTATCTATTCAATTTATAAAAATGACAATAGAGGATGTTAGATTTTTACACGTGTTACACATGTATGCTTAGTCATGTCCTAGTAAGATATACATCTGAAAATCCCCGTGGCAAATATTAAATTTCACCATGACTGATACCACATACAGCAAAAGTAAATAAAATATGAACATGCATTACCTTAAGTAAAGTTTCTGCCATCCTTCAGTCACTTGCATCTTTGACCAAATGTCAACGCAGTGAATATCCATTTCTCTGGCTAGTTCTATGCATTGACTTGCATAGACACCAGCCATTTCATTTGTCCTTTCAGGGAGCCTCCTCGCATCTTCTCCATATAGTGATCTTGAGAAAAAAATAAAAAAATAAACTAATAAAACCAATGTAATGCATTCAATAAACCTTGTGGAAAATGAAACATGTCAGTCACTGCACATAATATGAATGGACAAATAACAAATGAATTCTAATATTTTCTGAGTTAATAGCAGGCCCAGATCACTGCCAAGAGCAAACAGAACTGTATTATTAGCTACACAGTAAAACAAGGGCATGTTCTCAGCTTACTGCAGGATTTTGTTTTTGGCTCAAAGAGAAACAAATCATTAGGTTTTCTTCATTTTGATTTATTTCTTTCTACATCAGTCAGTTACTAAAGTTGCTAGAGGTGGCATGATTCAACAGGACAAATGATGCCAACCGTGCATATCTTTCTCTTCCATCTTCATCAACAGGAGGTGGGGTGATCAGCACAATCACCATGGACTTTGAACAATCCTGCATTGAGATAACAAAATCTTTAGATTGGAAACTGATTTTAAGGAATGATAATTGATATTGGCACCAAAAAAGACCTGTTGATCAAAACTGCAATTGTAAGTTTACCTGAGGATGCTTACTTTCAGACATAACTTAAGACTAATTTTTCATAATGGTCTCATAACTTAGACTAATTTTTCATAATGGTCTCACATTTCACTACATTACAGATTGGGATATCCTCAAGCCAATACTGCTGAAATATAGACATTAAAATTTTCTATTCCAACAATAATAATTAGTTAAAGCCACTTCAAGAAGGTAATAACTAATAAGTTAAAAATGACTGGCCATCAACTCCCAAATAGAAGTTCCAGAAAATTGTTATATAAATTATCGAGCTAGATGTGAATATTGCTTCATAATCTTCTTCCTAGCCTAATAATCGCATTAGGGGATCAAGCCATGTATGACTCAACGCAAGGCAAGCCACACATATATATCTCTAAGCAAGCGGTGCCTGGCTACCTGCACAGGATTACAGCTAGTCTGAAATTGCTTATTGTCAGAATTCAAATATAAAAATATAAAGTTTTCCCCATTGTACACTGAAAATTAATCTCAAGCATTTTTTTATAATCGACTTCACTACTTGTAAGCCGAGCACTTGAAATTTTTAAGAAAATAAAAGTCTAAAAAATTAATTTCAATTTGTTAGCCAAACTACTACTCCGTCCATTTTACTATATCTATCCATGGCCTCGAAAGTATCCGTTTCAATATATTTGTCCATTGAGAGAATCTAGAATGTATTTATTGCAATTTTTCCTCTCTACCCCTACTTAAATGCTTTGGAAGAGGTTTAGTCTACATTACGCGGATATTTCTCAAAACTCGCGTATCAGTATCAGATACCGTATCGGATAAGGATACTCCTTTGATACACTTCGATACGTATCCTACCCATATCCTAGCTTTTTTGAATTTTCAAAAAAAGAAAACAATTACGATACTTCACCGATACTTCGTGAATACCCCCTTGATACCTATAACCTAGTACCTGCGGCTATGCCCAACGCCTGCATCCGGATCTCATTCATTCCTCCCATCCCTCCCCACACACCTCACGCCTCGTCCCTCCACACCGTCCCGCTTCGGCGCCGCCCGCCCGCGACCTCGCCTCACTCCCGCCGCCACCCACCGCCGCCTCCCCTCCACGACGGCGCTGGCCGTAGCCTCTCCATGCCACCTCCTCAGCGGCGGCGCCCCGCAACCACCCGATTCCCTAGATCCAGTTTGAGTTGCCCCTACCCCCATCTCATGGCTCCACGCCGCCGCCTCCACGCCGTCCCGGCGGCCGCACCTTCCCTCTCGCACCGCTGCTTCCACGCCGCTCGGCCACACCCTCCATGCCGCCTGCCGCGCCCTCCCTCCACGTCGTCCCTCGGCACCGCCGCCCACACTGCCCAGCCACACCGTCGCCTCCATGCCGCCTGGCCATGCCCTTCCATCCACGCCGCCGCCTCCACGCCGCCCAACCGCGCCCTTCCCTCCACGTCACCGCCTCAACGCCACCCGCTTCCTCGTGACCTTGCTAAGCTAGAGATAAATAAGCCTGGAAGGCCCTGTTGTCAATCAGTACTATGCACTCTGTTTGCTTCAAGTAATTCTTTTACCTTCACCATAAGGTAGTTATGGTCTATGCATTAGTTTTCTAGCATGTTCAAGCTCACTTTCGATTTGCTATTTTCCAGGCTACACTTGATGAATCTCTGCATGAGCTCGCTGGGGAGTTGGTATGCTTTTTATGCTATATCTTATCTGTTTCCTATATTAATGTACTACAGATGAATAAGGGAATGACTTGGCAGAGACTTCGAAAATGCCACTACAGACTCTGAAAAAACTGTCTCCAAGGTTTCTGGGCTATTTTCTATTCCGTTCACCATATAAGCGACAATCTTCTGATTTGAAAAGGTACATTTTGTAGCTAACTTAGAAGGCTATGGTTGGTATTGGAAATTTCGCATGTGTTGTTCTTGCTTGGATGGTAACTCAATGAAGAACTAAGCCCAAAATAACTGCAGCAAACTGAAATGTTACTATGTTAGCCATGAAATCATTGAAATGTTAGCATAATAGCATATGCTTCCTGCTGTTAGCACACAGTAGCCATGCTTCCTGGCTCCTGCAGTTCTATTAGCATACATGATACATATACATATTTATTCTCTCATTCTTCGCAGATGGTTCATTATATTAGTTTAAAGCTAGAAGGGAGAACTGGAGAACCAAGCAATTATCATTATATTGGTTCTCCAGTTCTCCCTTCTAGCTTTAAACTATATAATGAACCATCTGCGACGAATGAGAGAATAAATATGCATCGGCATTTTTGGGAAAATGGCGAATCACGGTATTGCGTATCCGTATTGGTATTGGAGTATCCGGGCAACGTAGGGTTTAGTAGTTGTGGCATGTCATTTAGCAGGGCTATGTATGATTATTTCTCATTATGTATTTCTTAGATTTATTGCTTCCTTGATCTATGAGCATGATGGACTGTAGACAAATGTAGGCAAAATAGAGGGAGTACATGTTTATGCCACTACACAAACTCTGTATGTTTCCAATCTTCAGCTTGCTAGCCATTTAGTAAAATATGTATCACATCAGTGCTCCATGATAAAGAGAAGAAGGGGCCAATAAAAAAGACAACTACTTCTTCGTGCTTGAAAAAAAATCTTCTTGAACAATGGATCTAAATCTTAGTTTTAAGAGGCTAAATGCAAATCACAGCAAACAAGTTTATAGAAAAAGCACTGAGCAATATGCCATAGAACCATAATCAGAGGAACACTAACAATAAATATTTGGCAAAGTCACATCCATGATAAGCCTAAATTGGTTTTCTCAAAACTCAGCATAAGGGTCCATAACAGAAAACAAATTTATATCCGAGGAGTGGAGAAAGGAGCTTGGTGATCTGTGCATTCTGGCATCATTATCTGCGCATGAACATACTTCAGTAATCTAACATTCATTTCAATTTAACACAAATTTATTTGTTCATAACAACATCAACAAAGCCTTTTGTCCTAAACAAGTTAGGGTAGACTAGGAGTGAAACCTCCTCAAGGTCTCAACCTCTGTTCAACAATATATATTTTTTAACACAAATGTATATGTTCAACAGTACAAACTTGTAGAATCATTCCTAAATCTTAAGCAATTGTTTCGATCAGGCTAAAACAGGTAGTTCTTCATTTTTGTTATCTTGGTTTCAATTTATCCCAACCAAAGAAGATTTTAGAAGGTTAAGCTCGAAACAAGTTAAGTTTAACTAAACCTGGTTCATTTTCCTAAAACTCAAGATCCAGTCAACCCCTAATTATGCGAGTAGCATATAAGTTAACCTAGCTTCAAATTATGCACACTGTACACACTGCTTGCAGTATTGTATGTTCTAGAAAATCAGGTTTTAAACATGATCCACTAAATATGTTTATATTCCCTGCATACAAAAAAAAATTCTAGCACGTCATGTATTATGGCCTCCGTAAAAACTTGAAGTGATTAAGAACATAAAGAAAACAGTTTACCTTCAGATGATTAACTATTTTTTTGAGATTCTCTTTATACTCTGCAACTGGAACATGTTGTCGCTCGCTTGATCTTCCTAAAAGGGCTGCATCATTAGCACCAAAGAATATAGTTGTTGCACGAGGAGGTGCTAGGCCAACCTGCACAGGGAGTGTTCATTTGCCGCACATCAGTCTGTATGTCTGATTATTTAACCTCACCTGGACGGAACCGTCTTACCATGGGAAAGATGTGTTGGATCAAGAACAGAGCCCATCTTGTGTTGTACCCACCATAGCCTCTGACAGCAACATCGGCCTGATACACAGAAGATCACCGGATATCACAATACGTCAGGAAACGAAGCAAGAAACGAAGATTATTTGCCAGATTGGAAGGGTTATGCAAGGGAGAAATGTTCGCATGCATCAGGAGACACCAAGAAAGTTATCATCTGCCCAATGGCCATTGTTCGAGCAATTAAACGTCGGGATCGAAGAATTCCCAGTTCTACGAGCAAGAAATGCGTGTATGTCCGACAAGGGGGAACGAATCGACGCCGGGGCGTACAGTCAGAAGAATGGGGGTGGCGTGTACCTTGCGGGAGTAGGTGTCGGCGAGGGCCGCGCCCCAGCCGCCGGGGCGGAAGGACTGCTCGGTGATGGAGTCGCCGAACAGCACCAGCCGCGGCCGCACCATTTCTTGGGATCCCCCTGACCAAAAGTGAGAGAGGCGTTATGAAGGGATTGGATTTGAAGGGAGTGAGCCGTACGGGAGGGAAGGTGGGAGGGGATTGTAGCAACTACCTGCGGCGTCGGCGAGGCAGACGGGAGGGTGACCGGCCGATGGGTCCGCCGTCGAGGGGCAGGATCCGGGCGTCGTCATGGAGCTTGAATGCTTGAGAGTAGAGCTGGGAGTTGTGCCGGTGCCGTGCCGGCTCGGTCCAGTCATCTTGCCGTACCGGCCCGCGTCGCTTTTGGCCATGCCTAAGCACGGTCCAAAGCCCACCGTACCAGCGTTCGTGCCGTGCCAGCCCAAACCTAGCCCGAAGTAACTATACGCGAAGGCGGCGGCGATGGTCGTCATCTTTCTGGATCTGTCGTAAGGAAAGGAAGGCGGCGTTAGAACGGCTTGGTGACCATCCGCACCTTTTGTCTATAGGGCCATGCAACCTGCTACAGTGCCATGCATGTTTGGTCTCTCTGTGAAGGATCTTCGCATTCGGAACGTGATAGCTAGGTGCAATAGCTCCGGCACCTCTTAGCCACATGCTCTCATCGCCACCACCCCGGCCACCGTTTGGCATCGTCGCTTGGGCCACCACCCATATGCACATGATTATTTAAGTTATCTATACCAATATATATCTTAGTGTAAATTATACTGTGGCATATGTGGACATCTAGCTCATCGCCCGGCAATCTAGCATAGGGCTGCCCAACTAGTCAAATAGAAATGCTCAGAGAGATGTACATTCTAACGACTGTTACGTATAGATGTACATGCCACAACAGATGTATAGGATCTTTCCGTGATGAAATCAAAATTTATGAGGGCTAGAATGAGAATAAATCAAAATAGATAAAACATATTTATAGATTTGAAAATATGAATGACTAAATTGAAAATATCAAAACCTAACCCTAAAATCATTCGCCGCCAGACTCCTCCCCGCCACTTCGCCTCCTTCCTCCTCGATCCTCCTCCCCAAATCATTCGACGCCGCCTCCTCTCCTCTCCCGTCGCCCCCCTCCCCTCCTCCTCGGCCGCCTCCTCCTCCTCCCCGCCCTGCCTACCTGCCCCTCCTCCTGCGCCGCCTCCTCCACTCTCCTCCTCGCCGCCCCCCCTCTCCTCCTCCTCCCCCCTCCTCCCTCCTCCCTCCTCCCTCGCCTCCCGCCTCCTCCCGTCCTCCTCGGCCTCGCGCCCCCTCCTCCCTCCTCCTCGCGCCCCCCCTCTCCCTCCTCCTCGCGCGCCGCCTCCCCGTCCTCCTCGACGCCACCGCCTCCTCCCTCCTCCTCGCCGCCTCCTCCACCATCCTCCTCGCCCCCCCCCTCCTCCTCCTCCTCCTCTGCCCACTCCTCCCCTCCTCCCACGCAGCCCCACCCTCCCAGTCGCCCCTCCTTTCCCGTCGCCCCCTCCTCCCTGGCTCAAAGCGACGGCGACGACGACCGCGACTACTCGAGAGCGAGCCACCGGCGGATGGCGGCGGCGGCGGCGGCCGACGACGGCGGGATCTTGCCTCGGCTCGGCTACACCGCTCCTCCTGCGGCGGTGCTACTGTCGTCCACTCATCCGAGCTCCGGTGACCGGTGTGCCTCCTTCCCCTTTACTCTCTCTCTCTCTGGTCTCGGCTCTGTGATGGTTGATGGATTGTGGTTGTGGGGATTGGGGAATCTGGGGATGGCCGTGTGAGGCGAGGTAGAGGCCGAGGCGGCCGGCCACCGTGACGACGTGCTGCGCCGTGCCGCCTGCGTGCTTCCCGTCTTCGTCTTGGGCCGAGCACCAACACGATTTGCCGTGTCGCATCGTGCCACCCACCGTGCCGGGTTTGCTAGGCCCGGCCCGCCCACCGTTTGTCTTGGGGCGCGGCCCGCGATGTCGGGCCGTCTGGGTGCTTGGGCCGTCTTGGCCGGCCGTGCTTTGGGTGGCCCAAAAATGCACGGCCCAAGTCCCAGCTCTACTTGAGAGCGAATAGGGAGCTGAATTAGGGGGCAAAATCCCTTAAATGCGACAAATAATTAGCAAGTATAATATGCTACTCTAAAACCTTGTAATTTCTATTAGAATTAAAAAAATTGTAAAATACCACTTAGAATGTGGTTTCATTTGATCTGCCATTTTGTTTTAGTTTCTCCCATTACCGTTATCCAGGTGCCCTTCCCAAATTGCCCTCTCTATGTTTAGTTTAAGTAGATCCAAATAAACGAAGGGATGAGCACCGTGCTCAGATGGCAAGTTTAGCCGTCTGGGTTCAATCCTAGATGGATCCCAGATACAGCTCACATGTGGACACATGTTTAGTGGAAAAGCCCATATTCGTGTTTCGTGAGGTACTAAATAAATTCTGAATTTATCCAGTAACTTTTACTTAAGTTTTAGTATATATTTCAGTAGAACACACATGTACATGCGTGTGAGTGTGATGTGTAAGTGTGCGCCTTTGTTGCAATATCAAAAAAGAAAAGAGACCCTTAAAAAGACAATGTGATTGCTAAAGAACGGCACAGGGTCCTAAATTCAAAGGGTGTTTGAGTTTTATATCTGAAATTTAAAGTTTCAACAGGTTTCAAAATTAGAAATTTAAGTTTCAACATGTTATATATCTGAAACTGGACATCGGTTTTTTCAGACGTGAATTTTCAACTTTCAGATAAGACTCGAAGTAAGTTTCACACTTTTCAAAATGCTAATAGTACTGGGATAGCAAAGTTTCAAATTACATATTGTTGTGGCTACTAACCGAACAGTAAAGTAGGAGGGTAGTGTAGTGGAGATGATAGATGAACAATGCTTGCCCCTTCCCAATGTCCAGGGCCCGTATATATATTTTCATGAAACGTATTTTACAATCATATCCTTATACTCATGTGTCCCTATAGAGGTATCTATGTCATTACACACATCCCACTTTAGCTTTATAGCCCTTTAGCAGGCCGGATGGGCCTAGGTGGACGTCACTCCTACAACAGGAACCTCTCATGGTGAAGGGCTTCACAGGGCGAAGCCATGTCGCCGAGCCATTTGGCCCCTCTGTCCCTGCGGCCTGTGATGTTTTGTATCGTTTGGCGGAGATTATTTTATCGTTGCAGGCCATTCGCACGCCTCAGGCACTGGTTCGAAGTACGGCCTGGTGGCCCGCGGTTCGTAATGGTGTTTGATAGCACCGAGAGTCGTGCCGGCCGCTGGCGCGCAAGGGGAGTTGCCCCATGCGCTGATGCGAAGTGGGACACGCGGCAGGACGTGACTAGCGTGCCGTGGGATGTCAGGCCGTGGGTTGACTGCGGTCGTACGTCGGTTCTCGAGGTTGTGGGACACGTGTGCGCATGCTATTGGTCGGTTGTGCGGCTTCGGTTTCCGCCGGTTGGGCTTCGAGATCGTGGGGGAAGGTGAAGGGGCTTTATATACGCTGCCGCTGTCATCCCGTCATCCCTCCCCACTCACTCACTGTCGCTAGACTGCTTTCTTGCTCCTTGCTTCTGCACGCACTACTTCCACCTCGTTGTTGTCGTCGCCGCTTACCGCCGCGCCCCTACACCTCACCGTGCCTTTTGAGTAGATGGCCCGCTGTGAAGACCACTCCTGCCGGCCCAGTGGTGGCGCCTCGTCCCACCGGCGTAGCTCGTCAACGACGGAGGTGGAGTACGCCCTGGTGGAGCGTGACCCGTTGCTGGCCAACAAACGGTGGAGCGCTGAGAAGAAGCTCAACGACGTCTACTCGAACATGTTGGGACAGAGCCTCGCGACGGAGGAGACCATCGGGTCTCTTCTACGCGAGGGGAAGCTGGCGGATCGCAGCACGGTTCGCCTGCCCACCGGTGATGAGACGGAGCCGCACCCGGAGGAGTTAGAGGCGGTCATCTTCGTCGCGTACTTCGAAGCCGAACTTCGAATCCCGTCGACGATGCTCGTGGGCGATGTTCTTCGGGCATACGGGCTGGAGTTAGCGCAGCTAACTCCAAACGCGCCAGCGCGCCTGGTTGTATATAGCTGGGCGTCGCAGACAGAGGGGGACTGGGCCAACGCCTCTCTATTCGCGTTCCTCCATGACGTGTGATGCCAGCCGAAAAAGCTGGACGGAGGGGAGTACTCCAACTTCGGCAGCGTCAACTTCGTGTTGCGGTCGCCGTGCACGAAGATTTTCCCTGCGAATTCGACTCGAGCCAAGTGGGAGTTGAACTGGATGCGACGTTGGTTCTACCATTGCGTGGTGAGCGGCAGCAGTCTTCGGTGGACGGGTCAGCCCATGGCATTCAACACGTTGACCTCGGTGCCCCTTGACCGCGACGACGAACAGAGGGTGCGAAGGCTCATGGGAATTGCCCTCCGCTTCAACATGCGGGACCTCGCAGAGGAGTACGTAATGTACAGCATGGCCCCGTTTGCCCAACATTGGCACATCCAACGCAGCCCCACCGACCCAAGAGGGGCGGCTGCCGAAGCCCTCGAATCCTCGTAAGTTCTTCAGCCGCCCACTACGCCCAAAATAACCTTTGCACTTTTGTTGTAACCTTCCCTCCTTTTTTTGGTAGAACTCCTTCTTGAGGATGCGGATCACGTGGCGGTTGTGTTCCTTGGGCCGTATGTGGCCAAAGAGCATAGCTTTCACGAGTCCGTAACGACGAAACTCAAGTAGATAAACCGAGTGTACGAAGCTCTGGGCATCCCTGTGCCGGAGAGCGCCACACCGACCGCCGACCGGGCTCGCCCCTACGACGGCGATGACAAGGGGGAGGCCTCTCTCCCTCACCGAAGGGCCCGGTCACCCGCCGCCGAGTCGAGCCCGGCAGCCGCCCCTCTTGGAGACCCCGTCGGAGCCGAGGCTACGACGGTCACTAGCTCTAATTTGGCGGAGTACGCCAACTCGGACATAAAAGCAGAGGCGGATCGCCCAGCGCCTAGCGGCACAGGCGACAAGGGGCACGACGTGGATGCTTTGGAGGGCGAAGCTTCATCGCACGTACCAGCCGCGGAGGCCGAGGAGGCGTCCCCAAGGGCACTGAGTGCGAAGCGTGCTCGGACAATTTCGCCTACGAGGCTGGAAGGGGAGTTCGAACTGGCAGTTGGGGCTATGTCGGAGTCGGACTCCGACACAGAAGCTACCAGGCCTGAAGAGGACCTCGCCGCCCAAGATGCAGGCGGCGCCGCCGCAGTTTGGTCGGAGGCATGCCGGACACCCCAGCGGTCCTCACCGCTCCGCGACGAAGGTAGGCGCAACTCCTTTTCTCCCCTCGACTTCGCAAAGCTCTCTCCGATCTGCTCCCTGATACCATCATCGACATCAGCCAAAACACGGTCTCCGGGACACGAAGAAGGTTCAAGCAACGGGAGCGGCCGCGAAGTCGCCGGTGTACCCGCCCCGGGTATGATGTTGACCCCCACCGTCATGGAAGTCGCTGGCATGGAAACTCGGCGATTAACTATCTCCGACTTCGTCCCTCGACCAGGGACACTGCGGGTTCTACAAGGGGCCGCCGACTGTGCGGACGCCGGATTGGACAGGCGGGACTGTAACGTCCTGAAAATTTTAAATTTGAAAATACGAAACTCTCGAAGTATTTGGCAATATATTTTATTGGAATTTGGATTTTGATGGTGTTGCTTTAAAATTTTGGTTGAGGCTAGAAATTCTTCCTTTTAAATTTAATTAACATACGAAACCCAAATTTGGACATTCAGAAAATTATATCTAATGTATAACAAAAATTAAATAAAATCAAAATAGAAGATTATTATATTTGTATCAAGGTAATTGGACCAAGACTCAAATTGAAAATCCAAATTTTAAAGTAAAGCATGAGCTTTTATTTTTTTCCTTTCTTTCCCTTTTCTTTCCCTCTCTTCTAGGTGGGACCCACTCCCTCTTCTCTCTCTTCCCTCCTTTTTCCCTATGCCACGTGGGCCAGCCCTTTCTCCTTTTCTTTCTCCCTGCGCGCGGGCCTGGGCTCTTCCTTCCTCCCTCATTTCTTCTCTCCCCTGCGCGCAGCGCCTCCTTCTCCCTCCTCCTTCTGCGGCCGAGCTCGCGCCGCGTCGCTCCTTTTCTCCTCCCTCCTCCTCGTCTCCCTCTCTGCTGCGCCCGGCGGCGGCAGTCGCGATAGAGCCCGCGCCCCGCCAACGTCGCGTCCCGAGCCCCACGCCTGCACGCCGGATGTCCGTAGCCGTCCGGTCCTCCGCGCCTTCCCTGCCACCCTGCGGGCATAAGAGGCCTCGCCGCCCCCCCTAGCCCCGCGCCATCCCCTCTTCTTCCCCACCTCCTCTTCCCCTCCGCCGTGCGCAGCTACCGCCCCCATCTCCGTCGTCGCACCTCCTGGGCGCCGCGGCTCGATTCCCTTTGCCAGGAGCATCACCAGGTCGCCTCCGAGCTTCCCCGAGCACCGTCTTGCTCCTTCCCCCGCTGTAGCCCGCCGGCGACGCAAGCTCCTCCGCGCCGCCGCCGGCTTCCGATGCCGGCCCACCTCGCCCCCTCTCCGACACCGCCACCGCTTCCGGTGAGTTCCTCGTGGCCTCCTCCAGCTCATGCCCGCCCGAACCCCCTTCTCCTCCCCCTCCGGCGTCGTCACCCCGCACCTACCCCGCCGCCATCCGCTCCGAGCCGCCGCTCGCCTACCTCGCCGTCGCTTCATCTAGTGCGCCGCCTCCCATAGCTGGATTACCTTCCCCGCAATCCATTTTGGTGGTCCCCCAACCCCCTCCGGTCGCCGCTCGTCGCCGGCAAAAGCGCCTTCATGGCACGGTTTCCTCTGTTTGCCCCCTTCCCACGGCTCAATTCATTTTCTTCGCCTCTCCTGCCGGCCAGCCTCCGGCCCACTTGGCTAGCCGAGCACGCGTACACCTCTTGGCCTCAGGTCGCCGGTTCGATTCCATCAGCCGCGCCGTTTTCCTTAGTTTTTGCCTCATTTTCTTTAACCTATTTTAATCAATAAAAGTCAAGGAAAATTTAGGGAAAAATAGGAGATAATTCAGGAATGCTAACCAATTTAGCTAGGTTATACATGAGCTTAATAAATATCTAATAATGGATTAATTATTATGTGATTAGTGCCTTTAGCCTTTATTATAAAGCTTAATTACTAATCAAGAGCATAATTAGATATTGATTAAGAACATTGTGCAGATTTATGCTCTCATGAAATGATGATTTAGTAAATAAAGTTTGCTTGAACAATAAATCGTAAACCTTTGCGTATTAATAAATGATATAGAATTAACCCATGCTAGACATTGAAATATAACCCCGTATAGCAAACTTGACCTCAAGTAGATAAGAGTACGATTACAATTGAACCGTGTCAAGCGCTAAGCAAATGGATGAGATGTTAATATCGCAAAGACTAATTAAAAATGCCATATTAGTGTATAGTGTTAGAATATAGTAGCTGTGGGTCATTAGTATTAAAAATAATCCCGCTAATATGTAACCAGAAGACCCAGGACGCTAGGTGTGGCTAGTAATGATATTTATACCCAAGTTATATTGAAAACCTAGGATAGCCCAGTGGTCACGAGTCAAAAATATATATATATATAGAAATCGGCTAGTGTTAACCATTTAAATAATAATAGCTAAATAAACAGTCATGTGTGCTAGTAAATTAGGGTGTTAATCATTTAATTAATAAATTGACTAATTAACAGTGAGACTCACCTAAAATATTACCATATGAAACGCCACAAACACAAGCTCTAAAAATTGACTGGATAAGTTAAGTTAATGTGCACCCTAAGCTCAACTCATGATCTATTCTTGAAAGAAAACCCTCGGCATATGGTACTCAACACCTCTAGACAACTCTTACACCTACTCATAGGTCTAACCTGACTCATGAAACTTCCTAGATAAATACAAAAATAATAAGAAGAGATTATTAATAAAAAGACCGAGTCATCGTATGCTACCGCCGACCTTGCCTCGAATTACCCAAATCACTCGTTAAATCATAACAAAGCTAGAAATGAGTTTATTTGGATTTATGTGAGCCTTTTGAGTTATTTGCCTTTATTCGTGTTTAGTTATTTAGCACGTAATTAGAAACTGGAGTCCTGAGGAATCGAGGGATCAAGCGTGGACCAGAACAGAGTGAAGAACCAAGACCAGAAGCTCGAGAGAAAGCTTTGTGTGAGCTCAAGACCGCGAAACCGCGCCAGGCGACTCAATACTTTGATCATGTTGAACCTACATTTTATGCAAATTACTTTTGTTTAAATTATCAAATTGCATGCTGTTATTTTATGTACAAATACATGCTTAATTCAATATTCTAGTTATATGCCCATTGTTTACCTTGATTAATATTACACCCCCTTGTTGAATATTTGAATATGTAATCCTTGTCGCCCTAGCGAAATTATGATAGTAACCTTTTGAAAATAAGTCCGTAATTTATTACGCCATGCGTAGTGCTGCATAGATATTCATGGGCGTGAAAACGCCAAGCATCACACAATCATGAGAAAATTTGGTTGGGCGGTCATGGTGGGAATGATGGAGAAATATTTGGAACTATTATTTTATGCTCCCAAAACCCCAACTTGCTTGAATATCTCGGGCGAATGGTTCGATGGTGTGTGTGTGAATGGTGCGGTGGAGGCACAAAGTGGGTTGTGGTAGAATCGCCCGATACCACTAATGACCGAATCTTGTCACGATCTCCCACGTAAACAAGGCAACCACAAGTCCGTAAAGTACAACTTGGCTAAGTAGTTGTATCGAAACTCTGGACTCATCTCACCGGTAGTGGATTGAAGTGGATAAGCAAGGGCAAGGGAGGCCTAAAGGGACACCAAGGGAGGTGAAGTTTTCCACTGTTCTAAGCGTTGCGGAAGTGGAGCCCATTGCGTTAGTAATCGTGGAAAACATCCCGCATAACGTATGGGACCCACCGCACGTGGGATAAGCCCATAGGGTGAGATGACAAAGGAACTAGATGCTCGAGCAATCATCCTTGTGACGGTGCGCTCAACCACATGACTAAGGAATCGTGTGGGGCAAAGAGTTGATTGTCTCTTGTGGTGAAAGTGTACAAACTCTGCGAGTCAAAACTATTCGAATAGCCGTGCCCACGGTCAAGGGCGGACATGGGAAACTTAACGGATATAGTTCTGTTTCAAAATGATTTGTGGGTGGGAATGGAAAAGTGCGAGGCGGTGCAAGGCCACGGTTTGTGTTGTCTGGTATCGCCCGGTGATAAGTTAAGCGGCTATAACGCTGAAGGATTAAGCATATGGTGCAGATGCCATGTAACGGTGGATGGAATCAATCGCTCTTATTGCATTCTCATATATATTACGTTTTGTTCAAACTGCTAAGTCTCAGGAGGTTTTCTATGTATTATATTTCAAAAGCTATACGATGATATAGCTTCTTCTTTTACAAAGTAAAATAACAGGAAGAATAAATAGAGTCGTAGGAAAAGAGGTTGACTGTTGTGGTAAATACATAACGATGATTGGTGGATTCATGTCGATTATAAGAAGAGAATATTAGAAAGGGGTTTAGGAGAAATAAACCGGTGGAGTCTATATGAATGGATGGGTTAGAAAGATGATTTAAATGATTTTTGGAAGATTAGAGAGTGCAAAAGAAATTGTTGGATTACGACACTAATATAAATTTTTGAGAGATGTTAGTAATAATGTGATTGATAGGATTTGATTAAAATACTGGAAGGATGAATTGAATTTTTGGGTACAACGGAGGAATAATAATGACCGGAGCATAATCTGGATCAATGATTTTGGAGAATTAGAAGAGTGTAAAGGCAATTGTTGGATTTAATGGGATTTACAGGAATTGATCTAGATAGATAATTTGAATTGGAGGAAATTTGGAGATATGATAATTGAAGCATAAACTAGATTAATGATATTCTTGGTGCAGAGGTATTGATGAATTAGTTAGAGATAAATAATGAAAATAAGGGTGATTATGAAGAGAGCAATTTATGGTTTTGGATCATTAGCAGAAAGGATTGGTTTGTTAGAAAGTTCTGATATGAATGATGTCGGTGGATTAAAAAGTAATCCTATTAGGGAATCATTGGAATTCAGAAGTAGGGAGTTGGAGAATGTGGATTACAAGATTGGACTAGTATGAATTCGGAATACGTGAAGACATTAGTGGATTCAAAATGAATGTATATATATATATAAAGGGTTTGATCGGTGGATTAGCTAAATGACGCCACTCTTTGTTTGGAGTCTTAGACGACATTTAGTAAGAAAATGGTGTCTTTGGAGAATTAAGTCAATTATGGCATTTGGGGGAGTGAGTCAATTTGGCAATCGCCGTGGAAAGTTTTAAGTAGCAGTAATAACATTATGGTTTAATAATAACAATGCTACCAAAAGCGTTTTCTGGCAAATAAAACAACCCGAGCCTTTCCTTTGATAAGCCATGCATACTATATATTTGCATTCTGTGTATTGGCTCATGAACACGGTGGTTAGTGTGCTCACACTCGCTCTCATAACAAATTCAGATTCAGGAAATCAGATCACTACGCATAAGCAATACTTTGGTCTTGATGGCAAAGAAGATGAAGACGTCAAGGGCTAGGTCGCGAACCTCCAGTTGGCTGCCTGTGGGCATGTCCTGAAGGTCCCACCTGTGTGCTTCGTTCTTCCGCTGCTGCAATTTAATGACTTCGGCCTAATCGGCCCATGTGTAAGTTTACTATTTTATTTATGCTTCCGCATGGTATGTATTTGATATTCATTTTCTGTAACTGTGAGCACTATCTACTGATCCAGGGAATAGTGCATTAAATCATAGGGGATTCCAGATAGTAAAATCTGGGGCCCTACAATAACCATTGCTCCATGGTGACAACGTGCATTGTCCTCGCCCTCCTCTATCACCAGGGATGTCTGCACGTGGGTGAACTGGCCACCCCCAACTGGAGCTGCCAGTTGGGGGCAAGGTTATGTCGGGCGCTGTGCACGCCATTCGCCGATTCGCTCGGGCCTTCCACCAAAGGATCTAGGAATACATCGGTGAAGCCGCAGTGAAGGTGGCGATGCGGCGAAGCCTGTGGGGCGACGTGAACTTCAGGGCGTGGCTCAAATGGTGTGGACCAGGACTAGGCTCAGAGATGAGTTAAGGTGTGATCAAGAAAGCTAGGCAGGATGGTTGGGTTCAAGCAGAGCACAGGAGAAGACAAGGGATGTCGAAGGGAATGTTTGAGCAATGGTTCATCGAACTGTGCAGTCGGTGCAATCAGATGTGGTCAAGGAAACTGACATGGAGAAATGATGAATCATCAAGAAGTCATATGGGGTGTTGGGTTCGTCTCATACTCTGACCATCCGAGTGCCTAAGGAGAATGTGAAAATCCCCTCAAAGGTAGTTTTTTTACTACGATCCCGAGAGTTTTTTTACAAACCTACTCTTGCTCTTGTATAAGAATAGACAAATTACACAAATGGGAATATGTTTCTTTGATGAATGGATTTGCCACTAAGCTTATCTCTGTTGATGAGATGGTGGGAGCAAAGAAGGAGCCACTGATTGGTGGAACCACAACCACAGAACCTACAATAGCAACAAGTTCGCTGATCATGAGTACTGAGGTGATCGTGGCCGAGAAGGTCCAAGACCTGGTGGTCACCCCCAAGACTTCTACAACACCTACTAAGACAGGTGCTCCAGTGGTCGAGGAAACTCGACCTTCTGAGGAGGTGTAGGGGATTGAAGAAGCAATCTTCGATTGCCCTGAGGAGAAGTCGACCAAGGTCATTACTCTTGGTGAGGACATCTAGTTGGAAAGCACCAAGGGTTCAATCAGCCCAACCAGTTCTCCATTGATGAAGTTGATCGAGAAGAAAAGGAAGGTGAGCAATTTGCATTATGCTCTAGGGCGGTTCAAATTCAAGACTGAGAAGTCCATGTATGTACTAGTCATAGGAAACTTAAATAGCCATACCTCTCAATTTCTTTGTATCTTTAATTTTTTACTCTTCTCCTTTTCCTATTTTACTGGTTTTGTAGCACATCTACCTTGGTCACAATTCTATTGAGTGCTTCTATTTAAGAAATATCAGAGGAAGTGGTTGTAGTGGTTCTTCAGTTGGTAGCAACATCAACTGGAGGAATAGTGACTGTTGTGACCAAATATCCTTCGATAGCTTTGACACCATCAAAGGATGTAGAGGTGGAGATGAAGTCTTAGCAGACTCCTATGTCTATTGAAAAAGCAGTGGCTGAGGAGAAGTGGAAATACTTCCTTTTTTGGAGGACCGATGGTCGAGAGCTCTTCATCCAAAAGGAAGCCTCATCTAAGGGACATTCCCGATCAGGGCTATATCTTCAACAATCAAAGACTCGAAGATTTTTTTTCGAGGAAGGTATTGGACCTCGAGTTGAAGACCAAACTTAAGAAGCTCTACACTACCTTTGCCAATAAAGTGATCTCAGAAAGTTCTCAAGATCACATTTTATTGTAATTTGGATCTTGTCAAAACTTCTCTGAGGTTCTTTTCTCCTCTGTTTTAGCACATAGTGGAGGCAGTTGCTCTATTCAGCAAAGTGACTAAGCAATCATTAGTCCTCAAGAAGGAAATGCTACCCTCTGCCGACAAGCTGACAACTAGTAATAAGTTTTCTATTCACATTATTTCTTGTCATGAAATATTTTTCTTCTCATAACTCTTTAAACACTTTTATAGGTCAAGAAGTAATGAAGGTGCTTGAGGATATCCTAAAAAGGAGAGGAATTATTTGGGTCAATAATGACTGAGAATGAACAACTCCTCAAGATCCTTGAGGAGAATAATCTCCAATTGAGAAGTAAGTTTTTATCGATTTTTCCTTTATTGCTTCTTGATCTTCGTTTTTTTCTTATTTCCTTCCTTGTCGTGGTCGATAGAATTGGAAAGTCTTGAAAATGAAATAAAGGCCAAGGGAGATGTCATTCTGAAGTTAGAAGAGGCGTGTAAAGCTCAGGACCAGTCGATCTAAGACTAGTTGACTAGATGTAATAGTTGTGTTCTTGTCATTTATTCTAAAGCATAGGGAAGTGATCGAGGCTCACAAGAAGAAGAACCAAGATAACTGATCGTTTATCCAACTAGTTTGTTATACTTTGAATTTGTCTTAACTGACTTTAAGATACTTGTGCAGAGCAAGCTTTAAAGCTTCAAGAACTTGAAAAGGCTTTTGGTATTGAGGAGGAGAGGAATAAGGACATTCAACGAAATCTTCAAGATAAGATCCTTATTTTCAACAATATGCTCGCTGAGATGGGTACAAAAGCACTTGTCTCCTCATCGGAGGAAATGATCGAGAAGATGAATTGTCTTGGTCAACAACTCAAGATCCTTCGAGACCTGTTAGCTACTTCAAGGAGCAACCACGAGCAGACCATGCGAGATGCTATCGCAGATGGAGTTAGCTTCACCTTAGCAAAGCTTAAGGCATCCAACTTTTTTCTCAACCTTCATCTGCTCGAAGTAGAGTGCAACTGTTCAGAGGAAGAAATGGCAAAGTTCTGTGAAAAAGTGAAACCCTTCAGGAACAAAATCACCGTTGAGATGAAAGTCAGGTCTCCATTAGACAGTGACTAGTCAGGAGGCTCCAATGAGTAGCTAGCAATAATGTAATTTGCATGGACATTTTTTTGAATACGTAAAAACTTACCTTTGGTATTCATGAAGTTTATGTTATTTCTTCTTATTTGAAGAGTGGTCGTATCTATCCTAGCTCTTGACTGCTTTCTTAGTAATATGATGTACTAGTAAGCAGTAGTGAAGGAAAGACATATTGTAGTTCCGGTCAATAGACATAGTATATCAGCATGTTTGATTATGAGCCTTAAAGGATCTAGTAGCACTAGGAAATTCACATGATTGACAGAGCTAGTGAGAGATTTTGACTAGTCTTAGATGCCTATGATATAATCGTGATATGACATAATCATAGGATAACCAGATGAAAAAATTGATCATATACCCTCCATTTAGATGGAAATTGAGGATTTACCCTCCTGGCCCACGAGTCAGTGACTTATGATAACCCTACATGTCATTGAGATGTGAAGGGTAAATCCTCAATTTTCCAACTAAAGGGAGGGTATATGATCCAATCTCCCTAACCAGATAGGCATTAGGACAAAGATTTGTACATTTATTTATAGTAAGAACTTATGTAATACTACATGCTAAGGAGACAAGTGTTTTTATTTGTAAGCTTATCCAATTTGGCTGTAGGATAGCTGTGGATGAAAGGCATAAACAAAAACTCCTCTAAACATATTCAATCTCCAGTTTCAACTAGTAGCAAGGATTGTAGGAAAAAGGCCATCGCTAGGAAACTCTTTCCGGTTGGTGTGACCACATGCAGGGAGGAGAGATTTCAACTAGGATGTTTTCTATGTCCCGACTACAGTAACCAAGAGAAGAATAGAATGAAGAAGTAAGAAATCAAGCCTTTGAGCCCCCCCAAACTATAAATGACCACATCCGTTGTTTTTGTTTTTTACTTGTTTCCCTCTAAGGAAAAATGTAGATTATCCACATGGTTTTTTATGAGAATGTCGAATGCAATAAAATGTAAAAGCATCCGTGAGAAGGGATTTCGAGAGAAATATGGATATTTCTCAGATAACTTAGACAACATTGTAGTTTGTGACTAGAATTAGGACAAGCAAATACAAATAAAATACTCATTGGAAGAGATGATAGAATAAAAAAAAGAACATTATTGAAATATAGAAATAAAGGAATATATTATACATAAAACTTATGTAATTGATCGATGTTCTAAAAATTTAGAATAATATGCCCATCCGTCATTGCTAGTCGTACCAAACCTAGTCTGGTGACTTCGACCACAGTGTAAGGACCTTTCGATTTAGGCGAGAGTTTATTACGATTTGTTTGACTCTAAATTTTCCTAAGAACCAGATCTCCTACAACTAGGCTACGAGGTTGTACTTTACGACTATGGTACCTTCGCATGACTTCTTGGTAAACTGTCAATCATATTAGGGCTGCATTTCTTTGCTCTTCAAGGAAATTAATAGCATAGATGTGATGATCTTCTTGATTGTTATCACTGTAATGATCCATCCGATTAGAGCCAATTTTTAATTCTAGAGGAATTTCTTAGTTACTTCTATTATTATTTTAACAACTAGCTCAGCTTCAATCCTTTTTGTGAATGTATCAATCATCACAAAAATGGAATTTAAAGCCCTCGAGTGCTTTTAGGGAAGGTCCTAGAATGTCTAAGCCCTAAGTTGAAAAAGGCGAAGAAAGTGGTATAGTTTGAAGAGTTTGTGTAAGTTGATGTACTTGTTAGCTATAGAACTGAAATTGTGCACACTTTGATACAAGTTCTTTTGCATCATGGAGGACAGTTGGCCAATAGTATCTTTATCAAAAGGCTTTACCAACCGGTGTTATATAGGAATAATGTGCTCCATAGACTCCCCATGTATTTCAAATTGTAAATGTAAATAATCCTTTTGAGATATCCATCTCATCAATACCTCGTGAGTTCCTTGTTTGTAGAGGGTACATTCGATCAGAGTATGTGATTTGGCCTTTTAAGCTGTACGATCGGCCTCTATATCATCTTCAGGAAGTTTGCCGCACTGAAGATATTCATAGATTTATATCATCAAATTATTGTTGGGTCGATCTGAGCAATCTCTATTGGAGCGTCTTGGAAATGCTCTATTACCAAGGGTTTGTCGAGTTGTTCGAGAATACTTTGAGCGGGATGGGTGATCTTGAGGAAGCCATCCATACCAACTGATCTACCAAAATGTTTTTCTTTTTAGGAATATGTTGGACTTCGAAACCAAAGAAATATTTCTCTAGTTTTCGCACTTTCGAAAGATAAGATGACATCACGGTACCTAAGCATTGGTACTCTTTCCCTACTTGAGCCGCTATTAGTTGGGAATCACCCTTTACTAATAGTCTACGAATCTCCAGCGCTTTAGCTGCTCGGAGCCCTGCCAGTAAATTTTTGTACTCTGCCACACTATTTATAATGGGAAAAGTTATCTAGATGGTGTGTTTTCTGCTTTCTCCAGTATGAAAGATTAGGACTACCTCATCCCTTGATATTTTTATCGTCAAGGACCTATCGAAATACATAGTACACTGTTCATGGTTCTCATACTCAGGCCCTTGGATATGTTCAGAATTTATCCATTTGGCGATGAATTCTGCTAAAGGCTGGGATTTAATAGTTCTTCATGAGATGAAATGGAGATCAAACTCCCTAAATTCAGTCACCCATTTTGCTATACGTCCTAATGATCCCCTGTTTTGGATAACTTGACCTAGACGGTATCTAGTTGGTACCATAATTTTATAGGCCTAGAAGTAATGCCTTAGTTTCCTTAAAGTCATAAGGAAGGTATACACAATTTTTTGTATTTTTAGATATCGCTCTTTTGGTCTATGTAAAACTTCACTTTCGTACTATACTGGTTGTTAGATATTGTCACATTCAACGACTAATACTGCACTGACCGCTTGTGGCGTAGTAGCTAAGTATAAAAAGTAAGGATTCTCTTGGTCTTGAAGATACTAAGACCGGGGCACTTTTCAAGTATTTTCAAAGTTACTGTGATTATTGTTTTTAATCATTTTGCTAAATGGGATTGTAGTTATGAATGACTAATTTGTTGAGCGATTAAGTTTACTGCCATTTATTTGTTTGTGAACAAGTAATTGATTTATTGTTGTGACGAAGCATGTGTCTATATGCTCATGCAGCTAATGCTACTATGTCCTTGACTATCATGCATTCTAAATACAACAAGAGCTTAAGATAAGTTGACATGACATTGGCCCGTTCGAAAGTGTTGTAGTTTTTGGCTTTTCCTTGATTGTGAGAGAAATTAAGAGAGTAAGAGATACTTACGTTGAAAAGTCATTCGGTTTAAAGTGGCTCTTACAGTATAAAAATCACCTTAAGAAATTACTTCGTTCAAAAGTTAGATTCTACAAAATAAAAACTAGGAGCTATTTGGAATAGGTCTTTGTTTACTAATGGCAACACGATGGTTGACTAATGATCCTAAAAATTTATTAATTGTACGATCGTGGACGGGTTAAATTTTTGGGCTGGTTTTTACAACACTCACCAGGACTTTATGTTTTTTCTTCGATCGAAGAAAGGGAAAATTTGCTCAGTCATTTTATGGTGACAACGACCAGCAACGAAGATAACTCGAATAAACAGCGTGATTCCATAAAGGAGGTGATCTAGTGTCAAGCACAAGAACACCATCATCACAATCACCCCCACCGACTTTACAAATTTCCAATCCACACCACAGGCTCGAGTGCTAGCGCACGGATAGGATGATCTCAACGGATCAGATCTTACCTTACAAGATCACAAAAGAGATGATACTCTTGTATTTTCATGCGCTCAAATAAGGGTGCAAACAAAATGGATAATTTTCGTTTAACCGGCCGACTGACCGAAGCCATGTAGAGCGGATACGGAATAGGTAATTAATTGTTTGGCTAGGTCATCATTGTCCAAGGTTGTCCTTATCACCATTGTAAAAGTTGTTGGTAGTAAGGTCATTAATTGTTTGTGATCCTTTTGAGTTAATTTCTGTGTGACTGTTACAGTGTTGCTGCATGCAGGAATCTAGTCACCCTAGCAACAAGCAGATTGGATACACCCAGCACAGACCTCCCTATCTATTATTTTCTTATTTCTGATGAGAACAACACAATCCTAGAGGATCACAATCGATTTTCTGGTCCCACAAGCTTATTGTGTTTTTTGAGAACTCCTTGATTAATGATTCCTAATCGTGATCATTTATGCTCCTGGTTGGTTGGTCTGATTCACCCCATCCAAACAGGTCTGTTTTCTCTGATGGCTATCCAGTTACCAGAATCCAATGTGCCATTATAGTGTCATCTAGTTGGTTATATAAAAAAAAATCTAAACTAATGAATGGAACAGTTCACACAAATGATTGTCATAGGAAAACTGCTAGCAGACATTTTACACGAACCAGTGTCATTTTGTTATTAAGTATTGAATTTACCTCGCCACTTTGCTATGTAAAATCAACTTGATACGGCGCCAAGTACCATTACCACTACATCTATGGTGGCCAAGAGGGAGGAAGGCCAAAAAGAATAAACTGGAAGCCGAGTACAAGCATGGCAAGTCCACGAGGCACGAGCATGGCGAGCCTACGACTAAGGTGTGAGTAGGTTAGGATTTTTGGTAGGAGATATTTGGATTTCACATATCTCTTAATTTAGAAGCCACAAATTATTTACATACAAGAGTCTAGTGTTGGTTGAGTTTCTTTTTTTCTTCTAGTCATTCTCTTGTGCACGTGGGCAGAATGTATGCATGAGACATTGTCGTTGTGTGCATGCAAGCTGTTCGTATACATGTACTATACATATACATGTATATGCATGCATGTGCTGCATACAAAAAGTTGTGTTCTAGTCCGAGTCTGACGTGCGTGTGTTCGTTAGGAGACTTAATACGTGTGTGGGTCGGTTTGAAGCGAGGGGTGTGCATGTGTGATGGCTAGATAACAGCCAAGTCCGAAGGCCATTGTTCTCACAGGTTTTTGCAGTGAGAATATATCCAAAAAAATTTGCCAATGCCCGCGACCAAGTTGTTTGTGAGTTCCTGTGAGATCCAATCTGTGATTTCATCCTTGTGATGTGGGTTTTGATTTCTTGAATCAATTCTTGCGAAGCTGATCGTATTGATATATCTTCTCCGTTCGTGTGCGGTGCTCTCACGGGTGGAAGGATTACTATCAGGCCTTTGTTCATAGATTTCCAAGCCATCTACCAAGAGCCTTTTGGTGTTTGATTCCTGTTGGATGAGAGGGACTTCTACGGCTACAAAGTGAATCAGCTTGGTTCCCTTATGCGTTCAACAGGCGTGCCATCGAATCATCCACTATTGGTTGTTCTTGGGGTTCGGTTGGTGAGGTCTGGAGGACAGCACACACGTGCTGCATATGGTCTTTGTCTACTACTACTTCTGCTATTAATCTTTGGAAAAAGTCCAACGTTAGGGCTGTATTTGCTGCACGGTCATACACTGGAAGATTTGGTGCTGCCGTGTGTAAGTACAGAGAAAGCTACGGATCTGTGTGCTCACAGGAGAGTTGCTACTGCCAGTGAAAGATTAAGAGAAGCTTGTTACATTTGTACCATGAAAGATCGGGCTATTATACGCATGTCCGTTAGATTACTAGCCGGGCCGTACCACAACTGATATTAGCCTATGGTTTTGTAGTGTATGATAATAGTCTCTCTCAAGATTGCAGTTCCTGCTTAATGGGTGCATGCGCACGACTATATGTAATCAATCTTGTTTTCCTTTTGACAGGTTGGCAAGACAGGTTGTCAAGATTACAGGATAGGGTACGGATATTCTTCGCAGTTTTTTTCTGGATGTCATTGTTTTTCTGGGGAAGTGCTTGGGATGGAAGTAATAAGTCAGGAGGCAAGAAGCGCCAACGTTCTCGAAAGAAATCCAAGTGAACATGCTCTAGGAAGGATTAGCATGCAATTTTTACTGGTATACAGCTTTCCTATGTTGAAGGACATGATTCGGGTGCATGGTGAATGTGTAGGTATGGAAGGCCGTTGTATGGTGAATATGTAGGTATGGAATGTGGTTGCGTTAGTTGCATTTCAGCAAGGAGTGCCTTCTACTCAGGTATTGGATTGCTTTATAGGTTATATGTTGCCAATCATTGATTTGAAGATACAGGTAGTATCATAAAGGGAAATGTATACCCGTTTCCTTGATAATAGTAGTGTGAGATATAATTACTATTGCAAATAAAATTATATGTTATCCAGGATCCTGAAGATGGTGGTATCTGTTAACTGTAAGGTAGACAAGGTCGTTTTCAGTTCTCAAACCTATTTCTAACAGTCAAACCATATTTCTAGCCGTGATCTGACTTGAATTGGCCTTTCCGGTAGTTTTTCAGTGAGACTTGTAGATTCAAAGCTTCAAACCATATTATGTATTTGGACTGTTATAGGTAAGAACTTCAGCATTCAAATTGGGATTATAGATCCCAAATCTTGATAGAATGTGCATCTGCTTTTCTTACACGGAGGCCTAGAAGCCTGTGATGTTCTTACAGTATGTTTATCACAAACCACTGGCTTCTACTGTGCAGTAGGAGCAGATATACACCATGATGTGACAATATAGGGGAAGAAATACACTGCCCTCGTACAAATTCATATGCGCGTGCTTCTATCTTGAGACAGCTTTCAGTGCTTCTCTTGGGGAGCTGATCTGCGGCGGTAGCTCTGGCCACCGGCCAGCTTGTCGTGGCGGCGGCTCGGCATGCTCCTTGCATGCTGAGTTGGCGCTCGTTGCTTGTGCGTAATGGAAGTAAGAAAATGTGGGGACCTGAATTTGACAATTCAAATATTCTGTATATTTCGAGCTAGTCAATAGACCAGTAGCAATCTTATGCAATAATATCGATAAATATCACATCAACACATATAAGTAAATAAAAGAAGTATTTCATATTACATAAACCGTAAATAGATGTTATGGTCAAGTTTTACATAATAGGCTCATCTGTCAAATGGTATGGTTAAAACTAAAATAGCGGGATAGCACGTAAACCAAAAGGGGTCTTCATATCTTACCACATGCAATCAATTGGGGCTAACCTAGTGTTGGCTTTGTCTTCCATGTTATAGCCAGAGGCATGGGTGAACCCATACACCGGAATCACTTTCGTCATCTAAAACTACATACTAAACAACAATAAGTACAAAGGTACGCATTAAGTCTCTATAGCAAATGCAACTATATATACCTATATGCAAGGCTTATCCAAGTGATAATCTTATGTCTCTTTTTAGCATAAAGCTAATTTATCAAATATACTAATTTAGTTAAATTCTAAACCTATGACTTAGCCATTTTTATATTAAAACCAATATGTATTTTTGAGTCAAGTTTATTATAAGAGCGAAGCCCCTCCACTTTCATGTATATTATTGTGATAGCGAAATCCCTTCGCTTTCACTTCCATCATCGTGAGAATAAAATCTCTCCGCCTTCACTTCCCTTATCGTGAGAGCAAAATCCCTCCTCTTTCACTTCTATTACTGTGAGAGCGAAATCCCTCCACTTTCACTTTCATTTTGAGTTGGTTATCACAACTATTATCAATTTATTATTTATTTATGAAAACTACGCAAGTATAACGTTTCTACACTTTTGCCCATGTCTGGGGGTGCAGTTATTCGAGTAGATTTTTAATATTCTGTAGAGGTTGTACAACTTTACCCATAAGACATGATTAACTCAGAATGTCGGCTACTACACGCTTCCATAGATGGACTGAGAAAATCATAAAAACGCTTTTTGCGATGCTTCCTTACTCCCACTCCAGGGTTAATCCTCAACATGGGCAACAATGACCGCTCCCTTCTTAGGTTACTCCTCATCCCTAGAATGTTTCCATCCTAGGCTATCTCTTCAATGGGGAACCTAGTTGTTAGGGAGTCTACGATCCTTCTTGACAAAAATCCATAAGGTAGTGACAATTACGGGTCACTTCCACTAATCTATGAATGCAGGATTCACATGGAAGCTAAGCAAATTAGTGGGCTAGGTCTATCTCAGAACCAGATTTGTGGTTGCACAATTTTGTATAGAAAACATGAGCATAAGAATTCGGTCCTCAAACGACTCAAGTGAGACCAAGCACAAGCTAAAAGCTAGTGTAATCCCTGCATGACCCATCCAAACATGACACGTACAATTCCTACACGGCCAATCAAAGAAATAACACATGCAATCCCTACATGGCCAATCCAATATGTGCAATCCCTGCACCTATCTCCAACCAACTACTTGCTCGAGTCTCCACCATTTTAGAATATATTTTTCTATTTTTAGTGGTAACCCATGCTACCATTATTATCATGTTTTCAAGTTCAGCTGGCAATGTTTGTGTCATACTTCATTTTCACCACTATGGCATTTCTAAGTGTAACCATACGTTACTAGAGTTCAATTAATGTTGGAGTTATCATTATTTGTAAATATCCTAGGATGAGATGGCAAGAAATATCAATAATCAAGGAGGGGAATACTAAGTATCAAGTGCATGGTATAACTAGGCTTTCAACCTTGAACATATCATTTTAACAATTACCATAATAAGCATGCATACATATTTGAAAGCAAAATATTGCATTTCAAAACTAGGTTCCATAAGATCAATAATAAAAACTTGCCTTGATCAAATGTGGCTGGGGTGAGATCTTGTTCATCAGCGATGGAGGCGTCCGAAACATGAATTGTACACACACGAAATCATCCATATCAATTGATCATTCAAACTAAAATTCAAATAAACTCTAAAAATTATGATTTTGGTACTGTTGGAAAGGTATTGAATTTAGATGAATTTATAAATAAAAAGCATTGAATTTGGATTTGAAATGAAGAGTTTATGGCCTTTCAAATTTTGAACCGAAATGAAATTCCTAAAATTTAGAAATTTGTGGGGCCATCTAGAGTTTCTTTTTTATTTTTGAATTATTTTTCTAAAGGAAAAGCTTTGGTGGCAAATAGGTGAGGTCGGCTGTGGGTTTTCTTCTCTTTTCTAATTATGTTCCTTAAGGAAATCATTGAGGGGTTGACAGGTCGGGTTTACAGGTTTTATTTATGTTTTTCTATTTATTTCAATTCGGGAAAAGGGTGAGGCTAACAGGTTGGGTCACGGCTCAGATTCTAGGTTCACACGATCATTTGCTGAGAGGTGAGGTCAACTGGTCAGTGACAATGGTCCATAGGATGGGTCTATACGTTGAGTTAATGGATGGGGGCCCGCATGTTAGCAAAGAAATGATCTCAAAAGAACAGCTAAGAACCAATTTCAAGATTCCACTTAGAAATCCACAAGAGCAAGTTTCTCCTGACTTCTAACCCTAGAAATGTCTAAGAACAGCCAGTCTGTGCGCAAGATTTGAGAGAGGATATTCTTAGTTCAAAGTATCAACAACCAACAACTAGAAAATCAAGAAATCAAGAAAATGAACCAAGAACTGAGAAGGAACTGTGAAGAACAGGGAGACTGAAACATGAGCAAAATACCTCAAACTCAGATTTTCTCAAATGGATTCATAGAGATGAATGATTACAAGAGTTACTACAACCAGTTCATCCCAATGTACGGCCCATACGTGATTGAGAGATCAAGAACTCAAGAACACACTCAGGGGAGACAAGAAACAAAGCAACAAAGTCCTCTATCTGCTCTCCCACCAACTCACTAACAACCCAAAAGAAAAGGAAAAGGGCTCACACAACACATGGAGAGAAAAGAAACACTAACTCTCAACTTGCTCTCATGCCTCTCCTCTCCTTTTATAGTGTCCACTAATGGGTTCACAAACACATTTTACCCATTAGTGCCAATAACTCTATTGCTTTATCCACTAAACCAAATCGAATTTGCTTCCACTTTTGCAGTCTTGCGCTTTTCCCAAAACACCCTTGCTGCACCTTCCGGGAAGCTTCCTCGTTCCTTGTTGTGCACGCCTCGCAACCACTTCAAGTCCGCGCCGTCTTCAGCACATCCCGATCGCTCCGACCTCAGCACCACCTGTGCCTAGTCCGGTCATCCTGTGCCTCGCCACGACTCCACCTCGATGTCTTGCAGCCATCACAGACAAGAAAACACATCACATAGCACCGCTCGAGATAATGGAATAAACATTTGCATTAGTCACAAACTCACACACTAACCACTCGAATCAAACTCAAACTTTCAGGACACGTGTCAATTACTCATCACAAACATGGGAGCACCTCTCACATGGTCTCTCAGCTATTAATATAGTGAAATTATCACAGACAATTTTTATAATGAACTATCTGTGAATTATCACAGACAATTCAAATTAAAAACCGTATGTGATACTTCATAATATCATAGACGGTTCTTGTTAATAATCGTCTATGATACTTTATATACGGTCTTACCACAAACCGTCTATGATAGTTCATTTGCATAGACAGTTTTATCACTGGTAGCAACATAGACGGATCTAAACTAAATCGTCTGTCATTGTATTTAATACAAACAGTTTTAAGGAATCATCTGTGATGTGGCATCTAATATTAGGCTTCCCGTAGTAGTGTTGGAGCCCGGACATGATCGCAGCGAGATCGGATCTTTCAGGTAGTGTGCGATGTGCGCGAGTCGTAGAATCATGGCTGTTAGAGCTGGATCACAGAGTGTCTATTTATATCTTTATAATCAGTTTGTTAAAGAGGGGAGGTGAATAATAGAAAAAGGGAAAAAAAATGATGTAAGTCAAGTTCAGTTAGAAAAATTCTCTACTGTTCCTCATCTTCCCCGTATAGTGTGTGTCCACAGGTGAATTGAGTGTGTGTTTCCTAGGTTGAGTTCCAACAATTGGTATCAGAGCTTGGTGAATGCCCAAAATCACGCCGATAAGGATAGAGATCGTCGATCTGACGGCGTAAGCATCGGCAAGCGCATCGGTGAAGGAGAGTTCCACAGTGTTGCTTCACTAACCTGTGCTCACGAGGAGCAACTACACGACGTGGGTAATGAAGATAAAGGTGCACAGAAGGCCCAAGGCGTTTGGGATGCCATCGAGTCCGACGACACCGACATGTGCAAGGACCAAATGGCATTGACGACCATCTACCAAGATGTCCCTGAAGATATGGTGTTCTAGCTGGCTGAAAAAGAGACAGCCAAGCCACATGGGAGGCATTGAAGACCATGCATGTGGGAGCCAAGCGCTTGAGGGAAGTCAAGGTGCAGACCCTCAAGTCGGAGTTTGAGGTGCTGCGCATGACGGAGTTAGAGACAATCGACGACTTTGCTATCCGGTTGACAACTATCGCCAACAAAATTCGAGGGCTCAGTGACAAGATGGAGGAGAGCTATGCGGTAAGAAAATTTCTTCGTGTAGTTCCCACCAAGTTTCGACCGATAGTCTCCCCAATCGAGCAATTTGGGGACCTCAAGGCAATGACGATCAAATAGTTGATCAGCCGTTTGAACATACACGAAGAACGGTGGGTATCTCATAGTGTAGGCACAAGGGATCAGCACCTACTACTGACAAAGGGTGAGTGGGAGGCCCGATCCAAGAAGAGCAATGGATTCAGCAAGAAGAAGAGCGCTTTTGACAAGGCGAAGGTGCACTGGTACAACTGCCAAGAGTTCGAGCATTTTGCCAAAGAATATCGCAAGCCAAAGAAGGAGGTGGCTCTTCCTGCTGCAGTGGATGCAAAGGATGACCCAACACTGCTTTAAAGCCAACATTGAGTCATATGTGTATATGACACAATAGGAGTGTTGCATGTGTTATGTATTTGTTTGTATACATAGGAGGTGTGTTACATACACGCGCATATTTATGTCATGGTCATGCATGTAGATGAGTCAGTGCATGATGCATGTGAGAGTGCATGAGTTCTTGTGTTAGATGTTTCCACAAGAAAGTGTATGTCCAGAGTACTTGCGTGTGTTCTTGTGTTAGTTGTGTCCACGGGAAAGCATGAGTAATCAGGAGTGTGCAAGCTTCGATCTGAGTCTCCATCGCTATCAAGTTGTGTCACCAACGAAAGACGATTGGAGTTGAGGAGGTGGTTGAAGTTGTCGGCGACGTGTGTCACCGGCAGTAAAGATGTGGAAGACGTCAATAAGTTGTGTCACTGGCAGCATGGTCAGAAGAAAGCAAAACTCCTTGGAGACATGTCAGGAGATCGGACTTCGTCTTGTGAGTCAAAGTATCAAGATTAAGGGGGAGAATGCTAAAACTAATCTTGATATTTTAGAAGTGGTCATAAACTTAGTTTGGTTTCTTCATGCATGGTTGTATGGTTGCGTAGTCATGGTTGTAAGTTTGTTTGGTGGTCGTGGTTGTAAGCACTTGTTAGATGTGGCCGTATGCATGTTTGTAAGAGGTCGTAGGAAGTAGTGTGGTCGGGTGCCGAGTTGAAGTGTTTCGGTTGGTATTTGAAGAGTACTGTAGTAGTCCAAAAGCTTATGTAGCAGTCGTAATTGGCACTATAGTAGCCGTGAGTACTGTAGCAGGGAGTAGTCGTAAATCGTAGGAGACCAGACGAGGTCTCAGCAAGACCGGGTCTTTCGAGTAGTGCACGATGTGTGCGAGTTATGGAGTCGTAACCTTTAGAACCATATCACAGAGTGTCTATTTATATCTTTGTAATCAGTTTCTTAAAGAGGAGAAGTGAATAATAGAAAAAGGGAAAAATGATGCAAGTCGAGTTCGTGTCAAAAAATTCTCTATTGTTCCTTGTCTTCCCCGTGTAATGTACGTCCACGGATGAATTTAGTGTGTGATTCCTGGTTTGAGTTCCAACAGTGAGATCCTTTGCCCGTGGTTGTCGCCTTGGCTTAATATATTGGATGGAATTATAAAAGAACGAGTTAGTGGTTGTACGTCCATTCTCCTCTAACCGCTCTATTCTCTTAACTTCTCACTATTCTTCACTTTCCAATCGATTAGAGCAACTCTCTTCTACAACACGATTATCTATATATTCAATGAGTTCCGTTGCAACGTATGGGTATGTAACTAGTATTGGATGGAAATTCCAATTGCTGACGCCAGGTACTTCATCCGTAAGTGTTACAGGGTTAGCAGTTATAAAACAGAACTAGAAGTGTTAGCCGTGATGGGTTAGCTTATTCAACCATTTGGTGTGTTAACTTAATTATGGTTTAACGGGGCTAAAAGGACTTAGATTAAGTTAATCCCCCAAACCCAAGGGTGCTTTGCGGGTTGAACCGTGACCCACTTCTTAACCCCCAAAACCAAAGAGTACATGGGGCGTTCTAACTTGTCCTCTGGGTCATGTTGTTTCTTTTTTGTCGTTGGTGAAGCGAATCCAACGGAAGATGCGCCGAGAAGGGAGTAGATTGCAACAAAACATGAAAGAAATGAAAGAAAAATGATGCGGATACGCACACGCTTAGCACTTTTCAGGCGGATACATTATTTAATTGGAAAGAAGTATTGAGCCGCATTAAATATTGTCAAGTGAATTTGTTTCTAAAGGAGTTTCTTTTAATTGATGATGAACTTGGAATACTACATCATGCTATTATTTTACGTATTCTTAGGTATGATTCATGTGAAGATTTGGGAGAGCAAAAGGGAGGAGCACAAGGACTAAAACTACAAGTTTTGGATAAGATTTACAAGCCAAATTCGGACCTCCCACGTCCTCAATCCAATTCAAACTCGGATTCAACTCAGAATTCAATTCGGATTCGGTTCGGGACAGCCTGACAGACAGTTACTAAAAAGGCCATAACTTTCACAAACAGAGTCCGATTCAGGTGTTCTTTTACTCGTTGGAAAGATAATTTCAAGGGCTACGCAATGGATCCGGCCTCACCTTCAAATTCGTCACAGATAAAAAGTTATGACCAAAACATGGTGACAGTTTAATTTTAGGTTTTTCCTTTTGTGTGAGTTTGTTTCCAATACATGTAGGGATGAGTTGGAGTTGGTTTAGAACCTCTTGGCCAGCCATGAGGTGGATAGGGTACTATATATTGAGGGTTAGACCCCCATTGTAAGAGAGACCACGTTTGAGAATAATGAATCTACTAAAGTTTGTTCGAGTTAGCATTGCTACCGAAGTTCCATAGGGAATTAGGGTGATTTTCTTCAATCAAGATCGTTCACCTTTCCGTTGGGAATTGGGTGCACGATAGATCTTCGCAGTGGTCGTGAAATCAACACGAGTGTGTTTTGGCGGATTAAAGAGTGTTCGTCCCTTGCATTGGCATTGGAGGATCATTACGATTCATCAAGACTCCCGTGAGTATCCATCCTACGTCGAGAAGATCGGGCGACCCGTATCATCTTGGTATCGAGGCGCGGTTTACTCGGTAGGATCTTATCCCTTTAAATTTCAGTTTATTACTTATTGTTCTATAGTCCATAAACCGAAAACACAAAAAAAATCCAAACCCTAGTTTCACATCTGCTATTTTTGTGAGTTTTATTATGTCTTGATCCATTAGAAATTTTGTTTACATGCTGATCGTTCGTGTTTATTTGCGTAGCTTAATCTTTGTGTCCAATCCAAAATTAAAAAAATCCAATCGTTGCAGTGCATGAACAGTACTACATTGCAAAAAAAATCAGATATTTTTATTTCATCAATTGAGACTAGCTGTTGAATATTGCATCTAGGGCTGCTCTTGAGTATTCTACATCTTGTTGAATATTTGTGACCTATGCAAAATCAAAGAGACAATTAAACCTAGTTCGGCCCTTGAAAAAAAAGAAGAAGAAGAAGAAAAAAAATAGCTAAGAAAAAAAAGAGAGAAAAAAACATTGGCCGAATCTAGGATGAGCTCTTAGTCCATAAATTCAGCTTGTGTATTTAATTCCTTTGAGCAATCTTGTGCCCTTACATTTCATATCATTGCAACTGGCTAGCGTCTCTCCTAGTACTTGGTGCAAAACGAGCTATCTAATCTTTAATTTCAGATTGCCTCTAGTTAGCTCATTCCTTTGTTTGCATCGAGTCACATTGATCTTTGCATGTGCGTTCATATACTTCACTTAAATCTTTTGGATCAGCACTTAGGCAAAGTATTCTAACTTGGATTATTTCGAGAAATCATATCGTGTAGGATAAATACTTCCTAACCAAACTCCACAAAATATCCTTTGCCGTGCAATTGTGAGTCACTTTTAAATCCGCTTGATCATCACTTGTTATTATAGCCACCACCAAGTGTAAGTTTCTTTTGTCCTCAATTCACGTCGGAAAGGTGAGAACTTTACTTGTGAGAGAAAAGAGTGAGATCAAGTGATTTATACTAATCATCCATATACCTTGTTATTGCTTTGTGTTGTCTTTGCACAATCTAACCATGTCAGGTGGAGAAGACAACTATGGTGATGAGAATGAAGTTAATATTAATGCCCCGGTGACTCGCTTTAAACATCAGGCATTAAGAAGTACATGGCAACAAGAGCTCCAATCAGGCACCACTGCTAAGCACATACAACTTAAGGCGGATATGCCGGATTTCCATATTGAATTCAATCAACAAATGAAGGTGTTACACAAAAACATCGTGAATGATATTGTGCAAGCACTTCGTCCACAACAATAAAAAGATAGCTTTGTTCCTTTCTATGGCAGTGATGATCCAGAGGAGTATCTTGAGTGGGAATGGCAAATGGAGAAAGTGTTTAGATTTCAGAAACTTTCCGAAGACCGAGAGGTGATGCGTGCCATGAGGGAGTTTGAAGACTATGCTTATAGTTGGTGGCAACAACTAATTGGAAAACAACTCATTAAATCTTAGTTAGATTTGAAGGTGTTTATGAGAAGCGAGTTTGTGCCATCCTATTATGCGCAGGAATTGCTTCACCATTTGGAGAATATTACACAAGGGAGTAATACTGTCCAAGATTACTATTTTGAACTGCAAGATGCGATGCGTCGTGCCGGTGTCACTAGTCCATCAAGGAGAAGGCATACTTTAGGGGTGGCTTGAATTACGAGATCGTCATTGCACTTCAACATAAATATTTTAGTAGCATGCATGATCTTGTGAATTATGCTATTATACAGGAGAAGAGACTTATGGAGAAACGTACATCACGGTTCAATCCATGTCCATACTTCAGCTCTTATGGTTCCACTAGTGTGACACATGAGAAGATGACCGAGCATGGGACTTTCCCTTCGGTAAAGGAGACATCTTATGCTGCCCCAATGATACATACAACAGTTGAGATGCATCAAAACATATGTGAGAATGAGAGCCACATAGCCAAATTGAGTGAGAGTGTTAAAAAGAGTGAGCTGTGTGATTCCACCATATGTGAGTTTGAGAGCATCCAAACTGAGAGTGTGAGAGATACACCAAAAGAAAAGAGAGAAGTAGAAGATGGACAAAGTGAGGTTGATTTTGAAACTAACACATTAATATCTACTTCTAGTGTTGTTTCTCACATTGTGCAGGTTGATATTAAAGAAGATGAGTCAAATGTTCAACAACTGGCACCATTGGAGATAAACGATGAGGAGATAATCATAGTTAAAGATGAAGTACTTGCTGATCCGTTGTTACATCATGATGATTTAATACATACAACACCTACATCAACTGAGGAGAACAATAAAGATAACAATATTGGTGCTGAAATTAATTGTGAAATGGTGAGTACTTGTGAGAACTCATATATACGAATGAAAATTCCATGTTCTGAAATTTCTTTGCTCAATTTACATAATGTGGAATTGATTACTCATAAGGAATTTCTTACGAGAATATCTCCTGATGATTCTTTATATTATATCATGTTTGATGATCCTAAAGAATTATCTAGTGTGATTGGGAATGTTGCTGAAATTTCATGTTTAAAATCACTAGTTAGTACCTATGCATATACATATAAGTTCAATTTGATTGAAAATTATGGTATAGATGATAAGTTTTATGTTTATCGAATATGCATTACATGTGATAAATTTGCTGAATTGAAATTGCATATTTTGGATAAACAATCTTCTGTGCCATATCATGATCACAATGAGACGAGTTTCAACAATAATGCTGCATGTTTCAAAAGATTTCTTAAGCCTACTTATTCATCCTTTAATGTACAATCATGTACAAATAATCAGAGTAGCGCAGTGAAGCATGGAAGGAACTAAAAATTTTCTCCACCATATTTGAACAACTTAATTTGGTTTGGCCCATTAATGACTTGTTCATGTGCCTAGCAAAGTCGATGATGACTTTTTCTCATGGGAGGGAGAATGATATGAAAGACAATGTTGCAATGTATACATCTTATGGTTGCCGTTATATTAATTTGTTTGTGTGGAACAACGAGAATGACACGATAATTGATTCATACATATACCATGCATATGTGTTGTTCTTTTTATCTACTACGCCTTCAGATGTTCTTGATATGCTAAGCAAAAGAAGTGTTGACGACAAATATATATACCACGCATATACGTTGTATTCTTTGTGATGAGGACATCGCTAGTAATGCCAAAGCTAGTAATGAGACTTCAATAACAGGACCAATAACAAGAGCACGAGCCAAGAAACTACAATCCCAGGTGATCCTGCTCCTTAATGAACATGTCATTAATTTTAATGAGAATTGTATACTACCTAAAAGCAATGTTTTACTTGTGCTCAGGTTTGAAGAGTCAGCGATGAATGGAGATCAAGGACAGCATGAACAATGGTTAGCCCATGAATAGTGCAATGCGTGAATATTGCCGAGCCCGTGCTACGATGCAGCGCTACGGTGTTTGCGGGCGTGAACGAGAACCGTCGGCCCATGAACGATGCCGTGCTACGATGCACGTGAATAGTACCACATGGAAAGTTTAGTGTTGGATAGCCTTGGGCTGAGACTATATATTAAGGGGTAGACCCCCATTGTAAAAGGAACCACTTTGATAATAGAAAACTCTTGTTCTTTCGTTGGGCAAACCACTTGAGAGAATTGGGAGTTCATTGAAATTAAGATTGTTCAACCTTTTCCGCTGGGAATTGGGAGCGCAATAGAACTTCATCGGTGGTCGTGAAGTTCAAAGACGTGAGTTGGGCGAATTATAGAGTGCTAACTCTTGCATTGGCAACGGGATCACTACGGTTCATCAAATCCACGTGAGTATCCGGATCCTCGTCGAGAAGATCGGGCGACCCGTATCATCCGGTATCGAGCGCGGTTTACTCGGTAGGATTATTTACCCTTACTTTTAGATTGATTTATTTTTCGCCTATAGTCCGTTAAACGAAAATTGCAACAAAAAAATTAACCAAACCCTAGTTTTTGCATCTGTTAATTTTGTGAGTTTTGTTAGGTTTTGATCCATTAGAATTTTTGTTTAGGTGCTGATCATTCGTGTTTATTTGCGTAGCCTAATCTTTGTGTCCAATCCAAAAAAATCTTGCGATATTCTTTTCATCATTTGAGACTAGTGTTGAATATTGCATCTAGGGTCGCTCTTGAGTACTTCACACCTTTGAATATTTGTGACCTATGCAAAACCAAAGAACAATTAAACCTAGTTTGACCTTTGAAAGAAAAGAAAAAGAGGAAGTTGAGCCAAAAAAAAAAGAGAAGGAAAGAAAGAAAGAAAGAAAGAAAGAAAGAAAAGAAAGCATTGGCGAATTTGGGTGAGTTCTTAATCCATAAATTCAGATTGTGTAATTTAACCTCTTGAGCAATCTCGTGCCCTTACATTCATATCATTGCAATTGGCTAGCGTCTCTCCTAGTACTTGGTGCGAAACGAGCTATCTATTCTTTAATTTCGATTGCCTAGCTCATTCCTTTGTTTGCATCGAGTCACATTAATCTTTGCGTGTGGTTCATATACTTCACTTAAATCTTTTGGATCAGCACTTAGGCAAAGTATTCTAGCTTGGATTATTACTTAACTTTACAACATCAAGAATTTCAGATTGCTAGGATATACACTCTCATGCCAAGCTCCACCATATAACCGTTGTTGTGCAAGTAGTGAACACTCTTAATTTCGCTTGATCATCACTGTCTTGTTGTCACTTCTACCGGTGTAAGTTTTATTGGCCTTAATTCACTTGGAAGGGTAAGAACTTTACTTGGAGAGAGGACATAGTGAGATTGAGTGATTTCCACAAAGCATTATTATATACACGACTATTTGTTTCTTGCATAACTAACCATGTCGGTGGAGAAGAACACCATGATGAGAGTGGTGGGACAAATGAAACTCGGGCATTCGTCAAGCAATATCAATTTGGGGCACTCATGAACACTTTCAACGTGAGCTACACCAAGGGCTCAATCAACTCCACGAGAAGCATGATTCTTTTGTCGATCAAATTGCAAGGATATGCAAAATAGGGAATTGCGGAGGACATTGGGACCCTCACTAGGCTTATACAAGCTCGCAATGGCGGCGATGAAGCAAGTGTTCAAGGAGGAGAAGCTGCGCACATGTACCTCCCGCACCGCAACACCGAGTGGCGACCAGCGTGGTGCGTCCACCACAGCTAGGAGGACGAGGAGGAGCCCATGGAGGCGTGGTCGGGGTCTAGGTGGAGGCCGTGGTGGGCGTGGTGGTGCTGCACATGCGATGGAAGTGGATGGTGATTTTGCTTTGCATTACAATGACCATTATCGTCGTCCACGCAATGAAGATGATGGATTGGGCAGGCTCAAGTTTTCCATGCCCAAGTTTACAGGTGGAACAGATCCCGAGGAGTATCTCACTTGGGAATTGAAGGTTGATAAAATATTCCGTATGCATCACTATACGGATGAGAGAAAGATCTGATTGGCATCACTTGAGTTTGAAGGTTATGCTTTGGATTGGTGGGAACAAGTCATTACTCAAAGAGTTGAGAATGGAGAAACCCTGTTGCAACATGGCAAGAGATGAAGCGGAAATAAGAGCCCGTTTGTTCCTCGTCATTACAAACGTGATCTATTTGATAAATTGCGAATATGAAGCGGGGAGCACATTCGTGGAGGAGTACTACAAGGAGATGGAGCTAGCCATGATTCGAGCCAAGGTTCAAGAACAAGAAGAGCAAACCATGGCACGCTTCCTCTCGTGTTTGAACCATCAAGTCAAAAGAATTGTCAATTTTCAGCCTTATACCAATCTTTATGAGTTAGTGCATCAAGCTACAAAGGCGAATGACAATTGCAAGAGGATGCTAAGTTTGCAAGATCAACGTCCTTTGCTGCACGTACACCGACCAGCGGAGGAAGATATGGTTCCAAATCACAAGTAAGCCAACGAACAGCTCAAAGTGGTGGTTCAAGCTTTAGCTCATCATCTAGCAAGAAGGAAGAAGCCACTCCAAGTGCAAGGAAGCCATCAAATCCAGCAGCTAGTGTTCCCTCTTACGTGGGTTCTACAATGAAGAGTAGCGGTATACAATGCTTCAAATGCCTTGGTCGTGGTCATATGCAAAAGGATTGCCCAAATAACAAAGCGATGTTGATATTAGATAATGGAGAATATGATTCGCAAGTGAAGAAGAGAATGATCACCATGCTGATTTAGGGACATATGATGATGCACATGAGGAGGAGCAAGACATAGAGTATTGTGAACCCGGAGTTGGTCCTATACTTGTGTGTGCTCAAGCGGTGTTGAGTGTGCAACCAAAGCCTTCCCAAGAACAATGCTGCAATTTATTCCATACAAGAGCTCAAGTTAGCAAAGATGGCAAATTTTGCAAGGTAATCATTGATGGTGGGAGTTGTCGTAATTTGGCTAGCAAGGAGCTTTGCAATAAACTTGGATTGAAGTACAAGAAACACCCACATCCGTATCGATCCGGTGGTTGCATGAGAAAGGTTCGTTGAGTGTGGGATACACCGTGGATGTTGAATTTGAAATTGGCACTTATCGTGATACGGTGGAGTGTGATGTGGTGCCTATGGACGATGTCACTTGCTGCTAGGAAGGCCATGGCAATATGATCGTCTTGTGATTCATGATGGAAGAACTAACCAATACAAGTTTTGGTGGAACAAAAACAAGTCGTCTTGCTACTGTTGACTCCTTCTCAAATTGTAAATGATACTGTACAAAAGATTGAAGTGCAAGTTGAGAGTGAGAAAGGGAGAGAACAAAAGAGTGTGATTCCACAAAAGTGAGTGAGAGCCACAAACCAAACACGAGAGGTAAAGGCAAGAGTGAGGGAGAGAAAACTTAATCATGATAGCCACCAAATCGATCCGAGAGAGATGAAAGATGACCCCACTTTGATGCACCTTGTATTGTTGTACAAGGATGCATTGCTTTCTACTAATGACTTAACATCTCTTCCTAGTCTTGTTTCTCAAGTTTTGCGGGCTTATGACGACGTGTTTCGGAGGAGGTGCCCGCTGGTCTACCACCTATTCGAGGTATTGAGCATCAAATTGACTTAGTCCCGGAGCCCTCTTCCCAACCGCCGCCGTCATCGCACAAATCCGGAAGAAGCGAAGGAGATTCAGCGCCAAGTGCAAGCACTTTTGGACAAAGGGTGCGTCGCGAGAGTCTTAGTCCTTGTCTTGTTCTGTTATTATTGTTCCTAAGAAAGATGGTACTTGGAGAATGTGCATAGACGTAGAGCTATTAACAACATAACCGTTCGCTATCGTCATCCTATTCCTAGGTTAGATGATATGCTTGATGAGTTAAGTGGTTCTACTATCTTTTCTAAGATTGACTTGCGTAGTGGCTACCATCAAATAAGAATGAAACATGGTGATGAATGGAAACTGCTTTTAAAACGAAATTTGGCTTGTATGAATGGTTAGTGATGCCTTTTGGTTTGTCCAATGCTCCTAGTACATTCATGCGCTTAATGAACCATGTTTTGAGACACTTCATTGGAAAATTTGTGGTAGTTTACTTTGATGATATTCGATATATAGTCGCTCTTGAAGATCATATTGAACACATCAAACAAGTGCTAGAAGTGCTTAGGAAAGAATGCTTGTATGCCAATCTTGAAAAGTGTACTTTTTGCACTAGTAAGGTTGTGTTTCTAGGCTATGTTGTTTCAGCTCATGGCATTGAAGTGGATGAATCTAAAATTGAAGCTATTAGAAATTGGCCAATTCCGTGAATGTGAGTCAAATTCGTAGCTTCCATGGGCTTGCTAGTTTCTATCGGCGATTTGTGAAAGATTTTAGCACCATTGCTGCCCCATTAAATGAATTAACTAAAAGGGAGTGATTTTTGAGTGGGAGAAAACAAGACAAAGCTTTTGCTGAATTGAAGAAATGTTTGACCTGAAGCACCATTGCTTGCTTTACCCGATTTCACAAAACTTTTGAGATTGAATGTGATGCTAGTGGAATAGGTATTGGTGGTGTTTTAATGCAAGAAAGAAAACCTGTTGCATATTTTAGTGAGAAACTTCATGGTGCACAATTGAATTATCCTGTTTATGATAAAGAACTATATGCTCTTGTGCGTGTGTTGGAAACTTGGCAACATTATCTTTGGCCTAAGGAATTCATAATACATTCGATCATGAATCTTTGAAATATTTAAAGGGCAAGCGAAATTGAATCGTAGACATGCTAAGTGGGTAGAATTCATTGAGACCTTTCCATACATTATCAAATATAAGAAAGGCAAAGAGAATGTGGTAGCCGATGCTTTGTCTAGAAAACATGTCTTTGTTGACTCGGTTGGAAGTAAAGGTACCGGGGTTGGAAAGTTTGAAAGATTTATATGCTTCCGATCATGAATTTGCAGCTCCATATTCTAATTGCAAAGATGGAAAAGGGTGGGATAAATTTCATATTCATGATGGTTTTCTCTTTCGCATGAATAAGCTATGTGTTCCGGATTCCTCTGTGCGTTTGTTATTGTTGCGAGAATCTCATGCGGGAGGATTGATGGGGCATTTCGGGAGGAGAAGACTTATATGATGTTAGCGATAACTTTTATTGGTCAAAGATGAGGCGAGGCGTCGAGAGGTTTGTTCAAAGATGCATCACATGCCATAAGGCAAAATCAAAACTCAATCCACATGGTTTGTATACTCCACTTCCTGTTCCTAGTGCTCCTTGGGAAGATATTAGCATGGATTTTGTGTTAGGACGCCTAGGACCAAGAGGGAAGGATTCATCTTTGTTGTTGTGGATAGGTTCTCTAAAATGGCACATTTTATTCCCCGTCATAAGAGCGATGATGCGTCGCATGTAGTGATTTGTTTTCGTGGAGATTGTGAGATTGCATGGAATGCCAAGAACCATTGTTTCGGATCGCGACGTCAAGTTCATGAGCTACTTTTGGAAGACTTTGTGGGCCAAACTTGGGACAAAGTTATTGTTTTCAACGACTTGTCACCCACAAACAGATGGGCAAACGGAGGTGGTGAACCGCACACTTTCAACGTTGCTACGTGCCATGATAAAGAAGAACTTGAAAGAGTGGGAAGATTGTCTACCGCATGTGGAGTTTGCATATAACAGGCGGTACATTCTACAACTCAATTGAGCCCATTCGAGGTGGTGTACGGCTTCAAACCAATCACGCCCTTGATTTACTTCCTCTCCCACTACAAGAACGTGCAAATATGGAGGCTTCTAAACGTGCTGATTTTGTGAAAAACTCCATGCCACAACTAAAGAGGTAATTGAAAAGAAGGTACGTGCTTATGCTTCCAAAGCTAACAAATCTAGAAAGAAAATGCTATTTGAACCGGTGATTTAGTGTGGGTCCACCTTCAAAAGATCGCTTTCAGTAGCGTAGATCCAAATTGATGCCCGTGGTGATGGACCTTTAAAGTTCTTGCCAAGATCAATGACAATGCATACAAGATTGAGCTTCCGGTGATGACTATGGGGTAAGTTCTACATTTAATGTTGCGATCTATCACCTTTCTTTGGACAAGATTGTGCAGTCGAGGTCGACTCCTTTTCAAGAAGGGAGGATGATGAGGACATCGCTAGTAATGCCAAAGCTAGTAATGAGACTTCAATAACAGGACCAATAACAAGAGCACGACCAAGAAACTACAATCCTGGTGATCCTGCTCCTTAATGAACATGTCATTAATTTTAATGAGAATTGTATACTACCTAAAAGCAATGTTTTACTTGTGCTCGGGTTTGAAGAGTCGGCGATGAATGGAGATCAAGGACAGCATGAACAATGGTTAGCCCATGAATAGTGCAATGCGTGAACGATTACCGGGCCCGTGCTACGATGCGCGCTACGGTGTTTGCGGGCCGTGAACGATGAATCTGACGCCCATGAACGATGCAGTGCTACGGTGCACGTGAATAGTACCACATGGAAAGTTTAGTGTTGGATAGCCTTGGTGAGACTATATATTAAGGGTAGACCCCATTGTAAAAGGAACCACTTTGATAATAGAAAAACTCTTGTTCTTTCGTTGGGCAAACCAGCTTGAGAGAATTGGGAGTTCATTGAAATTAAGATTGTTCAACCTTTTCCATTGGGAATTGGGAGCGCAATAGAACTTCATCGGTGGTCGTGAAGTTCAAAGACGTGAGGTTGGGCGAATTATAGAGTGCTAACTCTTGCATTGGCAACGGGGGATCACTACGGTTCATCAAATCCACGTGAGTATCCAGATCCTACGTCGAGAAGATCGGGCGACCCCGTATCACTTTGCTTAGTACAATTTCAGGCTACCAAAAGCCGAGGACGGCTTTTCTTGAAGAAGGGGAGGATGATGCGGATACGCACACGCTTAGCACTTTTCAGGCGAATACATTATTTAATTGGAAAGAAGTATTAAGCCGCATTAAATATTGTCAGGTGAATTTGTTTCTAAAAGTGTTTCTTTTAATTGATGATGAACTTGGAATACTACATCATGCTATTATTTTACGTATTCTTAGGTATGATTCATGTGAAGACTTAGGAGAGCAAAAGGGAGGAGCACAAAGACTAAAACTACAAGTTTTGGATAAGATTTACAAGCCAAATTCGGACCTCCCACGTTCTCAATCCAATTCAAACTCGGATTCAACTCAGAATTCAATTCGGATTCGGTTCGGGACAGCCTGACAGACAGTTACTAAAAAGGCCATAACTTTCACAAACAGAGTCCGATTCAGGTGTTCTTTTACTTGTTGGAAATATAATTTCAAGGGCTACGCAATGGATCCGGCCTCACCTTCAAATTCGTCACAGATAAAAAGTTATGACCAAAACATGGTGACGGTTTAATTTTAGATTTTTCCTTTTGTGTGAGTTTGTTTCCAATACATGTAGGGATGAGTTGGAGTTGGTTTAGAACCTCTTGGCCAGCCATGGGGTGGATAGGGTACTATATATTGAGGGTTAGATCCCCATTGTAAGAGAGACCACGTTTGAGAATAATGAATCTACTAAAGTTTGTTCGAGTTAGCATTGCTACCGAAGTTCCATAGGGAATTAGGAGTGATTTTCTTCAATCAAGATCGTTCAGCCTTTCCGTTGAGAATTGAGTGCACGATAGATCTTCGCTTGGTGGTCGGCGAAATCAACACGAGTGTGTTTTGGCGGATTAAAGAGTGTTCGTCCCTTGCATTGGTATTGGAAGATCATTACGATTCATCAAGACTCCCGTGAGTATCCATCCTACGTCGAGAAGATCAGACGACCCTGTTTCAAAAAACTAACAAGAATTGGACATGAATGGGTCCCTCATCCGGTCAATGTCATCGATCGAGGACGATGTAGAAGGGAGGAGAGGGGGATGACGGTGGACAACTATTCGTGCTTCATTCCCTGGTCAGAGAAAGATATGTCATCTATTATGCCTGCTGGCCCGGCCCATAACAAATCTTTCGTCCGGTCCATGGATCTCTTCTGTTGGCTGGCCCATGCCATTTGGTTGTCATACTCCATCAGCAGCTATTGATATTTTTTAAAAAAGGAAAAGAAGGAAAAAAGATCAGCAGCCATTGATTAATCTGACATGGCCAACCGAATGTCCATGTAGTCAACGACTTAATCGCGATTGTTGCCGAAACATGCACAAGAGCTTCTTCACCAATCCCTCGTCGTCATTGCTGGTCCTCCTGCCTACCTGCCACCGCACGCATCAGATCTTCCTCTTAAGTGTGTGTACCAAAACGGATAGGAATCGTGCTGATTGACAAAAGTACCTTCAACTTGCCGGCAAATAGTGTTGCCGGCCATGCCTTGCTATTGTTCTTGTTGTTGTTGTTGTCATCTTTGTAGTTCCTTCTTGATCTCCTGGATTCTTTGTTGTCTTGGAAGGGGAAGACAAGCCTGATCACCCTCTTCCAGTTCCAGGCGCCGCCGAAGCAGCTCTGCCTGATCTGCTGGTTGCTCCTCACGCGCTCTAGTCGCCGTCGTCCCAACTTACGATCATCTGCTGCAGGCTCGTCATGACGAACTGTACCAACCTGCACAAAATGAGCATACATCTATTCCTGCGTATATGACGAGAGATTTTACCGGTGCAACTGAACCTATGCAGCTGATAGGTACGCACCGTGTTGATGTTACGACGACGAGGAGGCGGCGACGGTGGCGTCGTTGCAGCTGCGGCCCTCAGCTGCCGCGAGTACTCCAGAAGATCCGCCCGTCGGTCGTAGTATCTGCCATCGTTCGATCCCCGCCGCCGCGCCTCATTACTACCACCATGTAAATGATGGTGGTGGTGGTGGTGAACGTCACGCGACGAGGCTGCCGCCGCGCTGCCGCCGTTCCTTCTCGGCCTCACCACGTAGAACGTCACCAGCACGACCCTCCCGCTCTCGGACTGCTGCTGCTGATTCCTTCTCTTGTTATGCTTGGCCGTCTTCATCATAAATGGCGAGTATAGCTCGTCGTTGCCTCGGCCCTCGGCACAGACAAATATATACTACGTCTCTAGCTCTGAATAATTCGTGGACAAATTAAGGAGTAGCACACTAGGTTGTTTAGCTTCGGAGAATTCAAGGAGCCGTGCGTGCAAGGCAGACGGCTGCATCGATCCGGCCTCCATCTCATGTGATCCAATGGGGATTTCTTTTTTCGCGAGGAAATCGAATGGGGATTTGATTGGTCTCCTGCCAAACTGCTCTTGCTGAACCTGCCAGAAGGCACCAGACCGTAGCTTTCGATGGCACAAAACCCAACCCCAATATGTCCCAACTGGATTTGGATTCATTTGGTCCTCAAGTTATCTTGTATTGTAATCTCCATCGTATATGGACTAAATTATTAAACCCCCGTCCGAACCTGTCTGGATTATGATTGCTCCATTTGCGTCCGATTTGGAACGCCGTTCGATTTGACCTGACGTGCGCGCTTGTCGATATTTTTTTTACTCTTTCTGCTCACAAATAAGTGTCATTTCAAGTATAGACGATGTCTCCAAAGCATAAAATCACCGATTTATGTTAATATATATGTAAAACCTAATAATATTATAATTTATGAAAGTATTTTTATACAAATCTAGTATTATTATTTTGAGAAAAATCCATAAACACCCATAAATCCTCTGCTTTTTTTCAATTTGTCTTCTATATCTCATTTTCATTTACTTGCCTCTCCCAGTTAACTTGGCATTCAAATGCCCCCTAGGTGTGGTTTGCACTATTTTCTCATAGTTTTAATTTTCTTTGACATTTTTTTCAATGCTTTTAGTACTTATTTAAGTGATACAAATCCTTATTTCAATTGTTTGAGTGATTTTGGTACTTGTAATACACGATTTTCAACATTGAGACATTAGTAAGGAAATAATGTAAATTGTATGTATATAAATTGAGCTCAAGAAAGTAAACTATAATTAACAGCTCAAGAAAGTAAACTATAATTAACACACAATGTATTGCCGTGCTGTTCGGAAATTTGCCAGTTCCCCTAATCCATGATGAGGTAAACCCAAATGAATTAGACCAGCTCTAAAGTCAATCACCTCAATTCTACTAATGGTAGCTCTTTTTCCCTTCAGGTAGGTGAGGTTCAACATTCACAACACGCCAAACCTTCTCATAAGCTTATTTGAGAAGATCACAGGGCATGACGTCTCCAAAACCGTTTAGGAGTTGGGAACCCCCTAGAGTAATAAGTCGGACCCCTTGGTTGACTCTCACCACATGCAATGATTGCACAGTCTCAATGTGGATAAAAATACACCTCTAAATGCAACACATGCAACTAGAGATATTTCTCCTTACTCACAAGCTACAATACATGCACAATTGAGTGAAGAGCCTCACACTAGCTTAAGAATGTAGATTATCGCATCAATAACATATTTGCAACCAGCCACAAGAGAGTATTTCTACCTCACACCATGACACTAGCGTTGGGAGCAAAAAAAAACAAAATACGGTAGTATCGTAGGCAATCACCCGGTACTACCGCTCTACTTGCAATGGTCTGACAGCCTTCACAGGGATCGGTCAGACTGCAGCCGTCGAACCGCCACATAGGCCGGTCTAACCACAACGATCAAAGCCAGAAAAAGACCCTCTTGGGAAAATAACTACCGACAATAAATGCCAGTTAGTACCATAAGTCTGGTCTTATCACGCGGGTTTGACCATTTGCCAGGACCCAATCAGACCTCCGACTCAGACTATCCGCCAGTCAGATTGCTGTCGGTCTGACCACCCACATAGGGCCGGTCTGACCGCTCCGATAAAACCCCCATGCATAGAGTAGTCATATCGTCGGCCGGTCCGATCACTTTCATAGAGTCGGTCTGACTACCGCGGTCATGCTGCCACACACAGTGCGGTCATACCGTCTTGCAGTTACTAGCAAAGATATATTGCATGGACTTCAACACTTTTGCAAAACGTAGTACCATGCAAACAAAATCAAAACATGACTCACAACAAGTTATAAAATATATTTGCACACTTTTCATGCCACAAAAATTAGATACATGGACTCAAAAATACATTCGCAAACATAAGTCACATGTTACAATGATTATGCATAAGCTACGACTATTTGTAAATCTTAGCATCTACTACAAGGAGTAGAAATATGTACTTCAACCATTTGCAAAACACATTTGTAAATACTAGCATCATGCAGCAAGAGAGTTAGAGCAAGTGAGATCGAACTATCAATACATGATGAGACTAAAACTACTAAACATGACCCTTCTTAATAGTACAGCAATCATATACTAGTAATTCGTTCTTCACCCAAACATCAAGACCGATAAAAGACTACAAATACATCTTTAATCTATGCTAGTTATATTTTTATTTTGCGCATTCTCTTGAAGCTTAATAACGAACATCTTTACTTCATGTCCATGTCCTTATCTTGATGTGCATCAACCCATGATACATCCTTCACTTGCCCTCTATCAACACATGATAGGTGTTTTCTTGACTTGATGATCAACTCATAATCATCCCTTCTTCGAGATCTTGATCAACTTACGATCATCTTTTCTTTAGAATCTTGACTTGATACTTATCGACGCATAATGACATCCTTTATTAAAACTTTAACTTGATGACTTTTAACACATGAAGCCATTCTAAGTCTTCTATCACCATGGAACCTAAAATATTTCATAAACTCAAGAAAAATATTAGTTCCACAAATATTTGTTAACAATTCCTAAAACTCATTATTAACATATAATGGTGGAGTTAGGTTCTTCATGTAGGGCCCCAGATTTGGAATCCTCTGTGATTTAATGCACTATTCCCTGGATCAGTAGATAGTGCTCATAGTTACAGAAAATGAATATCAAATACATACCATGCGGAAGCATAAATAAAATAGTAACCTTACACATGGGCCGATTAGGCCGAAATCAATAAATTGCAGCAGCGGAAGAACGAAGCACATAGGTGGGACCTTCAGGACCTGCCCACGGCAGCCAACTGGAGGAGCGCGACCTAGCCCTTGACATCTTCATCTTCTTTACCATCAAGGCCAAAATATTGCTGATGCGTAGTGATCCAATTCCTGATTCTGAATTTTGTTATGAGAGCGAGTGTGAGCACACTAACCACCGTGCTCCGCGAGCCAATACACAGAATGCAATTAAATAGTATGCATGGCTAATCAAAGGAGTGGCTCGGGTTGTTTTATTTGCCAAAAATTGCTTTTAGCATTACTCTTATTATTTAACCATGGTGTTACTATTATTGTCTAAAACTTCGAACAGCGAGTGTCATCTTTTATTTAATCCACCGATTATACACTTTCCATTTCGCAACACACTATTTCATTAATCCAGCCATGGGTGTTTAATTCTTACGTAATCCTAGCTTCCCCATAAATTTATTCCTCCAATCTCAAATTTCCCAGAACTGTATAATCCCGATCTCAGATCCACCAATTGTCAACTTGTTAACTACACAACTTATTTATAATCCAATACCTTTACTTGTGACCCACCGATCAATCGATTCCTATTGCATCATCCAAAATATTAATTAATCGAATCGAAATTACCAATCACGCACATGAGTCTGAATATCCACCGCCAATTCATAAATCCAATCTTAGGCTCATTAGTCAACAATGTAATTAGCTCCTCATTCTAGTGAAAATCTGGTGTCCTTTATTTTGTATCCACTGATATCTGTTGTGTCGGAAATTCCTGATAATTCAATCTTATGATTGCTATTCATCAATTTTTCACCTCGTAATTTCTAATAATCCTCTAACATAATTACTTTGTATTCCAACAAAATCATTCATATTAGGACTTCCTAACAATCCAATCGTTTCGGTCATTGATCCCCAAAACCATAAATTGGCTCTTCCAATGATCCACATTATTTTATATTGTGTATCTCTAACTAAGTCACTAGTACACTTCTACCAGGAATATCAATGAACAAGTTTATACCCCAATTATCATATCTCCAAGATTCCAAAGATTCAATTCCTCCATCTAGCATTTGATCGAGTCCTATTAATTTCATTATAGCCAACATCTCCCAAGAGTTTATGTTAGTTAACAGTGTCGTAAACCAACAATTACCTTTGCACTCCCTAATTCCCCAAGAATCGTTTAAATCATCTACCTAGCCTATATATATTCATTTAAACTCCACCAATTTACTCCCAGAGTCCATATTATCGTTTCCCTTCTATGATCGACATGAATCCACTAGCATCTTTTATATTTTACCATAACAACTATCTCCTTCTCTACACCTCTGTTTATTCTTCCTGACCATTGGTTTGGGGAGAAGTATTATCATCATTTTAAAAAAATAATACATAAAAATTTCCTGAGACCTAGCAGTTTGAACAAAAACATAATGTGTAAGAGAATGCAATACAATAGCGATCCAGATTCCATCCACCGTTACATGGCGTCTGCACCGTATGCTTAATCCTTCAGCGTTATAGCCGCTTAACTTATCACTAGGGCAACACCCAGGACAACTCAAATCAGGGCCTTGCACTGCCCTCCTCTTTCTCCATTCCCGCCCACAAAGTTTTTGAAATAGAACTATATCTGGTTAAGTTCCCATGTCCGCCCTTGACCGTGGGCACGGCTATTCGAATAGTTTTGACTCTGCAGAGTTTGTACACTTTCACCACAAGAGACAATCAACTCTTTGCCCCACACGATTCCTTAGTCATGTGGTTGAGCGCACCATCACGTTGATGCTCAAAGTATCTAGCTCCTTTTGTCATCTCACCTTATGGCCTTCTCCCACTTGCGGTGGGTCCCATCTATGCACGGGATGTTCTCCACAGTTACTAACGCAGCTGGGCTCCCCTTCCCGTAACGCTTAGAACAGCTGAAAAACTTCACCCTCCCCTTGGTGTCCTTTTAGGCCTCCCCTTGCCCTTGCTTATCCACTTCACTTCACTACCAGTAAGATGAGTCCAGGAGTTTCGATACAACTACTTAGCCAAGTTGTACTTTATAGACTTGTGGTTGCACTGTTTTACGTGGGAGATCATGACAAGATTCAGTCCTTAGGGGTATCTGGGCGGTTCTACTACTAACCACATTGTGCTTCCACCGCACCACTCACACACCATCGAACCATCCGCCCAGATACTTAAGCACGTTGGGGCTTTTGAGAACATAAAATAATCATTCCAACATATTCCAGTCATTATCACCATGACTGCCCAAACCAGTTTCTCATGAATAAAGTGATGCTTGGGCGTTCTCACGCCCATGAATATCTAAGCAATACTAAGCATGGCATATACTTACGGACTTATTTTCGAAAGGTTACTATCATAATTTTGCAAGGGCGACAAGGTTCACATATTCAAATATTCAACAAGGGGGTGTAAGATTAATCAAGACAATCAATGGGCATATAACTAGAATCTTGAATTAAGCATGTATTTGTACATAAAATAACAGCATGCAATTTGATAATTTAAACTAAGGTAATTTGCAGAAAATGTAGGTTCAACATGATCAAAGTATTGACTCGCCTTGCGCGGTTTACCGCGGTCTTGAGCTCACACAATGCTTCCTCTTGGTCTTTGGGTCTTTATCTTCCCTTCGCTATCAATTACGCTTGATCAGTTGATTCTTCGGGACTCCAGTTTCTAATTACGCGATAAATGACTGAATAAAAATAAAAATAAAAATAAATAACTCAAAAGATCCAAATAAATCTGAATAAACTCAATTTGGGTTTATTATGAGTTAATGGGTGATTCGAGTGATTTGAGGCAAGGTTGGTGGTAGAATATAACGACTCGGTCTTTTTATTAATAATCTTCTTTTATTATTCTCGTATTTATTTAGGAAGTTCCATGAGTTAGGTTAGACTTACGATTCGGTGTACGAGGTTGGGGAGCATTATTTTGTCAAGTGCTCGCTTTCAAGGCATACGCTATATAAAAATGATATATACGATTTTTAGCTCACCGACTTAATGTTAGAATCCGGGTTAACAGCATTTCGTGGCGCGGCATTTTATGTACACTTCGTTATTACTGGGCATAACATATTTTGAATTAGGATCCATTAGTTTGGGTCCTAACTTACTTCATTGAATCATGCTCAATATTATTATCTACTAAATCTATGTTAAAATTTTATTAATAGTACTATTGGTATTTGGTCTATACTTTAGTTATTATTAGGCTTATTTATATCCGAATAAGTTTTTGAATTATTTCTGATTTCAGGCAAGGGTAATCTTTATTTAAATTTGGGCATTTTAACAAAAGGGCACTTTTCTTTACCTATGCTCTCAATTAATATTTGGTCTTTTAGATTATTGCTCGATCCCTGCTAATTAGTCATATATGAACAAATCCAGATTTAAATCTTACATAACCTCTTTTATATCCTAATTAAATTTATTAGTATTCCTGAATTTATCTCCTATTTTTCCTAAATTTTCCTTAATTAAAACGGACTAAGGAAAATTAGAAACAAAAGAAGGAAAAAGGGTGCGATGCGAGGAATCGAACTCGGGACACGAGCAAATGGGCTAGCGCATTCGCTCGGCTAACCAGGTGGGCGGGAGCGCTCGGCTGACATAGGATGGAGTGTTAGGCTAGAAGAGGTGAGAGGCCGTGAGGGCAAATCAGAGCATCTCAGGCGGCCCTCGGCCGAGTTTGCGGCGGCGGTGGCCGGGAGGAGGACGAGCACTAAAATGGACTGTGTGGAGGGTGAGGAGGCCCTGGGAGGCGGCGCACTAGTCAGTGTGGCGACGAGGCGGGCGGGCGGCAGCTCGAGCGGCCGGCGGCGAGGTGGGCTCGGGGCGACGGCGCCGTGGTGGAGAAGGAAGGGGAGTAAGGGGAGCACGAGCTGGCAAAGGGTTCTAGGAACCTCACCGCGTTGTTGGCCGAGCCGGAGGGGGACCACGGCGAGCCAACGACGTGAGGCGTGGTCGAGCGGCGGTGGCGCACGGTACGGGCAGGGTACGGGCGGCGATAGCTCTGGCCAAGGACAGGCTCGGGGTTGGAGTGCTCCGGAGATGCTTTGGCCCAAAGCAATTGGCCCGAGGTGGTCTAGATTGGTGGATTCCTCGGTTCGCCGGAGTTGGAGAAGGGAAGTTCACCGGCGAGCTACGGTGCACGGATGTCCAATTAATCGGGGTGGGAGGCAGAGAGGAGTGCGGCGGATCGAAGGGAGGGCCGCTTGGACTTTATAGGCGGCGGAAGGGGGCCGGCAACGGGCGGGGTGGTCGTTTGGCCAGGATTCACGGGTGGATTCGAGGGGACAGCACAGTGCAGAGGCTCAGCTTGCATCGCGCACGCGAGCAAACGTGACAGGGCGGAGCAACAGGGTGCGGCGGCAGAGCGGAAGTGACGGGCGTCGCTGCCATATCTTTGGGGAAGATTGGGCGTGCCAGCTCATGGCAGCTTGCAGCCTTGCGCCGCGCGCCACAGGAAGAAGGCGAGCAGAGCAGAGCAGAGAGGAGACGGGAAGGAGGGAGAAGAAAGGGAGCGACGCGGAGCAAGCTTGGCCGCAGAAGGAGGAGGGAGAAGGAGAAAGGAGGGAGCGGGGCGCGCGGGTGGGGAAAAGAAAGGGAGAAGGAGGCCAGCTCGGTCACGCGACAGAGAGGAAGGAGGAAAAAAGAAAAGAAGAGTGAAAAATGGGTGGGCCCACATGTCTTAGAATTTGGATTTTTCACTTCTATATTTAAGATTATGGATCCTAATTTCTGAAATTTTAATTTAAGTCTTTGTTCTATTACAAAATATAATAATCTTTTTGTTTTATTTAATGTTCTTATTTTCATACCCTTATCCCCTTTATTACTACACTCATCACAACCTTTGTGTAGTATTTTGCATATCTTGTCTCACGTGTATACATATATATATTTCCTATTTTGCTAAACTCCTCCTTCTATCCCCTTTCATACCCTTATCCCCTTTATTACTACACTCATCACAACCTTTGTTTAGTATTTTGCATATCTTGTCTCACGTGTATACACACACACACACACACACACACATATATATATATATATATATATATATATATATTTATTTATTTATTTATTTATTTATATTTATTTATTTATTTCCTATTTTGCTAAACTCCTCCTTCTATGGTCCATCTTTTCATATCCGAATTCAAAATTTATAGGTTTCTTTTATTCCCGTATTTTCTTTATGGCCTATTAATATTGTTTTTATTTTTCATGGATTTTCAACTACTGGAACCTCAACCAAAAATCAAAGAAACACCGTTAAAATCCAAATTCCAATAAAATATAATACAAATTAATTCAAGAGCTACGTATTTTCAAACTTTCAATTTTCAGGATGTTACACTTCACATGGGTGCTACTGCCACAATACCTAAAGGTTTAACTTGAATCGTAAATTGTAACCAATACATCTCTGAATCAGTAGCCGAATAAGCAACGCTGGCAAATCTACCTCACACTCATTGTCGTCACGCACCCACTGCCATCACGCACCGATATGCCTTTTGTCTCGCTCGCCAAATGGGTAGGATCGTGCCAGTTCCGAACAATGACATTAGCTTGCCTCCACTGCGCAATGCCACTGCTGCGGCGAGCCCACCATTGTTCTGCCGTCATGTACAACAAGGTGTAGCTGTCATGGTGTCGCCGCAAGAGGCAGCCCAACGGAGGTGGCAATGACGATGGCACGTCCCTCTTCGACGCTGCCCACTGGTGCATCTTCACCAGGCACTTGGACGCAGGCAACGTCATCCATTGTGCCATCACGTGTAGGCGCTGGGCCTGCATTATGGCGAGAGACGTGGCCGTCATCTCCTGCGCTCTGTAGCATAGCTGCCTCCCACCAGGAGACGACGAGCCCACTACCCGCACACGGAGGTGCATCACGTCGACACAGTCGTGCTTCATTCCAATGACCTCTTTCTCTTGCCGCTTCTGCGCCCAACATTCCTTCATTAGTTCGCTCATTGACAGTGTGTGAAATGACGATGGGCTCTTGGATGTTACAGTTTTTACGACCGCTCGTAGGATCTTACGACCACTTTGTTGGATCTTCTATCACCTCGTGCAGCTATACAACCACGTTGAAGAGGCTACGATCACCTCTTAAGTCGTTACGACCACTCCGCTGGTTCTCCGACCACGCTTCTCTGCTCTGATCACATAGTCGTAAACTTCAGCTGAAGTTACGACCACATTCACTGTCTCTGCGCTGCACTTCTTTCAACCACGATCGATCACCATAGTCGTAGCTTCCTACGACCACGCAGTGATTATGCCAACCACTGTGGTCGTAATGCTTTATGTCCACGTCTCCCCGCTGTGGTCATTTACGACTACGCCTTCTCGTTGTGGTCGTAACTCCTTTACGACCACTTTCACTTCTCCATGCCCGAGGTCGTAACACTTTACAACCACGTCTTCCTGCTTTGTGATCATGATCGTAACTTTTTTACGATCATGTCTTCAGCACCTGCAGACTCTCCCGCTGTGGTCATACCTCTGTTTACGACCATGTCTACGATCCTCCGTTCGCCGTGGTCGTAAGTCATTTACGACCATGTCTGCGAAAACACGAGTTCGATACTCGATAGTTTTCCAGAGCCAAACCACTCTCTCTTCTCTTCTTGTTATTTCCTTCTCTTTGTTACATCTCCTGGTTACATGGCTTTGCCTTTTATACCCTGCTCTATGACTCCCACTTAGGTACGACTACGACTATTATACAAAGTCCCACTTGACTACGACTACGACAACTGACTCGAACTTAGACTATGACTATGAAGTAGACTTGAGCTAGACAAGATTACCTCCAACATTCTCTCCCTAATCTTGTTGAGTGACTTCAATCATTCTGATTTTTCTCCTCATCTCCAAGAATTTTATCTGGCCAAGCGGCTTAGTCAATATGTTGCCCATTTGTTCATCCGTATTGGTGTACTCAATGCGATTCTCCCTTCTTCAACACAATGTCTAATAAAATGATATCTTGTATCCATATGTTTGCTTCTATTATGAAACACCGTATTTTTACTCAATGATATAGCCGATTTGTTGTCTACTTTGAGTACGAACTTTATGGCTTCCTTCTCCAACAATTCCCCTAACATTCGAGCAAGCCAAACTCCTTGGCATGACGCTGCGCTTGTTGCTAAATATTCTGCTTCACAAGATGACAATGCCATCACTCTTTGCTTCTGAGATTGCCAACTAACCAGACTATCTCCCAGCACATACATCACCCTTGTCATGCTTTTTCGATCATCAACATCCCTTGACATGTCACTATCACTAGAGTCGATCAGTTGCAACTTCTTCTCACCTCCTCTCCCATAATGACAGCCAAACGACAGTGTGCCCTTTATATATCTCAGAATGTGTTTGACGGCCATCAGGTGTTCATGAGTTGGCTTCGCTATGAATCGACTCGCGTACCCTACCGCAAATGCAATGTCTAGGCATCAACTGGACAAGATACCTCAAACTTCCTACTATGCTCCTATACCGCGTGGCATCAGCTGGAGAGCTAGAGCTTGTTTTGCTTACCTTCAAACGATTCTCCATTGGAACTTGACACGAGTTGCTTGCTCCCATGCTGCACTTCTCTAGTATTTTCAGTGCATAAGCTAATTGACAAAGTGAGATGCCACCTTCAGTCTGTTTCACTTCAATGCCGAGGTAGTAGCTTAGGAGCCCCAAATCCGTCATTTTAAATAGTTTCATCATGTCTTCTTTAAACTTTACAATCTCCCTCGGATTTGTTCTGGTGATTATCATGTCGTCTACATAAACTCCCATAATCAACCATGTATTATCATCACCTCTTGTATACACAGCATGTTCAATTTTACTCCGCTTGAATCCAATGATGAGAGACTTTTGTCAAGTTTCATATTCCAAGCCCGTGGTGCTTGTTTGAGCCCATACAAAGCTTTCTTCAATTTCAACACTTTCTCAGCTTATGCTTTGATCTGAAAACCTAGTGGTTGGGCTACATATACCTCCTCCTCAATGTCTCCATTCGAGAAAGCTATTTTTACATCCATGTGGTGAATTTCCCATCCACCATGAGCAGTCACGACAATGAGAACACAGATCGTCTCCATACGAGCCACTGGCGCAAACACCTCTTCATAGTCCACACCATGTTTTTAGACGCAGCCTTTAGCAACTAGACGTGCTTTATGCTTCACAATCTCTCCCTGAGAATTCTTTTTAACTTTGAGAATTCTTTTTAACTTTGTAAACCCACTTCAAGCCAATAGCTCAGTGACCTTTAGGCAAATCAGATGAGTTATTATCTTCAATTGACTTTATCTCTTCTTGCATAGCCACTCTCCAATGCTCATTATTCTTGGCTTCTTCATAACTCTCAAGTTCTTCAGATGCGGCATAAAGCAACATCTCATCAGCCTGCACAGGTTCTGTTTGTGCATATATATCACTAATACTTCTCATCTTCGGTATTCTATCAATTGATCCCTCCTCATCAGAGGTTTTGGTTATTTGTTCAGGTGACGCCTCATGAGTCTCCACACCCGATGAACTTGTACTTTGAGGTGAACTTGGATCTACATCTTCCCAGCCTGTGCTGTCAGCCTCTTGTGCACCTGCTATTTTGACTTCAAAGGGAACCCAATTATGCACCTTTTTGTCCATCCCATGATGTTCTTTCCATTCCCAATGTTTGTCTTCGTGAAACATAATATCCCACTCACATGAAGCTTCTTTTCAACCAGGTCATATAACCTGGTACACCTTGCTGCCCATTTCTGAGCCAAGGTATATCATCTTCTTGCTCTTGTCATCCAATTTTTTTCAAGTAGTTGCTTGGTTTTACATGTGCTAAACAGTCAAATACTTTTAGATGCACAACATTCGGCTTTCTTCCTGACCAAAGTTCATATGGAGTAATTCCATCAAGTGCTCTTGTGGTGGCACGGTTGAGGAGATAAACCAAATGCCTCACTACCTCTGCCCAAAATCTCCCGGGCATAAATCTACTCTTTAGTAAACTCCATGTTGTGACTATCACGGTTCTATTTCTTCTCTCCATGACTCCATTTTGTTGAGGTGAGTACGGAGATGTAAAGAACCTCGCTATGCCTTTCATTTCACAAATCGAGTTAAACTCTTTTGATAGAAACTCTCCCTCTCGATTTGATCTTACAGCCTTGATCTTGTGATCAGCTTCATTTTTGCTAGTGCTATGAACATCTGAAAATAGACTTTAGCCTCATCCTTGTCTTTTAGCATATACACCCACATAGCTCTAGAGTAATCATCAACCACAAACATGAAGTATTGATTTCTAGCATCTGTTCGTGGTGTAATTGATCCACACAAATCAACATGTACTAGCTCCAATGGGTGGATGCTCTGAACTGTGCTTGTGGTGGGAACCGACTGCGAATCCGTTTTGCCACCAATCAACCTTCGTAGATCTGCTCTGGATGATCAATTTTCGGTAGTCCAATCACCATCTCTTTTTCTGCCACACTTTGAGGCTTTGGAAGTTCATGTGACCAAATCTAGCATGCCACAACCATGCTGAATCATTTGCTGAATTCTTTAGGCACTTTGGTTTGCAGGCTTCAATTGGAATCTTGTACAGACGGTTTGTTGACCTCTGCACTTTCATCAATAGTTGCTCACTGCTATCAAATATTTTCAGATAATTGCTTTTCAATTCAATTCGGCACCCTCTTCGGTTAGGTGTCCTAGGCTCATGATATTGTTGTGAAGACTCGGTATGTAATACACATCTGACAATAGTTTTGCCCTCCATTCTTGCACTCCAAGAGAATTGAGCCCTTTCCTCTGATCTGGACAGTTGAGCTATCTCCAAATTGCACCACACCAAGTACTTTCTCATCTAGTTCATGAAACATGGAGTATGTACCTGTCATGTGGTTGCTTTCCCCATTATCTAGATACCAAACTGCTGGCTGTACCTACGTCTTCTCTCCCTTCTCTACCAGATTTGGAAACACCTTTCCTTCATCCAGTTACCATTGTTGGCACAACTTCAGTACAGAGAGATAGCAGCAAAGTCGGTTCTTCATCTTCATGGGTGAAGTGAGATTAGCCTCCTCAGCTTTTTTCTTGCTTCTGTAGTTTGCTGCATAGTGACCAAACTTCTTGCAATTGTGGCACCGAATATGAGTTCGACATTTAAAAGAGTAATGGCCGAATTTTTCAGGTCTAAGTATTCTACATACACTATGTATGAGACCAACTGATGACACTTCAGAATATAATAATTCTCGTAGTGTCTCATGGCAGATCAATTCAACACCATGCTATCTAACATGTGTCTATATTTTCGATTTGATATCCTCATATCCATGATCCATGAAACATGATCATCAATCAATACATGTGTTGATCTATAAATCATAATTATTCAATATAATGATATAAGATTAGAAATAATTTAGAATAACATTAAAACATGATTAAAGAGTTTCACAGACAAATCATATACTTGCTGATCAATACGAAAAATATTTATTCAAAAAATAAAAAACACATTATTCGAAAGATCATAATCATATAAATAGTACGATCATTTATATGATTATCTCTAGACACTAACACCAGCATCGTCAACGGTGAACGGCAACCACGTTTTCAGGCTCTGGACCTGTGGCGACTGGCGACAGGGCTCGGCCGCTGGCTGTGGTTTCATTCCTTAGAAAAAGGGGAAAGAATGATCAAATTCTCTTCTTTCGGTGTGCGTAGTGTAGTCAGCAAATTCACACTCACTTGAAAGAAGTGGTGCAACAAAAAGCGGATATACCTCGCCGTCCGTGGGATTCGAACCCACGACCACACGGTTAAAAGCCGTGCGCTCTACCGACTGAGCTAGGACGGCTGGGTGCGACTGCGGAGCCATAATATTTTAAAAACCTTATTGAGCACGTCATGGGACTCGACGACGTTCAGTTTATACAAACTGGCCTTGAGTCTGTCCCATGATGTCTGACGTTAGCAGTACATGCTTGAAGCCGGTGCCCGTTATACATGCTTTTTGTTTTTGTTTTTTGTTTATAACTTTTAGACTATTTATGAGAGAGAGTACAATGTAATAAAAACTCTCGTACGATTTTAGTCGATATAAATAAAGTCGTCACGGTGTGTATTATAATTAATTTATAGGTTCCATCTTAAAAAAATGTTTCATTTAAAAACTACTCACGGTAGAAAAGTTAAAACGTAGTTTTTAGAGACTAAAAACGACGTCTATAAGTTAAAGGCACAACATAATGGCACACGTGGTATGTTCATACAACCTCCATTTACAGGTTAGAACGCCCCAACTCAGCCGTGCATTTTCGTGCCAAAATGCAAGCAAAAGCGACCACAGACGCGTTGCGTTGGAATGTTACCAAGTGCGCTTTCGGCAAAAAAATCGAACGCACGTATCCGTCGATGACGAAGGGATTGTTCTTTTCCTTCGAAACAGGTGGATTTTAATTTTTGCTATAGTACATAACTTTTAAACGAAGTATTTTTTTAAAACGGGGTCTACAAGTTAAACGATGTACATATTAAAAGCCTAACATCTGTATCATCTAAAATCGCAAGTGAGTATATCTCTTTCCGTAATCTATACAGTAAACAACCAAAATTCAAAAATTTTAACCAAAAGTTATAAGTCATAGCCGTTACCAAATAGACCCAAAGTTCGCAACACCCGGTGCGAAAGCGAATTCAAAGTTCCCCGTTTCCAAATTCTCAAGTCCCAAGGTCCCTCGAATCGAATCACCAATCGAATCCTCATCCTCCACACGCGCACGGGCGCCTCTCTATCATTCCTATCCTTATGCCCGGGATTCCGAAGGCAGCGCCTCCACGTCGGCGCGCCGCCCGCGCCGACCCACCCGCCAGTGGCGGAAAATCTTCAGTGCGATCGGGAGCCATTTTTGCGAAAAACCCCCTCTGTTTTTTCAAAATTACGTACAGGTCCTTCGTTCTCGCAAAAAAGTCCCTGCTAGTTTTTTTAACCCCTCCCCTTTTGCAGAATGGCCCCTCGCGGTTTCCGAAATTACGCACGGGTCCCTGTTCCTTTACGTACAGGTCCTCGGTTTTTGCAAAAGAGCCCTTGGTCCCTGTTTTTTTGCAGGATGGCCCCCCGCGGTTTCCGAAATTGCGCACGGGTCCTCGTTTGTTTACGTACAGGTCCTCGGTTTTTGCAAAAGAGCCCTTGGTCCCTGTTTTTCTAAAAACCCTTCTGCCTCTAAAATTACGCATCCATCCTTAATTTTTTTAAAAAGACCCGTCTCACGATTTTTGTCTCTTTATTTCGATCCACACGGTAGCTAGCGCGGCGTGGCGCCGCGCTCATATTTCTAGTTAATAAAACGCCCCGCCGTCTCCCGCCCGGCTCGCCGCCCCAATCCATTTGAAATCGCGCGGCGTCGGATCTGTGGCGGCGGCGACGGAGGTGGGCGACCTGCACAAGGTGTGGGAGATCGGCGCGCTTAAGCGCAAGCCCGACGAGCCCGCCGCCCGCGCGATTCTTGTCCGCGTCGCCAAGCAGGTCCAGCCCATCATGCGCCGCCGCAAGTGGCGTGTCAAACTCCTCTCTGAGTTCTCGTAAGCGCGCCAACAACCCTAACCCTAGCCGTATCCTCCTTCCCCATCAATTTCTCTCTCCCGATCAATCGATGCCGTATGCCGGTGGTGTGATTTCGGTTGTGGGATCCGGCCCAAGAACCCGAGGCTCCTAGGGCTCAACGTTAGTGGGGGAGTCGAGGTGAATCTGCGGCTGCGGCCTGCCGGCCGCGACTACGACTTCATCCCCTACGAGGAGGTGCTCGACACCATGCTCCACGAGCTCTGCCACGTCGTGCGCGGGCCCCATGACACGCAGTTCTACAAGCTCTGGGACGAGCTCCGCAGCGAGCCCGGCCACAGGGGCGGCGGGCGGCCCTGGCCCCAAAACCAGGGGCCCCAAAATTGAATCTGCTGCATCACCGCCGGCCTACCGCAGCAGTCATTGAATTGTTTTGACTTCGTGCTCGGAGACATGGTTAATTTTACGCATAGTTTTGTTCATCATTATGCATCGCATAAAGTTTTCTTTTAAAAAATTATGCATCTGCATAACAATAATACAGTGCAGAGTTCGACACCAACATCTGAAGAAATTAATGAGAGAACATGCATGCTTGCTTGTGACCTAAAAATAACACACTACATGTAACCTTCCTCTGTATTCTGCATTGATGAGTTTTTTAACAATAAAACTAGGAGAATCCAATACGTCACTGAAGTCGTGCAAGCTTAGGCCGGCTTGATTAATTAACCAATGACCTTTGCGTGGTACTTATCCCCGCACATAGCAAATGAGTGTGTTCTAAGGAATATCTTGCTCTTAATCAAGCACTACTATTACGGTTTTATTTCTCGACCCTTGTCTTAGACAAATCCAACGCTCGCATGCATGCGTGGGTTGTCGCCAACTTGTTTCAAGCGTGCGTGCCGCGCGCGCCTCCACGATGCATGCACGCAACTGCATTTTCCTTGGATTTGCAAGTCGTGATTAACCAACGAGGAGTACAATCTAAGCGATTGTTTCCGTAGAAGAAATTATTGGATGAGATTGATATCAATACCATTATCAATGACTTCGCATCTAGAAATGTCAGAAGAAAATTTTAAGGTAATATCTATAAACTCTTTGATATGAATTTTCTTTAATACATAACGTATTTTAAGTGTTTGTTGGTAAAATTAGATATATATATATATATATATATATATATATATATATATATATATATATATGTGTGTGTGTGTGTGTGTGTGTATGTAGATTTATATTTAGATATTTATACTAGGGTCTCTATTCCTAGTTTCGCCTCGGGCCCCTAAAATCCTAAGACCGGCCCTGTCCGCAAGGTCCGTACGCTCATTTTTATGTGCTTGTGTTGATGCTAGAAAATTTGATGATTCTACTGGAAGTATTGCGTGTTGATGGTTTATATGTATTGGTGGAATGTGGCGCCTTGTGTGCGCGAGACTATGGAACGGAGACTTGTGCAGATGCTATCCATAATTCCTTGCAAGCTGGCATGTTACCCAGTAAGCTTGGTTCAATTGATTTTGGCTTTAACAGCATTCAATCCATGCTCGTCGCAAAAAAAAGCATTCAACCCAGGATTGATGTTTTTTTGGGATGCTCTCCCATCGTCATCAACCGTTGTATAGATGGAATTGTCTTGTTTAGTACATATGCAGACATAAACCACCTGGCCTTCCTTTCGGTCTTTGTGTATTTGTGAAAACTTGAATTTATGTGCATAACTAGTAGGGTGTACGTGCGTTGCAACGGAATGCTAAAAGAGAGTGAGACATGGGCATACACCGTACAATAAATATAATTTTTCTTTCACATACATATCAAGCAAAACATATCTATGCAAACTAAACTCCCAAATGCAACATAAAATATCGTAAAAATTACTACATGTGTAAAATATCTAAAAATTATTACATGTTATAAAATCCCAAAAGCAAGACCAAACCATCATAGCAGTCAGGTCATTGAAATGCCTCAACCATCACTTTGCAGTCGCTTGTCGAGCACCATTGATAGTCCCCACCTTAATATTACCTAGCTAACCAGCATGCATTGCATTCTAGCATTGAATATCCAAACTCATAACTAATTTTTTAAAGATCCAGTTCGGCATATATTAAAGCCATTTTCAGAACTTATGTTCCTCAATTCAGCATGGATAATAGATATCAATAATCATTTCAATTCTCAATACAAATATTGACAATTACGAATTGAAGAATGGCTTGTAGATCGCTCAAGGAAGAGGATACATACATGTGGAAGAGCACCCCCTATCTTGACTGTAGGTTCTAAAACACAACACTTAGAACAAACCGTATAGCATTTAGCATAACTAAAATAAAAGGAAAGTCTCATATAAGCATCAAGGAGCATAATTAGAATTTAGAAAGATTGTCCGACCCTCTCATACTCGGCAGACATTATTGTGTTTGAGATTACCTGTTGCCGCGAATGTACATTGCTTACTGTATAATCGGGCCGAGAACCTAGCATGCTATACACGTCCAAATCAACAATGCGAGAAACGCAAGGACAATTCAAAGCCATGAAGCAAATAATAGATGTATAGTAAATGATTTCAACCATGGAGCAAAGCAAATGTAAGACAACAAAGGAAAAATGGAAATTGACGCAACTTCATGTACATTAGTAGTTCTTCGTGTCTTTCCTCTAGAGAACTATATAATGGGAATGAAATTGGAAGATCTGCAACCAACTTCTTGACATGATTGGACTAATCTCGAAAATTCTGGAATCAACACAACAAAGTAAAAAAATTGAGAGACTGATGGTGAGTCAATCCAAAATACCACACATAACCATCCATTTAATCGTTGTAGTCTGCCACCAAAGAAATGATTTAGATAAACCCAATAACAACTCTAGAAACTTGCAAGAAAGCATAAGGATCAAAACAACATATGCTGAAAACATACATGAACCTATAAGAAAATGCTATTAGCAACAAGGTAATCGACGGAAGCTCATCTAGCCTGTGGTCGGCTTAGCGAGAACACAATAATGCACATCTTTGGAACCTAATTGAAAAATACATTTTCTTTCATGGTGGTAGGAGCATGCATGTAAATTCATATCAAACATTTTAGCCCTTGGTAGGAGCATGGATGCTGAGGAAGAAATTGAAAGCCAGTTCTGGCTTGTTACCACTGGTTACAAATTTAAATTATCTAAGAATAACTAATTACCAAATAAGAGCCATACCCCCCAGTTCTTCCTCGGCGATGTCATCTGGGACATTGTAGCTTCTACTAAGAGCATGGTTGTCACGGCGTCGCCTAGGCATCCTGGCGGCCGGAGGAGGACGCTGTCGGGACCCGGAGCAGCAACTTCGAAACCCCCTGTGTTAATCGCACTATCCTAGGAAAGCTTAGTGCACACAGTGAAAACAAAGACAAATATCATTTGCAATGATAACTTTATTTAACAAAATATGAGCCTGATGGCCAAAGTTTACAATAGCAGCGGAAGATAACAGCGGAAGAAAAACAATAAGCAGCAGCCCATCCAGCCTTCCCACAAGGCGAATGACTGTAAGACCTAGCCTAGTCGTAATCCTCACCGAAGTCGTCGAAGGATTCCTCTGAAAGAGTGAAATTTAGCAACATGAGTACAAAAGCACTCCACAAGTTACACCAGGAGGTTTAACAGAGTTAATGTATGCATATGGAATATCAAAGGAAGGTATAATATGGCTAGTTTGCATAAAAGGCAACATTGAAGTAAATATCATAAAGTAAATGCGAAAGCTGAATTTGATATAGTAAATAACACAACATTGTAATCAAATTAAGTAACGTTAGTGCAGGTCCATCCCCTACACCAACCTAACCACGGGCATCCCACCCGGACCAACTTTTCCAAAACAAACTCGTGTGGATTCCATCCATCCATACGGTTTTCCAAATCTCTCATGGATTCCATCCATCCACAAGGTTTCATAAAACATTTTCAAAAGCAAAATCTAATCCGTGAAAAACTTTACTCAGCTTGCCCATGACCGTGGGCACGGCTATCTAGGATAGGTTATACACTCTGCAGAGGTTGTACAGCTTTACCCACAAGATATGATAATCTCATATTGTCGGCCACTACACGCTTCCGTAGGCGTGCAACTGAGAAAATCATAACAAAACCTTTACAATGATCCATTACCAACATAATAACGCCGCCACTAAGGTTTCACCACAGCATGAATCCACATGCTGGAGCCCCCTCTTGCGCCATATGAGATTTCTCACGGACTACGCCGCGCTCACATTCAGCCTATAGCGAAATCATGTTGGAACTTCATAAATTATTCGGCCAGGTCTGTCCCATACCAGACTTGTGGTAGTACGAAAGGGCTTTGCAACAATAGCTCACAGACTGGTCCTTTACTGACTTAGGCGCTAACCTCATACCCCTTGTGTCTGGCAATCAATATTGCGTCACCAAACGACAATGCATGCCAGTAAGCACCCACCACTCTAACCATTTGCCTAAGTCTAAACCAAGTTTTCATACTTTGTTTGGAAATAATTTTTATAAACGTTTCTGACTCACCAAAGTCAAGAATACAAGATAAAAGTTTATCATTTTATGTGAAAAGATTGTCCCAAATCAGAATAGTTTAAGCATGGCTAAGCAATTTTATGAAATTTTAGTTAATACTAATGTACTAACCAGGTTTTGTCTATGGTTGACAAGGTATAATGACATGCAATGTCAAATTTGGCTATACAAAGGAATTAGGCATAACTATGATTCAAATTGAATTTTAAACTAGAATTGAATAAAATTACGCATGCATAATAATTTAAAAACAATATAAATAATTTAAAATATTGGGATCAACATGATCAAAGGTGTAACTTTCCTTGATTGAAGACTTGGTTCGGATCGTCGAAGTCGCACTTTCCGAGATCGCCAAAATCTATACGCGAAGAACCAAACAAAGAAAATTCAAAAAATTCAAAAATTTGAAAAGAACTTAGAAATGGATTTAGGCAAACAAGCCAATGAAATTTCTAGAATTTAGGCAAACAAGAACACTTGATTTTATTTTAAATTAATTTAATATTTTTTTACTGAAATTTTGAAATAATAGCTGGGCTATTACAGGCGCCGTGGCTGCTCGCCTCGCCTGATCCCGTCGTTGACGCCGGCTAGGGTTAGGAGATCAGACGCGGGGAGCCGGAGGCGGCGGGGAGAGGAGCCGAACGCGGGAGGCGGCGGCGGCGGGTTGAGGAGGCGGACGCGGGAGGCGGCGGCGGGGAGAGGAGGTGGACGCGGGAGGCGGCGATGGGGAGACGGGAGAGGCGGAGAGGTCGGGAGAGAGAGACGGGAGCGGAGAGGTCGGGTGAGATGGGGGAAGCGGCGGCGTATGAGAGGAGGCGGAGGGGCGGAGGGGGATGAGAGGAGGGCAGGAGTATGAGAGGAGGCGGAGGGTCGTTGCCTCGTTGGCTTCATATACGCCGTGGGGTATTAGATACTTCTCTGGAATGGATACGACGCTCGCCTGGCGTCGCCTGGACGTCGCCTAGGCGTCCAGGTGCCTCTCACTCGCCGTGGTCGCCGATTACGCCGTGACAACCATGACCAAGAGTTTCTTGTATTTCATTGCTCAGATCCATAAGATCTATCATCTCATCTTGCATGCTCTACAGGTTAGAAAAGCAGGTATAGTTTCAGATGCAATCGAAAATAAAAGTAAACATGAAAATAAGCAATCAAATGAAAATATATATAAGCCAAAAATATTGTAAAACATGATGAATCTAGTAAACAAAAAGGATGCTACATGCATCTATATCCTCAAGCTTCACAGTTTTCATCATCCCTTCTAGCTCATTATCGGCAACCTTCATTGCAGTCATCTGTTGAAAAATGTTTTTAACATAAGTTTGGGAATCAGGATGGAATCTCTAACGGAAATCAAACTTCAGAGGAAACTATGGCAACATACAGTCTATTGAGGATCTTTAAGTCCCTCCGCCAAAAAATACAGATGATTCAACTCAATTTCGCATTAGAGCAGAACAGGGAATACCACATAAATCAGTTCGCACACATCTCTATCGTAAGTTTGCAACAAGCTAAACCAAACTCACCAACTTGTGATGGGCAAAATATGAAGAAATTACAGCACGGTCTTCACCACAAAACCAAAAGAATAAACCCACAAATGATAATCCAGCTTCGCAAGCAGAAAATTACTCATATATTGCAAAGATTTTCATTGTTTCCCTAAGAGGAGAAGAAACAACACCATCCCCAAGAACTGGATACCTCCCTCATGAGCACGCCGCCGCTCTATTGCGCTGTCGCGTCATGCAAACCCACCCACCCTCCAAATCGGGTAACTGTGATGAGAATAGAACCGAAATGGTGGAATAATCAAGAGAAGAGAGCTCGTTACCTCGCGATGAGGCACGTCGGCGCCGTGGGCAGTGGGACCAGGAGACTAGAGAGACCAACCCAGAGATGTGGCGGTGGGGAGGTGGACACGGAGCCATTTGTAGGGCTCTCCTCGAGGTAGGGATGACAAGGGGGAGCTTGGGAGTAGGCGAGCATGAGAGGGAGGAGAGAAAGACCAGTGGGTGGAGTGACGACAGCTGTGCCCAGGTGAATGGGCGTGAAGAGAGAATATGGCAGCTTGCGGTGGGGAGAAGGCGGTGGGGGAGGAGGAGCAGCAAGGAATGCGTGCACGGGGGATGGATATTTGCCCGCAGCCACGACCTTATCAGTGTAAGACTTTGCATGATAATAGTAACCTATAGTGATCTAGGTTAACCGATAATTATTTCTAGGGTTACAAAGGCATTGCTACAAATTTGAGAAGGCATTTGTCGGTGGTAGGACTTACCTACATCATATGTCATTCTAAAACATTTTATTTTATTTTCAACTACCATTTCGCAACTAGCATAATGCAAATAATGTAATAGCATATTTAAACATCATAGGGCACAATATGATCAAGGAATGTGCAACTTGCCGTGGACTTGGACGATCTCGGCGATCTCGAACGTAGAAACTCCGGGATCCTGGGACTGCTCCTGAGCTTCCGGGATCTCCGACACTAGCGCAAACACATAAAATAATTAAATCCAGCTTGAGACTAATCAAGCAAGGAAAAATAATCTATTAAAAAAAGAAAAAGAAATAAAATGCATAAAATAGCCAATTGGTGAATTTTTACAATTTTTCTGGGATGAATTTGGGAAAAAGGAGGTCACCACTGGGTTCAGGACATTATTTGGAGCAAAGTGGTGAAATTTGGAAATTTTTGGGATTTACTGTGATTTTCTAGGATTTATTTGGGTTTTCTGGATTTTTGGGAATTGATAAATCCTAGAAAATCGGAATGAACGAAAGGTGGGGCGGCCCACCGCAACAGGCGGCTACATCAGGCGGCCCGCGGCGTCAAGGCCATGCCCATGTGCTTGCGCGCCCCACGCCGCCGCTGCCCTCCCGGGCGGATGGCCGACGCGTGGCCGAGTGTCCGATGGGGATGGCGCGGGGTCGGGCGGTCCGGATCTGCGGGGGTTATGAAGATCGGACGGCTGAGAATAGGGGTAGGCGGGCGAAGCGGTATGGAGTGATCGGACGGATGAGGAGGGCGGTGTTTAAGAAGATCGGACGACCGAGAGGGAGTGCCATCCGACGCACGGGTTTAAAAGGTAACGGTTGGGGAGAACGGCGACGATTCGGCCACGTCGGTCGTCTTCAACCTCTCCCGGTAGCGTGGCGGAGTGAAGAAAGGGGGAGGCTTTGCTCCCCGGCGGCCAGGGAGGGCACCACCGGTAGGTCTCGACGTGGGGAACTCATTTTGGGGCTCTGGAAGGCCGGAGAACCAACAGGAAGGGCAGGAGACCGAAGGGGAGAATCGGCTTCCCGGCGGTGGAGGAGGGTCGCCGACGGCGATCGGGCCAAATCGGCGGTGGATTTATAATCGGGCACTGGGCTCACGTTGGTGGCGGTGGCGGCTCGAGCCTTCCGGTGAGCCGCCACGGAGAGGGTGGTTCACGGCGGTGAGCTTGGTCTTGGAGCTCCACAGGCGATCTCCTGGTCAGAGGAGTGCACCAAAATGATTAGGGGGTAGTGAGGATGCTCTGGGAGCAAAGGATCGGAAAATGAGGGAGAGGGAGGAGATCACTCACGGGGTCGCCGCAGCAGGAGAGACGGCGACGGAGCTGGAGGCGATGGGAGCTCAATCGGTTGCTCGGGGAGGTCCCTGGGAGTGGTAGGAAGTGATTGAGGACGGTGGGGAGCTCGGGAAGCAAAGGAGGAGCGGGAGCCGAAGGGGTTTTATACCCGGCGGGGAGAGGTGAGCCGTGGAGGAGAAGGCTCGAGCGCGTGGAGTCAACAGGAGGACGGGAGTTGCCGGGCGCTCTCCGCGGTGTGGCGGCGTCCGGCAGAGCGGCAGTGATGGTGGGGTGCAGGCGCGAGGACGGCGCGAGCCGGGCGGCATGGGCGAGCGCGGCGTGCGGGAGAAGGGAAGGGAGAGAGGTGGGTGGGGTCCACGGGAAGGAGGCGGCGACGCGGGCGCGGGCGAGGCGGCCGGACCGCGGGGCGGCTGGGGCGCGTTGTCCGAACGGGGCGCGAGGCGGTGCGGGCGCGGGCGCTCCGCGCGAGGGAGAAGGCGGGGAGGCGGGCGCCAACGGAGGGAGGGGCGAGGCGGCGCCAGGGGGAAAAGAAAGCGGGGAGGGGAGCGCGTCGCGGAAGGGGGAGGCGGAAAGGAGTGGGGCGCCGGAGGAAAGGAGAAAGCGGATCGGCCGAGAAGGGAAAGCGGTTTTCGGCCGGGGTTTCCAAATTGGGAAAGTTTTCAAAAATTCACCAAAAATTCAGGAAAAATCCAGGAAAAATTTGGTTTGAAATTTTGGGGTCTTTCAAATACCAACACGAAAGGAGATCAAATAGGATGGATGCATTTTTGACATTGTTCAAAAGAAAGTTGTGGCAGGGTCGTTGGAGAGGTGGTTTACCTGTGCAAACGTTCATCCCAAAAGATTGCATGATGTAACATAGGGTTGTATTTTCCATGTCTCAAATTGTTAACGACCCAAGCTTGTCTTTTGTGGGATGTGTAGGATTTTGAGGTAGTGAACTGTTAATGTTGTTTTAACCTCCCACAAGCACCTTTCCCAGTTTTATTGTGTGAGATATTTTGTAATGATTACATAGTACTTTAGTAAATGAAATATCAGAGATGGAAACACTTTCATGTCTAAGAAACAGTAAACATGTATAAGTAGTCATAACACATGTTGATATGCAAATTGGATGCTAACTATGACCTTAATGTTAATTTCCTATTCTAGCTGTCCTGTAAATTGTAACTGTAGTAAGCTTCAGATGATAATATTGTCTGTATTTTGTTTCCAAGTGGGCTTATCCTGAATTGAATTAGTAGTAACGGAAATATCTAATTTAGTAGTCCCTCTGTTTATTCATCAGGAATATCGCATTTTGTAGCTATCTGCTGACCTCACCACAACAGTTGTTCAAAATGAGTGGTTAAATCAACGTTTAGAATTTTCCTATGTGGTTTGGTTATACAGAGGACTTCTCACTGTCAACTGCTGGAGCTGGATGCTATAACAGAAGCATTCCCTGGAGCACCTCCTAATACAAATAACACAAACTTTCTACCACACATCTCTGTTTATTCACATATTGATTATATCCAATTTCAGTTTTTGTATTTTTTAGTAAGAGTTGTGAGATGCAATTTCTGTTTTGCTTGCACTTTACTTATTTGTTTCTTTATCGTGAGTCGTGACTAGCTTATGTTGCTTATAAAAAATCATCCAGGAATGTGAAGAACTTGTTTCAAAGGTTATTACTGGGCCAGGAAAAGGATTTGATGGTACAGGCAAAAGATTGGGTGGATTTTCAATACATCCACCACCATCTCTTCGGCAAGCTACATTTACTGCAGCACAGAAACGGGCAAGGAATGGGGCTCTATTGCCATCCGGGCCAAGAAAGTTGGGTGGAAATAATGATATTATGAGTGCGCTTAGTCCAATACAAGCTGCTGCTATGGCTGCTGAAAGGAGATTGTACGACGATTTGTGGTGTGGATCACATGATCAATCTGATATTTGATGATTCAGAAGATGTTGTTATTCTTGAACAACCACCTAGCTTGACAACACGAGATGGGAAAAACACAAATTTTGGCTTTTCCAACGGTTCTGCGGAGTCCAGCACTTCTGGATTTCACACTGCAGAACAAGGTGATTCCTCTTCTTGTAGGACGACTGATGTGGGCGTTAGTTCTCTGGGAGTGTAGTGCTTGCACTCTTCTAAATCAGGTAAACTGATTAGCTCACTTTGTTTTGTAATACTGTGCCTTGAAGTTCCTAGTTACAGAAAACATGCATACCATTTCATATACAAAACTAAAAGTCTATGTGTGGATGGCAGCTAAGCTCTTTTGCTAGGCACAGTGGTTTCATAACATAAATTCTCTTGGATATTGTAATTAGAGTTTCTTACTAGATAGACTCCATTGTGATCTTTTAGCATATTCTTTGAAGTCAGCTCATCACGTTGGGTATGTAAATAATTACTAATTAGCACTCCAGTATTAAGTACATACTTAAGTGGTGCTTTCGGAGCAGATTAGGCTTATCCAAACTTCAGATGAATATCTAATTTTTGAGATTGTATTAACTTGCTAGTCACATAGAGGTTAATAAACACCAAGGATAAATTGAATTAGTGATTAGTTTGCTCTTGCAGTAATGTTTATTTATTTCTTTCACTTGTCACAACTCATAACAGGTGAAGAACTCATGCCTGCCTATGGACCTATGGTGACTATAGGCCTCTTAAGTCTTGACAAATCAGCTCCTTACAATATCGGAAGACACATTTGCAACGTGCAAGTTTATGACGTACACTAGTCATTACTTAGACGTAATTTGACTATATCCAAAGTCCAAACCAAATTCCCTTCACAATTGTGACAAGCGCCACATATAATTTCATATATTATCCATGCAAAGTGATGTAACTTCTTTTTTTTCCTGAATGTATTTTAGGTCCATTTATACACTTTGCTTTATGATAACTATCCTTTTCTTGTGCACGATCATTTTCTGGTTTGCTCTTAATAGGATCCATATTTTCTTCGCTGCTTTCTTTCGCAGACATTTGTTTCATGGTTCTAAACTATCATTTTTTTAATTGGCATGTCTACTATTCATTCTAGTTCTAATTACCGCTGTTTCTCTTTCTCTACTACATTTTTGAAATCTGAACTTTTGTAGCCTCTGGCACCAATCTGTGAAGTTTGTCGGATGCCAAAACCTAAAATTGCAAAGGCCAAGTACACAGCTTGGTCCTGTAAATTTTGTACACTTGAGAACAGCACTAAGCTTGATAAATGTTCAGCATGCGATCAATGGAGATACTCATATGGGCCACCTGTAGCCACATATGGTCCAAGCTATGATTGACATATCATTGAAGGCTACAATAATATGGTAATTGCTATACTCTATATGGTGTTTTACAATATTTCCATTCTCTGTGGGCACTGTTCGATATTCATGTTGTTGGATTGGAATCTTATGCCTTACTAGTGCTAGTGGATTTAATAGCCGGTGGTGGTTTTGCTCAGCTTATATCAAGACGGTTTTACACCTCTAGCTTATAATAGACATGTAGGTGGTGGCATGCCCGAAACTACTCAATTATCACGAATTTGATATTCACGTATTAGCACCCACGACAAAATGATTTCTTTCTAGATATCGTTTTACCAGCACCTGATTAATGCATCACTACGAGGTGTACTATACCCAACAGGAACATTCTAGAAGTGATGTGTTTTGCTTGGAAATTGTGCCAAATTATTTTTGCTTGCTATGCTACTCAGGTCTCTCAGGAGTCAGGAAGACAGGAGCTCCTATATGAGAGCTGCACAGAGTGATTTCGTGATAGAGCTCTTTAAACCTCTAGTTTGTGCATTTGCGATGAAGTCTAAGCTGTTTAACTCAAGTCTAAGCTGTTTAACTCAATAGAATATAATTTCTAAAAAGCATGGTAACTGGAAGTGTATAATATGCAAAGCTGTAGGCCATTTTAATCTAGAGTTGCAGGCAGGTTCAGCATATGGTTCTGACCTTCTGACCGCGATTTGATTTCCTGCATTCATTTTCGCTGCAGTATGTTCATTTATAGCACTCATTAAAAGGAACTTAATGAAATTTAACAGATAGATCTCTGTGAAGAGTTATGTTCTATTTTACTATTTATAATTTATCTCGATTATTGAACTCTGACAGCGATTTCATGTGGTTCTCACAGGTTTACATTTTTGAGAAGGCATCTGCTGCATTGTTTATATTAATTGCCTCATCAACAGCAGTTCTTTCTGTTACCACTGTCTGCATATCAGGGCTATGAAGTTGCAGGAAAAAATCTGGCGCTTGGTGTTTTTACTATCTAAACAATCCTCCTTTGTGGATCATGTAAGTATAGAACAGTAAAACAATGACCTTATTCTCTGTTCTCCATACGTATCAACGTAGCCCCCAATCCCTTTCTGGGAGCACTGAATCATGTTAATGAGCTGTCGTCTAGCAGGCTCATCCGTGACTAGCCCGAAGCGATCATCTTTAGAGCAGTTAAATGGCATGAGCGGATGTCATGCATGCGTTGTGCAGATTTGTCTAGCTCATTTCAGCAGCGTGAGCTCGACTTCATCGCTAGCACATTCATGTGACTTCATGGACAGTGTGATCATGCATAGGATCTAGGTGACGTCATTTAGTGAGTTGTTACTATTTGATCTTTCGCATCTAGACTACGTTACCTCCTTCGTGCAATCGTGGCCTCTTGTCGCAGATCTATCGTGCAACTGAGACTTCATTGGTTTGCTTGGTAGCATATGTCAGGTCGCGAACTCACTTCAGGCACTCTCCCCTAGGACTCATAGCTTGTCAGGTAGCCTTACGGCAGCTCTTTCTGCTTGCTCTATGTGCGATCAGTTCTCGGCTCAGCTTCCCGACTCATTTTCACTCTTCGCTGCGCTCCGTTGAGCACCTGCAACTCTCATTGTCTATTGACTGCTCTGTACTGACGCAGCTACGACTTCGCACTCACTGTCTTCCTGCAGTCAATAGCATAGTCACTAAATGTGCGTAGGTTCTTAACCGATCATCATTTTACTTCCCTGTTTGCCTGATCGGTCTCAGTGCACTAAGATGCTCTAGCATCGATTTAGTACAAATCACTTCACTTCATGATTTTCTAACTTGTACTTAGTCTATGTGTGCATCAGTTTAGCCTGTTACTTGCACTGGATGTCTTCTACTATTTCATAAGGATGCACATGCTTTAGCTTTACGTTATTCACAATTGCTTCCTGTCTTACATCTTCATTGATTCTAGTGGCATAGTTAGTTATATTGCATGGCTTCAAGTTAGTATATTTTCACTTCAAATTACTTCATATCTATTCTATGGTTCTTATCGGGATGGATACTTTCTCATGTCTTCAAATATTAATTGTTTATTGATTGATTATGATTGTTCCATGTGATCTTTATCAGTTCACTGTATACCCATGCTTAGTCCCTGTTGTAGAAAATGTAGGTTCAACACAATCAAAGCATTGATTCGCCTTGGTCACAGTTGGTTTGGTCATACTGGTCGTGACTCGCTTCGGCTTCTGCCTCCTCTTGTGCCGCGTACGCTATTTTACGTCGCACAAAAATTCGGATAAAAAATTATTAAAACCAAATAAATTCTCACAAAAACTTAAATGAGCTCCAAATTCATGGTTTTGGTTCTATTGGAAAGATTTTGAATTTAGATGAATTTAGAAATTTGTTTTACACATTTTGGAGCTAAGATGAATAAGTTATGCCTATTTAAAGTTCTCAGTTTAAATTAATTCAAAATTAAAAAGGGTGGAGAGAGACCCTCTGTTAGGTGGGGCCCATGTTAGTTTTAATTTCTTTTATTTTCTTTTTAGGCTCTATGACATGTGGGACCGGTTACAATTTGTTTAATATGTATGACCCAAAGGTCAGTGGGTGTTTAGGGTTAACTGACTTCATTAGTCCTAATTAGTTACCGAATTAAACTCTAATCGTTGTGAACAGTGCACCCGCCCCCTTCGCTAGCAATAGAGAAGCTCGCCGCTGGTGGCAGAGGTGGTGGCCAGACATGAGCATCTACAAAATGGATTGCTCATGCCCACGCCCAACCCTAGACGAAGCCTCGCCGACCAATTTGGCCAGGGCGGCGGCCGGTGACTTCCATGGGCAACGGCGGAATAGGGGAGTGGTGGCTATGGCAATTTAAAGCGATTAAAAGCGATTCCTTGGTCTGAAAGTATCTCGTGGTGCGCATGAGGTTACCTTGGCGGTCTACGCAGCTTGGGAGTGGCGGTGGTGGTCTGGCTGTGATACGGATCAACTAAGAATTAGTTGATGCGTAGGGATGGCCCGATCTTTCCCGGTACGTTCAGCGAGGTTCCTTCTCCTTTGGTTCCTGTGGATAGAGTCTTCTCCTTGTCTTGATGCAGCCAACAATCTTGGTAAGGGCAATTTGCACTAGTATGCAATGTGCACATTAGAAGCAATCCGTCGAACTTCCCAAACCGTGAATTCAGCAAGAAGAGATAAATCTTGTAGATTGGATGGGCAATATGAAGAATCTCCTATTCTTGCCTTGCACCAACTCAGCAAACTCCAACGAGAAAATCTTGCAATCACGCAATCTGGCCGCCAACAACCATCATGGCGATTTTCTCCTTTATTTCACAAGTATATATCATAGGCTAAGTTACAATGGGGCTAAGCATGTGCCTTATATAGGTGCACAATGCACGGCCTTAACTAAATTTACTCACAACAAGGCCTAAGGCCGAAACAAACTCTAATACGAACTAAAAGGAAAATAACTAAACTAATACCACCGGATTCTCTCTCAATTTGTGACATGACCATGAGGATTCCATGACTGGCACCTTATCCATTGTATGGAGCTTCGACTTAGCTTTCAAAGGAATCCAAGAACACCCAAATTGGACTCCGTTTGTGAAAGTTATGAGCGTTTTAATGTTGGACTTCCTGTCTGACCCGAATCGAACCCGAACTGAATTCAAATTTTATATGTTTTCTTTTCTTGTTCAAGGGACTTCCAAATCCATTTGGAACCTAAAAATGAATCTTTCTCAACCTTTGGAAAGCCATAGTGTGGTTGGATTTTACCCTTGCATTGAAATAATCGGACTCTTTATGTTTGGTAAGTCTCGCGCGTCTATCCGGATAGCTCGTGCAGCATCCAATAAAGTTGCCATAACTTTACGTAGGAAGCTCCAACCAAGCGTCGTTTGATTCGTTAGAAAGTAGACTTGGATTTTGTGTGAATTATGTACCTCGGAATTGGCGTTGAAAACTTCATAAACATTGTGGACAGAACTGCAATCACGAGAACTTGATTGATCTTGTCTTCCTCTTTAGCCAAACTAGATTTCTTTCTTTTCCATCCACACTTCTAATTCCATGCATTGTTGTCTTGTTTGCATTGCGCAAAGGAGGAATCACATAAGCATCCGCACGAACTAGGATATTCTTCTCTCTCCCATAACTGATTGCTTCTTTCTCCTTGCGCAATTCAGCACTACTAAGCCTTGTAACTTCAGATTGCATGGATGAAGCACAAATCAATGTAGCATTCACACTCTTGGCCACATCAGGCTGCTTGAGATGGCGATGGGAGGAGGAGGCACATGGTGGCGCCAAGGTACAAGTGGTGATGGGTCCAGTCGAGGGTGGGGATGGCATCGCCGTACTCCAAGGAGGCTCCGGCTCAGTGGAATCAGTCCAGTGTAGCTCCAATCGATGGTTCTCCCGTCGGCCGATGTTGGAGAAGACGGTGCAGCCAGCGCTTCTGCGGGCTATTATGGGGCAATTCTTCGCAGTGGGAGGGGGGTGTGGTGGTGCGGTGCTGCCGGGGGCATAAGCGGGGCATATAGCTGGTGGGGAGGGCTGGCGACGTGAGGGGTGGCTGGACGGGTCATAACGAACGACGTGGCATTGGTGTGGCTACAGGGACCAGATGATTCAAGCTTAGCGTCATGACGGTGACATGAGGTAAGGTATGGCAGTGTCTGTCACACAGACGGTGAGGCGCATGCGCCAAGGGGCGTGGCGACAGTTTGGAGGACGCAAGGAAAGGGGAATGGATGGGCAAGAACTGCCAAGGTGGGTACAACGATCAGAGTGACGCCTGTGTGACGCAAGAGCCGTAGCACGACGGTACAGGTAGCTTGTCGTAGCGGCAGGGGCGCGCCCTGTGGCTGACCCGAGCTGGCTTGGCGCGGCGGTCTGAGCGGCGCCTTGTCGTCCTTTGGCCAAGCAACAGGTCAAAGGGAGATGGCTGGACGTGACGGTGTTCCTGTGGTGACGTGGGATAGACCTGTGACAGCACAAGCGGCTGACCCAGTGACATGGGTGCAAGAGCACGCCGGTGTCTGGTGGTCACAAGGGGGAGTGGCAGCGGGGAGAGCAGGCTGCCAAAGCTGGCGACGGAAGGTAGATCAACAGCCTGGGAGGAGCCGGCCTAGGGCTGGGCTGGCTAGGCCGAAAGGCCAGAAGGAATTTGGCATTGGCCCATGTACATTTTTCTAATTTGCATTAATCTCTTATTCAACCATCTTCATTTGCTCTAATTTTTCATATTCACCATTACAAAGGCTAACTAATTCCAGGCCTAGGGTTGGTTACTTGTTTACATCTTTTCATCCTATTGTCGTATGTGGATAAAAGAGAAGATGATAATCTATTGGTTTATTCTACGAGTTGAATCCTTGTTTTTCGTGGTTTAGCTCACGATCGCACTTCTGCTAACTGATTCTACGAGAGTTCTCCTACCGTAATTGCTGGATCATCTTTTCAGATTCGCCTTTCAATTAAAAATTCACTTCTATTAATTATACCTTTCTTTCAGTATTAGGTTTTCATTATTTCTTATTTGTTGAAACCTTAACTAAGATCCATGGAAAATCCATTAAAATCCAAATACCAAGAAGATGCATTCCAAAATATTTTAAAAATTACACATTTTCTAGGTTTATAATTTTTAGGATATCACAAAGATGTGGCTAATTTTCTTTTCTCATTATCCTTATCTTGTGTACACAAATGCCTAACTTTCAGGAATATGCAGGCTTGTGCTCCAAATCTCTCTACTCATGATACATCCATGTCATGAGAATCCCTAGCTGTCATGCAGGAATTTTCATATGATGATACTTCCATTCCGAAAAGTTAACTAATTTTCTGGGCAGTGGACATTAAAAAATTGGTAGTCCAATATTTTTTTTGAATATGAAGCTAGAGCTGATGATAATATTACAAAAAATTGAGACCAACAATTGATGGTGCAGAGGACCTCAGAAACTAAAGAAATTAACACAATATTGGCCCTATAGAATTGCATGTAATATTTACTATTATAAAATGTGAGTTGGTGGTCGTCTGTTCGTTCTTTCTCCTCTCTTCTCAACCGTCCAATCAAAGATCTGCCATCCAAATCCGTATGTAGGTAGTTCTTACGCTCATCGTAGAAAAGGTCGCCGCCGCGTGGGCCGCGCTCCTCTTCTTCTCTTCCCCGCATCCTCCGCCTCTCGCAACCACTCCATCTCCCGCAACCGCGGCCTCCTCTCCCAAACCCTTGTGCCACGCCTCCTCCTTAACACCGCCACCAATTCCTTCCCGTAAGGCAGCGTTTGGTCACAATCCCCCAACTTCCCCCAGCAGCGTCGCATCCTTTCATTGCCGCCTCCCCAATGCATTGGTTCGCCGCCTCCTCTCCCTATCTGCCCGCCGTTGCCTCCCCACCTCCACCTCCTGCAATCGCTACCTCCTTCTCCCCTGAACCCTCGTACCGCGCCTCCTCCTTCTCCTCGGTGCCACCACCAATTCCTTCCCCGCGCGGCAGTTTCTTGTCGCAATCACCCAACTTTACCTAGGGTGCCGCCACTAATTCCATCTCCCCTCCAACCAGCGACACAACGCTCGACGACAACGGCTAGTGGATCGAAAGAATGGTGCTTGGCAACAGCGGCGGTGGATCAGAGAGAAGGGCACTCGGTAATGGCGGCGGCTTCCTCTTACTACGCTCGCCCATGTGGCTCTCCCCTCGCTGCCGTCGCCCAGCGGTCGCTCGCCCGATGAGCCTCTCTACCTCCTACTCTTCGCTCAGAGCCTATCGTGCTGTCTAGCGATTTTGGTTTTCCAAATTGGTCATCGAAGTCGAAGCCGTGGTCGAAGGGGCGGTGGTCGAAGTCGAAGGGCCGTGGTTGAAGTCAGGCCGTTGTTGAAGTTCAAGCCGTGATCGAAGGGGGCAATGGTCGAAGTCGAAGGGCCATGGACGAAGTTGATCCACGGTCGAAGTCGAAGGGCTGTGGTCAAAGTCATGTTGTGGTTGAAGTCGAAGGGTCATGGTCGAAGTCCAAACCGTGGTCAAAGGGGTAGTGGTCAAAGCCAGGCTATGGTCGAAGTCGAAGGGTCATAGTCGAAGTCCAAACCATGGTCGAAGGGTAGTGGTCAAAGTCGAAGGGCTGTGGATGAAGTCGGTCCGCGGTCGAAGTCAAAGGGCCGTGGTCGAATTCGAAGGGTCGTGGTCGAAGGGGACAGTGGTCAAAGTCGAAACGATGTGGATGAAGTTGGTCCGCGGTCGAAGGCAAAGGGTCGTGGTTGAGGGGTTGTGGCCGAAGTTGAAGATTCGTGGTCGAAGTTGATGCCTTGGTCTCAGGGGACGGTGGTCGAAGGGGGAAGTGGTTGACGTCGAAGGATCGTGGTCATCGAAGGGGCGGTGGTCGAAGTTGAAGTCGTGGTCGACATCGAAGGGCCGTGGTCGACGTCGAAGGGCCGTGGTCGACATCGAAGGGCCATGGTCGAAGGGGACAGTGGTTAAAGGGGGAAGTGCCGACTGATCGTGCAAAAATAGCACACCTGCAAGTGCACGGGTTGCCACTGAAATAGCGACGAGTATCGTGTTCTCCACAGTGACTAGACTGAGGCTACCGGTGCTCAGCTAAAGCTAGGTCAATCGAAACGGGGGAGAACGGAAAACTAAACCTACAACGACTACCAAATCAGCCGAACGAACGAACTAAACAATCAAAAGACGACGGGACGAACGACCGCACGAATGGATATCGTACGACCACACGAACAACAATGACGACTACACAAACAAACATGACTACCGAGCGACGACCTAACTAACTACCCACCGTAAGACAGAAGGAGGAAGTCGAGAAGCACTGAGGGAGTCTAGAAGCACGGAAGGACACACTGGCATACACATGTAGAGTACTTGCCTGAGGTGCCCTTGGTGTTGACGTAGACAAGGATGATAATCTGGCCCTTGTGGATGAGGGTGTCGATGGCCTACTTGAGGGTGTTCTGGCTATTCTTGTCCTTATCGATGCACACCGCCACCAGCGGGTAGCTCCATATGTCCGCCGCTTCCTTCCCGTTCTGGTATCTCCCCATCGACGATCTCTCTATATACCTCCTCTCTTCTATGATGATTTCAATTCAAACGGATGTATCTAGGTTTGGTTTTATGGTTGTGTGCTTCGAGTTCTAGGCTGCTTCAACGGGTGACCACTGAATCTCTTCCGCATGTTTTTAGCGTAGATAATAGAAGAGGGTACACACGCACAGTAGCATTTGAAAGAGGTGTGAGATTATGAGGTGAGGTTATGGTCCATTCTTCAATGGTTCATGGCCTGCTTCAGCGCAAAATTCACCTTGGTAGGAGTAAAACAGGATGAATGATGAGCTTGTCCGTGCTTGCCAGAAAAAAATAAGCAAGATGTAGTTGTCATGTGCCGCTCGTTTGGCCTTGGGTTTCTGGCTTTTAGCTTATTTTTCACTATTTTTAAATTTTATCTTTTTCTGATTTTTCGGATTGTTTTAGCTTTTTGCTGGTTCTTTTTTTTCATATTTGTTTGTATTATATGTGCTGGGCTAACCTATTTTTCTATTTTTAATTTTTTTAAAAAATTTAATTATACCAAATAACCCACCATCAGCTACAGTGAAAATTCAACCATAAGCCATAAAAAATCAGCCCAAGTGAGCACCATCAAATCACAGACTAAGCTGCCACGCAATAAACACTCATAGATCACATGTCAGCCTCCATTTTTGGTTTGGAAGTAGATACTTTGCTTTCTAACTTCAAATGGTAGAGGAGCTCAGCAACTTGCCATTTCCCCTCCCGTAATCGTCCGATAAAAAAAGGAGAACGAACGGCACATATTAGTCTGCTGCAGTGATTTGCTATAGCCTTGCTAGAAGCTAGATCTTTACGACAGAAACATGATTGCCGATGATCACAACATTTAGAGGTAGATTGTTAAAGGGTCTCTACATATGTGTAGGTTGGGTGCCTCGGTAAGTGTTGTACGGATGAAGAAAAACAGAGTAGATTTATCTGTCCCTAGCTCAACCTAGTGTTTGTCATCGTTATCCAGGTGAGTCGGTCTGAAAAACACATCGTAGGTAAAAGAAATCCAACATTGAACTCACAAGAGAAGAACACAAATGCAATCTAAAATTACCTCTTGAAAATCCGCAGGGAATCTGGTAGAATCAATCCTGCCTCTAATCGAGTCGTTTCATCTTATTGGGCTGATAGGGCAGACTGCTCTACGAGTCCGTGGAATAGGAGTTGTACGGACCAGAACAGCACAATTGCCTAATTGGGCCTATCCAGGGAGTGGCCGTAGCCCGCAGGTGCCACCGTTCCGTCCACGGATCACTCCCGTCAAGCCCAGCCCAACTGCACCTGCACGCAACGCGCCGATCGGAAGACGACGCACGAGCTCACCTGCACGTCAGGCCGGAGACTAGTTGGTTGGTTGGTTGCCGCGTGCCCCGCCGCGTCGTCACGCGCGCCCGTGCCGCCGTCCATAAAACCGCCCGCACCGCACCGCATCGCCAACCACCGAGACCAACCTCGCTCTACGCTACACGACAACGACGACGAGCACGATGGCGCCGCCGCACGTCGCTGTGGTCGCCTTCCCCTTCAGCTCCCACGCCACCGTGCTACTCTCGTTCGCGCGCGCCCTCGCCGCCGCGGCGCCGCCAGCGGCGACCCTCTCGTTCCTCTCCACCGCCGACTCCCTAGCGCAGATCCGCAGAGCCGCCGGCGGGCTCCCGGGGAACCTTCGCCTCGTGGAGGTCCCGGACGGGGTGCCGTCGGGAGGCGCCGGGGAGATGCTGCCGGTGCCGCTCCGGATGGAGCTGTTCCTGGCGGCGGCGGAGGCTGGCGGGGTTAAGGAGGGGCTGGAGGCGGCCCGCGCCGCGGCGGGGGGCGCTAGGGTGAGCTGCGTGGTGGCGGACGCGTTCGTGTGGATGGCGGCGGAGGCGGCGGCCGCGGCCGGGGCGCCGTGGGTGCCGGTCTGGGCGGCCGCCTCGTGCGCGCTCGTCGCGCACCTCCGCACCGACGCGCTCCGCAAGGACGTCGGCGAGCAGGGTACGTACTGTGCTATTCCGTTGGAGTCTGAGCCAAAATTTCCAGGATTTTAGCTGTTAGTTGTTAGACATTTTGTTGGGTTGTTAAGCTGCATGTCGCTTGCTTCGCATGCAGCCGCAAGCCGAGCAGACGAGCTGCTGACCGCTCACCCCGGCCTCGGCAGCTACCGCGTCCACGACCTCCCCGACGGCGTCGTCTCCGGCGATTTCAACTACGTCATCAGCCTCCTCCTCCACCGCATGGCGCAGCGTCTCCCACGCGCGGCCACCGCCATCGCGCTCAACACCTTCCCGGGACTCGATCCGCCGGATATCACCACCGCTCTGGCAACGGCGCTCCCGAAATGCCTCCCCCTCGGCCCCTACCACCTCCTCCCCGCCGCCGAGTCGCCAGACACCGACACCGCGCCAGCCGACCCGCACGGCTGCCTCGCCTGGCTCGACCGCCACCCCCCGCGCGCCGTCGCGTACGTCAGCTTCGGCACGGTCGCCGCGGCGCAGCCGGACGAGCTGCACGAGCTCGCGGCCGGGCTGGAGGCCAGCGCCGCGCCGTTCCTGTGGTCGCTTCGGGAGGAGTCGTGGCCGCTGCTCCCGCCGGGGTTCCTGGAGCGCGCCAAGGGCGCTGCGGGGCTCGTGGTGCCGTGGGCGCCGCAGGTGGGCGTGCTGCGGCACGCGTCGGTGGGTGCGTTCGTGACGCACGCCGGGTGGGCCTCGGTGCTGGAGGGCGTGTCCAGCGGCGTGCCCATGGCGTGCCGGCCCTTCTTCGGCGACCAGCGGATGAACGCGCGGTCCGTGGCGCACGTGTGGGGCTTCGGCACCGCGTTCGACGGGCCGATGACGCGCGGCGGCGTGGCGGAGGCGGTGGCGTCGCTGCTGAGCGGGGAGGAAGGGAGCCGGATGAGGGCGAGGGCGCAGGAGCTGCAGGCCATGGTGGTCCAGGCGTTCGAGCCCGACGGCGGCTGCACGAAGAACTTTGATAAGTTTGTCCAGATAATTTGCGGAGTGTGATATCATACTATATATGCTGACATGCACGCACTCATTCTACTGCTAGTACGAGGCATGTCGTTTTGATTCTTCACAAGTTTTCCTGCCTTGCCGCGGCATGCTCGCGTCGAGCGTCGCTGGGTTTGACGTCTTTGATCTCTCTCTCTCTCTGTGCCTGCAGTTTCTGATGCAAATCAGCAACTGTGGTAACTGGTAATAAGCAGTATGTTGTGATCAATCCTGTGTACGTGCGATTGTAGAACTTCTCATCTAATAGGTCACATGTAACTTGCTCTTGATCTTGCTGGTGCAATTGTTCCTTTGCCTTTGTAATCTTCCTCTGAAGCGACGTTTCGAGCTACTTACCCGAAGAAGTCCGCTTGTTGGCCCAAGAGGGCTTGTATCGTAGCTTATGCTTGGGGCAAGCAGGCTTGCATCCTGGTTGTGTCCTGCCCTTAGCCCGGAGGAGATATCATCCTGGCTGTGTGGCTGGTAGATGGGAGCCAATGTATCAAAATTACGCACATGAGCCGAGCGACATGGGGGATGAAATGGCCCTAAAGCTTCAATTTTTTTTGAATTTCACTTTAATTTGAGTTTTTGCCAAATTAGAAAGTTTTTATGGGTTTTCCACTTTCCTCTTCTGGTTTTCCGTCTTCCCTTGGCTTTGGCACCTTCTAGCTAGTTGTCTCCTCCCTTGTGCCCCTTTCCACATGGTTGAACGTTGTTTGCCGCCATCATCAACACGCCACGCCAGCTTGTCGCTGCCCTGGCTATCAACCCTGGCACAGAGACATACCATCCCGTTGACCGTGCCTTAAATGGCCATCACACCACCGCTAGCCACGCGCCGCTAGCTCATGTATAGAGTGCGACGTTTTCGATGAGTACTACTTTGACGACTCTCATCAATCCGCAGAGTAAGACAAGTTACATACCTTAACCATGTTGATTCCTACTTACAAATAAAATTATGTTATTTTAAATTATTTTGTATTTCAATTACAGTTTTAAATACTTAGTTAATACATATTTGTTATGACCACATTTGACATTGGACACTTAATACATTGTCGCCCTAGAATAAAACTCTGGTTAGTACACTAGTATTAACTGAAAAATTTATAGAAATGCATAGTCATGCCTAGAGATAATTTTAAGTTTGGGATAACTTTTTTCACATAAAATGATGTTTATGTAAAATGCATTCTTGACTTTGGTGAGTCAAGATGGTGTAAGAAATGTTCAAAAATAAAATTTAAAAAATGGTTTGTACTTAGGAAAATGGCTAGGTGGTGGGTGCTCGGTGGCACAAGTGGTATGTGAAAAATCTACCTAAGTCAATTAAGGACTAATCTGTGAGCTACTGCTACAAAGCCACATTATACTACCATAAGTCTGGTATGGGGATAGACTTGGCAGACTAATTTGTGGGTCCCAACCTTAGTCTCGCTATAGGTTGAATGTGGACGTGGTGTAGGTCACGAGAAGTCTCACATGGTATAAGAGGGGCCTCAACTTAGTGGATTCTATATTATGGTAAAACCATAGCAGGGCGTAACCGGGTTGACAATTTTGCATTATAAAGGTCTTATGACAATCACTTAGTCGCACACTGAAGGTAGCGTGTTATGGCCGATATTTAAGCCGAAAAGCAAAAAGCAAAAAAAAAAAAAGCAAGAAGTTGAAGCTGTTTAGAGCGGAGTTGGTAGTAGAAATTAAGCCCAACCTTTAATTTGCAAGGGTATATTAGACTTTTCTTTATAAATCTAATTTCTTTTGTGAGAATATTTTAGACTTTTCATGTGTAAACAGAACACCTCGTCGTGCTCTGCATTCCTTGCTTGCCACAACCTCTTCTTTCCCTGCGCCGCTGCCACCAGGAGCTCGTAGTCCCAGCAGTGGAGGACTCGTTCATGGACCTGCTCTAGTCGGACGACGACGCCACCGTCTTGCTGGGGCTCAGGTTCTCGAACTACCCAGGCGACGGAAAGGTGCTACTTGACCCAGAGTTGTTGGAGTGGCCACCAGTGTTCGACCTAGGCACGTATTGGAGCGGCCTGAGTTGTGCTTCTTGTTAGTTCGAATTTTTTACTTAATGTGCCTAATTTCATTAATCACTTACAAAGTGGCACCTAACAGCTCAAAGGGATGGAAGTTCCATCCCTGCGCCCATGCTCTTAATTACCACTCTTGTCTCGTTATTTTTGTTTGGCGGGACATACATGTATATAAGCACACACAGTAAAGACATATACAACGATATAGATAACTGTTGTCTATAATATCATCAATATCATCTATAGACGGCACTCAAGACGGCTCATATAATAGGTTGTCTTTTTGCATGTCTCTATACATAGTTTCTTCATAATACAATATGTCTTATTTGCCGTGTTGCAGTCGACTACTGCATAATAGACGACCTAATTCTCTATGCTTCACCTCTCTTCTCCACATCATCTCATATCATACATGGCAAAGTTTATAGACAGCTGATATCATACTATTGTACATGGCTTATGTATAACACTGGCATAAGTAGGGCTAGACATTTTTACACCGAATCGAATCAATTAAAATTCTCAGTAAAATTGGGCTATCGGTGATCTGTTCGGTTTTAAATTCTCCTCTATTGGGTGTTCAGTTCTAGGGTTGGTGTTCACTTTGCAAAATCCGAATACGCCATAAAACCGAATAAGCGGTCTTGTGATCAGGTCCAGCGGGCAGCCCCTTGCGAAGGCCCAAGACAACAGCTCGGCAAGGCCCAGTCTCCCTGCTCGCTAAACCCAGTCCAATTACTCCAGTAGACAGTACGCAGCGTTTTAAAGTATCCGCTAATCAATTCTCTTGCTATCTAGTGATTCGTAAGGAGTCGTTTTTAGGGCTGTGTTTTATGGTTTAAATTTTTGAATTTTAGATGTTTGTGTAAGAGAGACACTCACAGCGATTTTAGCTGATATAGCTAAAGTTGGTACAATATCTATTTATATATTTCGCTTTAAAAGATATTTTATTTAAAAGATAGTTGTTATAGTATAAACCATAATCGAGAAGCCGAAAAACATGGCCTTGGAACCCCTAGTAGGACGTGAAGCCAACAAGGCAGGCCAACTACCCAAGTGCCAACCGTCAGCCCATTCTTACGTCACATGGAATTGGAAAGGCGGGAGGCCGCATGGCCGCAACTAGAGATGCAAATAGATTGAATGTGAATGGATAATAGCTCTATCATATTTTTTTCTCGGATACGGATACGAATACAGATATCTCAGATACGAATAATATCGAATACGGATACGGAGCAAATACAAATCGAAACAAATACGGTTACGAATATTTATCGAAACATGAAAACCCCTTAAACCATACAACCAAAATCAATAAAAACATATAAATAATTTATCTTGTTAAAACATTAATGAAATCTAAACAAGCATAAGTATTTTTATCCATAATATTTATACCATTGTACATATTTTAAATCTTCAAATAGTAGTTATTTTTTTCTAAAGTCCTAAATAATTCTTAATGGATTTCTGTTATTTACATGTGACTAATAAATTAATTAAGAATTTAAATTTACATTAGAATGATTTAAATGGCAGTACATCAATTTAATTGGTACAAATTTTAATCTACCAACAATACTAGATTTATTTTTAATAAACATAAATATTTGCTAGTAGTGTTTGTAATTTAATATGACTAGAGAACCTAATGCCTAATGGTAATGGAGGCTTATAGCTTGGTTGGGCTAGTGGACTGGTGGCAGGGGAGATGAGAGAGGCTAGCTTGGGCTAGGCAATGTTGGGCTGAAATCCGGATATCCGACTCTGTATTATCCGAATAATTCGTATCCATATTTATATTCGCTGGATATCAGGTCTACAATATTCGTATTCGTTTCTGACAAAAAAATCCGTATTTGTTTTCGATCCGAGAATTATCCGAAGAAAATTTGATCCGACATAATCCATATTCGTTTTCATCTGAATCGATCGGAAACTATCCTATCTGTTTTCACCTCTAGCCGCATCGCTGCTGGCTACTCGCTAGGGCCTAGGGAAATTGGGCAAGGGCGAAAGCAAGGCCGGCGGGCGCGCAAGGTGGCGAAACCACCGCGAGCCGCGAAGACGTGGAAAGAAACCTGCCCTGTCCGTCCAACTGAAGCAGTGAAAGCCCAAAGCCTCAGTTTTAGTTGTGCAGTGAGTCTCATGATCTCATCTTCGATCTCTCATAGTCATCTCTCATGTCTAACATGATCGGTCGGCATCAATTTTCGTTGTGCAGCCATGAGTTATAGATTTGGAAGGCATTAATTTGTGTAATTGTGTTTTACCCTCACTAATTTGTGCTATATATATAATTATAGAACTAGAATGCATTAATTAGGTACTATTTGGTACATGGAAATTAGACGTTATGTTGTGAGTAAGTCTCAGATCTAGTTCCCCTTCGGTTGTGTTTGTGCAGTCATGGAGAGGAAGAAAACAATTTGTTCACAATTTTTTTTTGGCTAGAGTATTCACCTCACACAAATCGTGTCTAATGCCTGCCGTGTTTTCTCTTTTCAAAAAAGCCAACTGGGAAATGCGGCTCGGATACATTCATAGTCAAGGGATTCCAGCTAAAGTTGGAAGAATGTTAAGGATGGAAAAGAATGTGCTTTTCTAACTCACATGGGCAAGGATTCCAACTTAGCTCATGACTATGCAGTTCGGTGTTATAACAATATTAAAAATAGTATCGTCTCATATTGACAAGGTAATTGTAAAGCAAAATGAGAAAATGACCATAGATGCAAGACTAAGGCTTAAGACTTCAATTGATGCCATCAGGTAAGTCGTAAGCAAGAATTTCTTTTCATCTTGTATTTCAACAATTAAAATTTTAGATGACACATCCTATCTAACAGTTGGTCTATCTAACAACTATTCAATGTTGGTTGCATCAGGTGGTTAATGTCAAGGATAGAATAGAATTGTGTTATTTGTTTTCTTATATGCCTCGGTTTTTTGTCTGTATAAGACATGTTCCGTTGTATATCCCATTATACTCTCTATATATATTACCCTTTGGGCCTCAAAACATGGTATCAGAGTTAGAACACTAACACTAGTCTTTCCGCATCCGCCGCCGCCGTCGGTTCATGGTCGAGCCGCCACCACCGTCCGATCGCCACTGCTCTACTGCCACCACCGCTGTCTTCGGCCGATGTCGCATGTGTCGTCCGTCGCTCATCGTCGTCCTGATCCGCCGATGCCCGTTTGATCTGCCATGTGACCGCCTAACACCGCCTGTGGTCACCCTAGACCATTGGCCGCCTTTTGTCAGCGCCCGCTGCCCGATCGGCTCCTGTCGCCGACCGGTGCCCGCGCCTCTCGTTCGGCTGTCATTCGATTCGGTCTTTGCCCGACCGACTACTCCCATCGGAGCCACCCCAGTAAGAGAGCCCGCCGCCCGTCGTCGACCGATTGGTGATCGCTGCCCTCCCGACCGGCGATCAGCGCCCACCACATCACCGATTTGATCTGATCCACCCAATCAAATCCGATCTGGCCTTTTTAGATTAGCAAAAAAAGAAATACAAAAATACAAAAAAAGAGAAAAAATCAAAATCAAAAGAAAAAAACATTTGTCTAACGGCCGCGCCGCCCGTAAAACTTCGTTGCCTTGGTCGTTGCGCCATCCAGTGCCGCCTACCGATGGCTTTCGTTCCATCAACTGCAATCCCATTCTCAGGAACAAAGCTACATGGAATGAACTACAAGTTGTGGTATTCTTTCATGGAGATCACGCTCGATGGTCTCAGCCTCTGGGGACATGTCACGACGACCTTCTCCGCCACCATCGGTTCAGCCACCTCCCAGGCAGTCTACTTCTGCATCTCTTACAGCATATGAGGCTGCCAAGAAGGAGGCAGAGGCTGCTGCTGCTGACGCTGTTGATAAGGCTTTTCAGTATGCCATTAACGCTTTCGAGCGCTGGTGTACTGATGAGGCTCATGTTCACGCTATCCTGATGGTCAACATCGACGACTCCATCCTGCCAGACATTGTTGATCTGTAGTCTACTCGATAGATCTGAGAATACTTGTGTGAGCGACACAACAGAGCAGTGATGCTCAATTTTTCGCTTTAGCTTGAGTTGGAGATGCTTCACTAGGGAGATTCTTCCATCGATGACTTCTTCCGGGCCCTGATCTGTCTCTAGCGCCAGCTGGATGAGTTGGTCTCTCCACTTTGTCAAGAGAGTTATAAAGTGCAAAAGATAGATCATGGTCATCTTCGTCTTTATGGTTTTGTCTGCCGCCTTAGCCCAAAGTTTGAGCCTGTCAGGACTCAACTGCTAAGCCACTCTCCACGGCAGACCATTACGGAAGCCCTTTCCACGCATCGGGCTGAGGAGCTTCGGCTCGGGCTAGCAGCACAGTCCGTTCCTACTGTGCTTGTTGCTCCGTCTTTGACTACACCGTCGCTTTCTACTCAACTACAGTCCCTTCCCTAGCTGCTTGTTTTCGTACCAACTAGAGTTCAGTGTAACTACTGCAAGAACTTTGGGTACGACTATTAGAATTGTGCGGTGCAGAAAAAAGCGGAACAAAGTGCATGGGGGTGGACAATTCAAGGAGGCCAGGGAGGCCCTTCCTTCACAGAAGGACATACCAGGTTGTTAGGTTCTCAGTGAGGTGACTCTATTCAGCAGCTCTCTTAGGCTCTACTTTAGCTCTCTCATAGCTTAGCGGGTTCTGCCAGTCTAGCTCAGACGTCTCCTCCAGGTACCTCTTGGGTTCTAAATTCTGATGCCTCTTTCCACATGACACCGAATTTCATATCTCTCACTTCAGTAGGACCTTCAATTTTTCCTATCTTTGTTTAGATAGTTGACAGCTATGTGGATGGCACTGCTGACCAAAACCGCTCTAGGAACGAACCTCTTTTTCCTTCGCCGGTACTTAGCACTTGCAAAGATGCTAACGATGTTTCTCAAGGCAGATCAAATAGTGTGTCCACAACATCACCAGTTTCATCTGGGCGGTTACAGCACAAGAAATCATTAGCTTCTACCCTTGTTGATAGTACTAAAAAGGAGTCGGTTGCTCTTGTTCCATTTGACATTGCAAGATTAGCACAAAGATTCATTCCACTTTTCATTTTTTTCGCTATTTCCTCATAAGCCACCTTCTGCAGCTATGGCCAATCGAGTGCTTTTTACATGCAGAGGATGGGTATGCTTTACATCTTTCTCCAAAAAAAATTCTTACATCATAGTTTTATTTTTATTAGGTTTAATCTATCCATGGATTTCAATAACACTTCCTTGCCATGTGGTCTTAAAAATGTAAGAAATGAAGGAATGCTGTGTAGAGGTTTTGTAGTCTTTATTCAAGTCTGCACTGTTTTACTTCTGTATTAGTGGCATTAGTTTATGCAATTTGTGTGTGACTTACAAAGATGTTGTATTGTGGCCATCCCTTTCATCGTTATATTATTTTCTTAACATGTCCTCCTTTTGGGTGCTTAATCATATTAAGTTTGCTATGTTTATATTCCACTTGCTTAATAAGACAACATGTATTGTCCCTTTTCAAGTGCATGATTTATAACATCCCTGCTTCAACACATGTGCTATCATTTGTTTTCACAGTTATTTTAATCTTAGCTTATGTTTGGCATGCAGATTATTAGCTCTAGGACTTCTGGAATATAATAATGACCGGGGATCGATACAAAAGCGCTTTCTTCCTTGTAAATCGAAGCATCAGGTATTATTATTGCTTAGCTTTCTTGTTGCAAAATTTACTTCAAGCCTCAAAAGTGTTTTTCCTATTTCCTAGCAATCTACCCTTCTCTATGATTTGTTAGACACACCAACTTAGTTAGTATTTTCATCATTTGTTTGGTGTAGACGGTGTTTGCATTACTCCTTCTAACAAAAGACTTCATTTGATTATCTGAAAATATGAAGAAAATGGAATACCTTTTAAAGAATTGGTATTAGAAAGAGTGTTGTTTTGATTGTATTGACATGGCAGTCAGATTTTTCACCCTGCTGGCACTGCTGGTGACCTAAAGTTTGATATCTATTCTTAATAATTGATACAACGGGTTGCTTTATTTTAAAAAAAAGATTATGAACCCATAGTTGTTCAATTTCGGCCACTGGTTGTCAATTTGTTGTGCTTTCTTTTTGTTACACAAGCAAGTAAGCTTGGATCAAATCCTTGATCCCCTAATCTCTGCTTAAAATCCCAACCCCAGACCATTTGGGCAAATTCCGATTATGTCCAGTGCTTAGTTTAGTCTCTTGACTAAGTTTTCAGTTTCTCAAAAGTTTTGAGGTTTCTTGCTGTGGTTTGTTGTATGTTCTTCAGTAACGTAACTTTTTTTAGTGTAGATATTTGTGAGACAAAAGAACCGCAGCTCCTCCAAAGCTTCTGATAATCCGATTAAGGTAAGTGTTCACCTTTCCATTTACTGTTGGATTAATTGGGCTTGGTCCAATTTAATTTAGCAATTAATCAAATAAAATTCCTAGGCCCACATGAAAAAACTGTTTAGTCCCATATGGAGAATTAAATAGGAGTTACACCAGTTTAAAAGGTGGAACGTGGTAACCCCCTTGTAAAATTGAAGAGAGCCAACACGCGCGCGCGCGCTCGCTCGCTCGCCGTGCTGTGCGGTGCGGTGCGCGTGCGCGTAGGTGTGTCGGGTGCGGGCGCGTTTTTCTTTATCTATTCGAAAATCGAAACGCACTGACTCGCAGTAAATAGTATTAACGACTTGCTGGCAGTAATGGTGCAGTTACTAGTGAATTATGGCTGCAGTTACTAGTGACTAATGGCTGCAGTTACTCTGGCCTCTTCGGTTTTGCTGTTACAGAGGAACAGAGCATAAAAGGCTCTCTACTCCATACGGGAGAGAAGAAGATAGAACAGTATTCGGTTCTGCTTTTTCGTCGCGCTCTCGCAATCTCGGTCCGAACCTTGCGCGAAGGTTACGGGCGGTAAACCTCGAAACTCCGTCCGTCTGTGTACCTACACGGGTAGACGGCCGATCAAGTTTTTAGGGGGCTCACATTCTGTGACGTCTTCTACATCCTGGTGGTGAACTGCACGGCGAACATCTTCCTGCATCACGCCTCGTCCTGCATCACGCCTCGATCGACTACATCGAATAGGCCATCATGTCGACTGATGGTAACAGCGCATCCGGTGTCTCTGACACTGGCCCCGCCCGAGGGTATAACCTGAAAACTTATCTGATGTATTTGTTTCTGTACGCTATGAATATGTTAATAGGTGCTGTTGTTAGCTTGTTCGTTATCGAATATGAATACATCATTGTTGAATCACTTATGTTTTTGTATGTCATGCTTTATATGCTGAATTTCTGGATTAAAATATGCCGAAAATTGACTAGATTTTCAACAATCCAAAAACTTGATAGGTCTTTTTCGGTAGTTGGCTTTGCTGCGTCGCTTAAGCCGCACCCTTCGTTTGATGGTTCCAATTTTGAGAGATGGCGTGCACGTGCAATCCTGTGGTTTACTGCTGTGGAATGTTTTCATGTTGCACAAGGCAAGCCCGCTGAGCCTCTATCTGCTGAGAACGAACGCAAGTTCAATATAGCGGATAACTTGTTTCGAGGTGCACTTGTTAACATACTGGCAGATAACATTGTGGATGTGTACATGCATTTGCCTACGGGCAAAGAGATGTGGGATGCACTTGAGGCCAAGTTCGGAGTTTCCGATGCTGGCAGTGAGCTATATATCATGGAGCAGTTCTATGACTACAAGATGGTCGATGACCGTTCTGTAGTAGAACAAGTTCATGAGATTCAGGCGCTGGCAAAGGAGCTTGAGAACAATAAGTGCGAGTTACCGGACAAGTTTGTGGCTGGCGGTATTATCGCCAAGTTACCACCTTCTTGGTCGGATTTTGCTACCTCTCTAAAACACAAGAGGCAGGAGTTCAATGTTACTGATCTCATTGGCACTCTTGGTGTTGAAGAAAAGGCGAGGGCAAAGGATACTCGTGGCAAGAAAGTTGCTGCTGAGGGAGGTTCTAGTGCCAATTTGGTGCAGAAGAAGAACCCTCAGGCTATCCACAATAAGAAGAAAAATAAGCCTATTGTCAAGCCCAAGACCACTACTGAATTTAAGAAGAAAGGCAAAGGAAAGGGTATCTGCTTTGTGTGCGGTGATTCTGGCCATTGGGCTAAGGATTGTCTAGACCGCAAGGATAAGCAGAAGAAGTCTGCCAACATGGTTATTAGTGATGCTGGAGGAACATCGGGGTATGGTAATTATTTACCTACAGTTTTTTCGGTTTGTCAATCACCTGAGTGGTGGGTTGACACTGGTGCTAATATTCATGTGTGTGCTAATATTTCCTTGTTTTCATCTTATCAGGTCTGTCGAGGTTGCTCCTTGTTGATGGGGAACGGATCACATGCAGCTGTTCATGGTGTTGGCACGGTCGATCTGAAGTTTACTTCGGGAAAGACCGTGCAGCTGAAGAACGTGCATCATGTCCCCTCCATAAAGAAGAATCTCGTCAGCGGATCTCTACTGTGTAGAGATGGTTTTAGGCTTACATTTGATTCCAATAAATGTGTCGTGTCTAAGTATAGAACATTTGTTGGTAAAGGTTATGAGAGCGGAGGCTTGTTTCGTTTCTCTTTGATGGATTCCTATAATAAAATTGTAAACCATGTGTGTAACGATGATGATGAATCTAATGCTTGGCATTCACGACTTTGTCATGTTAACTTTGGGTGTATGACGCGCTTGCTAATATGAGTTTAATCCCGAAATTCACTTTGGTCAAAGGTTCTAAGTGCCATGTGTGTTTTCAATCGAAACAACCTCGCAAGCCTCACAAGGCAGCAAAGGAGGCGAGGAATTTGGCACCGTTAGAACTCATTCATTCCGATTTGTGCGAGATGAATGGCATGTTGACTAAAGGTGGAAAGAAATATTTCATGACGCTTATAGATGATTGTACTAGATTTTGCTATGTGTATTTATTGAAAACAAAAGATGAAACATTTGATTACTTTAAGATCTATAAAGCTGAGGTGAAAACCAACTTGAGAGAAAAATCAAGCGGGTAAGGTCTGATCGTGGGGGAGAGTATTTTTCAAATGAGTTTACTTCATTTTGCGAGGAACATGGAATTATTCATGAGAGGACGCCACCCTATTCTCCCGAATCAAACGGGGTTGCCGAAAGAAAGAACCACACTCTAACTGACTTAATTAACGCCATGTTAGACACTACGGGACTTTCTAAGGAATGGTGGGGTGAGGCTTTATTCACCGCATGTCATGTCCTGAATAGAGTTCCTAAAAGAACAAAGAAGTAACACCATTCGAGGAATGGGAAAAAAGAAGTTGACTCTCTCATACTTGCGCACTTGGGGATGTTTGGCCAAAGTTAACGTGTCAATTGTCAAGAAGCGCAAACTTGGACCAAAAACCGTAGATTGTGTATTTCTTGGTTATGCTATGCACAGCGTGGGTTATATGTTCTTAATTATAAAAACTGGAGTACCTGACGTGCGTGTTGGTACAATCATAGAGTCCAGAGATGCTACATTTTTGGAGAATGAATTTCCTATGAAATGTGATGTACCTAGCTCATCTAGTCAAGAACCTATAATTTCCCTTCATTCTTTTGTGCCGATAGAACTTGTTGAGCAAACGCCTATGGAAAATCCTGAGGAGGATAACAATGAAGTTACTCGAAAGAGTAAGAGACAGAGGATTGCAAAATCCTTTGGTGATGATTTCATTGTATACCTCATGGATGACACTCCAAGAACCATTGAAGAGGCATATTCTTCTCCTGACTCCGACTCTTTGGAAGGAAGCGATGCGGAGTGAGATGGACTCTATTATGTCTAATGGAACTTGGGAGGTCGTTGACCGTCCTTACGGGAGTAAATCTGTAGGATGTAAATGGGTTTTCAAGAAAAAGCTTAGGCCTGATGGTACAATTGAAAAGTACAAGGCAAGGCTTGTGGCCAAGGGTTATACTCAGAAAGAAGGCGAGGACTTCTTTGATACTTATTCACCTGTTGCCCGATTGACCACAATTCAAGTACTACTTGCCCTGGCTGCTTCTCATGGTCTTCTCGTTCATCAAATGAACGTTAAGACAGCTTTCCTAAATGGAGAGTTGGAGGAGAAAATTTATATGGATCAGCCAAACGGGTTTATGGTAGAAGGTCAAGAAGGAAAGGTGTGCAAGTTGTTAAAATCTTTGTATGACCTAAAGCAAGCACCTAAGCAATTGCATGAGAAGTTCGACAGAACATTGACATCTGTTGGCTTTGCTGTGAATGAAGCCGACAGATGTGTGTACTATCACTATGGTGGGCGAGAATGAGTGATCTTATGCTTGTATGTTGATGACATACTAATTTTTGGGACCAACCTCAATGTGATTGAGGAGGTCAAGGACTTTTTGTCCAAGAGTTTTGAGATGAAAGATTTGGGAGTGGCTGATGTGATTCTTAACATTAAGCTACTGAGAGGAGGTGATGGTGGGGTTACACTTGTGCAATCCCACTATGTGGAGAAGGTCTTGAGTCACTTTGGTTATAGTGACTACAAGCCTGCTTCTACTCCTTATGATCCTAGTGTGTTATTGAGGAAAAATCGAAGAATAACAAGGGATCAATTGAGATACTTCCAGATTATTGGCTCATTGATGTATTTAGCTAGTGCTACGAGGCCTAACATCTCGTTTGCTGTGAGCAAGCTAAGCCGATTTGTTTCAAATCCGGGAGATAATCATTGGCGTGCTCTTGAGAGAGTGATGCGCTATCTAAAAGCAACCATGAGCTATGGCATTCACTATGCTGAGTACCCAAAGGTACTGGAGGGCTACAGTGATTCAAACTGGATCTCTGATGCTGATGAGATAAAAGCCACGAGTGGATATGTGTTCACTCTTGGAGGTGGTGCTGTTTCCTGGAAGTCTTGCAAGCAGACCATCTTAACGAGGTCAACAATGGAAGCAGAACTCACATCATTAGATACCGCCACTGTTGAAGCTGAGTGGCTTCGCGAACTCCTTATGGATTTGTCGGTGGTTGAAAAACCGATACTGGCTATCCTGATGAACTGTGATAATCAAACTGTAATTATCAAGATGAATAGTTCTAAGGACAACATGAAGTCATCTAGACATGTTAAGAGGCGGTTGAAGTCATCGAAAAGTGAAAAACTCCGGAGTGATAGCACTGGACTATGTCCAGACAGCTAAGAATCTGGCCGATCAATTTACAAAGGGTTTATCACGTAATGTGATAGATAGTGCATCGAGTGAGATGTGTCTGAGACCCACATGAGTCATACCACAGTGGTAACCTGTTCTACGTGATCGGAGATCCCGTGAAATAGGATGGTGAAACAATCTGTTGGTTGACTGGGAGGAGAGACCTATACAGGACTCATTTCTTCAATGATGCACTTCTCTCCTATTCTGTATGGCAGGTTGGTTTTACCTCAATGTGATCCGAGTGGCTTATTTAGAGCAGAGATGTCGGCCTACAGGACATCTTAGAAGGAACACACCTATATGAGTTCGACTGCTGGTCATAGTCTATGAGATTTGGGTGATCTTTAGATACTCATGAACATGCCTGGAGTATGACTTATACGCTCCAACCAGAGGGGATGCTTTAGGCAGCCTAGTACTAGTAAAGGATTTGGGTAAAGCTTGTTCACACAAAACTGTCAATTCAAGGCATAGTCCATTATTCAGTTGTGTATGAGTGTAACTTCTTTCCTAGGTGGATGTTCAACTTAACAGTCTCCATCGAAATACTGGTATATCAAACAACAGCAGAACTGAGAGCATTTCTCGTGTGCCTTGAAATTTGGTAGGGATTGTTGGATTAATTGGGCTTGGTCCAATTTAATTTAGCAATTAATCAAATGAAATTCCTAGGCCCACATGGAAAAACTGTTTAGTCCCAATGGGAGTTACACCACTTTAAAAGGTGGAACGTGGTAACCCCCCTTGTGAAATTGAAGAGAGCCAACACGCGCGCGCATGCTCGCTCGCTCGCCTCGCCGCACCGCCCTGCGCCGTGCGGTGCATGTGCGTGTGCGTACGCGTATGCGTGTCGGGTGCGTTTTCTTTATCTATTCGAAAATCGAAACGCACTGACTCGCAGTAAATAGTATTAACGAATTGCTGGCAGTAACGGTGCAGTTACTAGTGAATTATGGCTGCAGTTACTAGTGACTAATGGCTGCAGTTACTCTGGCCTCTTCGTTTTTGCTGCGGTTATTCTGGCCTCTTCGGTTTTGCTGTTACAGAGGAACAGAGCATAAAAAGCTCTCTACTCCATACGGGACAGAAGAAGATAGAATAGTATTCTGGTTTTGTTTTGTCGCTGCTCTCTGCAATCTCCGGTTCAGAACCTTGCGCGAAGGTTACGGGCGGTAAACCTCAAAACTCCGTCCGTCTGTGTACCTGCACGGGTAGACGGGCGATCAAGTTTTTGGCGAGCGCTTTGGCACGACTGCTCATTCTGTGACGTCTTCTACATCCTGGTGGTGAACTGCACGGCGAACATCTTCCTGCATCACGCCTCGTCCTGCATCACGCCTCGATCGACTACATTGAATAGGCCATCATGTCGACTGATGGTAACGGCGCATCCGGTGTCTCCGACACTGGCCCCGCCCGATGGTATAACCTGAAAACTTATCTGATGTATTTGTTTCTGTACGCTATGAATATGTTAATAGGTGCTGCTTTATAAGCCTTTAGGGTTAGAGAATGTGCTCAAGGTTATTACTGATTTGCATGGTATGGTGCAACAGTTCATGCCATCATCTGGTTTTTGAAAGTGATCTGTAAACACTGAGCAGAGACCTTTTTCTAATCCTATTTCTATAGAAAATTTAGGTAGTGAAGTTCCTTGCAATTTTGATCTTTTTCTTTTTCTGCATTGTCTATACCATTTTGCTTATACGTCAACAGCACAACAGTTTAGTAGGCTTTTATTTAAATTTCTTGACAAAGTTATAAAGGCTTTATATTATGGACCATATTACATTTATTTTGTATCATACTCGGAAGCGAACTTGGGATATGATTTTTTGCCCAGTTTTCTTTGAAAAGGGTAGTGCACCATGACAAATTTTACTATGCTTACTTGGGTGGGCCGCTCTATGTTCCACCTCTGGGTACTGAAAGTTTCAAAGAGCACTCCTTTGTGCTGTAAAAGAGTATGTCAGCATGTTCCCTTGTACCAAATACCAATACTGTTTCGTTACTGGGATGACAGGATACTCGGTGTGATGCAGTTGCTGTTATTGTCAACCTCATTAGGAAGTAGATGTTGAGCTCTTTGACAGTTGACGGCCATCTTTTGGAATAGAAGTCTTCATCAACATACTAGTCTCCTGAATTAAGCATATTCTTGTCTGAATTAATGCAGGACGTGCGCCGGCCGCATGAAGGCCTCTCCTTTGACAATTGAGGAAATATAGCATATCCACGAGGTGATTATATTAGTTTCCTTGTTTCCTTGTTTAATTAGCATTTGTTTGACTTTTTTTCTTACCTACTGTTGATGTCAGGGGCACAATATATTCAAAAATGATTGGACATCAGTTTGGAGATTTGTCCTGCCACATAGAGATCCTTCACTGCTTCAACGTCAATGCAGAGTTGCCACTGGAATCCAGAGATCCTACAGTAAAAGTGAAGCCGCAAAAGAAAAGAGACGGTTATATGAAAGCAAAGAGGGGAAAATTGAGAGATTCAATGCCTGATTCACAAGTAGTTCATGGGCAGGAGGTTAGTGTGTGTTTTTTTAACTCGCAAGATATCCCTAGGATATTTTTATTGTCCATGTACAATGATGTAACTGAGCATAATTTTTCATGGTTTCGTGACAGGTTGATGACAATGCTTCCGAGGGTGTTGAAAATGATGATGATTCGTATGTCAATGAAGCATTTTTGGCGGGCACAGAGAATAGGAGCATGAACATGATGCCTTGTCAGCTGTCATTATCAAGGAAATGCTGGGAAAAGCATCATGATGACAATGGCGGAATGGCTCACTGCAATCTGTTATTACTTGCACTGCTGTGTTGGTTATTGCTTTTGGCTGGAGATAGACCTGTCAAACATCTGTTGGCGCCTATCCCTTCTCAGATGATCATTGTGAACAGTGCAGCAAGAACCAGAGGCGAGACCCTGTACAAGTGTACATGTCTGGAGCAGAGTAGCAAAACTGAATGTTGGTGATGGCCTACTACATTTTGGGACCTATTGCTCATCAACTAGCTACTATGGCGTGAGAAATTGGGTCTGTTCTTTTCCTTCGAAACTGACGACGTTTAGCTTTTGTTACAGTACCTAACTTTCAAATGAAGTATTTTCTCAAGACGAGGTCTACAAGTTAAACGATGTACACGTTAAAAGCCCAACATCTGTACCATCTAAAATCACAAGTGAGTATCTATCTCCGCAATCTGTACCATAAACAGCCAAAATTCAAAATTTCCAGCCAAAAGCTATAAGTCGCAGTCGTTGCCAAACAGGCAGCGTTCCCTGTAGTAAAGATTTGAAAAGCCATGGTGGACACAGAAGGAATGGTGAGGTCCTAACCTGGATTGACTTCGCAAAGTTCATCATGTGTACATCTAACACGAGCTAATGTTGATATGTCTTGTAAGTTGATCCACTCATGGTGGTGGTCATTGTATGGGCCTGTTCTTTTCGGCTGCGGCTTATGGTTTTTGGCTGAAATTTTTGAATTTTGGCTATTTACGGTACAGATTACGGAGAGACAGATACTTACTTGCGATTTTGGTTGGTACAGATGTTGGGCTTTTAACGTGTAAATCGTTTAACTTGTAGACCCCATCTTGAGAAAATACTTCGTTTGAAAGTTATGTACTGTAGCAGAAACCAAAAACTGATTTTAAAAGCCCAAAAAATAGGCCCTATGTTTGTTCATCCGGTGGACTATTATCAGTGGACGGAGAAATGCAGTTCAGCTCCCCTGGAAAAATTTTGCTATTGCCTCTTGGCAACTGCAGCATGTGCACTGCAACATTCATTGTGCAAAGCATCGTTTGTACTTTTTTTTTGCAATAAGACACGACGCAACCACACACTACTTACACACCACTCACATGCGTGCACATTACTAAACACATGTTTGGAAATTTTTGCAAAGGTACAAGGCTTTCTTGCGATTCAGGTAATAGAACCGACGGGCTGACCGCACAGCCTCGAACGAAGCCAACCTAGCTGGCTGCGAGTTGCAGCCTGCAGGTGGACCGAATCTTTGTCCCATGGGACACGGCTGTAGCTCGGTGCACTATTTTATCCAACGTGTCATGTACTCTAGCGTGCAGTTCAATTTTTTTCTCGCCCAGTGTGCACTTTTTTTCCCTAAACTAGTTCAATGTTGGTACTTTGCTAAAAAACATATTATATTAATAAGTCCGATCATCATCATCAGACCCCGCCTGCTGCAGCACTCGGCCGAACTCCACCTCAACTGGCGTCGCTCCTCCGCTACTCATGCTCTTAGCAACACTGCTCGTTCTCTTTGACCACACTCTACTTGACCACATATCTGATGATCTCTCTCCTATATCTATTGTAGCGTTTTTGTCTATCTGAGCTGATTCAGGGTTAGGGTTTCTTTCTTCTAGGGATGATTCGTGCCCGAGGGAGATCTAGGGTTTCAATTTTTTGTCTTTGGGGGAAATTGTTGGCCATTTGATGCGTAAAGGACGCGTTGTTCTGATTTTGTGTAGGGAATTCGGGTTTTCGATGCCGGAGAATGATTTTTTTGGTTGAGTTCTCGTGCTTCGCTTATTTATGCTGTGAAAAGTTTCCCTTTTCATCTAGGTGTATACCGGTTGCTTTGTTTTTTCATCTAAGATGTATACTGATTGTTGAATTCCGGCGTGGCTGAAATTTGCTGAATTTGGATGGCTTGTTTTTTAATAGGGGCTCGGGCCTTACTCCACCAGCATCAAGAAGGTCGAGAAGAGATCAAGGGGATGGCGAAGAAGATCAATGATCTTTGTGGTACGTGCACATTGAAATATTTTGGTTATAAATTTAGGGATAGATGTGCTACTTGTATCTCATTTCATGCTCAAAACGTTGACATGCGTCATTTTTACATATTTTTATCTATCATTTTACCATTATATTCTTCGCATTTCGAGATCATTTATCATCATTTACATGCTTTTCTAAAATTAATTGCTCGAATTGGGCCATTTTACATTTTTTTTGCAATTTTCCACAGGCCGACGCGATCGAGACACGTAAATGACAAATCTGGACTTTCGGGACTGCTCCGTATAAATATACGCGTCATCACAGATGCGTAGGATCAAACTACGAAGAAAACAGAGGTCTCGAATGCTAATTCAGAATTAATCAAATAGAGAAGGACTTAATTGTAAATTCCAGAAACTATGAGGACTAAATCGCAAATCACCGAAAACCCCAATCTCCCTAAAAACCCTAGCCACAGTCCCATTTTACGCAGAGCCGGCCATTGCTTCTACCCTTGCCTCCCCTTCGCTCTCTCCTCCCCCTTTCCTTTCCCTACCGGCGCCGGCGAGGGCCGCGCCATACTCACCGGCGGCCACCCGTGCCACCTTCACCGCATCTTCTCCACTACGTTGTAGTCCACCACCACGCCGTCCGCATCCACCACCGCTTCTCCTTAGCCCCCTACTGCTTCTCCTCCGTTATCTATTCTTTTCCTCCCCTTTGCTATTCCACCGCTCCCTGCTCACCTCACCGCGCTTCCGATCAGATCTTCCACCCCGGTGCTTTCTTCCTTGGATCTCCCTTCTTCTTCACCACCGGCTCCCCTCTGCATCGTTGGCTGCCGTCTGTCTCCGCCACCACAGCACCGAACTCCTCCACCAGCAAGAGACGCCGTCGTCCTCATTTGCTCCATCCACCGGCGCATCACCTCTCCAGCGACAGCGACCTCTCCACTACTTCCCCTTCAGCGCCGCCGCCGGCCGTCACCACTTCATCGACATCACCGGCGACATCTCCACCGGCCTCGGCCTCCCGTCTGCTTCACCTTCTTCCTCGTCGGTTGTCTAATTTCCTCCCCTTTATTTCTTCTGTTCTTAATTACTGTTCACAATAATTGCTTATTATTACTCTGTTAACTGACAATTACCATTTGCACTATGTTGATGAATTGTGGATTATTATTTGAGATCTGTGATGTGTGCATGAGATTAGTGGATATGTTATTGTGCCCTGTTAATTTGAGTTCTGTTATTGTGATATATGCTCTGTGATAATTGTGCAATTTGTGTTCTGTTAGTAGTATTTTCAGTAGTGTTTTTTTTGTCATCTGTGTTGGTGCTAGTGATCATTGTGTTAGTTAAGTTTGATGTTAGTAATTTGCGTTAGTACTTGTCCATTGTGATCTATGTTTAGCTTTGTCAGTTGTTTTATGTGTTAGATGTCAGTATTAGTTGTTTCTGTGTTTGTCTTTGTGTTTTTGTTGCGTGATTTAGTGAGCCGACGACTGTTTCCCTTCCCCTTGCTGTCTCGACCCCCTCCTTGCTTCTAGACTCCCTCTTTTCTCCTTTCTATGGTCTGTCGATAGTTAGATTGTGCGAGTGTTTGTCGTAGTTTGTTGTGTTGTCGTGTGCCGTCGTCGTCTAGTTAGCCGTTGACCGTTTTCTCCCTCGTTCTCTCTCGACTCCCTCCGTGCTTCTAGACTCCCCTAGTGCTTCTTAACTTTATCCTTTTGTTGGTCGGTGGTTAGTTAGATCGTTGGTCGGTAGTCGTGTTTGTTCGTGTAGTCGTCCGTGCGTTATTCGTGTAGTCAGTCGTCGTGTAGTTTGTTCGGTCGTACGACGTCCATTCGTGCGGTCGTTCGTCCGTTCGTCTTCTGATTGTTTAGTTCGTTCGTCGTTTCGTCCGTGCGAGTTAGAGTTCATTCGTTCGGCTAATTTGGTAGTCGTTTTAGGTTTAGTTTTCTTCCCCGTTTCGATTGACCTAGCTTTAGCTGAGCACTGATAGCCTTAGTCTAGTCCCTGTGGAGAACACGACGCTCGCCGCTATTTCAGTGGCAACCTGCACTTGCGGGTATGCTATTTTTGCACGATCAAACATACAAATCAATTGTCCAAGCGGTTTTTATCAATTTACAATTCTAACATTGATGTGCTAGTGCAATTCCACTTTGTTGCATCAATGTCACATGAACTAATAAGTTTTATTGAATTCCAGGCATCAAGGAGTCTGATACTGGATTGGCTCCACCAAGCCAGTGGGATCTTGTATCAGATAAACAGATGATGCAAGATGAGCAACCATTGCGGGTAAATTAGCATGATGTTCACCGAACCCTGTTATTTTCAGGAACTACAACACATACGTCAATGTTATTAAGGCGGTAAGGCGAGGTAAGGTGACCCACCCCCCTCACACCTTTTAAGCGATAAGGCGTGAGGCGAGACGACGCCTTACACACATCATAAGGCGGAGAAAACGAAGTTCAGGAGGGCTAAATCAGAAGAAATTTAAAGATTTAAAGGACTTGTAAGGACCTGATTGTAATTTCGTAAACTCTAATGACTAAATTGTAAAAATACCATCATCTATTTAACCCCTAACCCTACTACTGCCTCACTCCAGCCGCCTCCTCCTCCTCCTCATTCCAGCGACGCCTCCTCCCTCCTCACTCCCGGCCCCTCCTCCTCCCTCATTCCAGCGACGCCGCCTCCTCCTCCTCCTCACTCCTCCTCCTCCTCCCACCCGCCACCCTCCTCCCTCACTCCCACCGCCTCCTCCTCCTCCCTCATTCCCACCGCCACCCTCCTCCTCACTCCCCGGCCGCCGCCTCCTCCGGAGGCGGGCTCGACAGCGCCACGGAGGCCAAGGCGTAGCGAGGACGTGAGGACGCGAGATGGAGGCCCCGCCGCCTAGGGTTCCAGGCGAGGTGAGTACTCTTCGCCCTTGTCTCTCTGGTTTAGCCGTCGTTCCCGTCTCAGTTCTGGTTTCGCTCTAACCTAAGGCGGACGAACGGCAAGGCGGGGGCGACGCCTTTGTTAGGCTTCTCCGGCGTGCTTAGCCGACGAGAACCGAGCTAGAAGACGCAAACTCAAACGTGAACACACGTGATCACTTGGAACACAAGAGAGAGTTTTGTGTTGCTGTGAGATACAACATTTTCTGGACTTTCTTCTCCTTTTATAGCAATAATACAATGCAAAACTGAAACAATGCGCAACGGCAAAGTTATTAGTCACTACCATGCAGAAACTGAAGCATTAGCCACTACCATGCATAAACGTAAAACTGAAGCATTAACCACTACCATGCATAAACGGAAACTGAAGCATTAGCATGCTTGAAACGGAAAACTGAAGCAACAAACTAAATGCATGCGTACAAGGTTTAACATCCAACAGCCTTGACCCCCGAGCCGCCTTATTGCTTAGGCGACGCTCGACGCTTAATAAGCATGGCATACGAGTAGTAGTTATATATTGTGCCCTCATGCTTTCTCAGTACCTTTCTGATAATAAGTTTCTTCCTGTTATGAAGGTTGCTAGATGCACGAAGATCATCAGTCCTAATACTGATGACGCCAAGTATGTCATAAATGTAAAACAAATCGCAAAGGTATGTAATGCTTATATTGTACCAAGGCAATCATATCTCCTGGAGGTTCGATGCTGATGATGTGTTTCTAATATTTTTTGTTTGATACTGCAGTTTGTGGTTGGATTAGGGGACAAAGTTTCCCCCACTGATATTGAAGAAGGGATGCGTGTTGGGTAGGTTTCTTGTTCTCTCTATAGTATATTCTAGCATCTTTCCTTTGGTTGTTTTCCAAAAGTTTCTTGTACCTGATTGTGCTTTCTGTTGACACATAGTTCTAAGAGTAAACTGGTTCTAAGACCTAGCTATAGCATATCAACTTGATAATGGTACTATTTTTAGGGTAAAACTGCAGCAATGATATATAGCAAATGAGAGGGTACTATTTGCACCCTTACGACCTCGCTTCGATTTCGTTTCGTTTGTTTGGTTTATTCACCTCACCTGGGGATTGAGTTGAGCCTATGTTTGGCTGGTTCGAGCAGGAGGAGGCAGCTGATTCGGCAGCAGAGGAAGGCGCTTCCCATCGCGTCAGGTTTGCCTGCCCTGCGTTAGATGTCATTATACTCTGATTTATGGGTTAAACTGGGGGGTTTAAATTTGTTACTATTGTTGTTGGTGGTGGTGATTGTGGGCGCAGTGGAGAAGAGGCTTGTTGAGGAGGTGAGGAAAAATGACACGCTGATTGTCGTCGGCGAGACCGGGAGTGGCAAAACGACTCGTAAGTGTGTTGCTGAGTTTTTTCCCCATTACACATTTTTGTGGAGGACATGTAATCGTCGAAAGCTTGTAGATTTGTGATGCTTGTGATTATTAGTTCGAATAGGTTGGCAGTTCTGATGCCATTGCTGTGGTCATAAATTTGTGGTAGTGATGTTGGTGGTTTGTGCATTTGGGAACATTTGGACTTATCAGGCAACGGTGTATGATAAGAGTAAGGGTGAGAAGTTTTTGTAGAGCTAACCAAGGGAACATTTGAGCAATATGAAATGAGGTCCTTTTTTTTTTGTCTAATTCTCATTGGATTGTTGTGCCGTCCTTAGGAAAATCGTTCTTATGGATTGTTTGACCAATATATATGACATTTTTTTACTTGGTTTCTTTTAAGGAGCATATCTTCATCAGTTATTGAAGAAACACATTGCACTATCCGATAATTTGTTACAAATATCATTACACTCTTTATTTCAATTTGATTGTTTGAGGAAACATATATTTTTGTTCATTTTGTTATGCAGAGTTGCCACAATTTTTGTATGATGCTGGGTTTTGTCAGGATGGAAAAGTCATTGGCATCACTCAGCCTCGAAGAGTTGCAGCTGTTACAGTAGTGTTATAGTTGTTATAGTGTTATAGTTGTTGATGAGGCTCATGAAAGAACTGTCCATACTGATGTCTTGCTGGGCTTGCTGAAGAAAGTGCAGCATTCCAGATCTACTTATGCCAATAAGAATGAAAAGACTTTGCCTGACAGACAAGATCACTCTCAAAATTTTACTCTGAAGGCATGTCAGGGAATAAAATTTGTACCTTTAAAGCTGATAATTATGTCTGCCAGTTTGGACGCCAAGTGTTTTTCAGATTATTTTGGTGGCGCTAAAGCTGTACATATTCAAGGGCGGCAATACCCCGTCGACATACTATATACTTATCAGCCTGAGTCAGATTATCTGGATGCTACACTAGTTACTATCTTTCAGGTGAGCATCACCTCCATTTGCATGCAAGAGGTGGATGTATTGGGGAGGAGGAAAGGAAATTGAAATCCAAATGAAATATAATTTCGGAAAGAAAATTTTGCTTCAGAAAACACGATAAGTGAATATGCAATCTTGTTTGGTACTAATTTTCATATTCCTGAATTATCAGGTGTTTCAACTATGAATTAATGTAGCGAGCTCTTTGTGTATAAACTTTATGTTTAGATGTTTGTTTTATTAGATCCATTTGGAGGAAAAACCTGGAGACATTCTTGCATTTCTAACTGGCCAAGAGGAGATCGAATCACTAGAGAGACTTATTCAGGAGCGTGTTCGTCAACTTCCAGCACAGAGTGGTAAGATATGGACTACGCCTATCTACTCATCTCTTCCATCAGAGCAGCAAATGAATGCTTTTAAGTCAGCACCAGCTGGAACTCGCAAGGTAAATCTAATATATTACATTCTTTGGGTGCTTACTGTTCCTTCATTCCAACCTTCTGTTAATGTATATATGCTTCACTTTCCTAATTGATGAGTACTTTACTTGCTGATCTTTATGTCTGATGTAATGATTTACTGTTACTTATGTCTGATTGGACGATACACTTCTAGGCATAACTTACTGTAGGTGGTAAATATGTTGTCATTGATAGAACAAACACTCCATTAGTCTATGCAGTAGCAAAGAAAGAGGGAGGGAGCAGTTAATTGTCAGCTAGACATGTTGGGTGCGTATCCTGTGAACATGCTCTAAGTGTTGCAAATGCTGCGAAAATAGGTCTAGAAGTTTTGAAAAATTCTCAAAAAATACCAGAGTTAGGGGATGTGATGCTGTACATCTCTACAAAATTTCAATAGCAAACTAGATCTCATTTGAGAGATATAAAAAGAACAAATATAGTGAATAGTGATTATGCACTATTCACTAAGTATTTGTCTTTTTTGTATATTGCACATGCAATTGAGTTTGATCTTTAAATTTTGCATGGCTACATAACATAATCTATCCTCTCTGGTAAATTTTTTTAGATTTTTGAAAACTTCTGGACCGATTTTCATGGAATCATGGCATTTGCAACACTTGGGGCATTTTAACAGGATATGTTCCCAGACATGTTAACATCATTTTGTCCATAAGGAGGCAAATGAATTAGAAATGCCCAAATATACATCATTCTAGGAATTACGCACGAAGTTATGAACTATATGTTGATGATCTGTCTGAAATGCAATTATCTGCTATTAACAAAGATGTGCACACCTTTCAAAGATGACCAAAAACATTAGCAAGCTTCATTTTGATTTAAATATGATATTATCTATGTGATTTTGTGTTAAAATAATACCATTATTAAGTGTAAAATACAAAATTGATCTTGCTATTGTTGGTCCACTGAAGAAGCATCATTGTACTTCAGAGCAATTAACCATAAAGTATAAAGGTTTCCTTTATAAGCTGTCATTTGCACACTTTTTGCTTATAGAATAACGAATACACTTTTGGAGCATATGAAATAAGGGTCATATCATTCTTTTTAGTTTCATGTGGGTGTTTTTTTCGTACCATAGCTCTGAAGGTAATTGTTCTAGGATATTAGAAGTTTCTGACAAAAATTGCTTTTTAAAAAGACAATACCTCCTTGTTGCATGTTTTGCATCTCTAAATTCAACCTTCTCTAAGGTTCATTCAGCAATTGATTTTCCTTTAGTCATTTTCCATGGTTTGCTTACCCTTAAAGTCATGATCCATGTAACATGTTAGGTATGCAAACTGATGTCCAGTTTTGTCTCTTTTAGGTAGTTCTAGCAACTAATATTGCAGAAACTTCTGTAACAATACCCGGTATCAAGTATGTTATCGATCCTGGGATGGTCAAAGCTCGTGCTTACAATCCTGTAACTGGAATGGAATCTCTAATCATCATCCCAGTCTCTAAAGCACAGGCTCTTCAAAGGAGGTAAAAACTTTCAAGCATATTTAATTCTTGTGTGCGACTGCTTTCTCTTACCTCATCATTCTACACCCAGTGGTCGTGCTGGACGGGAGTGGCCAGGGAAGTGCTTCCGATTGTTCCAAGAAAGTGAGTTTGATAGACTGGTGGATTCTACTGTGCCTGAGATTAAACGGTGTAACCTCTCAAATGTTGTACTACAGCTCAAAGCTCTTGGAATTGATGATATCATAGGCTTCGATTTTATGGAGAAACCATCAAGGTGAGTTTTGTACTTCTGTTTTACCTGTGAATATGTCTAAGTGTTGAAATCTGAAATTGTGCATCTAGAAGTTTTGAAAATTTCAAAAATTCAGAGTTTAGGATGGATGTTCATCTTAAAAATTTCAATATGCAAACTAGATTCATTACGACTGAGTATATAAAGAACAATTAGTGAATTGATTATCACTATCCTAAGTATTTGTCATTTTGTAATTGCCACATGAATTGAGTTGTATCATTAAATACTTGTGCATGGTACATTACATAATTGATCGCTCTGGTAAATCTTTTTGACTTTGTTGAAATTATGGACCGATTTGCATTGGAATCATGGCATTTGAGACACTTATGGGGCATTGTAAAGCGATATGTTCCCAATCATTGTTAACATGCTTTAGTCCATAAGGAGTGAAATGATGATTAGAAATGCCAAGATAATGATTCTAGGAATTACGCATTAGTGAACTATAATGTTGATGATCTGTCGTAAATGCAATTATCTGCTATTAGAAAGAGATGTGCTAACACCTATCAAGATCCTTAAAACATTAGCAAGCTTCATTTTGTTTAGAATAATGATACTTCTATTCGGATTTGATGTTAAAAATGCCATTCATTAAGTGTAAAATAAAGAATTGACTTGCTCATTGTTGCACTGAAGAAGCATTCGATGTACTTCAGAGCAATTAACCATAAAGTATAAGGTTTCCTTTATAGGTTCATGATTGCACACTTTCTGCTTATAGAATAACGATCACTTTGGAGTATGAAATGGGTCATATCATTCTTTAGTTTCATGTGGGTGCTATTTTCGTACCAGTAGCTCTGAAGTAATTGTCTAGGATAGTTAGAAGTTTCGTTGACAAATTGCTGTAAAGACATGTTACCTCTTGTTGCATGTTTTGCATCTCTAGAATTCAACCTTCTCTAAGAGTTCATTCATGCAATTCGATTTTCCTTTAGTCATTTTACATGAGTTGGCTTACCCTTTAAATCATGGATCCATTAAATGTTAGGTATGCAAACTGATGTCCAGTTTTGCTTTTTCAGGTAGTTCTGCAAGTAATATTGCAGAATTCTGTAACAAGTACCCGGTATCAGTATTGTTACATCTGGGATGGTAAAGTCGAGCTTACAATCCGAACTGGAATGGAATTCTAATCATATCCCAGTCTCTAAATCACAGCTCTTCAATGGAGTAAAATTTCAAGCATATTTAATTCTTGTTCACTTGTTTCTCCTGACATATCGATTTACACCCAGTGGTCGATGCTACGGATGGCCAGGAAGTGTTCCGATTTGTCCAAGAAAGTGAGTTTGATAGACTGGTGATTCTTACAGTGTGAGATTAAATCGGTGTAACTAACTCAAATGTTGTACTAGTCACTAAGCTCTGGAATTAGGTGTGACTATCTAGGCAGATATTTTGAGAAATCCATAAGGAGTTACTTCTGTTGTCATAATTGCTAATGTAAGAATAGCTGGCAAGTACCACTTTCTGATTACTTGTGGATTAAATGAATGTATGTATTAATTAGTAATAAGTAAGTACTTTGTTATGCTGTAAGATATGTCAGTCAAAGCTACCTGAGTATCCATGTTAGAAATGGATAGGCTGTAACATGTACATTTCGTATCTTGTCACTGTTATGTTAGCAATTTGCAATAACGATTGAATAAGAATATCTAAGAGTATCGAGAGCATGATATGTGATTCATATGTAAATGCATATTCAGGAGTAGAATAAAGTGAGACATGTTGCAAGAGATGGCCATGTACTTAACTGCAGCGTGTAAGGTCTGAGGTAGCGGAGGTCTCGCCTTGTCGTTTATGCAGACAGTTGACTGTACATCTATTAACTGAGATATTAGAAGTCATAAGAGCTCGACTATGGCGATTACGTGAATTATGACGACAGTAGATGGTGCATACGATCTAATGTGACAGTAAACTGCAATCATGCTAGGACAGATGAGAGTTGAAATTACGAGTTGTGACTTGCTAGATACAGCTTGGCATGCGTAACTGACGGGAATGGGATTAACTGCGTTGAGATCAGATCCGTACAATTCTATGGATTACTTATGTGATGTATAGTCTTAATGTCTATCGTGGCTGATTACGTGACATCTATAGGATCTTGTCATTAACTGGTAGCAGTCAATGAAATCGTTGAGTGTATTATTGATATTGCTAAAATGTCGATGAACGCTTGTGCATATCGGATCTCTGATCATGATCACTATGTTGTAGACTGTCATGATAATGATCGTAATATGCTAGTTGTATCATTAATGGATGGAATCATTGGGACTTTTGCATAATCAGCTTGATGTGTTAGTGACTGAAACTTAGATTCACTTAGTCAACGTGAGTGATAACTGTGAATCATGTGACTTATCGTCGAAGGCATGATACAGGACTGTCGCTTGAACGAAGGCGTTTCACATACTTAGCGATACGTTCGTGCAATTAGTTACATTGCTCATGAGTACATGAATTACATCGTGTAGGCTAAGACTTGTCGAATAGCAGTTGGATTCGATTCCTCATTCATTGTTTTGGAGACGAAGATTATGATCATGACTGCCTTTGTGAATCGATAAATTGATTGCCGATAGCAAGTTCATCAGTTCGTGCAGATAATCTTGCGAAAGTTGATAGGCTCAATATTCGTGTCTGACGCACTATCAAGTTGACGACTTGGCGATTTCGCCTTCTAAAGTTACCAAGGCGGATTGGTGATCGACCTTGACATCTGGTTTCATAAGGAGCAGGATACTGTGAAAAAGTTGCGAGGGAGTTCGAGCCATTGTGAAGAACCCTCGTGCTATAAGCAAATAATGTCAAGAACTCATTAGAAGTATAGTGCAATTGGAAAGGAAGAAGTGCATGATTGATTGCATTTGTCTAACCAGGTAAGCAATTGGTAAGATGCAAAGTATCTTGTGCGGGAGTTTCATCTATGGTGATTTTACCATGTGGTTGAGTCTAATATTGATTGGTGATCGTGCTTATTCGGAAGAATTTATTTCTTGAGTTTCTATTGCCATTTCTTTTAGGACCATTAGCTGATATTCAAATGAAACTTGAAACATTAAATAACTCTTGAAAAATGAAAAGGAAGCAAGTCCATTCTATGAATTTCAGGGTATGCAGTGAGTTGACATAGGCACTTTCTGTTTGTCGCAGTCAAATTCAGGGCCATGTCCAACAAATGGGGCTTAATCTGTCATCATATGGAGATGACATGGTTCAGTTTCGGAGATGCCTTACGGCTGCTTTCTTCTTGAATGCAGCAATGCGACAGCCAGACGGATCATACAGGTACTGTTCCAATCTTCGTTCTCAATCTAAATACCCCATTGTAATTATCCTTTCCTGCGTCATAATCCTAGGTTACCGCCATAAACTAAGCTGCTGCATGTGCCGTAGTTCATATATAGATGTAAAAATGTGGTAGAGTTCAGTTCTACCCAAGCTTACGGTTTCACCTGTTGATTGGTAGGGCTCTTGCAACCAGCCAGAGCGTGCAGATCCATCCTTCGTCGGTCCTCTTCCGAACCAAGCCGGACTGCGTCATCTTCAACGAGTTAGTTCGGACGAGTCAGAATTACGTCAAGAATCTGACCCGGATCGATCCCTTGTGGCTGGCTGAACTCGCCCCGCAATACTACGCTACCGAGGACTAATTTTTGATCCATCGCCATAGTTCATTGTAATAATCCTGTAACATTAGAGCTTTTATTTAGTGGCACTGGTGAGCATTCAATCCTAACGATATATGATGTAGCAAATGCACCCGATGACACGAAACATTACTGTATTGCTAATATAATACTTATCTTTGCTTGAAACAAGCATAGTTACTGCTTGATCATTATGTCATTCTGAAAGCCATTATGATGAGGATGTGAGTTGACTTAGAAGTGATGTTCCGAAGGTGAATTAGGAACATACTATGATTGAGGTCGCACATTGTTCAGGTATCCTGTTATCAATTTGCAATTTAGGACGGGAAAATTTTGATTATCAATCATTGAACGGAATGCCTATTGAATGTCTTTTTTATTTTGTTTTTTTGAAACGGATAAGTGTCCTTTTTTGTGTGCATTCATGTTTGTGGGATGGGAATTGGAGAAAATATGATGTGGTACTCTGTTCTGCTTCGTTTTGCATTCAACTTTAATACGGAGATATCAGATATCTAGTGGTAGAAATGTTTCCCCTTGGAGACGAAGGTTTGTCTACCTAGTTTTATTATTGCAAGCTTTTCTCAATTAGTGAATAAAATGAAGCTAAAATAACCTATTATAAAATGATCCTAAATCCTATGGCAGCGTTGGAGATGGGGATTTACATGTAGTCATGTAGGAATTAAACCGTTCACTGTTAAATTGCTATGGGCCCATCTTATCAGCGTATAGCTTATAGTCTATAACTTTTGGTTTCTTTCGAACAAATAAATATGATGGTTTCTTCATTGTTTTTCGAATCTATTTATCAAGGTAATCTTTTTGAATCTGCCTATCGAGACAACCTTTTCGAAGTGTTTTATTGGTATTTGTATAAGTGCTTACTATAAGCAAAAAAGAAAAACCCTATATTTCAAATATGTCCTAAACGATGTACTATAGTTAAACAGTGCGATAGGAGTAGCCATAAAAGTTTACTACTAACACAGTTTGAGCCCCAATTAAACCCTATAGATAACCTTCGGAAGTTTCAATCACAACAATCAGATCTACATCAGACGGTAAAGTAGCATCGCTTGCCGAGGAGGAAACAGAGAAGAATGGTGAGGAGTGTTTCCATGCTTTTATCTATAGGAAAATAATAGTATACAATTATTCGATAGAATGTCTTGTATTGGATAGATCTTCACACTCTCCTACGCTGTTTTTACTCAACAGTTTCTTCCACTGATAAAAAGTATTGAAGGCCCCTCCACCCATGTGATGTTTTAGGAAAAAGAATTTCCACAGATAGATCTCAATTTTATATGAATTTAGGAAAAAGAATCGGCTCAATCGGAGCTAGGACGAATTAGAACGAGCTCTCGAAAAATCTAATCTGGAGAAAAAGGCTGAAAATCGATAAAGCTACTGTGCTGTGAACTCGATGCACGGGATAGTTAGTCTATGGGATAGTGCGTGGCCAACTAGGCTTACTGACGCGGCTGCTGACTGGACTCTAGGGCTGACATAGCACCACGTGGTTGCTGATTGGGCTCGATTGGCTCACGGGTCTACGGCACAGGGCGACCGATAGCTGGGACCCACAAGGCAGAGGCATGGCGCACGGCGGACAGGGTTCACGGGAAGGCGAAGGGTTGCGCGGCGCAGGGTGCGGCTGACGGCGTGCGACGCGAGGCATTGGTCGCATGCGAACAGAGGCGGAGCGAGCTGGCTGGCGACGGGACGGGGTAGCGGGACGCGGCGGGGTGCTCATCGGCGGCGGTGAATGGCGGCGGACGACGACGACGAGGCACGGCGGCTTGGGCTCAACGGCGACGACAACAACGACAGAAGACGACGAGGGTGACGGCGCTAGACGGCGGGGCTCGGACGGCGAGGCGGCGGACACGGGATGTGAAGAACGAGGGGGTCGGCTGGCTTTATACCCGGTCCTCGAAGAGGCGGGGGTGAGCACGACGCGGAGGCCGGGTCGGAGACGGCGGCGGCGAAACGGATTTGAAGACGGAGAGTCCCGACCAGAGACGACGGGTCTGACAGGTGGGACCCACCTATCAGCGGCACGGAGCGAACCAACGGCCAGGATTGAGTACGGGTGACATGGATGGCACGGATTGACGACGCGTGGCGGTCATCTAGCGGGTGGGCGCGTGCACGGATGCACGACGCGCGTCCAAGGCGGGGCTGATCGGGCTGACCCAAGCGGCGGGTTGGGTTGTTCCGGCTGAAATGGGCTTCGGCCCACTTGGCCTTTTAGGTATTTTTCGGGATTTTCTATTTTCAGAAATTTAAATAAAATCTCTTAAGCTCTAGAAAATAGCAAATAAATCTAAATAAATCCAAAAAAATTCCAGAAAATTCCTTGGAACTCAAAGAGGCGGGGGCGAGCATGACGTGGAGGCCGGGTCGGAGTTGTATATGTTGTCTAAAGTTTAAATAATTATGTAACAATATTTCTCCAAATATAGATGATTGTGTTTCACCTGCTATAAGCTATCTGCTTTAAAAAGCTAAAACCACTTCCACTATCCCTTAGCTACGCGCTATTTAAAACACTGGTTATATGTATTAGTATTAAATTTTAGCCCTAGTTTTGAGCAATACCATGTTACCTAGTTGCTTGTTCATATCTTTGTGTCATGCTATAGTTTCGTCATTGTATCTCTTGTCGATGTTTCTGGCAAACACATTATTTTTAAGATTGTTAACACATTTATTGTCACCTAATGGATGGCAGAGTGTAGGCAATTATACTGTTTGGCCGATGTTTCTTGCAAAATGCAAGCACGTTGTTTTTAAGATTGTTAACACGTTTATTTTCACCTAATGGATGGCAGAGTGTAGGCAATTATACCGTTTGGCTAAACTGTCCTTGCATCATTGAATATGGAAGTCGATGATGATGTGGAGGATGATGACATGGATTTCAACCCTTTCATTAGGGAAGGATCTCCATCTGAGACCTCGTCAAGCCTTACCTCGGAGGCCGAATGCGAGGAAACTAGTTTTGATAATCAACCAAACAGTGAAGTGTACCTTCACAGTAGCCTTGGTAATGAAAACATAGGTGGCTATGCACATCCACAAAATATATTGTCATCAAAATGTGCCTGCAAAGAAAATGTTCCAGAAAACACTTCAACACAGGCTTATTGTTGTTGTAATGCAGGGGCAGTTTTATAAATTCCCAATTGAGAAAAGAGAAAAAGGAAAAAAAAAGGAAAAGAAATATCTGACGGGGCCCACCTGTCGGTGACCCGCGCGAAGAGATAAGGGGAGGAGACGAACCCCGCGTGCGATTCCCGTGTGCGGCCGTTCGTCTTCTTCGCCTGATATGGCGCAACGGCGGGGCGGATTCGGCGGCGCATGGAGGGGAGCGGCGACTGCGTGGCGACGACGGAGGCGTGGGCTGGCCTGGGTTCCTCGGAGCCGGCCGCTCGCGGCATCTCGCCGCCACCTCCCGCATCCCCTTTATATGGCTGAGTTCTTCCACCGGGTGAACATATCCTTTTTCTCCCGATCTGACTTGCTCTTTTGGGCTTCTTCTTCCTCTTGGCTTTTCGGGTTGTGCAGAGGTTTGGAGCTTCGGCGCCATCTTCGATTGAGGCCTTGCCTTCGGTTCCCTGTGTAAATCCTAGTTTGGGTGTGAGGGGAAACCCGAAGGTAGAAGGTCTACCTGAGAGGAGGACGGAGGCGGCGACGGCTTCCTGTTGTGTTTGAGCGCACTTGGCCGGTGTGTTCTTGTGGTCTTGCGCGGTACTACCCCGATCCTTCGACTTCGGCAGTGGCTTACTGAGGTCGGAGAAGGGCTCTGTATCTCCGACGATCACACTCCTCTTCTTCATCAGCACAGAGGGTGATAGGTTTTCTGGGACAGTACTCTTCAGTACGCCTTGCCCTGTTCTTGTGCTCTTCACCGAGTTGGTATTCATCTGGACGGTTTTGAGTACCGTCTGCACCGTGAATGTTTTGATTCATCTTCAATTAGCAGTAGTGGTATTTGTTCTTTAATTTCTTCCTGAGAGTTCAAATACTTGGTATGCTATACTTACTTGTCGGCTCAGAACGCATGCTCTGTGATGAACTAGTCATATACTGAGTGTGATCTTGATTAAGAAACAACTTTTGAACTCTATTATTGTGATCCCACTGACAGATCAATAGCCTGTTATATGTCTGTTGAGAAAAAATGATAACATGCAACTGAATCTGTTTACAGTAGTTCGGTTTAGATCAGATTACCCCTGTGCAGTAATATCTTTTACTCAGTTTTATACCATATTAGTGTTTCCTGTGAACTGAAATTACTTGCTGCTCATTTTCCAGAAATCTGATAGAATACTATATGGTATAACTTTGCATGTGAACATTTAAAACTGATATTCAGGACAGATGTCTTTTGTGCTTGGTTCTGTCAGTAGGAAAATATGTAGAGCTCAAATTCTGATTTTAGTCATGAGATCATTTATGAAGAGTTATGACATAGGCATGAGAAGGCCAAGATTTATAATCTTGTGCAACTCTGTTCTGGGAGCAATCCTAAAGCAATTATTTTATTTTGTGCTAGACTTAATTGCTTTATTATTTGAAGGACTGCATGTTATGCTGTTTTCGGCAGATGTATACTCATATTCATTGAATTTTCGCTTATATTTGAATGGCAATATGGAATTACATAGTTTTATGCAATTTATGTCATTCATGTTATGTTGAAAATATGTTGAATATATGTTAATGATGGCTGGAATTAAATCTGAAAATATGCTTATACCGCAATTATTAAAACAATTGTGAGAATGGAGAAGGTCGCTTGAATGGATTGGAGAAGGAAGTCTTACCAAGTGAAGCTGCTCGCTCCCCGACAGTGCTGAATTGTCATCATCTGTTGCTTGAAGGTAGTGAGGAAGATTCAATCTGCAGGCGGACGTGAGCAAGATACTCTCTAGCAAGTTACTCACTCAAGGAATTGGAGACCTTTCTCCAGGAATCAGACGATGATGGTGACCTGCAGAATGTTGATGAGGAAGAGGAATACCACAAGTTTCTTGCAGCTGTCCTATCTGGTGGATGCAATGACACACAGGCTTGGGAGGGGGATGAGAACCAGGATGAAGATGAGAATGATGCAGACTTTGATCTCGAGATTGAGGAGGCCCTAGAAAGTGATGGTTATGAGAATGCCGAGAACAATGAAGACACAAATTGTAGGAATGAGAAAGATGGTCGTAGGCCTCAGACTAGGCAGAAGAAACCGTTCACCGAGTTATCTAGAGCAGGCAATTGTCGTCATGAATCGACTAAATCTACTTTACGATCGATTCTTCCATATATTTCACCTGCACTGCTGGCTCCTGGGCATGCTTATGGATGGCAATATCCTTCCCAGAATGCCCGTGTCCCTTCATCATTGATATCAGTAACCGGTGCTGCTTTCGTGAATGGATTTACTGATCAGCAACTTGGTCAATTGCATATATTGATATATGAGCATGTTCAGCTGCTGATCCAAACCTTCTCTCTATGTGTTCTAGACCCATCTAAACAGAATGTGGCTACTGATGTTAAAAAGATGATAGTTGAGTTGGTTGACTGTCGTGATCAAGCATTGGCTAGGAGAAATACTCTTCATCAACAATTCTGTTTTGAATCACAGCATCTCCGCTCATCGTTTAGTTTTGCCTCTTCTGAGAACTCGATCAGAATGCCAATGGGTGCCATTAATTAATGGTCCTGTTATGTCCATCCTTGATGTCTCACCACTTCATTTGGCCCTTGGTTATTTAAGTGATGTTGCAGCTGGTAAGTTCCGCAAGATAGCTACATGATCTAATTTGCATACTGTGTTGGTTATCGACCAAACAGTATAGATGGTAGTGGAGAGTTAGGTGAGTAATACTTGAGGCTTTCTTCATGGCCTGAGTGGCCTTATAAATTCATAGGGGGAGTATTTTACAATTATATCCTTACACCTAAGTACCCTTCTCAAGGACATATATGATATTACACATGTCCCACTTTGGACTTTATGACCTTCTAACAGGTCGGCTGGGCTTAGGTGGGGATCACTCCTACAACAAGAGCCTTTCATGCTGAAGGGCTTCATAGGCCGAAGCCATGTTGCTGGGCCATTTGGCCCCCTCTGTCCCTGCGGTCTGTGAGCTTCTATGATATCGGACAAGACTGGATATTGTTAGCGCGACGCTTCCTAGCGGCTTGGGCGCGGGGTCGAAGGTACAGCCGAAGGTATCTCCCGGTGGTGAGGTGCGTGCTTTTCGCGGAGCCGGTCCATGAAGACAGCCGAGTTGGCGTCGGGTCTCGTTCCGCGGACACGCAAGCGGAGAGGGGTGTGGGATCGTCCGCCGTGTTCGAGGCTGAATCGGGGGGCCGTGATGCGGATACGCACAAGCTTAGCACTTTTCAGTCAAATACATTATTTCACTGGAAAGAAGTATTGAGCCACATTAAATATTGTCAGGTGAATTTGTTTCTTAAGGAGTTTCTTTTAATTGATGATGAACTTGGAATCCTACATCATGCTATTATTTTATGTATTCTTAGGTATGATTCATGTGAAGACTTAGGAGAGCAAAAGGGAGGAGCACAAGGACATAAAATACAAGTTTTGGATAAGATTTGCAAGCTAAATTCGGATCTCCCGCGTGCTCAATCCAATTCAAACTCGGATTCAACTCAGAATTCAATTCGGATTCGGTTCGGGACAGCATGACAGACAGTTACTAAAAATACCATAACTTTCACAAACTGAGTCCGATTCAGGTGTTCTTGTACTCGTTGGAAAGATAATTTCAAGGGCTACGCAATGGATCTAACCCCACCTTCAAATTCATCACAGATTAAAAGTTATGACCAAAACATTGTGACGACTTAATTTTGGTTTTTCCTTTTGTGTGAGTTTGTTTCCAAATACATGTAGGGATGAGTTGGAGTTGGTTTAGGACCTCTTGGCCAGCCATGAGGTGGAGAGGGAACTATATATTGAGGGTTAGACCCCCATTGTATGGGGACCACGTTTGAGAATAATGAATCTACTAAAATTTGTTCGAGTTTAGCATTGCTACCGAAGTTCCATAGGGAATTAGGAGTGATTTTCTTCAATCAAGATCGTTCAACCTTTCCATTGGGAATTGAGAGCGCGATGGAACTTCATCGGTGGTCGTGAAGTTCAGCACGTGTGGTTGGGCGAATTATAGAGTGCTAACTCTTGCATTGGCAACGGGAGATCACTACGGTTCATCAAATCCACGTGAGTATCTTGATCCTACGTCGAGAAGATCGGGCGACCCCGTATCACTCTTTATGTGACGCAACCAGTTAGCAGCATCAACTGACGTACCCAAACCATCAAAGGTGTCTAACCTCAAAGTGTTCCACTGGTGTAGTCCCATAGCATTCATCGCCGGTACCATAGCTGGAACAGCCCCGGGTACGGTCCTAGGTGCAGCGGGAGGGGTTTGGCTCCCCTGAACCGCCAAAGCAACCTCCTCCTCGGATCCCACAGAGTTGGTCTCCTCGGCTCATGATTCGCATTTCAAAGGGGCACAACCTGGCCTCGCCTGGCACCCTGCCGGCCACGGCTACGACCACGACCACGGCCTCTACCCCTTGCCATCTCTATATCACAAACAAGCATAGAGTCACACATATATACACAATCAATTATGATAAACAGCAACAATTTATTGATGCAATGTAAGTCCCATTCCCACCTACAGTGCTTAGTGTATCAAGTTTAATAGTTTCATTAACCACGGATCTACAGCCCGCTCTGATACCAACTGTAACACCCCAGCCAAAATATGGCCTAGAATGCTACTAAACTAACAACATAACAAAGCTAAACCAATTGCATTCTACAAAATTTCGGCAGAGTCTCCTTTGTTTATTGTCTAAAACTGAAGTTCTCACAAGTATAATTAAAAGATATAATTAATTGTACTCAATGTAATCAATACTAAGCAAAACACTTATAAAACTTTAGTTAAAGCGCGGAAGCAATATAAAAAGGTTCCTAATCCATTATTACATTTTAAACCTGATAGATATAATCAAATACCACAAAGGCTAATGAACAAATAATATTTAAAGTTCTCTAGTTCTTCCATGGTGAATAATTAGTGCAAGTGCAACAACACTAATCCTTCTTTACTCCCATGCATGCTGATTTCATGAAGGTACCTAAAACAAACAACAAACAACAACAACAAGAGTGAGTCCAACGACTCAGCAAGTATTAAAGGATAATAACATGGACAATCATGAATATCATCTTAATCATATAAACAACCATGCTATGCAAGATGATCAAAAATTCTCTTTTTCTCTTCTCTTTCGTATTTTACCGGTAATGCGGAGTGTGCATCCGTCAATGCACACCCATGCCTGTACCATCTTGTACAGGGACCAATTGCCCATACTCCACAAGTATGGGGACCTTTAGCCCGTCATGACATCCGCATGACGGGGACCTCGGCGCTTGGTCATCTTGTGACCAAGACTTCAATAATCAACATGATGCATGTATGTGAATATCTCGATAAATAAACTTGCATTCACAATATCTATGCATCATAAATTCTCACGAATATAACAATTGCATTTGACCATAAACAATACCAACCAATCATTAACATATTCATGAGTACATATTTTCATAATTTTGTAGCAATCATCAACAAGCATCAATCATACACAATCCACACTATAGTTTTAAAACCACAAATAACTTGCCTTAACCACGAGAAAACGGGGGATGAGCAGAATGTGCGGCCCCTGAGATCCGTCCTCCTCCTGAACAATAATTATAATAATTGCTAAGACAATAGTGGCGGGTCTTTAGATAAAATAACAGCACCCCCAAACTAAACCAACACGTTTAACTTGACTTAATCCCCAAATTCTTTCGGCCAATCTCTGCTCTTCTACGGACAGTCACATTCAAAAATTCATAACTTTTGATACAGAGGTCCCATAGGGCGATGTCAGATTCTCTGGAAATATAATTAAATTGTCTAATAAAACCTATTTGGTGAGCCTCCCAGATTCGGCCATCTTCTACCCGCACCAACCCATTTGCTAAAGCATCAGCAATCACGACTGCCTCTCTGGATAGCACATTAAAATGGCCATAACTTTCGTCCCGAAAGTTGGAATCAGGACTTCTTAACCTTTCTGGAAATCTAAGAAATATATCTACAACTTTCCTAATATGAAGATCTTCTGATTCGCCCGTTTTCCCGTCGCCCAAATCAATCTACCAAAACCTGTCCGGATTTCCCCCGATCTGCAGAACAGTCCCACTAGAAAAATCATAACTTTTGCTACGCAAGATTGAATGACGTGTTGTAGGACTTCATGGAAAGATAATGACGTCCTCTACAAATCTCTAGGAGAGGTCCAGACCTGAATCCCCACGAATCTATCCCAAAACAGCCGTCTAACCCGATCTGTCCTAGCATTCCGGATTTACGTCATTGCTTGCACAACTAAATTAGTAATCTAATTGGGGAAAACAGGGATTACTCTTGATGAATCGATGAAGGACACGACGAACACCCCACTAATCCCTCCTCTTCTCTTTCTCCTCTTGTTCTTCTCTTCCTCCTAATCCAATTGCCTTGCAACGAGTGATCTTCTTCTCCCGTTCGTCCGGCAGCGAATGGAGGTCTTGATCACTGGCAATGGAGGCGTGGGGAGGGAGGGGTGTTGCTGGGGAGGCGCGCAAGGGGAGGATGAGGTGGCGCACAAGAGGGAGAGGGGGGGCGGCGCATAGGAGGAGAGGGGTGAGGGGCGGCGCAATAGGGGAGGCAGGGGGTGGTTAGGGATGGGGGCGCCTCCCCCCTGGCCGAAATCCCACCTGGGCCAAGGCCCAGGCCCAGGTTGTCTGAAAAAAATCAGAAAACCCCCTCAAAACTTTTTATTTTAATCTTTCCTTTAAGGTCCTCCTCTCCAATGAATTGCTTAACTGATAAATCTCTCCCGGGATATTACAACTACGCTTGCAACATTGGAGGCTTCCGTTGCCACTGTCAACACCTCACTTGTTGAGATTTTGAGACGTCTTGATGAGATGGGCCGTGCACCTTCCGCGGCTATTCCCGCTACACCTACTCAGCGTACACGTGCCAACAATGGTGTCTTGGGCAGCAAGGTGGACGAAAACGGTGCAAACGAATATGCGGTTGATACTGAGATCGATGATGATGAGGACACTCACCGTCATCGTCAACTACGTCGGAATCGCCCTAAGGTACATGAGGATGATGAATCACTTGGTAATATTAAGTTCACTATGCCACCTTTTGATGAAAATATAACCCTGATGCTTATATCATGATGTAGACGAGGTGTCCGATCTTTCGATGAGATTGATAACTATCAATTTTGGTGGAGGTGACTCTCACGATCCGACTACAACCGTACGACGACGCTTGCGCCTTAGCAATCGCTGAACCAACTCCGAAGTGTTATTGATCTCGCCGAGGCGTGATCAACTCGAACACAGTTCAATCCTATGAGCAATCGAAGAACTAGCAAGAATAAGACATAGGTAATCTGATATTGCAAATATGAATGAAGCATAAATTGTATTGCGAATAACAAAGATGGGATCTCGAAGCTGTCTTGACAGGTGGTCGTCCGACACAACTGAAGAACAAAGTTTGCACAATGGCTAAACCTCAACTCAACGAAATCCAAGTCCTAACAATGGAGGCGGCAACTCCTTTATAGGGGGAACGACTAGGGGTGACGTCCAAGTGCACGCCCTAGGGTTACAAGGCCCATGGGCCCAAGTGGTGGTGGCGCAGCACCCTTTTTGACTCGGACTCAGAAATCAATGTGGACTCTTTTAATGATTGCGGCCGGCTCAGATGGAATTTGAAGATGAGGTTGGATTTGTTGGAAAGTAGACTTCATAAGCTTTCCATGAAGTACAAGAATGTCCTAAACGGAGTCTGTATGAGGAAGTTATGCCCATTTGAACTTGGTACTATCGCAGCAGTCCGAATCTGATTCCAGAACGTGTCCAACTCGAATTCGTGCTTGACTTGGTCCTAAAGTGATGTGGTAACCTCCATCATTCCTTCCATGCATGTCCATGGCTCCATGTCCCTTTCCTTCATCCTTTCCCAAGTTTCTAAGCACAATTAAATCACTTGCATTAGGTAGCGGTCTATTCTCAGTAACATATGAACCTACGAATGAGTTCACCTGGTAATTAAGTTGACGAGCACAAGCTCGAGTAAATGGTCCTTGCAACACTTGCTGTGGATGGGTTGTATCCGTGGAAGGGATGTCCTCATCATCCTCCCCTTCTTGCATTTGAGTCGTCTGCGACTCAAACTCGTTCTCTTCTCCCAAGTAGGGCTTCAAATCTGTAATATTAAAAGTAGGACTAACCCCAAAATCTGCAGGCAGGTCAAGTTTGTATGCATTATCATTAATCTTTTCTAACACCTTGAAAGGACCATCAACTCTTGGCATCAATTTTGATTTTCTTAATTCGGGAAACCTATCTTTTCTTAAGTGCAACCAAACAAGATTCCCTAGTTCAAAAGTTAAATGTTTCCTCCCCTGACTACCAGCAAGTTTATATCTAGCATTCATGCGCTCTATATTCTCCTTAGTTGTCTCATGTATTTTTAAAATCAATTCAGCACGTTGTTTAGCATCAGGGTTCAATTTCTCCGAAGACGGAATGATCATTAAATCAATAGGAGCATGAGGCACAAAACCATAAACAACTTCAAAAGGGCACATCTTTGTAGTAGAATACAATGACCGATTGTAAGCAAACTCAATATGAGGCAAGCATTCTTCCCACATTTTTAAATTCTTTTTCAACACAGCCCTAAGCATGGTAGACAAAGTTCTATTCACAACTTCAGTTTATCCATCAGTTTGAGGATGACAAGTAGGAGAAAATAACAACTTAGTCCCCAATTTAGCCCATAAATTTCTCCAAAAATGGCTAAGGAATTTAGCATCACGATCTGAAACTATAGTATTAGGCACACCATGCAAGCGAATAATTTCACGAAAGAATAAATCAGCAATATTGGTAGCGTCATCGCTCTTATGACATGGTATAAAATGGGCCATCTTAGAAAATCTATCAACAACCACAAATATACTATCCCTCCCCTTCTTTGTCCTAGGTAAACCTTAAACAAAGTCCATCGAAATATCTTCCCACGGAACGCTAGGAACGGGTAAAGGCATATATAAACCATGAGGATTAAGTCGTGATACGGGGTCGCCAGATCTTCTCGACGTAGGATGGATACTCACGGGAGCCTTGATGAATCGTAATGATCCTCCAATGCTAATGCAAGGGACGAACACTCTTTAATCCGCCAAAACACACTCGTGTTGATTTCGCCGACCACCAAGCGAAGATATATCATGCACCCAATTCCCAACGGAAAGGCTGAACGATCTTCATTGAAGAAAATCATTCCTAATTCCCTATGGAACTTCGACATCAATGCTAAATTCGAACAAACTTTAGTAGATTCATTATTCTCAAACGTGGTCCCCTTACAATGCGGGTCTAACCCTCAATATATAGTTCCCTCTCCACCTCATGGCTGGCCAAGAGGTCCTAAACCAACTCCAACTCATCTCTACATGTATTTGGAAACAAACTCACACAAAGGAAAAACCTAAAATTAAACCGTCACAATATTTCGGTCATAACTTTTTGTCCGTGACGAATTTGAAGGTGGGGCTAATTCCATTGCGTAGCCCTTGAAATTATCTTTCCAACAAGTACAAGAACACCTGAATCGGACTCCGTTTGTGAAAGTTATGGCCTTTTTAGTAACTGCCTATCAGGCTGTCCCGAACCGAATCCGAATTGAATCATGAGTTGAATCCGAGTTTGAATTGGATTGAGCACGTGGGAGATTCGAATTTGGCTTAAAAATCTTATCCAAAACTTGTAGTTTAAGTCCTTGTGCTCCTCCGTTTTGCTCTCCCAAGTCTTCACATGAATCATACCTAAGAATACATAAAATAATAGCATGATGTAGTATTCCAAGTTCATCATCAATTAAAAGAAACTCCTTAAGAAACAAATTCACCTGACAATATTTAATGCGGCTCAATACTTCTTTCCAGTGAAATAATGTGTTTGACTGAAAAATGCTAAGCTTGTGCGTATCCGCATCATCCTCGTCTTCTTCAAGAAAAGCCGTCCTCAGCTTTTTGTTGCCTGAAATTGTACTAAGCAAAGAATACAACGTATATACATGGTATATATATTTGTCATCAACACTTATTTTGCTTAGCATATCAAGAACATCTGAAGGCGTAGTAGATAGAAAAAACAACACATATGCATGGTATATGCATGAATCAATTATCGTGTCATTCTCGTTGTTCCACTCAAACAAATTAATATAACGGTAACCATAAGATGTATACATTGCAACATTATCATTCATATCAAGGTCAAGCCGTCCCACACTAACTAGTCCCCTGAAGGTCGATTTTAGTTCCATTCCAAAATACCGCATATGTATCGTACGAGTAGTTTGGTTTGTTGCATTGTGCATGATGCTCTTTCTTATACATGTAACCAAACTCTATGGGACGTGTTACCCGAACTTTACTATAAAATCTATTTTAATTAGGACAAGCGTATTTCCTCGTCTTTTCGCATTCAATTATTCGCATAGCAAGTCATCCAACAACATTAACAAACAATTTCTCCTCTGTGTATGAATTTCCGGTTACATCACAATATCACTTATCTTCGTACTTACCTATCATTGTTATTTCAATCATTCTTAAAAAGAATTCATGAATTTTCTTGCACTACAACAACATATGGCGATCGCAAATTGTTATTACGAATCTAACAGATTATCTACCATTCATAACCTACGAAAAGCATCGTGTTACCCCCAACTTTACTATGAAGTCTATTTTAATGCGGACAAGTGTATTTCCTCCTCTTTTCATATTCAATTATTTACATAGCAAGTCATCCAACAACATTAACAAATAAGTTCTCCTCCATGTATGAATTCCCGATTACATCACAATATCACTTACCTTTGTACTTACCAATCGTTGTTATTTCAATCATTCTGAAAAAAGTTTCACAAAATTTCTTGCACTACAATATCATACGACGATCGCAAATTGTTATTACGAATCTAACAGATTATCTACCATTCATAATCTATGAAAATCGTAAATGGATCAACTGACATTGCTTCCCAACTGCCGTAGGAATGGGTCGTTTGCAGTCGCTGAACAGCCGAACGACTGCAAATCTAGTCACCCAGCCGTTAGGCAATAGGCTCCAGTCGACCAATGGCTCAACAACTGAAACCTGTCGTCCAACGGACCACGGACAGCGCGTCGTGCGGCCGTTGAGCGATAGGCTCCAGTCGCTCAATGGTTCGGTGACTGAAAGTCATTTTTGTAAAAAAAAATGTTTGCGTGGGTATATTTATGTTATTTCAAATAAAATATAGATTATTTACAAAAAAAATCCACAATATAGCACAGCAACCACAAATTGACCCTAGATATAAGTCATTTTGGACATTTCATAGACACCGATACAAGATTTTAACTATGATTTGTTATACTAATATACTAGTAAAAATAACAAAAATGTACCTATGTGCGAGCACTAATGCGCATAGCTAGAATTTTCTCAGGGGTTTTGCTCTAGTGGAGGTGGTGGCTTTGGTTCTACATGACTCACTCTATCAAAGAGCACCACACCTCCCTTGTATAGAGCCACATATGCAGTGACGAAGTCCGGATGAAATTAAAAGGGCTCTTGGATCAAAGCTAACACGAGATAGGCATACCAAAGATACATCAAACAGAATGTACAATCCAAATTCATACATAAATAGAAAAAAATAGTTGTGAAAGCCATCAAGTCACTACGCTCTTAACTGTTTGAGAGTTGAGACTTTGAGCATTACTACTTAGTACTTGCATTTTTTTTAGAAATAGTTGTGCAAAAGTTCACTTCTCCTTTTCCAAATATATGATTAAGTCGTCAACAACAAGAAACAATCAAACAAACTGGCTATAATTCGAAAGGGCTTTAGGCTTTTGATTTATATTCTTTGCTACAGTAACTAACTTTTAAACGACATGTTTTTTTAGGCAGAGTCTACTAGTCAATTGTAGTACACACTGTACCGACTTTAGTTATACCGATCAAAATTGCATGTGACTATCTCTCTCTTATACTCTTTCATGAACAGCCAGAATTTAAAAGCCAAAAGATATAAACCATAGCCCGAAAGAACCCCTCCATTCACTATTGTCTATTGACACATCATATATGTAGTTTCTTTCTGGTCGAACGTTGTAACGTGCTTGCACATTGAATGTACTACTATGGTTAATTTGGCACAACGCAATCGAGAACAGTGGGAAATAATATAGCTCAGAGACAGATGAGGATCATGAGACACTAGTTAGCAAGAGAATTAGATATATTGAGAATAGAAGTTTTTGCTGCCTGGTGGTTGATGGCTGTTAGCAATAGAACTTGGACCTGACAGGCGACAACGGCACAACACCAATTGGTCTAAGCCTTTTGCGGCTTGCCCGCTTGGGCCTTCCACTTACACTGCCTAGACGTCCCATGACTCCACGAGGTAGCCTGTGCTGCTCCTTCCTTCCTCCATCCGAGATGGCTTCTCTGCTGCCATCGCCAGTGCTGTGCCACCCAATTGCCCCCAAATATACCGCTGGTGCTGGGGAACGGTTGCCGGAGCTCTAGCCCAAACGGTGGCTTTGCCCCTAGACGTATCCAGAGTTTCTGAATGCAATACGGTATCAAACGTCAAGGATTCAAATCCGATCTGAGTCAAGAATGATCAAATCTGAATTGATTTCTTTCAACCCATTAAGCACCTTTTAACCCATTAAACGTGTGACTCAGTAGATTTATGTATGTTTGGTCACAACATAAAATGCTTTTCGATCACAAGCCGGTTGAGGTTTTTAGTAGGACATAACAACTTTTGAACACATACAAAGATCAAATCAAAAGAACCATATGCAATATATATGATTTTTTTTGTGAACACGTCTAATACAACACATAGATGCCCACACACACACCACCACCACATGCACGCACTCACACACATGACACCTACGAAAGACTAGGTGAACGGAGCTTGATGAAGAAATGATGAGGTCACCACCGGCGCTTCGCTTGCGACAGGTACGTCGCATTCCACTAAAAAAATCTCCTAAATGAGACACGCTGTGACTATAGACACACGATATTCACTTATTTTCACTCCCAAAATATCCCAAAAAAGTCAAGGAATAACAATGTTTTAGTATTAACCTAGTGCTTTACACTCATAATTCCAAAGTGTCGTGCATCAACTAATTATGTAGGTCTTTGAACTAAAAATGTATAAAAATGTAATCAATCGCTTAGTGGCCCATGGGAGGCCCGGCAATCCTCTAGATAACCTCAATGACAATTTCAATCAGCCATCAGAAGCTACCAAGAAGCTACTGCGATAGGCAAAATGGCTGCCGCGACAAGCATTTTCCCAACCACAGGCTGCCAAGGCAACACAGTGGCAGTGGTTCATTCGAGCCCACCCCAGCTTGACCGAACCACCTCAGTGACCAAGGTGGAGAAAAGTCCATAATTTTAGGTTGGGCCTAATGCTTGGCAGAGCTAAAGCTAGCTCAGCCGAGGAACCTCCGTGAGGGAGGAGAAGCAACCCACTACTTGGACTAGACCTAGCTCAGTCGACCCATACGTGGCTCGAGCGAGAAAGCCAAGACCAAGACTTAGCTCCGTGAGGGTTATATTGAATGTTTACTAATAGTACATGCACATTTCTTTTCAAAATATACTGAGTGGATTGGGGTTTGATTTGGCTCGTACATTTTGCATTCGACGGTGCACAATCAGGTTCACAAGTTAGCACCGAAGATCTGATTTACGTATGATATTTTCCCATGAACTATGGATATGTTCTTTTGGACTGTAGCTAATGATTTTTTGCTGCGGCTGATGAAGGGTAACAGCTGGTAAGGAGGTCATGACAGAGAGTACGGAGTAAAAGAAACTCACGTGCAGTTTTGACCGATAAAGATAAAGATGTTATAGTGTCTACCACAATTAACTTGTAGACTCTTTCTTAAAAAGACACTTTGTTTAAAAGCAAATTACTGTAAAAAAAAGTACTTCACTGTAGAAAAGCAAAAAACTGAAGTCGAAAAAAACAGACCATATAGTCATTAGATTAAGAGCATGTACAATGCAAGATGCTTATATATAAATGTTTAAAGAGAGAATATAGCCACATCATCAAACACCTATGCAAAAGTTATTTCCTCCAATACAAACATCTCTTCCGTGGATGCTTAGATGCTATATTATCTATAATAGATATAGTTATACACATAAACACCTACTAAGCACCGATGTTTATTTAAGAATCGATGCTTCAAAATAAGCACCTTATCTATCCTATGTAGTAAGAAAAATCAGTTTTTTTAATACTATATATCTCTCTAAGTGTCTGTATTGTACATGCTCTAAGTGGATCAGATGACTAAGACAGATTTGTATACACTAAATTGGACGGATCTAGTAAAGAACGTAACTTCTCCTCTTTATATCAGTAAGATCATTGCTAATTTCCCCTGATGGCCATGATTAACTGACTCTGGATGGGCTCGTTTTGCACCAAAAAAACAATTCTCACCGTCCTGCGTAAAAGAAGAATATTCGTCAAACTTAGATCAAACCATCCCGGATCATCCAATCTCATTCATCTAATCAAACGTTTGAACGACCTAAAAAGTTGGACCATCCCATCCTGTCCCACAATATCCACCCAACCAAATATTTGCTTAGCTTTAGGCTCTAGACAATAAGTACTCTACTTTTGGAGGTGGCCATGTACAGTGATTTAAGATCAGCTGTCTATAAACTTTGCTATGTAGGACACGAAATGTTATGAAGGAGAGAGAAAGCATAGGGACTTAAGCCATCTCTCATGCAATAATCAACCATAACATGAGAAATAAGACATATTTTATCATGAAGAAGCTGTCTATAAAGGCATGCAAAAAGATAAACTATTATAGGAGCTATCTTTAGTGTCATCTATAGATGATATGAACAGTAGCAGTTGTCTATACCATTGTACATACGCTTGATCAACCATTTTCACCTAGAATTGTGTTCAAAATAACTACCTGAATCACTTATAGGCCGGACTAGGGTTTTCAAAATTGGATTTGAAATTTTATTGGGTGTCCGATATTTCCAAGTTTCGAAAAATTTCAGCCAAAATTTTCAAATAAAAATTTGAATTTTTTAAATTCAAACGAAAAAGATAAAAATGAAGCTTTTAGGTTGAACCCAAGACCCACTACTGCAAGGCTAGATACCTTACTAGCAAGCTATGCGCGCGTATGTGATTTGAAATGGTTACGGATTTTTTTTATATTTGATAAAATCATGCAAAAATGTTTTTTTGCCTATACGAAATTTTACAGGGGATTTGATATTTCCGATTTTCCTTATTTTTGGTTGATTTTTGGCCGATTTTGAAAACGCTGGCAGGGCCATCCGATAAAACAGGAACAATTGACATCAACAAACTCACCATTTTACTCCTGCAAATTTCTTATTTTATTCATTTGTCTGAATTTTAGGAGGCAGGAAAGGTGAACATTTAAAAAGTTGAGGGTAGAGTGCAGTGCTCAGGACCTATTTGGCAAGTCAAAAGCCGGACGGCTTTTGGTTTTTGCTATAGTATCTAGCTTTCAAACGGAGTATTTTTTCAAGACATGATCTACAAGTTAAACGTAGTACACGTTAAAAGCCCAACATCTGTACCGGCCAAAATCGTAAGTGAGTATCGGTCTCTCCGTAATCTGTATCGTAAACAGTCAAAATTCAAAAATTTCAGCCAAAAGTCATAAGCCGCAGCAAAAAAAAAAAAACAAGCCCTCAATATGGTTTCTATCTATTGGCTTCTAGCTTTTTTACATTGTTACAATTGAAAATATATTGTAGCGGCTGTTAGATTTTCTAAGTAATTAAATTAAAAATTAAAAAAGTGTTATATCATCACATAAAATGCAAAGTAATAAGAAAAAAAGAAAAAACAAAAAGCGAAAAAATAAAATTAAAAGGCTAAAAACTGAAGCCATGCTCTTATTTGTGGACAGAGACGACCTAGAGACGATGTACTCGACTTACATTCACCCCAAATCACTAACGTTCCTTTCCGGCCTACGCACCGCACCGCGCCCACTATTTGAGCTACGAGATGTGGAAGCCATCGAGTGGCCGGCTTTGTCCTAAGTTCTGTGGGCAATCAGTTCTTGAAAAGCTGCAAAGGATGGGTCCGTGTCTGATCATGTTAGCATAGGTAGGTTGGTAGCTTTTCGATCACTTATTTTCCTGCCGATTGATGGATATCTATGGATCCCATCTGGGTGATTTCATGCCCACCGAAAATTGCCAATAAGGAGTTTCCAACGCCTGTTGTTCCTCTGGTTAATCAAACGTTTTCATCTTCTGTTTTTTTTAATAGATATGTGCATATAACATTTTTAAATTTAAGAATAAGCGTGCTCTGTCTCTATATACGATGCTACGATGCACTAGTATGCTCCCTTACAGTGTTTTTTTTTCTTTTTGAAAATCCTCCTATAAGTCACTTGTCTTTTTAGTTTGCCATAGCAAACGAAAATGAGATGTGGAGTGCAAAATTTAAAAGTAATTGGCACATGGTGGGTTTATGATTATTTTTTGCAGATTATAGTTTATGGGAGATCTTTGAAAGAATTTACGAAGACCTTTGTTTGTAAGAACAAACCAGCCAACATGGCCCATGCATAAAAGTATGTATATCTAGCAACTTTATGCTGTGTCATGATAATTCTGAAGAAAAAGTCTCCCTTGTAACGATAGTACTTCTGTGCCGCGTTTCTATTGTGCAGAGGTACGTCGCACGCAGATATTTCTTCTCCCTGCGCATGTGACACAAACGAGATATTATTATTCCCGGTAGTCATCCAAAGCCAGGGCAAAGAATGCATACATGTGAACAGCACGATCTGCAGTGCCGTTAAAAAGACAGACAATTTTTGGTGCATAATTATTACAGACTTAGACAAACATAAGGATCGATGGAGGTCTCTGAACAAAAGGAGAAATGAACACATCACTGATAGCGAAAGCATCCTTTGGGAGCAAATAATTGCGCTCCACTAGCATATTTGTACGGAGGAGTCCACTTCGCGTGTGACCAACTGAGCTTTAAACAAAGGTGCACCAATTTACACCAAAATCCCCTGGAAATCCCGTTAAATAAATACCTGCCAGATGACACTGCAAGACCATAATTATCTTCAAACTCCTCGATCGCTCTCTCTTCCTCCCACTCGTGATGGACACCAACAACAGAGCCGTCAAGCAGCCCTCCCCCACCACACACCTCATCAACCACCATGACCAACAAGCCCAGGAGCGCCTCCTTTGCGCACCACCATCACTGCCGCCCACGCTTGCTGACGTCCCTGCGCAGCTCAGGAGCCAGGCAGTGCGGGGTAAGTTGCTGCTTGCCGCCAACTACGCGGCGTTGTTTGTTGGGTCACTGTCGTCCAGCCTACTTTCTCGGTTCTACTTCACGCACGGCGGCACTGACCGGTGGCTGGCGACGCTTGTCCAGTCGGCCGGCTTCCCGGCGCTCCTCCTGATGCTGTGCGCCCGGTCGGCGGTAGCGTCCAGGCCGTTCAGTGGGTTCACGCCGCGGCTCGTCCTGTACTGCGTGCTTCTTGGCTTGGTGATGGGGCTCAACAACTTGCTCTACTCGTGTGGCACATCGTACCTGCCCGTGTCCACCACGTCGCTGCTCCTCTCCATGCAGCTGGCGTTCACGCTGGCGCTCGCGGCGGCGCTTGTCCGAGTGCCACTCTCCTTTGCCAACCTCAACGCTGTCATGCTCCTGACGCTCTCCTCGCTGCTCCTCGCACTCCGGCACGGGGCAGGTGGCGCTAGTACTGGCTCGGACTCTACTGATGCCACCAGCCCGGACTACTTAGTTGGCGTCGCAGCCACCCTTGGTGCGGCGCTCCTCTTCGCACTCTACTTGCCGGCCGCCGAGCTCGTGTACCGGCACGGTGGGGTGACTGGCTTCCGCATGGTGGTGGAGGCGCAGGTGATTATGGAGGCGGTCGCGACTGCCGTGGCAGCCGTTGGCATGGTTGCATCCGCGGGCGGGAATTGGCCGTTGAGCGGCGTGGAGGCGACGTGGGACCTGTCGCCGGCGGCATACTACACAGTGATGGGGACAGCGGTGCTGAGCTGGCAGTTGTGCTTCCTCGGCACGGCGGGCACTGTATTCCTGACAACGTCCCTGCACGGCGGCATCTGCATGACGGCACTACTCGCGGTGAACGTGGCCGGCGGCGTGGTGGTGTTCGGCGATGAGTTCGGTGCCGAGAAGGCCATCGCGATGCTGCTCTGCCTCTGGGCCTTCTCGTCCTACATCTATGGGGAGTACAAGAAATGGGACAAGGCAGCGGCAGATGAGGACCAAGGGGTTCTCAATCGGGTTTAAATTTTGCTTTTAGAAAAAATGTACTCTTCTTAGTCTTCTTTTCCACTGTCGTGTGAACATTGTACATATTGTGAAGGCTTGTTAGTTTTTACTGAACCTCTCTGACCATTAACTCCGTTAATTAATCAGAGCATAATTTTATCCTTCCGACAGAATCAAAATGCCCGAGTATGCAACCGTGCAGCACATTCTGGCCTTGATATGATATCAACATGGCCATCTCGGCCTCGTCAAAAAAAAAAAAACAGTTTTGTTATTACAGTGTCACTTAAAAATTCTGTAACTTTCAGTTGATTTGTTAGCCATCTCGGCCTTATAAAAAAATGGTTTTACGCAGTCACCTGAAAATTCCGTAACTTTCAGTCAATTTGTTAGCCATTGGATCTTTTTTTAGATCTGTAGTATTAGCTTGGATTAACAGGCCCCCACTTCTGTTGGGCGTAGACGACCCGTTATTTATTTTAGACACCTCATCTGTTGTCTACAGTTACGAACAAGCAGAGGATACAAAGTGGAGAGAGCAGGGGGAGATAGAGCGGAGAGAGCAAGGCAGGGACTGGCGATTCGCAGTGAGCGGCGGTGCTTGGCGGCATGACGGTGAGCGTTGCTGCACGGGCCTCTGATTCAACCTTCGCTGCTGTGATAATTATCGCTCGTCTTGGCCATATCAGAGCTGTGAAAGGGATTGGATCTCTGTTTGGCGGTGAGTGTGGCAGCATCGGCGAGCGGCAACGTAAAGTTTGGATCTAACTATTGGTGTTGTTGATTGTCGTTTCTTCAAGCTGATAGGGTTGTATTTAAGTGTTCATTTTTGTTCCCATTTTTCTAGGGGTGTGGATCTATGTTCATGTTGTTACACTGGATTTTGGTTGTCAGTTTTTAGATTGGGAACTTGCTTGTGTATATGAGTCTTCAAGGTCCTTAATTAGTTCTCTCTGGAGATGTAAAAAAGGTTACCTTAAGTGGTCTCCCTTTGTGCTATTTGATCTCAGATTCAGCAGCCTCTTTGTAGTTAAGTAACTAATATGTGACAAGAACCACTTATATACTGAGTAGCTTTCCATACTAATTATTTTTTTGCTGTCCAAATCTGACAACGACCCCTCTTTGATATGTAATTCAGTAAATAATAGAGATATGTACTCCACTAGAGAATAGACCTGGTGCTGCCAAAAGTAGTTGTCTTCTTTAGAAAGTTACTTCTCTGTTTTCTTTATAGAGGAGCTACCGGAAGATTAGGGTTCGTAGCGGTCAAACCAGAGAATTCCGACCGCGCGCCGCCCGCCGCCCCGAGCCGTCTCCGCCTGTGCCGCCGCCGCCGCCGTTGCCGTCTCCGCCGAGCCGCTACCGTTCGGACCGCCGCCGCTCCTCGGCCGCCGCTCCTCCGCCGCCGCTCCGTCGGCCGTTGCTCCTCCGCCGCTCTGCCGGACGTTGCTCCTCCGCCACTCCGTTGGTGCCGCTTCCAGAGCCACCGCTCCGTTGGCCGCCGCCCCGCCGACCGCCGCTTCCCGAAGCCGCCATTGCCAAGCTGTCACTAGTTCGCCTGGAACCGCCGCCACCACCGGTCCGCACCGGCCGTCGCCGTGGGTCGCCCGGAACGCTCCTTCAGTCGCTGCTTCGACCGCAGATCACCGACCGACTGATGCGTCGTGGGTGTCGGTCGGCTTAAACCGACCAACAACTGAAGGCCCAAGAAAATAAAAAAAAATTAAAAAAACTTATTTTGTAGGCATTATATAGCCGAAGGCGCTACACTTCGTTGACATGGAACTGCAACCAGGGCCACTGCCTAGCAGCTCGAGGATGATCTGCATATTCGGGAGGGGTGTAATGTCATAGGCGTGGGCCTTGGGCCCAGCCGGTTCATTATCTTTACTCTTAAAAAGAAGGAGTTGGTGGTTAGTGCGTTCTCCACTTCGCTTTCTATCCTAAAAAAAACTTAGACCAACGCGTGGGCCTCCTCCCGCTCTCCTCTCTCTCGATCTCCCCACCTCATGAAACATCCCCCGCCACCTCCTCCCTCCCTCCCACCCCAGCCGCCGCCTCCTCCCTCCCTCCCACCCCGTGCAGCTGCCTCCTCCCTCCTCCTCACGATACGGGAAGGGTCCCGATCTTCTCAGTGAGGAACCGTGGATAATTGATGCGAAGTAGACGATGTCGCTAGTTGAACACTCATGCCGATGCATGAACCCCCAACTCTTCGAAATACGCTCAAAATACACCAGATAATTGTTCACCGCGAGACCACAACCGACAAATGCCAAGTCCCCAATTCCCAATGGAACGACGGCTTGACCTTGAATTGCAGAACGAACAATGGATCGCCTAGTTCTCTCTCAAAGTCCTCGCATGAACTCTGGTGTTGAAAGAACAAGCAATAGCTATGTTTCAATCTTATGTATAAAATTGGTCTCCCTTTTACAGGGGTGGCGGCTGTCTTTTAAAGAGATACAAGGGGTAGAGAGTCGGCCAAACACTTGGAGGCCGAATAGGACTCGATTACAAAGCCCTAGGCCTACTTTGACTTGGACTGAAAAAGTGATGTGACTTGTTTCGCAGTTTTTGACCGACTCGTAGGGAATTTGGAGGTGAGGCTAGATCCATCTGAAAGTAGACTTCAAAAGCTTTCTATAGAGTATAAGAACACCTCAATTGGACTCCGTTTGTAAAAGTTATGGCCGTTTTAGTAGGTGTCTGTTGGGTTATCCCGAACCGAATCCGAATTGAGTTCTGAGTTGAATCCGAGTTTGAATTCGGTTGTGCATGTGGGAGGTCCGAATTGGCCTTCAAAATCTTGTCCAAAACTTGGGCTTTAAGTTATTGGGCTTCTCCCCTGTTGCTCTCCCACTGCATGGGCTTCTTTCCTCCTTGATCAACTGCATGGGCTACTTGGCTTTCTCCTTTCCATCCCAATGGGCTGAGCCTTTTGTTCTTGGTAGCAAATATGATTACCCACCTTGTTCTTCTCCATTGCTTTGGCCCCGGAATCATCATAATATTCAAACCTAATAATAAACAAGAATTTGACAAAAGGTAGTATATCGTTCCCACAAATAGAAGGAAATTCATTAAGAAACAAATTCACCTGACAATGTTTAATGCGGCTCAATACTTCTTTCCAGTGAAAAAATGTATTTGATTGAAAAGTGCTAAGCATATGCGTATCCGCATCACTCCCACTCCGTAGCCGCCTCCGCCTCCTCCCTCCCTCCCACCACGCGCCGCCTCCTCCCCGCTCCTCCACTTCGCCGCCTCCTCCTCCCACTCGCCACTCACGCCGCCTCCTCCTCCGCCCGCTCTGCCGAGCCGCCGCCTCCTCCCGCTCCTCCACTCGCGCCGCCTCCTCCTTCCCCACTCCGCCGCCGCCGCCTCCCTCCCTCCCATCTAGCGCCGCCACCTCCTCCCCCGCTCCTCCACTACGCCGCCGCCTCCTGATGCGGATACGCACATGCTTAGCACTTTTCAGGCGAATACATTATTTCGTTGGAAAGAAGTATTGAGCCGCATTAAATATTGTCAAGTGAATTTGTTTCTTAAGGAATTTCTTTTAATTGATGATGAACTTGGAATACTACCTCATGCTATTAATTTATGTATTCTTAGGTATGATTCATGTGAAGACTTGGGAGAGCAAAAGGGAGGAGCACAAGGACTTAAACTACAAGTTTTGGATAAGATTTTTAAGCCAAATTCGGATCTCCCACGTGTTCAATCCAATTCAAACTCGGATTCAACTCAGAATTCAATTCGGATTCGGTTCGGGACAGCCTGATAGGCAGTTACTAAAAATACCATAACTTTCACAAACGGAGTCCGATTCAGGTGTTCTTGTACTCGTTGGAAAGATAAGTTCAAGGGTTACGCAATAGATCCATCCCCACCTTCCAATTCGTCACGGATTAAAAGTTATGACCGAAATATTGTGACGGCTTAATTTTAGGTTTTTTCCTTTTGTGTGAGTTTGTTTCCAAATACATGTAGGGATAAGTTGGACTTGGTTTAAGACCTCTTGGCCGGCCATGAGGTGGACAGGGAACTATATATTAAGGGTTAGACCCCCATTGTAAGAGAGACCATATTTGAGAATAATGAATCTACTAAAGTTTGTTCGAGTTTAGCATTGCTACCGAAGTTCCATAGGGAACTAGGAGTGATTTTCTTCAATCAAGATCGTTCAATCTTTCCATTGACAATTGGGTGCGCGATGGAACTTCATCGGTGATCGTGAAGTTTAGCACGTGTGGTTGGGCGAATTATAGAGTGCTAACTGTTTCATTGGCAACGGGAGATCACTACGGTTCATGAAATCCACGTGAGTATCTTGATTCTACGTCGAGAAGATCGGGCGACCCCGCATCACCTCCTCTCCCCGCTCCTCCACTCCGCCGCCGCTTCGTCCTCCCTCCGCTCCGCCGCCGCCGCCTCCTCCCTTCCTCCCACCCAGCGTCCGCCTCTTCCCTCCCTTCCACCCCACGCCGCCACCTCCCATCCCTCCCACCCCGCCGCCGCCTCCTCCTCTTCCCCACCCCACGCCGCGCGCCTCCTCCTCCCAACCCCACGCCGCCACCACCTCCCCCTTCCACCCAGGCGCCGCCGCTTCCTCCCCCCACACCTCCGCTCCGCCCTTCATTTCTACGTTTTTCTTACAACAGAAAAATAAATCATAGCAGCAAAATACATTGTTTGCTAGCTGTAGTTCATCAGTTTTCATTTTCTTTTCAAAAGAGCATAGCAAAATAGCAATTTTTCTTGTTTTCACTCTCACTGGAATACTGAAATTTGAGCATCAGTTACTACTTATTATGTTGTTCTATGTATATGCAGTTTGACCATCAATTACTCATTTAGTGCTTCAAGATTCAGTTCATTAGATTTCGTTTCAATGCTTTCATGAATCAAATATTCAGATGTGGGACATGTTCTTTCCTAAATAATCATTGATAGCGCATGAATTTGACTTTGTGATGCGGATACGCCCATGCTTAGCACTTTTCAGGTGAATACATCATTTCATTGGAAAGAAGTATTGAGCCGCATTAAATATTGTCAGGTGAATTTGTTTCTTAAGCAGTTTCTTTTAATTGATGATGAACTTGGAATACTACCTCATGCTATTATTTTATGAATTTTTAGGTATGATTCATGTGAAGACTTGGGAGAGCAAAAGGAGGAGCACAATGACTTAAACTACAAGTTTTGGATAAGATTTTCAAGCCAAATTCGGACCTCCCACGTGCTCAATCCAATTCAAACTCGGATTCAACTCAAGATTCAATTCGGATTCGGTTCGGGACAGCCTGACAGGCAGTTACTAAAAATGCCATAACTTTCACAAACGGAGTCCGATTTAGGTGTTCTTGTACACGTTGGAAAGTTAATTTCAAGAGGTACGCAATGGATCCGGCCCCACCTTCAAATTCGTCACGGATAAAAAGTTATGACCGAAACGTGGTGACGGTTTAATTTTAGGTTTTTCCTTTTGTGTGAGTTTGTTTCCAATACATGTAGGGATGAGTTGGTGTTGGTTTAGGATCTCTTGGCCAGCCATGAGGTGGAGAGGGAACTATATATTGAGGGTTAGACCCCATTGTAAGGGAGACCATATTTGAGAATAATGAATATACTAAAGTTCATTCGAGTTTAGCATTGCTACCGAAGTTTCATAGGGAATTAGGAGTGATTTTCTTCAATCAAGATCACTCAACCTTTCCATTGGGAATTGGGAGCGCGATGGAACTTCATCGGTGGTCGTGAAGTTCAGCACATGTGGTTGGCGAATTATAGAGTGCTTACTCTTGCATTGGCAACGAGAGATCACTACGGTTCATCAAATCCACGTGAGTATCTTGATCCTACGTCGAGAAGATCGGGCGACCCTGTATCACTTTGTTTCTGTTCGTTAATATAGTATGGTTCTTTCAGTAGTTCGACTTAATCAGTTATTCTCGGATGAAACACACGTCTTGGCCCAAATTGGCTCAGGATTTGTTTCAGTGGGACACACAGATATGTTGAGGGTTCTTACGAACTGCACCCATGTATACTATTTTATCATCAATTCCAATTACTATTTTATCATCAATTCCAATGCTTACTTTGATCATATTCATGCACAAATTGGCATGTTAGGTTTATAGGTTTTCTACATATGTATCTTACACTTTCTGAAGCGTTCCTGTAATTTTTTTTATGGAGTTCACTTCATTTCCAGGTATTTCTTACAGTAGAAAAATAAATCATAGCAGCAAATACGTTGTTTGCTAGCTGTGGTTCATCAATTTTCATTTTCTTTTCAAAGGAGCATAGCAAAATAGCAATTTTCTTGTTTTCACTCTCACTGGAATACTAAATTTTGAGCATCGTATTGGACAGATTTGGTGTGAGGGAGAGTTGGATCACCATGACGTCTGGAGCACTGGTGAACTCTCCGGTACTGTCTTTGCACCACATTCCGTGAGACGCAGTTGTTGTCGCAACCTCCGCAATTTTAGAGCATCTTACTTTCGTAAGACCGGACCAAGCTGAAGTAACAAGTCATTATATATTACGACTAACAATACATTGAACAAGCCCTCACGCTTCGTTCTATATCACAAGAAACAATCCATGAATTTCTCCTATGTTTCAATTTGCTCAAGTCAGTTCCTCTTGGCACTGCACTCCTTAATTAGATACCCATAGATTTACATGTGGCATAGAGACTTTCTACTAAATTATACTCTTTTCTTTAGTATTCATGCACATCCTGGAGGGAGCTACTAATATGAAGCTATTAGGTGTTGCTATCTATTCCTGTATTTTTTGGAGGCTTATTAGTTCATTTTGAGATAAGTTGTACACTGTGGCCCCTGAGGGACTAACAAAATATACAAGTGTATTTGTTGATGATTTTTGCCTTGAGTACCAATGTAATTGTAATTTTGGTGCCATCCTTAGTCAGCGTGGATATAATTAGGTGTATAAGTTTGTTATGAAAAAAGAAATATCAAATATCTTCGAAATGATAAATGCATAAGTAACAATATTTTCTTCTTAAATCTATTGCACATCTCACCATGGTTTTCTGTAGTGTCACATTACTACTGAGTTTGCCGATGATTAAATTAGCAACATTAGAGATATGCTATCTGATTTATCATCAATGTTGGCCTGAAATTTTTTTATCATCAATGTTGGCCTGAAATTTTTCTACAATAAATTCTCATGTAAATGAAAGAAAATGTGTATAGTATTTGATTTTCTGTTGCAACGCACGGGCACACAACTAGTTTTTCTTTTGTTAGAGATATGATTGGAATTAAATTCTATCTTTAGGGGGAGCCTATCTATATAAAGAGAGCTACCGCATGCTATTGGAATCAACCAGAGAAATAACAAAGTCTTCCTCTTCTAAAGTCTCTCTCTCCTCTAAAGTTCCCCGCTCTTTCTACGCCAACTCCATCTGGCTATCTTATTGGTGGTGTTTACCCCTATGAACTAAGGTTCATGACACTTTCCTTCTTTCTTTTCCTTTTCCCCCTTACATGTGTTTCTTCTCTGCTTGTTCCTAGTTCTTATACCCATCACGGGGTGAGGAATTTTTGGGCTATGTACTCATCATCTAGCGTGCCATGTCAGCGAAAAGGTCAATATGGAAAAATTGGGACCAAGGTGAACTACCTAACAAATTTAGACTCTCAAATCTACAATTTTGGAGTTGAAGGGCCTATTTAACTGCTCAAAACAAGTTTAGGGCCTACAACGTACTTTGCTCCTTTTTGTTTGAAAAGAAAAGTCTCCATATAAGTCTATTCAAATTTTATGGTAACTAGTGTTTAATGAGCACTTCAAAGGGTTGGTATCTAAATTGAAAATTATACTAGTTAAGTATGATAGTTTAATAACATCAGAGTAATCATGCTATTGTCATAATATGGTGGTCGTGTTGCCGACAGTCAAACACAAAAGTAGAATAACGCAAAGATGTAGTCCTTAGCCTCTCCCAACTTTTATTGGTAGATGGATTGGTGTGTACAATGAAAGCCCTTTGCCCCTCCTTATATAGGCAGTAGAGGTCTTCCTCATGAATAGATTATGCAATATGGGACTAGACTCTAATAGGTCTAATTGGGCCTATGGATCTAATGGATTAGTTTAGGCTAAGTATCCACACAAACCATAAATGTTACAACACTCCCCTTGAACACATTGCCAACATTGTGCTCATGCCTTGCTGAAAACTCCTTATGAAAAACTCTATAGGAAAAATTGGGGAGACAAAAAGTAGAGGAAGACAAAGGAGAGCATGGACCACGGGACCAGGACGCCGACCAGGTGGACCACTACAAGGCGATGACCACCACAAGACAACGTCCCTGACAGTGACGTCCTCAGCTGCGTGAGGACCACACTGCAACCACAACCAACCAACGATCTTCCCATTTGCAGCCTAACACAAGTAGGCCCACTTTTTCCTGCACCATTCCCCTTCCTTCTTTTTTCCTTTTCAGTTAATTCAAGAGAGGCAGATAAAACACTTGGCACACACTCCACCTCGGCTTAGCTGGTTGAGCCAGGTAGCCGAGAAGGAGGGAGAAACCACCTAATAGCACTAGCGGTCCTGATCTTTCGATGAAAGTGGTAGTTTCGATTGGGGAAGGAGTTAACGTTGACGATCCGACTACAACCTCCCAAGGACGTTGCGCCTTAGCGATCGATACATCAACTCCAGAGGTTGTTCGTGACCTTGTCGGAGCACAATCAACCTAACCACGAGGGTATTTGTTCCTGCAAGCAATCGAAGAACAGGCAAGAACAAGATGAACAACAACTCATTTGCGAATAAAAGATGTAGATTTCAATCTGAAACAGAAAAACGATGGGGTTCCGAAGACAAGTATTCGGACGGTCTTGTCGACACGTGCGAAAACAGGACGAAGTAGTTAAAGCTAACTTAGTCTATCAAAATCCAAACCCTAGAAGAGGGTGCGGCTGCCTATTTAAGAGGCACAGGAGGTGGAGGGGCGGCCAAAACTATTGGAAACCGAACAGGACTCGATTACAAGGCCCAAGGCCCACTTTGACTCGGACTGGAAAAGTGACGCGACTTGTTTGGCAGTTTCTGATCAGCTTGGATGGAGTTTGGAGGTGAGACCAGATCCATCTGAAAGTAGACTCCAAGAGCTTTCCAAAGAGTACTCATGGGCCCCGAGAAACCTTCTGGATCAAAAGTTATGGCCGTTTGAAGTAAACGCTGTTACGAAGACCGAATCTGAGTCGAACTCGCGAACATGACTTGGATTGCACTTGATGGTTCCCCTTCTACACTTGGGCTCACGTGGTTCTTCCCCATAGTTCCTAAGAACGATTAAATTATCACAAGAATTAAGTAGTATTCCATTCTTTGGAATATTTGTATGTAAACTTAGGAACGCATTCACCTGATGGTTAAGTTGACGTGCTCGCGCTCGAGTCATTGGTCCTTGTATCATAGTTTCAGTTTGTTGAGCTTGTTGTGGAGTTGGCACGGTTGTATCTATGGAAAGGATGTCCTCATCACCGCCTAGCCCAATTGGTGGCTACCACAGCAACCGGTGGCCCAACCTAGCACCATGAGAGTCCTTGAGCTTGGGAAACCACTACCCGACGTGAGACCCCCAAGAACCGAGTACCAACAAGCATGGCCACTAGGATCCTCTAAGAATCAGGGTGGTAAAAATGATACGAACATAATAAGAACAATAGCTAAAATCAAAATGCGTAGGCGTGGATAGGAGTAGATGATGTGACCATACCACAAACGCATACGACCATAGCTCCCAAAGTTGAACAAAAGGTGAATTCATTTCTTTATTTTCAATTTATTTTAAATGAGAATATGATGCTACCTTATGATGAAAATATATATTTGTGCAGATATACAAGGAGGATTGCATCAACACTACGCACTCATGGTTGGGGTCCACCCAAAGGGAAGCCGACGCACACATCAAGACTAAGTTGAAGCCTTCCCCAACTCTTTCTCAAGGTCATGACATCACTTTTGTCTAAGTCAAAGCCAGAGATCAAATTGGACACGTTCTAGAATCTAATTTGGCCTCCGAAGACATCATTCACTTCAAACATGCATAGGAAAACCAACCAACATCGCTCTCTATCGCAAACCAATAGAGAGCGATGTTGGTTGGTTTTTGGCTTTGCTTGGCTTGAAGTTCTTGGTTGGCTTGGTGGTGAGAAGGGGCTGGGATGCTCTCTATTGGTTTTGTGAGCTCTCGGCTGGTTTGATGCCTTCGGTGGTTTTGGCGAAGCAGTGGGCAATGTGGGTGGGGCTGGAAATGCTAGCTTATATATGGGAGATTTCGGCTTCTCTCTCTCTCTCTCTCTCTCTCTCTCTCTCGGTCTCAGCTGTGCACAGCTACGGAGGCTCCGATCTTATCCATCTAGGAGTCTTGGCTTGTGGTTTCTATGGTACGAAAGTCCTAAATGTGGGCTACTCACTATTTTTGGATTCTTTGTGGCTAGGGTAAGTCAGAAAAATATGGGTGTTGGGTGTTTGAAAAGCTGAATGATGGGGTCCAATTATGGTGAGAGGGGCCGATAGGCTTGGGACGGTCTGGGAACCTCGATAAATGCCACTCTATATGATTCTAGGAGTTAGAGGGTACTGACGGCTATTCTTTTCCCTTTTTTATTCTCTCTTGGATTGTTGTTTGGTTTGCTCTCCGATTGCGCAATGATGTTCAGATCAGGAAGTAAAACAAGATGAAAATGAAATTGGCTGACGGGAAAAATGGCAATGTGGTCGTCGCTGACAAAGGAGAAGTCGGCGCTGATGTGAGCAACATCTCTTCTTCCTCTTGCTTAGATCACGTATGGAGATGATGGGAAATGTTTTCTTGGATGTCCTCCCTCTTTTACTTAGGAGCTAGGACCAGCTAATGATCTAGGCAAAGTTGCGGCAATCCCCCCTTTGATTGCAATATATAGCACTTGTGGGCCTTCAACTCGTTCCAAAATTATACCATTCCAATCCCTAGGTTGTTGAATGGTTTACTTGCTCCAAAATTTCTTTCTTATGTCCCTAGGAACCTCCCTAAAACAAACAACTCGAAAAGGCTTCGAAACGGGTCTTTTAGGGCCTTTCCCATCCAATTCCTAAGTTGGGTTGGTGGTATAGGTACCGAGGTCGAAAACCAGCTCTCTGCCGGGTTGCAGCATAACTTCTTCGTTCGGTGTCCGATTTAAGCAAATGAGGTGTCCAAATATTGGAGGACAAGGGATGAAGGATAAGGGCGCGTATGGGCAAGCGATGCTCCATGTTATTTGATAAGGGGGCAGGGGGTGTGGTGTTGAGAGGAGGAAGGAAGGGATTTCAGTTTGATTTTTTTGTTATCTGTCTCAGCATTACCGGTCCACATAAGCGCTATATCGGACCAAAGCCAGAGTGGATCCGGGGTTGGGGTTATTTGATTCGGTATTGACAATTCGAGAACAAAATTTAAACTTTCGGTTTTAGAGCTGAGTGTGAAAATTAGACTTCGAGAAGAGTTGAGGGACCCAAAATAACTCTATGCTGGAGAACCACAACTTTCAGGTACGATCCTACCATGACTATGGTTTGAACCTATGATCCCGACCCTTTCATCGATCAATACAAACATGAACATAGGTCCCAATCCGCGAACACAAAACAACTTCATCGGTCATGCTCATGCACTGTCGCCGCATGAGAAACATTCCATATCGACTAAAAATTGTACATCATGATCGAACACGTCTAAATTCAACAAGTGCGCGTCGAAAACCAAAGCTGTACCATGCACGATCTGCAATTGACGATTCACCTAACTAATCAAGTACCAAGAAGGACTGCGAAACAAGTTGAGACAACTAGCAACGAGAGCAAGTAGAGAGCCGCCACGGCCGGCAGCGACAGGCCGGTGGCCACCCACAACGTCATGGTCACCGTGAGCGCCATGGAGAAAGACCACAGCGCCACCTCCGCCACTTTACCCAGTCCGTGAGACGGGCCAGCAACGGCGTCGCGCGCCCCCCTCTCGCAGGCTGCCACGCACGACATGACGAAGAAGATGCACAGCGACTCGGCGACGAGAAGCACGAACGTCTTCATATCGTGCACGATCATGTGGACAGCGAAGAGGAGGCCGACCATGAGCACCACCAGCGAGAGGGCGTGCACCGGCCTGGCGAGCACGCGGTGGTCCGCTGGCTTCCTAGAAAATTTGTGTAGTGGCGTCGGTGAAGGAGGCGGCAATTGCTCCTCCAAGTCGACATCTTCCATGTTTTCCAAGTCTTCCATGGTGCAACAGCACAGGTGATGCTCGGCTATGGTGCCTAGTCTTTACAAGGCCAATGCTATTATATATATTTGTACATCGATTACTAGTGTTTTGTTGTTATTGTTAGTTGCTTTCGGCAGTAGTAATCTCGTAATTACTCCCTCGTTCCACTATTTGAGGTTATTGTTAGTGCTCTCATTTGGGTTTAAAGCTCAAGCTTTTAACTCATTTGGTACTGTTTGAACCTTTTCTGTGCTATAGCTAATGTTAGTTTTTCAGCGTAATTAAATTTAAAAATAAATAAAAAAGTTATATCATCACGAACAATACAAAAGAATAAAAAAACCCTAAAAAGCCAAAAAACCAAAAAAGATGAAATTAAAAAACTAAAAGTTTAATCCCAATTGAGCACATCAATATTATAATTTGTCTATGGCTTCGGAAGTGTCGGTTTTAATATATTTATCTATGAGAAAAATATAGAGTGTAGCTATTTAAAAATTTTCACTCTTTACGTACCTTTACTTAGATACTTTGAAAGAGATTAAGTGATTATGATATATTATTTAATAGATATTTATATATATGATTATTTCGTATTAACTATTTGTCTATTTCTTAGATTTAATGTTTTCTTAGTTTACACGGATGGTGGTTTACGGATAAATATAGTCAGACAGGGGTAGATGATTAAAGAAGAGACAATAATTAGATAAGTATCATTAAAGTTTGGATAAGCAAGGCAAAGTATAGTACAATTAAGTAGCAAGCGTCAAATTAATAGACGGAAATACCAACGTCCAACGGGATTTGGACTAACTGATGTGGAGTTCCATTTCGAGCCATTTGTGGCAGTGACGGACTAAACTATGCTACTCCAACTTTCTATTGTTTCCCTACTACTGTGCACAGAATGGAAAAGAACAACATAAAGTACAACACGGGCGCAACATATGTTAGTAAAATGCTTAGAAAGAGACTACACAGATGTCATGTAGTAGGACAGTTCGATGGGTGCAGGCATGGCCAAAAACTCGCTGTTCGTTTCTCCAAGTTGCTCCAATCCGACGATCCGGGCCGATCGCGGGGTGCGTTTTCGGAAAATCTAGAGGGTCTTTCTGTAAAAAGGGTGATGTGGGCACCCCGAGGAGGATCGGCATTTCTTCGACTTTAAAGGTTCTATAATACGCAAAGCAGGACAGGGCCATTAGTATCCTAATTGTTTATGCCTGTTTACGTTGACCTAGTTTAACAAGTCTTGTCAGATCCTTTTTTATACTCTTCCAAAAGGAATGTGTATACCTGTAGCTTTCAAGCCTATTTGGAGGATGCATATAGGAATATCAAAGAAATTTAAAATGTCTCTTGTCCTATAGAATTCTTGTGACAATATTGGATGCGTTTTTTTTTACTACGACTTATATATTTTGAATTATGGCTACTCGTGAGAGAGTACGGAGAGAGATAGTTGCGTACGATTTTGGCCGATATAACTAAAGTTGGTACAACATCTACTATGGGTGGGTTCTTTTGTGTTATGCTCTTGGCTTTTGGCTTGTGATTTTTGAATTCTGACTGTTCGTGAGAGATAGTACGCAAAAGAAAACAGTCACATGCGATTTCAGCCAGTATGGCTGAATTCAGTACAGTATCTACAACAATTTATCTGTAGACTCCGCTTTGAAAGTACGCATTGTTTAAAAGCTAATTACTGTAAAAGAAACTCAACCTGTAATTAACTAGTAGATCTTAACTAGAAAAGATACTCCGTTTAAAAGTTAGTTACTATAGCATAAGCCATAAGACAGAAGTCGAAAAGAACAAGATCATTGTGTGCCAAATGGCTCTAAGGAAAACATGCAAAAATACTGCAAGACATGACTAGTGGTAGGGATGCAAATGAATCGAATACGAATCGAATAGTCTCAAATACGAATATGAATACATATTTTTACAACGAATATGGATATGAATACGAAATCATATTTTTAAAATGAATACAAATACAAATTTAAATATTCTCAAATATAAATATGAATCAAATGTCGTAACGAATACGAATTCAAATCAAATATGTACTTAATTCGATCGAATGCGAATATCCTAAGACTTTTGTAACAAATCACCGTAGAACAAATTTATGTAATATGACTACACATCTACACAAGCTAGTAGTGTAGCGCATAGAGTTGAAAATTATGCAAAGTAATTTTTATTTCTTACTTATGAATCTTAGTTCATCAGAAAATTACTTCCTATAATATCTCTATAGAGGTCGCTAGGAATGGAAACGAATCGAATAGTCTCGAATACGAATACGAACATTTTCGAATACCATTGAAAACATTCTCGAATACGAATACGAGCATTCTCGAATATGAATATGAACATTCTCGAATACAAATTTTGCTTACCACATTGCCATTTTCTTATATACAAATATCGGATAAAACAAATTATCTTTTACCGTTTTTCATTCCTAATTAGTAGTGAGAGTCGGGTTAAGCTTTCTTGGGCCAGTCCGGGGCTTTAGTGGTGCAACACGGTCTAAGCACGGTACAAATCTGACATATGACGGGTTGAGCTAGCACGGCATTAATCTAGAGCTGGCCAGGCCTAAACAGCCAACCCGTTAATCGGCACAGCGTGGTACAACATATGGTGCTGTGCCTGGCCCGGCCGGAGGGCGAGCACGGCTGGAGAAGGCGCGGGTCCGGCGGCGGCAGGAGGCGCGGCACATCTCCATCATCTTAGAGCATGTACTTGAGGAGGATGCCGTGCGCGCGGGACGTCTTCTTGCGCCGCGCCTGCTCCTGCGACTGCCGCGGCTTCGATGCGACGCCCCCGCCGCCGGCCACCTGGTCCTTGCCGCGGCTCTGCTGCAGCTCCTTGAGGCGCTTCAGCTTCATGCGGTCGCGCCACATGCGGCGCTCCAGCTCCTCGATGTCCTCCATGTCGTCGTCGCTGTCGTCCTCCCCGCGGCCGGGAACTCTCCGGCGGGGGTCCACGAGGTCGCCCATCACGCACTGATCACCGCAGGACGTCTGCGGCACAAGCGAGTGGAAGCTGACGTTCTTGCACCGCCGCCGACGCCGTTCTGCTGCAGGAGATCCACGAAGTTGTGGACACCGGAGAACATCATGCCCTGATCCATCACCAGCCCACCTCCCATCATCGCGACACACAACGATCCAAGCAACTCACTCACAGACAGACAAGACTTGTTGTACTTGTAGTATTTACCTGCACAGAAGCAAGCAAAGGGATCATGTTAATTGTAGAGTTAAAACGACGATTACCGAGTTATTACTGCGTCTAAACGCAATAAGTGTTACCATCTTTAACTGGGCAACATGTGCAACACGACTAGTGTTAATAGAGGTGATAATGGTTAAGAGCAAAGCTTATTGTAGGCATTCATGGGGAGATAGTAGTAGTAGTAGCATCTTAATTCGGTACTTAGGCCAGGAGAAAATCATGTGGCATAAAAGCAAGTTTGCCTATTGAAGCAAGAACTGGAAGGCCTAGTAGTGCATTTGCTCGTTGAAACGGAAGGGACACTTCTATGATCCTTTCACTTAAATTGATTCATCTAAGGAGGACAAGGCACGCAACTAACAGGCATCTAATATATTGCACAGCACAAAGGAAAAGGACTAATCATGATTCATGCATGATCATAACGTACTAATGGAAGAACTAAGCAAAAGAATTGAAGCATGAAAACATATGTCCATCTAACAAGGACTCAGAGAAATTTGAAGCATATATAGTTACCTTTTCTCTTTTCATTTCTACAAAGCATGTTGAAACGTATGGAAGAACAAGCTTTGACCAAATCACAAGGGGAAACCAAAAGGATAAAAAAAACAGGGGAATAACTTTTTTCAGAAAAGAAAATCATTTTTATGGATTTATTTGTTTTCACCTAGCCAAACAGGTATGGACAGATGGAAACAAGAACATGTACCCACGTGCTTTGCAAAAAGGAGTCAAAGTCGTCCAAAAAAAAAGAAGAAACCAACAGACAAAATGGATCAAAGCAGACATCAAAATGGAAAACAGATGAAAGATTCCATCTCCAAATACAAAACAGAAATGACATTTTTCCTTGATCCATAATAAAATCCTTCCATAACAGCAAGTACTACACATTTCCTAGGACAGGCTCAACCAAAAACTTGTATCCTTTGACTAGGGATAAGCACTAATATCTAGATGTAATATCTTTATTGTCGTTACGGCGTAAGTTTTTAAAATAATCGTGGAGTCGCCGGTTTTTCGGTAAATCGCGGGAAGGAAAAAATAAAAATTGTGGAGCAGTGTAAAATGAATAAAATAAATTAAAAATTAAATAAAAAACTCTGAGTGGACTGCTTGGGGAGTGGGCTGACCACCTTGGACCAAGGCCCAACGGGTGGCCGCACCCCCCTTGACCCATTTGACCGCACCCCCTTTTTTCTAACCTAGCGGCCCCCCTTCTCCCTCTTGTCCAGCCGCCACCCCCCTCTTCCTCCACCCCTTGGTCGCACCCTGCCCCTCCAGGATTGCGCCTCCCCCTGCTACTGCCATTGAAGCCAAGGAGAAAAGTGAAGGAAGGAGAAGAAAGGGAAGAGGAGGAGAAGAAGAGCAGGAAAGAAGGGGGATGGTGCGGATACGCACATGCTTAATACTTTTCGGGCGAATACATTATTTCATTGGAAAGAAGTATTGAGCCGCATTAAATATTGTCAGGTGAATTTGTTTCTTAAGAAATTTCTTTTAATTGATGATGAACTTGGAATACTACCTCATGCTATTAATTTATGTATTCTTAGGTATGATTCATGTGAAGACTTGGGAGAGCAAAAGGGAGGAGCACAAGGACTTAAACTACAAGTTTTGGATAATATTTGCAAGCCAAATTCGGATATCCCACGTGCTCAATCCAATTCAAACTCGGATTCAACTCAGAATTCAATTCGGATTCGGTTCAGGACAGCCTGACAGGCAGTTACTAAAAAGGCTATAACTTTCACAAACAGAGTCCGATTCAGGTGTTCTTGTACTCGTTGTAAAGATAATTTCAAAGGCTACGCAATGGATCCAGCCCCACCTTCAAATTCATCACGGATTAAAAGTTATGACCGAAACATTGTGACGGCTTAATTTTAGGTTTTTCCTTTTGTGTGAGTTTGTTTCCAAATACATGTAGGGATGAGTTGGAGTTGGTTTAGGACCTCTTGGCCAGTCATGAGGTGGAGAGGGAACTATATATTGAGGGTTAGACCCCCATTGTAAGGGGACCACGTTTGAGAATAATGAATCTACTAAAGTTTATTCGAGTTTAGCATTGCTACCGAGGCCCATGGGGAATTAGGAGTGATTTTCTTCAATCAAGATCGTTCAACCTTTCCATTGGGAATTGGGAGCGCGATGGAACTTCATCGGTGGTTTTGATCCATTAGAATTTTGTTTAGGTGCTGATCGTTCGTGTTTATTTGCGTAGCTTAATCTTTGTGTCCAATCCAAAATCCAAAAAAAAATATTGCTGCTATTTTTTTTTCATCAATTGAGACTAGCTGTTGAATATTGCATCTAGGGCTGCTCTTGTGTATTTAACACTTTGCTAAATACTTGTGACCCGCAAAAAAAAATCAAAGGAACGATATAAGCTAGTTCGGCCTTTACAAAAATAAGGGACAACTGAAAAAAAGAAGAAAAGAGAAAAAAAGAAATATGGCCGAATTTGGGTGTGTTCCTTGTCCATAAATTCAGATTGTGTGATTTAATTTCTTGAGCAATCTCGTGCCCTTACATTGATATCATTGCAATTGGCTAGCGTCTCTCCTAGTACTTGGTGCAAAACGAGCTATCTAATCTTTAATTTCAGATTGCCTCTAGTTAGCTCATTCCTTTGTTTGCATCAAGTCATATTGATCTTTGCGTGTGCGTTCATATACTTCACTTAAATCTTTTGGATCAGCACTAGGGCAAAGTATTCTAGCTTGGATTATTACTTAATTTTACAACATCAAGAATTTCAGATTTTAGTATATACACTTCCATACCAAGCTCCACCATATAACCGTTGTTGTGTAAGTAGTGAACACTCTTGAATTCGCTTAATCATCACGTTGTTGTTGTCACTTCTACCAGGTGTAAGTTTTTATTGGCCTTAATTTACTTCGGAAGGGTAAGAACTTTACTTGGGAGAGAAAATAGTGAGATTGAGTGATTTTCATAAAGCATTATTCTACATAGCTACTTGTTTCTTGCATAGCTAACCATGTCAGGTGGAGGAGAACACCATGATGAGAGTGGTGAGGCAAATGAAACTCAAGCATTCGTTAAGCAATATCAATTTGGGGCATTCCGTGAACACTTTCAACGTGAGCTACGCCAAGGGATCGATCAACTCCATGAAAAGCATGATGCTTTTGCTGATCAAATTGCACGGAAGATGCAAAACGTGGAGATACAAGCTGATGAAAATATGCGCCAATTGCGGGAGAACATTGGAGCCCTCACTAGGCTCATACAAGCTCGCAATGGTGGCGATAAAGCAAGTGTTCAAGGAGGAGACGCTGCTGCACATGTACCTCCTGAACCGCAACATCGAGAGGCTGCCAACGTGGTGCGTCCACCACATATTGGAGGACGAGAAGGAGGAGGCCATGGAGGGCGTGGCCAAGGCCTAGGTGGTGGTCGTGGTGGTGCTGCATATGCGATGGAATGAGATGGTGATTTTGCTTTGCATTACAATGACAACTATCGTCGTCCACGCAACGAAGATGATGGATTGGGCAAGCTCAAGTTTTCCATGCCCAAGTTTGTAGGTAGAACTTATCCCGAGGAGTATCTCACTTGGGATTTGAAGGTTGACAAAATATTCCGTATGCATCACTATACGGATGAGAGAAAGATACAGTTGGCATCACTTGAGTTTGAAGGCTATGCTTTGGATTGGTGGGAACAAGTCATTACTCAAAGAGCTGAGAATGGAGCAGACCCTGTGACATCATGGCAAGAGATGAAGCGAGAAATGAGAGCCAGTTTTGTTCCTCATCATTACAAGCGTGATCTATTTGATAAATTGCAGAATATGAAGCAGGAGAAGAGACTTTTGGAGAAGCATACAACACAGTTCTATCCAAGTCCATCCTTCAGTCCTTGTGCTCCTCCCTTTTGCACTCCCAATTCTTCACATGAATCATTCCTAAGAATACATATAATAATAGCATGATGTAGCATTCCAAGTTCATCATCAATTAAAAGAAACTCCTTAAGAAACAAATTCACCTGACAATATTTAATGCGGCTCAATAGTTCTTTCCAGTGAAATAATATATTTGACTGAAAAGTGCTAAGCTTGTGCATATCCGCATCAGCACGGCACGATGAGATGACTGGGCTGAGCCGGCACGGCACGAAGCGGCATGAAGCACGATGGGCCCGGGCCGTGCTGTCTGCCTGTAGATCAATTCGCGCAGCGCGTCTGTTTGCGTGGTTTAGACCCAGGAAACGATTTTTCCTGCGGATCTTCCCAAAAGGAAAATTGTAGAGGACTTCGAAACCCATCTTCTGAAATTTGTTTAGAATTTTTGGCCATGGGATCTGGGTGTAGTAGGGCCAGGAACACCGCTGTCTGTTAGGGGAGCAGATTGGGACAGACTGCTGTTCAAGTGTGATAGGGGTAGTAAATGATTTTTATGATTATGGTTGCAATTGAGAAAATGTAGGGAATTCAGTAATCTAGCTGCTGTATAAAAATTATAATTTTTGGATCCTTGTACTGTGGTTAGGACACGTTAGAGCCTTCCTGTCCAGACTGCCAGAACAGAGAACTTCCTCTGTTTTGTGCATTAAGTTACACCTAGCTATGATGTAAATGGATTAATATTTTTAAAGATACAAAAATATTAAGCAGCGCTGCTGCAGTGAGTAGATTATTGAATCGTTGAGTGGAGAGGAGTATGTGCGGGTTCGGGGTTCTAGTGACGTCTTTAATTTTTTAAGTCGTGCTTTGAATGTTGTAGCATTGTGCTGAGAGATACCTTTTGGATAAGTGGTTTTGCTCCTGAGCGCTCGTGATTTGCTTCGCTTCGTCGGTAGAGGCAAGTAAACGTATGTTTGACTGAAGCACTATTGCTTGTTTTACCTGATTTCACTAAAACCTTTGAGATTGAATGTGATGCTAGTGGAATAGGTATTGGTGGTGTTTTGATGCAAGAAAGAAAGCCTGTTGCATATTTCAGTGAGAATTGTATGAGAATTGGTGGAGCCTTATTAAATTATCCTGTTTATGACAAAGAATTGTATGCTCTTGTGCGCGCATTAGAGACTTGGCAACATTATCTTTGGCCTAAAGAATTTGTCATTCATTCTGATCATGAAGCTTTGAAATATTTGGAAAGTCAAGCTAAACTGAACCGTAGACATGCTAAGTGGGTTGAATTCATTGAGACTTTTTCATACGTTGTTAAATACAAGAAAGGCAAGGAAAATGTGGTAGTTGATGCATTGTCTAGAAAACATGTGCTTTTTCACTCAATTGGAAGTAAATGTTATAGGGCTAGAAAGTTTGAAAGATTTATATGCCTCTGATCATGACTTTTCTGCACCATATTCTAATTGCAAAGATGGGAAAGGGTGGGATAAGTTTTAATGTTCATGATGGTTTTCTCTTTCGTATGAACAAACTATGTGTTCCAGATTCTTCTGTACGTTTGCTACTATTGCAGGAGTCTCATGCAGGAGGATTGATGTGTCACTTTGGAAGAGAGAAGACATACATGATGTTGGCCGATCATTTTTATTGACCTAAGATGAGGCGAGATGTCGAGAGGTTTGTTCAACGCTGCGTGACGTGCCATAAAGCGAAGTCAAAGCTCAATCCACATGGTTTGTATACTCTACTTCCAGTTCCTAGCGCTCCTTGGGAAGATATTAGTATGGATTTTGTTTTAGGCTTGTCTAGAACTAAGAGGGGGAGGGATTCTGTGTTTGTAGTTGATGTTTTTCAAAATGGCTCATTTATCCCTTGTCATAAGAGCGACGATGTGTCGCATGTAACTGACTTGTTTTTCAGGAAAATTGTGAGACTACATGGCATGCCAAGAACCATTGTATCCAATCGAGACGTCAAATTTATGAGCTACTTTTGGAAGACTTTGTGGGCCAAGCTTGGGACAAAGTTGCTCTTTTCGATAACTTGTCGCCCACAAACCGATGGACAAACGGAGGTCGTGAATCGTACACTCTCAATGCTGCTGCGGACAATGATAAAAAAGAATTTAAGAGAGTGGGAAGATTGCCTACCGCATGTTGAATTTGCATATAATCGGGTGGTGCATTCTACAACTCAACTATATGTCCATTTGAGATGGTGTATGGTTTTAAACCGATCACGCCACTTGACTTGATGCCACTTCCATTACAAGAACGTACAAATATGGAGACTTCTAAGCGTGCTGATTTTATGATAAAGCTCCATGAAAAGACTAAAGAGGTAATTGAAGAGAAGATAGATGCGTATGCTTCTAAAGCTAACAAGGCTAGAAAGAAAATGCTATTTGAGCCAGGTGATCTAGTATGGGTACACCTTCGCAAAGAACGCTTTCCGGAGAAGCGTAAATCCAAATTGATGCCCCATGGTGATGGTCCTTTTAAAGTACTTGCCAAGATCAATGATAATGCATACAAGATAGAGCTTCTAGGAGACGATTATGGGGTGAGCACTACTTTTAATGTTGCTGTTTTATCACCATTCTTTGGACAAGATTGCACAGAGTCGAGGACGACTCCTTTTCAAGAGAGGGAGGATGATAAGGACATCTCTATTACACATTCATCGTCCACTCCAAGTGTGCATGGCACAGCTATTGATAAGGCTCCGGAAGGTCCTATGACAAAAGCATGAGTGATGAGGACATCTCTACTACACATTAATCGTCTACTTCAAATGTGCATGGCAAAGCTATTAATAAGGCTCCGGAAGGTCCTATGACAAGAGCAAGAGCTAAGCTACTTCAACAACAGGTGCTTTTGTTCCTTAGAGATTCTTCTATTACATTAGATGAGAATAACATACTATCTAATGCAAATATGTTATGTCTTCTCATATTTGAAGCAACAAAAGATCAAGTGGAGAAGGACCAACCTGCCACGAGTCTTGAGAAGGAGAGTCCATGCGGGCAAGGAGCTATGATATATGTCCAATAATTTCTCAACCAAGCAGCCATCAAATCAATGGAAGGCCACATGATCATAGATCTCATGGCGTGCACAAGATGTTGCCTGCGTGCCAAAAGGGTGACCGAGTCCATCTCAATCTCGGTCTTGTAATAGGAAAGGGGCTTAGCCCGAAATTAAAGGAAACATATTGCTAAATTTTAGGAATTGGATTAGAAAGCCTTGACCGAATAAGAGATTGATTCGGCCAAGACTTTCCTTGCGTGAGTTCGGGGAAACACTATAAAACCCCCTTGTATCCCATTTGTTTGGGACAGACCACGTTTGAGAAAAATCAATCTACTAAAATTTGTTCGAGTTTAGCATTGCTGCCGAAGTTCCATAGGGAATTAGGAGTGATTTTCTTCAATCAAGATCGTTCAGCCTTTTCGTTGGGAATTAGGTGCACGATAGATCTTCGCTTGGTGGTCGGCGAAATCAACACGAGTGTGTTCTGGCGGATTAAAGAGTGTTCGTCGCTTGCACTGGCATCGGAGGATCATTACGATTCATCAATACTTCCGAGAGTATCCATCCTACGTCGAGAAAATAGGGCGACCCCGTATCATCTTGGTATCAGAGCGCAGTTTACTCGGTATGATCTTATCCCTTTAAATTTCAGTTTATTATTTGCTGTCCTATAGTCCATAAACTGAAAACACACAAAAGAAAAATCGAAACCCTAGTTTCGCATCTGCTATTTTCGTGAGTTTTATTAAGTCACATTGATCTTTGCGTGTGTGTTCATACACTTCGCTTATATTATTGGATCAGCACATAGGCAATACTTTCTAGCTTGGATTATTACTTAATTTTACAACATCGAGAATCAGATCGTGTAGGATAAATACTTTCTAACCAAGCTCCACAAAATATCCTTTGCCGCTTGATCATCACTTGTTATTATAGCCACCACCTAGTGTAAGTTTCTTTTGGCCTCAATCCACTTCGGAAAGGTAAGAACTTTACTTGGAAGAAGAAAAGTGAGATAGAGTGAACTCCACATATTACCCATATATTTGTGGTTTTGGTGCTTTCTTTGTGCTACTAACCATGTCAGGTGGAGACGACAACATGGGAGGAGCATGGTCTGAATTCCCCGGTGACACGTTTTCAATTCCAAGCTTTGAGGGGAACTTTGCGCAATGAGTTCGCCGCGACTACTTCGGCCTTGGAGGAGCAACTCAAGGCAGAGATCAATAATTCCACACAAGACATGCGCATTGAGATGAACCAACAAATGAGCATGCTACGTACCAACATTGTGAACGATGTGGTGCGCACACTTTGACCACAACAAGAGGAAGGCAGTGTTCATCATGGTGGTGGCATCCTTCCGCGAGATGAGGAAGCAGGCGTTGCTCGAGGTGGCCAAGATGCACAACAACAACGAGACCGCGTGGTGGTAAACGCCATCCGTTGAACTTTGCTTGGGAGAGGTGCAGGGGGCGGCTTTCATGGTCCAGGGAGGGGCCATGGACATGGAGGCCGTGGTGGGGGAGCACTTCACTTTAACGAGGATGACTTTCCGCACTATGACAACGGCTACCACCGCCGTAATTGTTACGGCGAAGAACGACCACACGAGGAGAAATTGGTAAGCTCAAATTTACGATGCCTTCATTTTCAGGTACATATGAGCCTGAAGAATACCTCACTTGGGAGCTCAAAGTGGACAAGGTGTTCCGCTTGCACAACTATTCTGAAGAGAAGAAAATCCATATGGTGGGACTAGAATTCAATGATTATGCCTTGGTTTGGTGGGAACAAATGCAAAACCAAAGGATGGGGAACAATGAGCCACCCATCACTACATGGTAAGAGATGAAGTATCATATGAGAGCCAGGTTTGTACCTAAACATTACAAATGTGATCTCTTTGATAAATTGCAGAATTTGAAGCAAGGTAGTTTCACGATTGAGGAATAATATAAAGAGATGGAAATGGCTATGATGAGGGCTAATGTATATGAACAAGAAGAGCAAACTATGGCCCGATTCCTTGCTGGCTTACATCCTTCCATCAAGCGAATCGCCGAATTTCAACCCTACAACAACATGGTGGAGTTGGTGCATCAAGCCACTAAGGCTGAGAGGCAAGTACAACAGGACATGAGGGTTTCAAAATCATCTTCCTACACCCCGTACAGCATCTACAGGAGGTAAAACCACATCTCGTTTCAATTCGTTTAAAACTAATCATTCTAGTGGAAGTTTTACTCGTAGTGCACGTGCTGCCCCGAACGCCACTCCGTCCTTTCCAAAGAAAGGACCAATCCCCACTTCATCATCTTCTATTGGTTCTACGGCCAAGAGTAGCTCCATCCAATGCTTCAAGTGTCTTGGTCGTGGACATATGCAAAATGATTGTCCAAATAACAAGGTAATGTTGATAACTGAGAATGGAGAATATGATTCTGCTAGTGAGGAAGATGGAGAGCATCTTGCTGATTTTGAGGCGCATGAGGGAGAAAGCGAAGAAGAAACACATAGGGATCGGTATTGTGATCCGAGTCCGGTCCTATCCTTGTGTGCACTCCTTCGGTATTGAGCGTTCAAGCAAAGCCCAACCATGAACAGCACTGCAATCTTTTCCAAACAAGAGCTCAGGTGAGTAAAGATGGTAAGTGTTACAAAGTTATTATTGATGGAGGTAGTTGTCATAACTTAGCTAGCAAAGAACTTTGCACTAAACTTGGTTTGAAATATAAGAAACACCCACATCCATATCAAATTCAATGGTTAAACAATAATGGTTCTATGAATGTTGGGTACACAGTTGATGTTAGCTTTCATTTTGGATCCTATCGTGATACTGTACAATGTGATGTTGTGTCCATGGAAGTATGTCACTTGCTATTAGGTAGACCATGGCAATATGATCGTTCTGTAATTCATGATGGAAGAACTAATCAATACAATTTCATGTGGAAAATAAAGAAATATTGTTATGACCTTTAACTCCCTCTCAAATTATACATGATAACATGCAAAAGGTTGAGGTGAAAGTAGAGAGTGAGAAAGTGAACGAGAAGAAGTGTGTGATTCCACAAAATGTGAGTGAGAGCCATAAACTAAAATTGAGTGGAAAAAGAAGGGGTGAGGGAGAGAAAAAGTTAGTCATGATAGCCACTAAATCTGATTTGCGAGAGATGAGATCCCACTTTAGAACATTTGGTATTACTATATACCTGCCACAAGTCATGAGAAGGAGAGTCCATGTGGGCAAGAAGCTATGATATATGTGTCCAAGGATTTCTCAACCAAAAAGCCATCAAATCAATGGAAGGCCACGTGATCACAGATCTCATGGCATGCACAAGATGTGGCCTGCGTGCCTAAACGGAGACTGAGTCCGTCTCAATCTCGGTCTTGTAATAGGATAGGGGCTTAGCCCGAAATTAAAGGAAATGGATTGCTAAATTTTAGGAATTGGATTAGGAAGCCTTGAGCGAATAAGATTGATTCGGCCAAGACTTTCCTTGTGTGAGTTCGGGGAAACACTATAAAACCCCCTTGTATCCCTCTGTTTGAGACAGACCACGTTTGAGAAAAATCACCATAGGGAATTACGAGTGATTTCTTCAATCAAGATCGTTCAGCATTTCCACTGGGAATTGGGTGCACGATAGATCTTCGCTTGGTGGTTGGCGAAATCAACACGAGTGTGTTTTGGTGGAATAAAGAGTGTTCGTCCCTTTAAAAACACACTCGTGTTGATTTCGCCGACTACCGCGAAGATCTATCGTGCACCCATTTCATCGAGCGAGCGATCTTGATTGAAGAAAATTACTCCAAATTCCCTATGGAACTTCGGCAGCAACGCTAAACTCGAACAACTTTAGTAGATTAATTATTCACAAATGTGGTCTACTTACAATGGGGGTCTAACCCTCAATATATAGTTCCCTCTCCACCTCATATTGAGGGTTAGACCCTCATTGTAAGAGCACGTTTGAGAATAATGAATCTACTAAAGTTTGTTCAAGTTTAGCATTGCTACCGAAATTCCATAGGGAATTAGGAGTGATTTTCTTCAATCAAGATCGTTCAACCTTTCCATTGGGAATTGGGAGCGCGATGGAACTTCATCGGTGGTCGTGAAGTTCAGCACGTGTGGTTGGGCGAATTATAGAGTGCTAACTCTTGCATTGGCAACGGGAGATCACTACGGTTCATCAAATCCACGTGAGTATCTTGATCCTACGTCGAGAAGATCGGTCGACCCCGTATCAGGAACCTTATCTATAGCTTTGCCATGCACAATTAAAGTGGACGATGAATATGTAGTAGAGATGTCCTCATCATCCTCCCCCTCTTGAAAAGGAGTCGTCCTCGACTCTGTGCCATCTTGTCCAAAGAATGGTGATAAATCAGCAACATTGAAAGTAGTGCTCACCCCATAATCGTCTCCTGGAAGCTCTATCTTGTATGCATTATCATTGATCTTGGCAAGCACTTTCAAAGGATCATCACCACGGGGCATCAATTTTGATTTACGCTTCTCCGGAAAGCGTTCTTTGCGAAGGTGTACCCATACTAGATCACCTGGTTCAAATAGCATTTTCTTTCTAGTCTTATTAGCCTTAGAAGCATAAGCACGTACCTTCTTTTCAATTACCTCTTTAGTCTTTTCATGGAGCTTTTTCACAAAATCAGCACGCTTAGAAGCCTCCATATTTATACGTTCTTGTAATGGAAGTGGCATCAAGTCAAGTGGTGTGATCGGTTTGAAACCATACACCACCTCAAATGGACATAGTTGAGATGTAGAATGCACCGCCCGGTTATATGCAAATTCAACATGCGGTAGGCAATCTTCCCACTCTTTTAAATTCTTTTTATCATTGTCCGCATGACATTGAGAGTGTACGGTTCACGACCTCTGTTTGTCCATCGGTTTGTGGATGACAAGTTGTCGAAAAGAGCAACTTTGTCCCAAGTTTGGCCCACAAAGTCTTCCAAAAGTAGCTCATAAATTTGACGTCTCGATCAGATACATTGGTTCTTGACATGTCATGCAGTCTCACAATTTCCCTGAAAAACAAGTCAGCTACATGCGACGCGTCGTCGCTCTTATGACAGGGAATAAAACGAGCCATTTTAGAAAACCTATTCACAACTACAGACACAGAATCCCTCCCCCTCTTAGTTCTAGGCAATCCTAAAACAAAATACATACTAATATCTTCCCAAGGAGCGTTAGGAACTGGAAGTGGAGTATACAAACCATGTACGTAATAAACTGAAATTTAAAGGGATAAGATCCTACCGAGTAAACCGCGCTCTGATACCAAGATGATACGGGGTCGCCCGATCTTCTCGACGTAGGATGGATACTCACGGGAGTCTTGATGAATCGTAATGATCCTCCAATGCCAATGCAAGGGACGAACACTCTTTAATCCGCCAAAACACACTCGTGTTGATTTCACCGACCACCAAGCGAAGATCTATCGTGCACCCAATTCCCAACGGAAAGGTTGAACGATCTTGATTGAAGAAAATCACTCCTAATTCCCTATGGAACTTAGGTAACAATACTAAACTCGAACATACTTTAGTAGATTGATTATTCTCAAACATGGTCTACCTTACAATGGGGGTCTAACCCTCAATATATAGTACCCTGTCCACCTTATGGCTGGCCAAGAGGTCCTAAACCAACTCCAACTCATCCCTACATGTATTTGGAAACAAACTCACACAAAAGGAAAAACCTGAAATTAAACCATCACAATATTTTGGTCATAACTTTTTATCCATGAAGAATTTGAAGGTGGGGCCGGATCCATTGTGTATCCCTTGAAATTATCTTTCCAACGAGTACAGGAAGACCTGAATCAGACTCCATTTGTGAAAGTTATGGCTTTTTTAGTAACTGTCTGCCAGTCTGTCCCGAACCTAATCCGAATTGAATTCGGAGTTGAATCCGAGTTTGAATTGGATTGAGCACGTGGGAAGTCCGAATTTGGCATGTAAATCTTATCCAAAGCTTGTAGTTTAAGTCCTTGGGCTTCTTCCCCTTTTGCTCTCCCATCAAACGAGCTTCTTTCCTCCTTGATCAACCGCATGGGCTGCTTGATTGAGAAATTGGTTGGCCCTTCTCCACTTGATCTTCTGTTGCTTCAAATCTGAGAAGGCATAACTTATTTGCATTAGGTAGTATGTTATTCTCATCTGACGTAATAGAAGAATCTCTAAGGAACAAAAGCACCTGTTGTTGAACTAGCTTAGCTCTTGCTCTTGTCATAGGACCTTCTGGAGCCTTATCAATAGCTTTGCCATGCACATTTGAAGTGGACGATGAATATGTAGTAGAGATGTCCTCATCATTTGGATCATTACTTAGCTTTACAATACCTTGAATATCAGATTGCATAGGATATCCACATACCTGTCCAAGCTCCACCTACACCCGTTTGTGTACTCCCTTGCTCTTGGTTACGCTCATACGCTACCGGGTTGAGGTCGTTCGCTGTCACATTTGTCGATGTGCCGTCCTTGATTCACTTTGGAACGGTAAGCTTGTCTTGTTTTCAGGATAGTGAGTTGCGAGCATAGAGAGAGCTATTTTGTTTTGCTAATCTGGATATAATCTCGTTTGCTATTTGTGAGTTGTTGCCATGTCAGGTCATCTGGAGGATCTATCGGTTACATGGATGGAGTACACTCGCTTGCGTAGGATGCTACAAAGGCAAGTTCAGGATCGTGATAATGGTGTGTGCGATGAGCTTGGGTCCGTTCGGTATGAATTGAACAGCCTTGGCGAGGAGGTTACGCAGCTACGTACGGACATCAACAACTTCTTGGAGCTACGCACCATGTTCAACTAGCCCGACGTGCATCGCAAGGATTTTGTCACTAAACCCAAATTTCCTATCCCTATATTTTCAGGTAGTACAGATGTGGAAGAATACCTCAATTGGGAGCTAGAAATTGATACGCTATTTCGGATGCACAATTATTCCAATGAGAGGAAGCTCTTACTTGCGTCCAGTGGGTTGGCTGATTATGCCACACATTGGTGGAAGCGGTTTGTTCGTAAACGTATGGAAAGCTAGGAATTACCAATTGTCACCTGGGAGAAAATGAAGCAGCATTTTCGTGCACGTTTTGTACCTTACCAATACAAGCGTTCCCTAGTGGAAAAGTTGACAGGACTGCGACAAGGTTGAAGTCCACTTGTGTGACACAAGAGAAGGCGACCAAGCATGGGATTTTCCCTTCAGTCCTAGCTTTATGCAGTATTGCTCCATTGCTTCATGAAGAGATTGTGGTTACTCGTGATTGCTCCGTTGCTGACCCACAATCTTTGGGGGATGCGATGCATCCAAACCCATGTGAGAATGAGAGACACATAGCCAAATTGAATGAGAATGATAAGAAGAGTGAGCTGTGTGATTTCACCATATGTGAAGTGGAGAGCATCTCCATTGAGTGTGAGAGAGATACACCAATAGAAAAGAGGGAAGTAGATGATAGCCAAAGTGAGGTTATTGCTGAAATTAACAATTTACTCTCTTCTTCTAGTGTTGTTTCTCATATTATGCAGGTCGATATTAAAGAAGAGGAGTTGAATTTTCAACAACCGGCATCGTTGGAAGTAAAAGACGAGGAGATAACCATGGTTGGGGATGGAGTGCTTGCTGCCTCGTGGTTTTGTCATGACGATTTGATACTTACAACACCTACAATAACTAAGAAGGATGTTAAAGGTAACAATAATGGTGTTGAATTGAATATTCATCACGTAAAGGTACGTAAGAGTGAGAACTCTAGTGTTCCTTTGAATATTCTATGTTCTGAAATTTCTTCGCTCAATTTACACAATGTGGAATTGATTACTCATAAAGACGTTCTTACTAGAATATCTCTTGATGATTCTTTATACTATATCATATTCGATGACTCTAAAGAGCTATCTAGTGTGATTGAAAACCTTGCTGAAGTTTCATGTTTAAAATCACTAGTTAGTCCTTATGCCTACACATATACATTCAACTTGATTAGAGATTATGGTGTAGATGACAAGTTTTATGTTTATCGAACATGCATTACTTGTGATAATGATGTGAATGAAGGTACCGCAATGTATATATCAAATTCATCCTATGGTTACAGTTGTGTTACTTATTTTGTGCAAAACAACGCGAATAACACAACAATTGATTCATACATATATCACGTATATACGTTGTTCTCTTTGTTTTATACATGTTTAGCAAATCATCATGCGCTACACGGAAGTTGTTTGGATGATAAATACATCTACCATGCATATACGTTGTTTTCTTTGTGTAGCACATTTTCAGGCTATCAAAAGCGAGGACGGCTTTTTTGAAGAAAGGGAGGATGATGAGGATATCCCTAGTACTTATGACGTTGTTTATAAAGCACGATCTATACTTCTCAAACAACAGGTGCAATTGTTTCTTAACAAGTTTCTTTGTATTTTCCATGAGAATTGGATACTACATAAAAGCAATACTTTGTGCATTCTTAGGTTTGACAAGCTTCATGTCTTTGGAACCGAGAGGGAGGCCGGAGCCAAAACAATAGAGGAGCACAAGAAGGAGGGTACATATATTTGCTGCCTAGCAATGAAGAACAAGAAGGCCAAAGCAGTTGGCATGGAGAAAATCAAACAGCTCATGCAGTTGATCAAGGAGAAAAGAAGCCCGGTTGATGGGAGAGCAAAAGGGAGGAGCCCAAGGACTTAAACTACAAGTTTTGGATAAGGTTTTCAAGCCAAATTCGGACCTCCCACGTGCTTAATCCAATTCAAACTCGGATTCAACTAAGGATTCAATTCGGATTCGCATCGGGACAGCCTGACAGGCAGTTACTAAAAACGCCATAACTTTCACAAACGGAGTCCGATTCAGGTGTTCTTGTACTCCATGGAAAGATAATTTCAAGTGCTACGCAATGGATCCAACCCCACCTTCAAATTCATCACGGATAAAAAGTTATGACCGAAACATGGTGACGGTTTAATTTTAGGTTTTTCCTTTTGTGTGAGTTTGTTTCCAAATACATGTAGGGATGAGTTGGAGTTGGTGTAGGACCTTTTGGCCAGCCATGAGGTGGACAGGGTACTATATATTGAGGGTTAGACCCCCATTGTAAGGCAGACCAGTTTTATGCACAAGATTGAAACATAGCTATTGCTAGTTCTTTCAACACCAAAGTTTATGCGAGGACTTTGAGAGAGAAATAGGTGATCTGGGAATTGGGGACTTGGCGTTCATCGTTTGTGGTCTCACGACGAACAATTATCCGGTGTGTTTTGGGCATATTCCGAAGAGTTGAGGGTTCGTGCATTGGTGCGAGTGTTCAACTAGCGATATCGTCTACTTCACATCAACTATCCACGGTTCCTCACTGAGAAGATCGAGCCTCCCCGTATCACTTAGCAAGGGAGGCGGCGGCTCCTAATAGGGAGAACGACCAGAGGTGGCGTCCAAAGTGTACGCCCTAGGGTTACAAGGCCCATGGGCCCAAGTGGTGGTAGCGCAGTACCCTTTTAACCCGGACTCAGAAACCAATATGGAGTATTTTGATGATTGCGGCCGGCTCGGATGGAATTTCAAGATAAGGTTGGATCCGTTGGAAAGTAGACTTCATAAGCTTTCCATGAAGTACAAGAACATCCCAAACGGAGTCCGTATGAGGAAGTTATGCCCGTTTGAACTTGGTACCATTGCAGCAGTCCAAATCTGATTCCAAAACGTGTCCAACTCGAATTCTTGCTTGACTTGGTCCCAAAGTGCCGTGGTGACCTCCATTATTCCTTCCATGCATGTCCATGACTCCACGTCCCTTTCCTTCGTCCTTTCCCAGGTTCCTAAGCACAATTAAATCACTTGCATTAGGTAGCGGTCTATTCTCAGTAACATATGAACCAAGAAATGAATTCACCTAGTAGTTAAGTTGATGAGCACGAGCTCGAGTAAGTGTCCTTGCAACGCATGCTGTGGATGAGTTGTATCCATGGAAGGGATATCCTCATCATCCTCCCCTGCTTGCATTTGAGTCGTCCGCGACTCAAGCTCGTCTTCTCCCAAATAGGGCTTCAAATCTGCAATGTTAAAAGTTGGACTAACCTCAAAATCTGCAAGCAGTTCAAGCTTGTATGCACTATCATTAATCTTTTCTAACACCTTGTAAGGACCATAAGCTCTTAGCATCAATTTTGATTTTCTCAATTCAGGGAACCTATCTTTTCTTAAGTGCAACCAAACAAGATCCCCAGGTTCAAAAGTTAAATGTTTCCTCCCCTTACTACCAGCAAGTTTATATTTAGCATTCATGCGCTCTATATTCTCCTTAGTTGTCTCATGTATTTTTAAAATCAATTCAGCACGTTGTTTAGCATCAGGGTTCAATTTCTCCGAAGATGGAATAAGCGTTACATCAATAGGAGCACGAGGCACATAACTATAAACAACTTCAAAAGGGCACATCTTTGTAGTAGAATGCAACAAACGATTGTGAGCAAACTCAATATGAGGCAAGCATTCTTCCCACATTTTGAAGTTCTTTTTCAACACAGCCCTAAGCATTGTAGACAAAGTTCTATTCACAACCTCAGTTTGTCCATCAGTTTGGGGATGACAAGTAGTAGAAAATGACAGCTTAGTCCCCAGTTTAGCCCATAAAGTTCTCTAAAAATGGCTAAGGAATTTTGCATCACGATCTGAAACTATAGTATTAGGTACACCATGCAAGCGAATAACTTCACGAAAGAATAAATCAGTAATATTGGTAGCATCATCGATCTTATGACATGGTATAAAATGGGCCATCTTAGAAAATCTATCAACAACCAGGAATATACTATCCCTCCCCTTCTTTGTTCTAGACAATCCTAAAACATGTAGTGCAGCGAGCAACGTAGCGCTCGACGTCCCGTCTCATCTTTGGCCAAAAGAAATGAGCAGCAAGTATATCTTCCATTTTGTTCACACCAAAATGTCCCATCAACCCATCTCCATGTGCTTCCTGTAACAACAACAAACGAACGGAGCTAGCAGGAATGCACAACTTGTTGGCTCAAACACAAACCCATCATTAATGACAAATTTATTCCACATTTTTCCTTCTTTACAATTCAATAGTATTTCTGGAAAATCAACATCATGCACATATTGCTCTTTAATAGTCTCTAATCCAAAAATTTTGAAGTCAAGTTGTGACATGGCATATCTCCTAGACAAAACGTCAGCAATAACATTCTCCTTTCCCTTCTTGTGTTTTATGACATAGGGAAATGACTCAATAAATTCAACCCACTTTGCATGTCTACGGTTCAGTTTACCTTGACTTCAAATATGCTTTAAAGATTCATGATCAGAATGTATAACAAATTCTTTGGGCCATAAATAATGTTGCCAAGTTTCTATGGTTCGAAAGAGGCATATAACTCCTTATCAGAAGTAGAATAGTTCAAACTAGGCCCGTTCAATTTCTCACTGAAGTATGCAACAGGTTTGCCTTCTTATAACAACACACCACCTAAGCCAATTCCGCTTGCATCACATTCTAGTTCAAAAGTCTTATTGAAATCAGGGAGTTGGAGTAGAGGTGCGTGTGTTAACTTATATTTCAACGTGGTGAAGGCATTCTCCTGTGCGGCGCTCCAAACAAATGGCACGCCCTTCTTGGTAAGCTCATTCAATGGTGCGGCGATGGTGCTGAAATCCTTCACGAAGCGGTGGTAGAACCCAGTAAGTCCTAAAAAACTTCGTACCCATGTGACCGTGTTAGGAGTCGGCCAACTCTGTATTGCTTCAATCTTGGCTTGATCAACTTCAATTCCCTATGGAGTAACAACATAGCCAAGAAACGTGACTCGATCGGTGCAAAAGGTGCACTTCTCAAGGTTACCAAATAGGTGTGCACCACGTAAAGCATTAAAAACAGCACCTAAATGATCAAGATGTTCCTCTAATGATCTGCTATATATCAGTATATCATCAAAATAAACCACCACAAATCTACCAATGAAAGCACGCAAACCTCGTTCATTAGTCTCATGAAGGTACTAGGTGCATTAGTTAAACCAAAAGGCATTACTAACCACTCATATAACCCAAACTTAGTTTTAAATGTCGTTTTCCATTCATCACCAAATTTCATGCGGATTTGATGATAACCACTACGCAAATCAACCTTGGAGAAGACAATAGAGCCACTCAATTCATCAAGAATATCATCTAACCTAGGAATACGATGACGATACCTAATGGTGATATTATTAATGGCTCTACAATCCACACACATGCGCCATGATCCATCTTTCTTTTGTACTAAAATGACCGGAACAGCACAAGGGCTAAGAGATTCGCGCACATACCCTTTATCCAGCAACTCTTGCACTTGGCGCTGAATTTCTTTAGTTTCTTCTGGATTGGTCCTGTATGGTGCGCGGTTTGGCAAGGATGCACCGGGAATTAAATCAATTTGATGCTCAATCCCACGAAGTGGTGGCAGCCCCGGCGGTATATCTTCCGGAAAGACATCTTTGTAGTCCTACAAAATGTTAGTGACGGCAGGTGGCAAATAAGAAGGTATATCCTCAAATGAAAACAAAGCATCTTTGCAAAGTAATGCATAGCAAACAGAATTACTAGCATCTAGTTCATTCATATCAGATTTGGTAGCAAGAAAACAAGCACCTTTCAATTTAATTTCTTTATTTTCACATGAGCAGATTTAGGTTCTTTCTTTTTATGTTGCTCAAGCTCATTTGCTACAATCTAATTCTCACTCTGAGCATTCGCTCAAGCTCATGAGCAAGGTCATCTTTAATAATTTGTTCAGGAGTCATAGGATGCAGCACAATTTTCTTTCCCTTGAACATGAGAGAGTATTGATTATTCCTACCATGATGCGCACAATCAGTATCATATTGCCACAGTCTTCCTAATAGTAATGAACAAGCTTGCATAGGAACAACATCGCAATCAACATAATCATGGTACGAACCCATAGAAAAATATACTCTCACCATCCGTGTATTACCTTCAACTTACCACTGTTGTTGAACCATTGAATATGATATGGGTAGGGATGAGGTTTAGTCAACAAAGCAAGCTTCTCCACCATATCTATACTTGCCAAATTATTGCAACTCCCACCATCAACAATTATGTGAATCAAGCGTTCTTTGACAACGCCCTTGATTTGGAACAAGTTATGGCGTTGGTTTTGATCAGCATGAGACACTTGAGCATTTAGTACGCGTTGCACTATAATGCTCAAATACTTGTCGGCATTTTCAGCGCCAACATGGTCCTCCTCATGTTCAGATTCATCATCATCATGTCCTGTAGGATCATTTGCAAGCATAGCATATGTTTCATCATCAAAGTCACTAGCAGAGGAATACCCACCATCATCGCGTATAATCAATACACGCTTGCTTGGACAGTCCCGCATCATGTGTCCATAGCCTTCGCAACGATGGCATTGAACGTCCCTCGTTCGTCCTGCCGAAGCAACCAAAGAGGTTTTTGCAGAAAGTTGTGGTGCTGATTTGTGTGCTTCGGAAACTCGTGGCGCCAAATTTGACGTAGTAGTGCGCTGCTTGTTGTTGGAGGGTAATGGTGGGGGTGCCACAGTGGATGAGGTAGAAGGTGTGCGCGGCGTCCATGAATTGTGCGACCTGCAGAAGGGTTAGATCGCATTCTCGTCTGGCATCCCTGTAATTCACGTCAGCTTTGCAAGCAAGATGAAACAGTGATGAGGCGATGGGTCCCGATCTTCCGATAGGATGATAACTTCGATTTTGGTGGAGGTGACCCTTACGAACCGACTACAACCGAACGACGTCGCTTGCGCCTTAGCAATCGCTGAACCACACTCCAAGTCGTTATCAACCGTGCCAAGAACGCGGTTGACCTGACCACGAAGGTCTATTCCTGCATGCAACCAAAGAACAAGCAAGAACAAGATACAAGCAATCTGAAATTTCAAATATTTTTATTGAGTTCAAAAGGTGGGATTCAAAGGTCGTCTTGACGGTGGTCATCCGACACAACCGAAGAATAGAAGTTTGCACGAGGGCTAAACCAAAACTCAACGAAATTCAAGTCCTAGCATAGGGAGGCAGTGGCTCGTATATAGGGTTACAAGGTACATGGACCCAAGTGGAGGTGGCGTAGCACCCTTTCAACTCGCACTCGAAACCAACATGGACTCTATTGATGATTACGGCCAGATCGGATAGAATTTAGATATGAGATTGGTTCCTTTAGAAAGTAGACTTCATTAGCTTTCCATGAAGTCTAAGAACGTCCAAAACGGAGTCCGTATGAAAAAGTTATGTCCGTTTGAAAACAAGGAAATAAATCACAAGTATATGTTCCTATCAACTACTGGGATGTGGAGGCTCAAATCAAGTCACACATCTCTCAAGCTCTTACCAAATTCTTACAAGTTCTTACCAAAGCAAGCAGTGGTGCAACCGGTGGTGGTTCGTGATAAATCGACTTTGGTGATTAGTTCAGCGATTGCAAAAGACGGTTCGACGTGATCTGCTCGGTTAGTATAAGGTATAGCTTGGAAGGCTCAATATGTAGCATTGGAGAACAATAAGTTAATTTCAGAAATTACATATAATTGAATTATAGTTCGTATCTAGCACTTAGCCTATGTTGCTGATCAAACAATGATCGATGAAGGCTAAATAAGTGTATAACAAAGTATAGGAGTGATAGACACAAGATAATTCAATAGAATGCAATTTGGAATTGAAGAACACAAGGATTGACCCAAAACGAAAATGAAGATTTCATCCCTTTGGATAGCACGTCGGTATTTTGGCCGTAACTTTCTGTCAGTTGCCTATTTTTCAATGATTCTTTTTTTTCACAGTTTTCTGACGACTTTTTCTACAACTTTTGTGTTGGGGCCAAGTTCCACAAACCGACTGAACAATTCGCACAAAAATCACAACTGCAGACTATTGCAGATGAAAACTGGAATTTTAGGTCAACTTGCACCGGACATATCTTTTTACTGCCATACTGGATTGAAGCACAATTTTACAGGCAGATAGATAATGAAGTTGTGAATCTAATGGAGGTGGTATCACTCAAAAAGAATCACGGAATCAAAAGTTATGACTTTTTTGGAGGCGGATGCAGAGAAAGGAAAATTCAGCCGAATTGGAATTAGGGTTTGGAGTGGGGAAAATTTTTCTTATTTGGATTTTTATGGAATTAGGGTTTTTAAGGATATGACCAGCAACTAGACAAAGCTAAAACGGACACAAATTCAATTTAGCAAACCAAAACTAACAGATTGAAAGGCACAACGGGGTTTGGACAGCGGAAATTAACTCTTTTTGTTGGGCAATTTTTTGGACTATGGGAAATAAAAACAAATCTACTAACTAGGGATACAAGAAATTCCTACCGGTCAACTGAAGCTTTGATACCACCTGATGAGGCGATGGGTCCCGATCTTCCGATAGGATGATAACTTCGATTTTGGTGGAGGTGACCCTTACGAACCGACTACAACCGAACGACGTCGCTTGCGCCTTAGCAATCGCTGAGCCACACTCCAAGTCGTTATCAACCGTGCCAAGAACGCGGTTGACCTGACCACGAAGGTCTATTCCTGCATGCAACCAAAGAACAAGCAAGAACAAGATACAAGCAATCTGAAATTGCAAATATTTTTATTGAGTTCAAAAGGTGGGATTCCGAAGGCTGTCTTGACAGGTGGTCATCCGACACAACTGAAGAATAGAAGTTTGCACGAGGGCTAAACCAAAACTCAACGAAATCCAAGTCCTAGCATAGGGAGGCAGTGGCTCGTATATAGGGTTACAAGGTACATGGACCCAAGTGGAGGTGGCGTAGCACCCTTTCAACTCAGACTCAGAAACCAACATGGACTCTATTGATGATTACGGCCAGATCGGATAGAATTTAGATATGAGATTGGTTCCTTTAGAAAGTAGACTTCATTAGCTTTCCATGAAGTCTAAGAACGTCCAAAACGGAGTCCGTATGAAAAAGTTATGTCCGTTTGAACTTGACAATATCGCAGCAGTCCGAATCCGATTCCAGTACGAACCAACGCATACTCTTTTGACGATTGCGGCCGGCTCGGATACAATTTAGATATGGGGTTGGTTCCTTTAGAAAGTAGACTTCATTAGCTTTCCATAAAGTCTAAGAACGTCCAAAACGGAGTCCGTATCAAAAAGTTATGTCCGTTTGAACTTGACAACAGTGCAGCAGTCCGAATCCGATTCCAGTACGAGTCCAATGTGGACTCTTTTGATGATTGCGGTGCGTACAGAAGAAATTTAGATGTGAAACCAGATCCATTGGAAAGAGGATGAGAAAATCTTTCCAACAAGTACTCGTGGACCTCAAACGGACTTCGTATGTGAAAGTTATGCACATTTGAAGTTGGGCCTGTCAGGCTGAATCCGAATTGATCTGGAGGCCGAATTGGATTCCAAAACATGTCCAACTTGATCTCTTGCTTGAATTGGTGTAAAATTGATGTGATGCTGTAAAAATATATATTTTTATCATTAGGTAGCATCATATTCTCATTTAAACTATGTGGAAGCTGAAGAAACGAATTCACCTTTAGTTCAATCTTGATATTCGGCGGTACAGTAGTATGTGTTTGTGGCGTGGTCACATCATGCTCCCCTTCTTGACAGAAAACCGTCCTCGGTTTTAACATATGTGTAGCCTCACGTGTTGTATGATCTTGATTATAAATCTTGGTACATGATAATAAACGCAACAAACTCTCATTATGTAATATCATAAGTTCTTTATCAAACAAAGTAAAGCCTGTTTGAAATGAACTCACCTGATAATTTAAGGGATGCGTAGAAATTCTTGCAATTGGAACAGCAAGCACAACAAATATGATTGTATCCATAGAGTACATGTTCTCATCATCCTTCCCTTCTTGAAAACAAAATCGTCCTCGGCTTTTGATAAGCTAACAAAGAAGCCAAGGTGTACGCATGGTATATGTATATGTCATCCGTTTTAGTAGTTCTCCGTTGTTGCACAATTAATGTTATTAAATAGCAGCGATCATAAAAGCTCATTGTATTATTAACCCAAAAGTAATCATATATGTTTATGAGCAAATTAAAATTTCTCACAAAGCAATTATTGCAACTAGTTTTGCAAATGTAAGTGAAGCATTTATGCAATTCAAATCTCTGAAATTGTAAACTTGTAGTAATGGCACATATGGGCAAAGCTACAACTTTTGGAATCAAGCAAAGTTCATCCATATAATCATATTTCAATTGAGCAATAACAAATTTACCTAGCAAGGGTGAAAAGATTTGCAAGTTCTTCCATACATCAATTTCATCATTCAGATTGTCAATTTTAGATGGTTCAATAAGAGAAGAACACATAGGCATTGAATGATCACTAGATTTTATTTCTCTTTCATAATGAACAAGATTCAGCATACAAGAGTTGTTGTTCAAAACAACAAGCTTCAGTTTATCCATGTGATCACAAGTAATGCATACTCGATATACAAGAAATTGATTGTCTACACCATAATCCCCAATTAATTTAAAACAATAGGTGTACGTGCTAGATAGAGAATTTAGGTATAAAAGATCAGAAACTTTCTTCATAGCACATTCCAAACTAAGTGAGGGAACAAATCACGAGCATAATATGAGGGAACAAATCCATGGCGCATAAGTAATTTTAAAGCCTCCTAAGTGTTAGGTATGTTATTGGTTTGTTGACGGAAATGTTCTTTCCACCAAATAGAAGCAAAGTCGGTAAATTCACTAGTAGCAGCTCTAACTCGTCTATTATCAGGAAAGTCATGGCAGGTAAATTTTTGATCAACAGCTAGTTCCCAATCAAGATAACCATCAGGATCATATTTACCATTAAAAGGAGGCATAGTGAATTTAACCTTAGCAAAAGCATCATCGTGGTCACGTACCTCACATCGTGGGGGTTCTCTTCGCATACCTTGTTGGTTAAAATGCAATTGTCGACGAGCTCGATCGTTGTTGTGGTTAGCCACATAAATCGGCCTCGAAATCACCCACATGATCGAATTCATCTTGTCCCTCTACCGGTGCAGCAGGAGGAACCACAGCGGATGCTTGGGCAATCTCCTCAAGGCGCGCCATAATACCTGCTAGAGAAGCGTTAGTGACACCTTGTGCTCTCTCCATTGCAGCGAGCCATTGTTAGCAAAAACACAAGAATATATCCGTAGGATGTGGTGCTTCAAAAAGTCACTCGCACTCAAATCTTCTATCGAATTCTTACCAAGCACACAGTGGCGATCGGTAACCAGCGATTGCAATATATCTGCGAAGATTGGATGGAGCGATTGCCAGGTGAAGCTCAGCCTGTACGGTGTAGAAAGGTGTAGCTGGGAAGGCTCAAGTTTGGTAGTAAGGAGTAGCAATAATCAATTCAGAAAATGCAAGTTGAACAATCGCTCAACGACGGTACTGTGCTGGTCCTAGGCGAGATCGTACTAGAAACGCGAGCCTAGAACACAAACGAAATACACCGCGTAAAAAGAAACTAGATGACGCTACACACGTAGTTCGGAAGCTCGGAAAAGGATGCCGTCTTCACGGGGAACCTTAGAATCACTTGTAGAAGGGCTCCTTCAACTTTGAGCAGATTCTGAGAAACTTGAATTTTCTCGGTTTGCGGGGCCCGTTTTGAGGCCCTAAATGACTTTTTTGGGGTCGAAGCTACTGCGTGTATGCCTAGAGGCTTACGCTGATCTAAAATCTCCAGATTTTCACTGTATCTTCTCATTTCCTTTCCAACGGATCAAGCAACGCCTCAATCGACGGTCATATGCAAAAATTATGTGTTTTTCTCTATGTGTCTCTCTTTTTTTCTTTTTTTTTCTAAACCGAATCTAACTGCAGCAGTGAGACAAAACATGAACAGAACTCAAAACTCTAAATGAACTAGACGCTAAGACCAGCAAAGGACACGACGATGCAACCGAAAGTTCAACATTGCAAAGGACACGGGATGATCTACTACTATTTTTTATTCTAGGTAAAGGAAAACAATCTAATCTATAATAAACTGGAAGTTCTCACCGAGCAACCTTGGGCTCTGATACCACTTGATGGAAATGGGGTGCCCGATCTTTTGATGAGATTGATAACTATCGATTTCGGTGGAGATGACCCTGACGATCCGACTACAAAAGCACGACGTCGCTTGCACCTTAGCAATCGCTGAACCAACTCCGAGATGTTATTGACCTTGCTGGAAGCGCGATCAACCTGAACACGAAGTTCAATCCCTGCGAGCAATCGAAGAACTAGCAAGAGTAAGACGTAGGAAATCTGATATTGTGAATATGAATGAGGCGTAGATGGTATTGCGAATAACAAAGTTAGGATTCCGAAGCTGTCTTGACAGGTGGTCGTCCGACACAACTGAAAAACAGAAGTTTGCACAATGGCTAAACCTAAACTCAACGAAATCCAAATCTTAGCAAGGGAGACGGCTCCTATATAGGGAGAACGACCAGAGGTGGCGTCCAAAGTGTACGCCCTAGGGTTACAAGGCCCATGGGCCCAAGTGGTGGTAGCGCATTACCCTTTTGACTCGGACTCAGAAACTAATGTGGAGTATTTTGATCATTGCGGACAGCTTGGACGGAATTTGAAGATGAGGTTGGATCCGTTGGAAAGTACACTTCATAAGCTTTCTATGAAGTATAAGAACGTCCCAAACGGAGTCCGTATGAGGAAGTTATGCCCGTTTGAACTTGGTACCATTGCAGCAGTCCGAATCTCATTCCAAAACGAGTCCAACTCGAATTCTTGCTTGACTTGGTCCCAAAGTGACGTGGTGACCTCCATTATTCCTTCCATGCATGTCTATGACTCCACGTCTCTTTCCTTCGTCCTTTCCCAGGTTCCTAAGCACAATTAAATCACTTGCATTAGGTAGCGGTCTATTCTCGATAATATACTGAACCGAGAATGAATTCACAGTAATTAAGTTGACGAGCACGAGCTCGAGTAAGCGGTCCTTGCAACACATGTTGTGGATGAGTTGTATCCATGGAAGGGATGTCCTAATCAGGTGCATTCCCTTAAAACATTACATCCTTCCCTGATGGGGCATGCAAAGTGACTGTCCTCCAGAAATAGGAAATCACAGCCTGGTAGCGATGCAACCAATCGATGAAAAGGATAACATCAAAAGGCTCTAGCTGAATTACCATGAGGTTGGCAATAAATTCCTCACCATCTATTGCAACCACACAGCCAGGGCATACTGTACAGCTAACAATGATACCCCTTGGGGTACTAACCATAACTGATTGGGAAATTTACTGGACACTCAACTTGGCGTTTCTAGTAAACTCTTGGGACACAAACGTATAGGTAGCACCGGAGTCGAAAAGAATAAGGGCTTCACATGAGTCCACTAACAGGGTACCTATCACCACGTTAGGTCGACCCGTGGACTCATCAGCAGGCAGTGAGTAGACTTCGGGTGGTGTCGAGGTGGCGAGAGCCCCGACGCTCTGCTGTGGTAGCAACGGGACTGGAGGCGGTGTAGCATGCTGGAATGGAGAAGTCGGTGCAGGATGCCAGTAATATCCGGTGGGTGGAGCCCAGGAAAGAGGAGGCTGCAGCACAAGGGCAACCGCCATCATCTGGACTGACTCCCGAGGTCGAGCGTTTGATGAGGATAAAGATACTGGCTTCCACTTGATAATGCTAGTGGGATTCTATCGATATACCATCATTTTGTGTCCCGGTTGGCCACAATGCCGACAGTTCCCCTTCCAGGAACACTCAGCAGTACGGTGTCCATCACCGCACTTGAAACAGATCATGCCATGTCCTGGGATAGGACGATAGGCTGGGTCGCCGATGAAGAACGAGGCACTGAAGAAGACAGCCTCGAAGTGATGCGGATACGCACAAGCTTAGCACTTTTCAGTCAAATACATTATTTCACTGGAAAGAAGTATTGAGCCGCATTAAATATTGTCAGGTGAATTTGTTTTTTAAGGAGTTTCTTTTAATTGATGATGAACTTGGAATACTACATCATGCTATTATTTTATGTATTCTTAGGTATGATTCACGTGAAGACTTGGGAGAGCAAAAGGGAGGAGCACAAGGACTTAAACTACAAGTTTTGGATAAGATTTTCAAGCCAAATTCGGATCTCCCACGTGCTCAATCCAATTCAAACTCGGATTCAACTCAGATTCAATTCGGATTCGGTTCGGGACAGCCTGACATGCAGTTACTAAAAAGGTCATAACTTTCACAAACGGAGTCCGATTCAGGTGTTCTTGTACTCGTTGGAAACATAATTTCAAGGGCTACGCAATGGATCTGGCCCCACCTTCAAATTCATCACGGATAAAAAGTTATGACTGAAATATGATGATGGTTTAATTTTAGGTTTTTCCTTTTGTGTGAGTTTGTTTCCAAATACATGTAGGGATGGGTTGGAGTTGGTTTAGGACCTCTTGGCCAGCCATGAGATGGAGAGGGAACTATATATTGAGGGTTAGACCCCCATTGTAAGAGAGACCACGTTTGAGAATAATGAATGTACTAAAGTTTGTTCGAGTTTAGCATTGCTACCGAAGTTCCATAGGGTATTAGGAGTGATTTTCTTCAATCAAGATCGTTTAGCCTTTCCGTTGGGAATTGGGTGCACGATAGATCTTCGCTTGGTGGTCGGCGAAATCAACACGAGTGTGTTTTGGCGGATTAAAGAGTGTTCGTCCCTTGCATTGGCATTGGAGCATCAGTACGATTCGTCAAAACTCCCGTGAGTATCCATCCTACGTCGAGAGGATCGGGCGAGCCCGTATTACGAAGTCTTGGACTTGGATGAAATTGGGGGACGCAGGCCCCACTTGGATTTCTTACAAGCGGGCCACTGAGACGACCCACCCCCTTCAGTGAAGGTCCTCTTCCGGTCACCACCAGAAGCATTCGGACCACCAGAGGGTTACAGCCCTTCAGTGAGCTGCATCTCTATCTCCATCCCTCTGGCCTGCTCTACCACGGATCGGAAGTCACGCGGCGCAGTAGCTCCCATGAGATGCCAGAACTCAGAGTTGAGCCTTCGGCAGAACCTTTTAGCCTTCTCAAGGTCAATGCTCACGACCAATAGCATGAAACGGATTAGGTTGTTGAATCCCGCCTCATACTCAGCTACGGTCATCTTTCCCTACATGAAGGTCGACAGGGTGACCTCCGTACTCTCCACGAAAGAATCTGGGTAATACTTCGCCTTGAATTGCTCGTTGAAGATTTCCCAGGTAGCGGGACCCTAGGCAGGGGTCCTAGCTGAAAGAACCCCTTCCCACCAGATGTCCGCCTGACCCTTAACATTGGAAAGAAACATAGCGAGCTTTCAACTGAGAGCTCATCTATAGGGGATCGAATTGTCTCTCCATGTAGCGCAACCAATTCGCAGCTTGGACTGGTGTACCCGCACCATCAAAGGTATCTAGTCACAAGGCCAATCACTCGCAAAGGCCCATTCTTGCCTCCGGTACGACCGTAACGGTAATATGGGCAGCAACGGGTACGGCCGCAACAGCGGCTGCCGGCGCTTGTCGGCAAAGCACACGGACCTCCTCTATGAACTCCTACAGCAAGGCTAAAGACCTTGCTGGATCTCTAGCTACGAACTGCTCAGTAGAAGCAACCTCTGCGCTAGGTGCCTCCTGCTGAACCTCAAGCGGTGGCTCCACTTGGGCATGGCCACGGCCACGGCCCCGGCCATGACATCTACGGCCTTGGCCACGTCCGCGTCCTCTACCTCTCGGCATCTCTGTTCATAATAGATAGCCAATCATACAACTAGCACATAAGCATCCATCTCAACAACACAAATCACCAACAAAGCTAGCGAAAGCGGAAATGCAATGCAGGACCCAAACCCCATCCTATTGTACACCAGAGTGTCTCAAATTTTATTATTAGGCCTAAGTCAAATTTTAGTTGAATTATTAAGCTAAGTTGTCAAATTTCTTTACCACGGACCTAACGCCCGCTCTGATACCAACTATAACACCCCGCCATCCTCTGGGCCTAGAGTGCTACCACCATTGCATATTTTTACCATTCCATTAACTATTAGAAAATTTTAAGCCAGCACTAATTTATTTATGTTGTAGCGACTAGATACATCATAGCTTTTTTAGCGATTACTCTAGCATACTAGTAGAATCTAAAATATACTGACAAAAGGTGGTACAAGGAGTACTGCTAGTTCGTGAAATTATTCATGTGCTACTCCCGCCCGTGCATAACGTCCTCAACAGTCACCTAAAAAACAAAACAACAAAGTAAGGGTGAGTCCAAAGACTCGGCAAGAATAAATCAAAACTATAAAGGAAAACAGTAAATAACAGGTTCACAAATTTGTCCATAACCATCATAGTTTCAATCGCCAGTTGTTTTCCATTTAATCTCTTTAAGTTCTTATCAACCATTCACTATGCATATGCACATGCACTTCTCTCATATATCTTTAGCCTATATCGGTATAGCAGAGCGAGCACCCGTCAATGCTCACCTAGGCCCGTCCTATTTCCATGCTGGGATCACAAGCCCGTCCTTTTTCATATCAGGACCACAGTAGCCCGTCATTTTCATACGGAGACCTCAATCTCCACTCCCGTGGAGCGTCCACACAAAGTGGATCAATGATACCACAACACTATCTCTTATCCACATGTCGTGTCTCAGCAATCGTTAATCATCATTCCTCATCATGCCATCAGAAATAATTAACTTACCATATCATGGTAAGCAATGCGGTTCATTCATCTAACAGCAAACACTACCCGAATTTACCGCTTTACCATGCACTTGCCTGGTTAGTCTCGGGGACGATGCGTGGATGGCTCTGACCTGGGACCTCCACCTGTACAAACATCAAGTGGACTCAACACATCATATAGAAACCAGTGCTTAAGCGAGCAACTACGACTCTACGTGCATAACTTGACTCTGGCATAAAACACACGGGGTTAAGGACCCGTCGCGCAAGTACCAAACCCCCATTTTTCTTTTCTTTTTCTCCTCTTTTCTTTTATCTTCTCTCTTTTTTTTCCCTTCTTTTTTCTTTTCTTTCTTTCCTTCTCTCCTTCATCTGGTTCAGCCGAACCAGCCTCTCTTATCCCTCCTCTTCCTCCTCATTTCTCTTGGCCGAATGGCCTGGTGGCTGCTAGGCGAACGCTAGGCGATGCGGTGGCGCACGGTCGAGCTTGGGCATCGCCGGCCCGAAGCTCGCAATCGACGGCTCCTCCACCACCCCCAACCTTTCCCGCACTCCCACTTCCATATCCGACCGGCCATGGCTAGATCCAGTGCCAATCCACTACCAGTCCTCCCTCGGGCTCACCAGCCACAGCACGCCACTGGTCGGGAGCCCGGTGCCGCTCCTACCTTTGGCTACTCCACCTCCCTTCTCTATCTAGTGTGACCCGACCAGCATCGCCGTCTTCGGGGGCTTCAGCCACGCCGCCCTCGGGCTTGCCTCTAGTGGCGCCCCCTAACGCCGGATCTGCCGACCCTGCCACCTTTCCTCAGCGCCGCCCCTAGCTCGGCCGCCGATGTCGTGGCTGCCCCCCAAGACCTTCCGGCCATTGGCCTGCCCACATGGTCCTCGCCACCTCCTTAGCACTGACCACAGCCCCGGCACCGCTCCCCCCCGGTGGGTTTGAGCTCGCCGGCCACGGCTTGCAGCCGGCCGGTCAACCCTCCTACTACCCGTCGCTGGTACTCCTTCCCTTACTACCTCCTTTCTACTCTATGTGTGTGCACTTAGTCTTGGGAACACCAACGGGGGCACCCTGGTGGGACTAGGTGGGGAGACATGCGCCGGGGAGCATGCTCTCTCTCTCCCAAGGGCGCACGGTGACTCCTACGGGCTCGCCGCCGCTGGTGCACTACGATGGTACTATGCAGGGGTTGTGCTAAGCGTGACATGGGTGAGCTTGAAGGGGAGGTAGGGAAAGACCTGCTTACTTGCCGACTATCGTCGGCTTGCAATTGGGTTGACGTCCAGCCCTCCTAGAGCATCCTAACGATCGTTGAAGGCTCCATGCCGATGACTGTCATCTTGATTCCTTCATCTTCCCCTACACCTCATGCTCCTCTCCTTAGGCTTCCTCTCCCTTACCTCCTCTCTGCGTGGCTGTAGGGGTGGTGGTGGGCTTGCATGGCTTCACTCCTTGTCTGGGCTAGAGGATGGAGTGGCAATATGATTCTTGGCTTTTGATGGCTGGTTGGTTGAGGTGAAATGGGATTGGGGCTTGTAAATGTACTGGCCTATGCTGAGTTTTTGCTTTGCCCTAGGCTGAGCTATGCACTGGCTCTCGATTGGGAAATGAAAAGGGGTTAGGGTGAGCTTTGCCTATACTGTGCTAGCTTAATGGAAAGGTTGGACAGCCCTTGACTTTGTGCATTACCAAAACTGCCCTTCCCCTTCTCTCTATCTGACTCTCAAGTCACTATGGGCTTTTAGGACTTTTTGGTCCAACGGTTGGGCTTGCATTGTTTGATGGCTTTTCTACTACAGCAGGTAAGTCGGTTAAAGGTAAGAATTGAATCTTCTGCCAGATGTTGAGAACCCAAACGCGAGACGGTGTCGACCCTCTGTGAGCACTACTTTTATTCGGTATTCTAAAGCCGATGGGTCTGACGGTAAAACTCTACTTTTATTTCTTTTATTCTCCCTTATATTAGTTTATTTCTCACATTTGTTTTCTTTTGCACTTTAGTGATATTACAATTACCACCTAGTCCACTATATATACATCTTAGTAAATCAGAAAAATAATACAGAAGTTGGTGGCCCCATATGTGATCCACCGTCTCCTTTTTCCTCCATCTTCCTCTCTCTCCCTTCCTCCTCTCATTCTCTCTCCCTCCTCTCATTAGTAATCTCCTCTCCATCTTCCTCTCTGTTTTCACGCTCCAATGTCGCTACCCCAATCTGGCCCTTCCGCGGTGCGTCTTGCTACCGACGACTGCCTCACCACCTTACTGCCTACGGGTGCTGTTCCTGCACCTTGATTCTGGCACAGGCTCTTTCCTCCAAGCCAGACACTACCGTCGCCTCTACTTGCTACACGCCCCGCCACTCGATCCGCCTTGCCATCCAGCACTATCACCCACCTCCAACTCTGTGATACTCGTCGTCGTTCGGTCGTAGTGTTTCATTCGCTGTGGTGTAGCTTGTGGGCTGAGGCCACCTGGCTCACAGCTCACTCTTCAGTATAGAAATGGATGGAAGATAGAGAGGACGAAGGTAGGGCTGCTGACATGTCCATGTATTCGCATGGTTCGATGACATGTCTATCTAAATAAAACCAGTAATGTAGCCAACAACATACCAAAAACTAATAAAACTCGATTTCGTCGATCTTGTAATTAGTTAATGGTTCAAAACTAGACGAGCAGTTTTGTAGTTGATAGTTCAAAACTAGACTCGAGCAACAGTTGAGTTAAATAGATTTATTTTTCTCTTACAATAAAAAAACTCTTTAAAAGAAAGTTTCCTATAGGATCTCAGTCCAACAATATTCCTGTAGAATCCCAATCCAACTAAATTCCTTTGTTCCAAACAAACCCTTCAAATTTATGCTTTCCACTGTTTATAAAAGCATTGAATCCACACGTTCTCTCTTTTTTTTTTAAACACAACCGCTCATAAAGGGAAGCTAAATATCGCGTAGTGAAACGATAAAGCAACAGGAGCACAATATCGGCAGATCCAGATTAATGACATTTGCACATTCTTTTTCGACTGGGTACATTCTATGAAGATGCGCTTCTCCGTACAACAATATCAGGTTTGGCGAAAAGAAATATGCTCATCCCGATGTAAAATTACCACGACACCAATCACCCAATTTGACATCTAATTCTACAAGAATCATGTGCATAGCAAGAGCACAATATCGAATGAGGCCTCCTGGATGTTGGAAGTTGCTAGTCTGAATAATCTTTTCACGCTACCATTGCATGTCCCCTACATAAGTTTAGCTAGACTTGATCACAAGTTCAAATTTACATACACCTGTGATCACACAATTGAACATTCTGGCAGAAAGCTGAATGTTGTGATTACATTAGCCGTTTCTCAAATGATAAAACAAAGTTTAATATAATACAAGATTGTATAAAATACATGCAGTAAATATGACTTAAATCATGGCCCCTCCAGCACCCCTAAGAAATGCCTGCTCGAAAGGAAGCAAACCAACAAACGTCTAAGAATCCAATAACAGGTGACTGGCTGAGACATGTATGTTATGTGAGTTTTGAAACGAGAGCGATTTACCAGCTTAGTTGCTTTAACAGACTGAATCTGTCTTTCCCTCTTTTCACGCTGGCACTCACCACACCAGCTAGAAAAGTCCTTCTGGTATTTCTTCATCTCCCTGAACACAGAGCTGTACACAGGAAGCACTGATTTAGCTATAGCATTTGACAAGCCCTTACTATCATTAAATTGAAACTAAAAGTAACTGCACTGTAAAAGATTATCCATGCATAGCGCTGAAATCTTTTGTATTCTCATTTCAGCAACCATCTGGGGGATGCAGTAGACAAGCAGCAGGTTATATGACGACCAAAGTGCCACAAAGGTCAAAACAAATCACTAATGCAACACGTATTAAGGCACAGGCAGCAATCTCCCTATTGATAACCTAATGTTAATCATAATAAGCACATGAAACTTAACAAGCCAAAAAGGCAAAAAAAAGATAATATTTTCATTTGCCTAGCAGAAAATACAATAATACCATTTGTAGCCTCATCATGATTTAGAAAATAATATAGCATATAGCAGCAAATTAATCAGTTAACAGTTACACTGGATAGTGGACAAGAAGATAGGTAAATAGAATATTTTCATGAGATAACTTATTATTATTGGTGACACCCCCTAAATCCTTCTTTTGTTTAAATCATAGCTAATTGGTATCTTATTATTGGTGAACTTCCCTTAAACCCACATGGATCAGAAGCATAATTGGCACCTTCTTTTATCCCTCAGACCCTCCAATCTGCTATTTGCATCCATTATGACTTACACTGCCTTCTAATCAACAAATATATATTTGCATCACCTTTTATGCCAATCAAACAATGTCATGTCCAATCTCTTAGCCCTAATCAAAAATATTTTTGTGCAATCTCTTGTTCAAACCATTATTTTTGTCAAGCATAACTAATATACAGACCATATCCTATAAGTGCTTAAAACGTGCAAAAACAGATCACTGAGAAATCTATGACATAATTGAAATTGTAGGGAAAGATCACTATACCTTCTACACCACAAAAGCAGATTAATTCTGAGCCCGGATGATGTCGGTTGAGCACCATGCCTGTGACGACCACGATGAAGTACAGCACGTCCAGGAACATGAGAATAATCATACATTTCCTGCAACACAGAGCAGGCAAGGCAAAATAGAAATATCAGCAAGCATGACAATTGTGAATAACTGGAGATGCCCGTCAACTAGAAACGAGAAGCAAGAAGAAAAGCTATAAAAGATTGCCAGAGTCAGGGGCAGGTCTCGGACATCACTCCTGAAACACATAAGCTGACTACTCAGACAAGTGTTATAATAGAAATGTCACTGAATCAAATGCAATCGACCAATTAACACTCCTGAAAAAACATGCTGAGTACTCAAAAAAAAAAAACTACATAAGGACATGACATGGTTCTAGCTTACACACAAGCTATATTACAGATAAGAATGTCCGAATCACAGACAACTGTCTGACATCACTCCTACAGTGCATAGGGCATAGGCTAACTAGAGTGAATACAACAGGACATAACACCATAAGCAAGTGCAGCTCGTCATCACTCATCACTCATCACTTATAGTGTTTTACTGAAAAAATAGTTCAGGCCAAACAACATCATGTAAATGGGTGGATATCGAGCCAAATCCTTATCTTATCGAGCTTTTTCTAAAATTAACACAGTTTGATTTAATATCATTTTGCGTATAATTTAGAAGCATTTTTAGAACGAGCTAATGAGCCGAGCCGAGCTAGAGAAAAATTCAAATTTATTTGAAATCAACTCATTTCGATGTTTAACTAATTAATGAGTATAATTGAAACAATTTTGAACCGAGCCAACGAGCCCTACTAATGAGCTTTTTTGCCACCCCATTACTAAGGTAACAACTTGGCAATACACGAAACACTCTGTTTTAACTGCCTAGATAATTTTATTTGAAAAAGGTAAAGTCTGAACTAAATTATCCTTTTGTTCATTGTACAACTGCCGTGAACAGCCTAACAAGCCTCCTTAGGTTTCCGATAGCAGATGACAAATTCCATGTAAGAAATATTCAGAATGATATGAGTTTCAGCAACACATTCAAAATCAATCAGTATCACTGACGACGGCAAAACCCTCCATGCATGGACAAACAAAAGAGAAACAAAAAACTTAGTAGAAGAAATATAAATAATTGTGAAAGTTTACATTAGTCATCATGTACCTCATGCTGCGTCTCTGAATTCACATGATTCTCGCAACGGATGCCACGAAAGTATAATTCACCACCAGAGAATTGCTTGCCAAGGCAAACATTTAATGTGACCTCAGAATCATCAACATGGAAACCTACAACAGTGAGCTATAACAGTTGAGAACACAAAAAATGGAACTAAGAAAAGTGGCAAATATATTGTTATCTTTGGAGAAGAGATGGATGAATGTAAGTTATGTTAAGGGTATTAGAGATAGAATAGGAATAGACAGAAGCATGACGGCGCAGATTCCTATTCTATTCTATTCTACCTCTAATACACTGTCAAATCAAGCCGAAGAGGAATAGATAGAAGCATGACGGCGCAGGTCGAAGCCCAAGACGACAGCGGCGCAGTGCACAAGGTGCAAAAGACGCGCGGCGGCCTTAGAAGCTCGGGGTGACGGCTAGAGAAGCGGCGGCATCACAACGACCTCTACAATCTACACGCGGCTCAGAGAATAGAGCGGTGGCTGCTGCCATGCAAAAGAAAATTTTCTATACTTCTATGACTGATAATAAATTTGTAGACTCGCACGGCTTTGATGAACTAAAAATTAGAGACTACGAACTTGGATGGACACAACGGAAGACTCACGAAAAATAACTAAAGACAGAATAAAAGAAATCAGCAGTAGAAAATAAAATTTCCCACGCCGTCAAAACCCCCCTCTCCCCTTTCTCTTCAAACTCCCTCCCGTCTCCACTCTTCTCTCCGCAGTCTCACTCCCCACGTTGCGCACGCGAGAGGTAAACTGGCGACGGGACAAGATGACGATGGCGCGAAGGGCGCCGAATCTGGCGGCGGAGAGGCCGGATTCGAGCTTGCCGGCCGTGGAGACGGCGGACTCGTTCTCCCCCTCCTCACGGACTTGCCGGGCCTGGGGCAGCGGCGGCTAAAGGCGACGAGGCGAGGCCGGATCTGGGCAGGGGCGCAGTGGAGAGGACGAGATCCAGCCCAGAGACAGTCGGATCTGGGCGAAGAAAGGCCAACCCAAGCAGAGGGGCGGCGAGATCCGACGGCCCAAGATCTACCGGCGTGGCAGCCGGCTGGCAACAGCGGAGGTGCTTGGCGGGCGTTAGCGCGGCGGCGGCGGCCGGCGGCGGCGGCCTAACGTGTCGTGGCGGTCGGATCCGGCGTGAGGTGGCGGATCCGCGGATCCAGCGAGGCGGTGCGGGGCGGCGGGCGTGGCAAAGCTTCGATCGGTGGCGCCACGATCCGAGGACGCGAGCGGGGTGACGACTAGCGGATCTAGTGCGAGACGACGACCGACGGAGAGATGGCGGATCGAGGCGGCGCGACGAGCGCTTGTGCGGTGGCCTAGCGGTGGCGGCGCCAAAGTGGAGCCCAACGGTGGTAGGAACCGGATGCGAGTGCGGCGGCGGCGGCTGACGTAGGGCGGCGGATCCGTGATGGTCGTCATCGTTGGCGGCGTCCAGTCGGTGCAGCGGCGGCGACCATGGGCGCGGGCACCAACGGTGACGACGTCAGAGCGCTGGCGAGAAGCGGAAGGAGGTGGCCACCCCCAGGAGTGGAGCACATTCCTCCCGGGGGCGGCGACGGCGGCGGCCGGAGCGGAAGTAGATCGAGGTTAGGGTTTTAACCTAAGCTCTGATACCATGTTATGAATATTGTGTGTATATTGAAGAGGCTCAATGGGCAATATATATAGGGAGTACAAAGAGATATTACAGGGGAATATACTGATTCATATTCTATCTCTAATACTCTTAACAAGTTATATTGCACAGTACCAAGTGGCTATATATAGTACAATACTAGACCCTAGACTACAAGTACAATACCAGATATACCCTTAACACCCTCCTCAAATGTAAGACATATACAATAGCATTGCATTTGGAATGGTTGACACTAATATAGGGAAAATCCAAAATCCGTGTCTTGAAGACATCGTCATACCGTGTAACTCTTGGAAAATTGTGTCGGAAAGATCGTCTACCATCCAAAATCGTATGACAGCCCATAAAGCACAAAGTACAAGGGCCAAGAAGACAGAGCTAAGCGGGAGCAAAGTCGACCACGGCAACACGACGAAGGGGATGTGGAAGGCGACACAAGTAGAGAGAGCTGTCAAATCAAGCCAAAGAGAGATAAAAGCAGAGCGGCACAGATCAAAGCCCAAGATGGCGGCGGTGCTGTGCACAAGAAGCGCAACGTAGGCGCAGTGCAGAAAAAGTGTGGCGGCCTTAGAAGCTCAGGGTGACAGCTCAAAGAGAAGTGGCGGTATCATAAAGACTTCTACGATCTGCGACGGCTCAAGAAGAAGAGCGGTGGCTGCGGCTATGCAAAAGTAAAGAGAAGACCACATTCGATCCAAGAGGATGAATCGTGGCTAGCAAAGCAATCGGCTGACTGACAAAGATTTTGTGGACTCATACAACTTTGACAAACTAATAGAGAGATGGCAGCGGACTTGGATCAACACAACGGAAGACGTAAAATGAAAAAGACTCAAAAGGCAGCAGATTCTAACATCCTTAGCTCCACCACCACCACTTTTGTTCATCCTTTCTCTCTCCCTTCTCCAATCAGCCGAACGTCCTTTTTCTCCAATCGACCAAACGGCGTGGCCACCATCTCCTCAGCATCCTCCCGATGGCAAGCGAGCAAGGAAGCACCAGTGGGCGCCCGCCCGGTAGTCAATGACAAAGAAGGTGGCATCCCCAAGCATGCCGTCGCATCTAGAAGGAAGCCTCACCCTGCCCTCGGCAGCACCATCGGCGCCCTTCTCTCCATCGCCACCGTCCGTGGCGGCGGTGAAGAGTGGGGCAGCGTGGCCGGGTGGCGTGGGCGCTTGGTGGCGGCACGGGCGTGGCGGGGATCGGTCGAGATCCGGCCGCGGAAGAAGCTGGGAAGCTCGACCCCTCCAAGCTCCACAAACCGACCAACAACCTGGAGAAAGAGTAGGAGTTGGAGGCCTGGGGTGGCGGCGGCGGCGAAAGCGGCAGTAGCGTAGCGACCGAGGGCGTCGGTGGCGGATCTAGGCGCCGGGAGACCGCGCAAGCACAGACAGCCAAGGCGGCGTTGGGGCTGCGGATCCAAGGCGGCGGCAATCGGAGAGGGCCAGATCCGGGCTGGGGCGGCGTGGCGACGGCGGAATTCGGCGAGAGACGACGGCGGGGAGGTCGGCAAGCCTGGATCCGAGTGGATCCAAGGGAGAAGATGACGACAACCACCGGTGAGGCTGGCGGCGACGAGAGCGGCGTCACACGCGTCGGCCGGATCCAAGATGTGGCGGCCGGATCCGTGCGGTGCCAGCCGGGATGGCCGGATGCGGGCGGCACGCGGCGGCGGCGAGAAACGGCAGCGCGAGCGCAGGCGCGGCGTCACAGGCGAGAATGCGCGGGACAACGGGCGGGACAACGGCGCGTCGGGAGGCCGGCGGCGGCGCGCGGGCTGCCGACGAGGATGCAGATGGTGACATGAGCATGGGCGGCCAAGCGAGGTGGCCGCCCACAGGAGGAGATTGATCCTCCTGAGCGGCATGCTAAGAGGATGGAGGTTAGGCGTAAAACCTAAACTCTGATACCATGTTATCTTTGGGAGATGGATGAATGTAAGTTATATTGCACAAGTCTAAAGAGGTTGTATATATATCGTATAAGGACTTAAGAGATACTAAACCCTAGAATACAAATACAATACCAAAAATACCCTTAACATATATCATCGGCCACTAAAAGGAGTGGCAAAATATATTTGGCTAACATAAAGTGGCAAAAAAATGAAAAAAATCTGAAACATAGGAATGAAAGTTTGGAATTTATCCAAAATGGCCAATATTGGATCTTGAAGGGAATATTTGAGAATTTTCCCCACATGTTTTTAGGTATCTCATCTATCTCAATGAAAGCAAGTAAAACAAAATATACTCCTATTGTAAGTGTACCTATATTTATATACAACTTTTAGTGTAAAACAACCTGTTACATCCAAGAATTCGAGGCATAGAAAGGTAAATTTGTAATGAAGAGCATTAAGACTGATGGGCAAGGGCCCTTCGCACTTCTCACTGAAAGCAAATTAGGCTTCTTGTCCAACTACGAGGACACCCAAAATTAACAGATTATCACTTGCAGTGGGACAAGAGACTACAATCACCATTAGTTGTAGAATGGTACTATATTTAAGCATGAAAGTAGCATTGCAATCTCATCTGCATGCCCAGAAGGTAGTTTAAATCATGGTTATGAAAGAGATATCGACTTCATACTCATTTGCCTCTCAAATACCAGGGTACCAGTGTCAAATCTTTTAAGTCTAAATTTAAATTACTTTAACATGTGTAAATATTTTTCACTTATTATTCTTTTTAAATTACATAACTCAACAACTAAAAATAGGGCAATTAGCAAGAAATTTCGGTAGCAATACACGTATCTGTTTGGCACGTAACCTTTGTATTGGCCAGATTAGTTCAATTTTGCAAGCATTGGATTAAACTAAATCAAATAAGAACTAATAATCATAAAGAGACAAGATTTTTTAGAAACAATGTATCAGAAAGAATATAAATCACTATTATCTACTGATTGATCCAGTAAAACAGTAAAATGAATATCATACTGGATGGCATAACTATTTTTCTTGAACAAAGCTGAAACTCAGTAACTATATATGTTTTTAACTATTATGGCTAATCAACCACTATGGTTATCAATGCAAGTTTCCTAAAAACTGTGTTTCAAATGTTTCAAACCTTGAATGCTAGCGCAACCACTATCGTAAATGTTTGTTTGAGGTCTGCTCATTTTGAAACCAAATTCCTGAAAATTGTATATTCTTTTGTACTCTTTCACCCCCTCTATATTCTAAACTTCTCCATGTTGATTCTGGAGAGAGGACACACCCAGGGTGTGGAATATGAAAGATGACATGAAAAGGGATATCTAGACATCGTATAGTTGCTGAGACCCATTACATGATAATCAGTTAGACACCATTAACTGACAGGTGACAAAGAAAAGGTAAGTCATTGGTACACTAGGCAGGAAACACAAGAATCATAAAACAGCAATGAATATCTACAGTTTGAGGGCACCGATTTTTAGATGGATGTATACACTTTGGCAGAACATGATCATCTTGATGGTAGAACTAAACTAAATACACAATAAGATTGTATCCACATTAAACAGACAAGATGTGATCTTCACATTTGGTAGTAAGGGCCATCATAAGTTCCTGCCACCAGATGTTGGTCATATTGATTTATTTATCTACAGATGGAAACTAGCTTTATTTCATACTGCCGTTTTGAGTTGAAAGGGCTAAACAGTTGGCTCAAAAGCTGAAACAGGATTTCTCACTTGCCTCCTGAAAACAAATAGGGAAGGAAATAGTATCCACGTTTCTTTTTCAATATGAGTATCCCTCAAAATGTACACCTTGAACTTTGGTTTGGTGGCAACAAAAAACATGAAAGACGTGAGAAAGATTTAAAATTATATGGCATCATTGCATTCAGATATGCACAATTCAAGAACAAATTAATTTTAACTTCAAACGATTTGGTCGCATTCTTGAATATGATAATGATAACTTACCTAGTTCAACATCCCTGTCTTTCCCATACTCAACAACAAAAGCATGATGAGAGTCTAATGTTCCTCCACCAACCTCAGGATAAAAAACTGAAGATTAACATAGAATAACACAATATCAATATGGGAAGGATATGTTGAAACTTTGCAACAACAAAGCAGTCAATCAGACAACCTTTAGAAATTGGAGCTATGAACTGTTCCATGAACTGGTTCAGCATTGCTTCCAAGCCAAAATCATCAAGAACAGCACCATACTTGTTCATTGTATTTGGCCTCATTATCTTAAATTTCATTGTATGGACCCATTTTTCAAAGTTCTCTACCTACAAAGGTGTAAAAGGTTGTTAAATCATTATGGCAAAACCTGAAATAAGAGCTAAATTGTCCGTTATTATGTTACCATACCTCCTCCAATAGCATCTCACAAAAACTGGGCTGTAACATCGCAAATGAATAAACACCAGGAGTTGGCTCAGTCATTATACTTCTAAAGCTTTCTTCTGTATTGATCCTAATTGCTTCGAGAAATGTTGGTAAAAAGAACGCCGAAGGTCGCATGTTGTATAATTCTTGATGAAGTGGCTGTCAAGAAAATAATATAAGGGAATTACTAGCAAGCGATAGGGCAATAAACAGTGTTCACAAAAATAATGGGTGGATTCTTTTGGGCTGATGGCTTAAATATTTGAATTCTGGCTGTTCGCGAGAGGCAGTACATAGTGAGAATAAGTCGCATGTGATTTTGATCGGTACAGCTGAACTCAGTACATTTTACTACAATTTTCCTATTGACCCCGCATTAGAAAAACACACCGTTTAAAAGCTAGTTACTGCAGACAGTACAAATATAAGCCAAGTTTAAACTCAAAAGAACCTGGCCAATGAATTGCTGTTAGGAGGTCATAGATGAGCTGTTTTTTTAAAAAACAAATCCACCTTACTGCTAATTGTCAAGACAGAATCTATTGAATTGCAGCCATCCAAACATAGATATAGACTAGCTGAATGCCCATGCGTTGCTACGGATTTTAAAATTTGATCATACTATATGTTCTGATAACGGGTGGTAAAATTTTTTAGAACATGCAGGCGGAGGGAGGGGAGGTGAGGGAGAAATCAGGGGGGAGGAGCGCACGGGTTCGTGGGGGTGGAGGGATGCAGGGCGTACGGGCGTGAGAGGGGTGGATGGTCCACACGTCAGACAATGTATCTTTTTTTGTCAAGAGAGGTGGAAAGGGTGGGAGAGGCCACACCAACCACCAACTCCTTCTTTTATAATAGTAAAGATATTTCAGATCAGCATTCCTTTTTTTTTTACCAGTTAGATATGAAAATCTCCCCCATATGGGATCCTCATGCAGTACTAGCTCAAAACTTCTCAAAAAAATGGAGCAGTCGTTCAAATGGGATCCTCATGCAGTACTATGCCAGACCTCGGCGGCCGACAACTGGGATAGAGGGAGGCAGTGCAGCCAGGGGAGGATGATGGTCAGAGCCCAAGCTATTGGTTCTTTTCCTACTCTAGACATCCGGCTCAGCATGCCCGTCACCCTAACTTCTCGACAGAAGCAGCTGGCAAACCAGTGATGATGGTTCTAATGAGAAATACATAATGATATGTGAACCCAAGGACAAGTTCTTTTCCAAACAAGCGCAAATGATGTCAAAAAAATTGGATTAGAATATACAGTGGATTGTACAAAAAATCTTCTATTTTAGGTGGCCCTCATATTGGCATGTCTGAGTAGGATTCAGTTCTTTTGTTAACTCTCCTATCTCTTTTTAACGTTTATTATTTTCAGTGTTTCAGAACAGACTCTTTGCACACTTTTACATATAGGGAGGTCCTAAGGCCTGCATGAGACCAAGTGAACACAGATTAATATTATTGTCGATTACACCCAAAATCCTTACATCTATTGTTATTAGTTGCATGTTCTAGCTCATCTTTCCACATTCACATTCACGTGCCTGTAGTAATCTCCCACAGCTATGGCATGCTAGATAGGAACACTTTTTAACTATAAACTTACTATGGCACACTAGATTGGAACACTTTTTTAACTATAAAACTTACTATGGCATGCTAGCTGGAATTATTCATCTATGCAACTTCGAAATTCCTATGCACTTGAAAGGCCTCCAACCAACCCAAAACTGCTCAACACATTTTGCACTTACAACCACCTGTAGACTCTGGGCCATCACACATGACGATATGGCAGATTGTACAGGACCGATGCGATATGGCAGATTGTACAGGACCGATGCGATACAATTGCACCATATACATGTCATGTGACACCTTACTCAAAAGAAAACTCAAACCTTGCAAAACATGGTAAAACTGATCCGTGGATTGGATATTTCTACTTGCAAATCTAGCTACGTGCAAGAATAAAAATTGCAGTTATCCATTTAAAAATATTTTAGAGAGAAAGTAAGGCAATGCTAAAGTGCAAACCTTATACAGGTGGAGTATCCTCTGCCTGTATTCTTTGTGCCTTTGAACCTGCAATAAAAAGAATACTTCACATGACAACCATAACAGTAAGCTCACATAAGTAACAGGAGTAAAAACAAATACAACAACAACAACAAAACCTTTTACCCCAAGCAAGTTAGGGTAGACTAGGAATGAAACATCCTCAAGGTCAAAGAAACGTGAGCTTTATAATATAACCTACAAAGCTAAAACCCTAAGCCCTACATCTTGCCATTTCAACCAAGAGCCTAAAATACCGTCTCTAAACCTTCTTCCTATGTCATGGTTACGATGCATGGATCGCTAATTTCCATGTGCTCTTACCCAAAGCTAACTCTTTTGATACATTATAATCCCTCGAGCTCAAGTCCCTTTTAACCGCTTCCTCCTACGTCAGTTTTAGTTGACCTGTGCATCTTCTTATGTTTTCCATACGTTTTAAAATTCCACTACGTACCAGTACCTCAGAAGGCCTACGTTGGAGATATCCAAACCATCTCAAGCGATGTAGAACAAACTCCTCTTCAATTAATGCTACCCCCACGCTATCACATATATCATCATTACGGATTTGATCCCACCTTATGTGACCACAAATCCACCGTGGCATCCTCATCTCCGATACACTCATCTTCTATACATATTGTCTTTTACTTGCCTAGCATTCCACTCTATATAGCATCCCAGGTCTGATCGCCGTCCTATAGAACTTACCCTTTAACTTTCAAGGAGCTTTTTTATCACACAAAACACCTGATGCTTGACGTCATTTCACCCACCCCGCTCTTATCTTGTGGGCTACGTCTTCATCAATCTCGTCGTCCCACTGTAACATCGATCCCAAATATCGAAAAGTGCCATTCCTATGCACTACTTGTCCATCCAAACTCCATTAGCAGTAAAAAACAAATGCTATTGCATAAAAAAACAGCAAGATTTAAATGCTGCAATGCAAACAAAGCCTGAAGTGAGCCTTTTGTTCATTGGAAGGACTTGAGGAAAAATTCAACTACTGTATATGTTTTGTTTTGACATTTTCCAAATCAAACTTTTTCCTTATCGTCAAACTGAGGTAAAGACACTGCATGAAGGAGGATTAAACTTCTATCCATCAAATCAACACCAAATACAACGAACAAAGCTCACTTCCAATGTACTCTGAGCATAGCCTGGTCATGAAAACTAAACTCTAATTTCAAGCAAGCGCAATTATTTTGACCTGATATCTCTATGGCTCTAAGCAGTAGCAGCTCCTTCTAAACTGACTAAATTTGTACTAAAAACTCCCACTGCTAAATATAGCACCAGATTTTACAGCTCGCCTTTGTTACATGTTGGACTTGGCCAAACAAAAAATTGGTGGACCTCTGTAATGATTGGCCATGCTGTCAGTCCATTCCAATCTTGTATACTATATGTGAGCAACATCAACAGAATTTAAATGACAGTATTTTTACCAGCAACTTCTGCTCCTACTTCCTCAATGTTCACAACGCACAATAATAAATTATATGCATTCCATATCAAAGCAATTTTATTTTCTTCTGCAGCACAAAAATCTATGTAATCAAATTGCTAATTCTAAGATAACCTAAAATATATATAGTATAATTTTGATGTTACAAGTGAAGGAAAATATTACGTCAGCGATAGATAAATGATATGTTCCCTTTGGATAAAGTACAATGGAAATAGTAGTTAAGACAAGTAGATATCATTGGTTCGAATATTGGTACTCTAGTCATTGCTGGATAAATAGATACCACAGGCGTCATAACATAAGTTTTAAATAAACTAATTTTAGGATGTCCGACAAACCCCAATGAATCCTTAAAAACACCTCTTAAGAAAGGAAGTGATCAGTATAAACTGATGTCTCAAACCTAAATCTTGTAGGTGTCCATAAAGATGTCTTCTCATATGATTTAGTCAATTACACCATCTTGTCACAAAAAGGAAGTCATTTTGGTTTACATGCAGTCAAACATTGTAAACTTTGGCTAGCTATATCATTTTTGTATATTTAGATTAGACACATGAAAATGATTTGCGTGGATTTGTCTCGAAAAGTACTTTCATAATACTAGTATACTACAATTTTATTAGTTTTTATAAATATATTACAATAGAACTGATTGGTAATACTCCCCATGAAAATTATACCTTTTTGAATTAAGATAATAGCTATGACAAATCCATGTTCAATTATTTTCCTTTTTTGAAAACCAAATTCAGATATGGCTCCAGTAATGAGAGCATATTATTCAGATGTAACACAGCTTTATCAAATCCACATCATCTTTGAATCGGTAATTGGATAATTTGAATAGTTATACATATCAGCTCACACCTTTAAAACCCAGCACTAAACCAATAGCTGAACAAACCCATCCCAAATTCCATTTAGAGAAAAACTAACGAACGGTATATCGTATACCATTTCTTCGTTCGCCAACAGGATAGCGCTGCCTCTGGCTCTGGATCTGGTGAAGCGCCATCGCGACGACGGATTCATCATGCCCCCTGGATGTAGAGGGAGGCTGGGGAGGCAGTGGTCCGGCGGTGGGCGGTGGCAGAGGGCATCGGGCAGTGGCGGAAGGCGTTGGGTGGTGGCAGAGGAAGGAACGAGCGAGACGGCAGCACTATGAATATTAGGTTGGGCGGGGTGGTGGCAGCGGGGGAGGGGGAGACCACGGCTAGGTGAGGCAGTGAGATCACCGCTAGCTGTCGGTGGTAGAGGGGGCAGCGGGAGGCGGAGGAGGGGTGCGGAGCTACTCGCGGAGGAGAAAGAGGGAGGAGAGGAGAGCAGCGGGGAACAGTAGGGAGTGGCGGGGAGGGAAGCAGGGGCAGTGATGATGAGAGGAGGGAGGGAACGGCCAGAGCCTAGCCTGTTGGATTGGGGTCCAACAACAGCAGGATAGCGTTGGGTAGTAGCTCTCATTCCATTAAGCATGCATAACAAAACAAAGGATTGTCTAGACTACATAAAGCCTTTTAGCAAAATAGAACATATCTTTTTAGCAAACAGAATGCTCCAACATTCATGCCCACTCCCTGATTCCCATCCCCTTCACCCACCACCACCTGTCCCAATCAACCGAAGCTGCTGGTGTCATTTTTCCACCGGAATTGCTTGCTCTCCTCTAAATCCTTGTTATTAAGTCGCGCGACTAGTCGCGACTAATCGTCGATTAGTCGACAAGTCGGCACGTGCACCGACTAGTGCCATCGACTCGACTAGTTGCACTAGTCGGTCGACTTGTCGACTAGTCGGCGACTAGCGCGACTAGCCGCGACTAATCGACCGGTATGAGTTTTTTTCTTTTTAGACTCGGTTTGATGCATTCTTCTAGAGCAAGATCCGAGTATTCTTCCACTCGAGCACGGGTAGCGATGGCAAGTAGTAGTGGTGATAGAAGACAGTTAGTAGTAGAAGCAACAAGCAAGTAGTAGTGGTGATAGAAGGCAGTTAGTAGTAGAAGCAACAAGCAAGTAGTAGTAGATTAGTCGACGACTAGTCGGGATTAGTCACGACTAATCTCCAAGTCAGTAGCATCACGACTCGACTCGACTTTACGACTTAATAACCTTGCTCTAAATATCATAGTTGTGCACCCATCGATCAGTTCCAATCACCAGTGGCACCAATCGCTGCACCACCAACTCGGTGACGACTTCCTCCACCATCATCGGCTTCTCCTCCCTAGCACCCCCACCGGGCATGCCAATCTGGGTACTCAAATTCGGGGTTTAGAACATTACAGGCGATTGGTCAGACAGCTCAAAAACGTGCATGATATTTTGTAAAAAAAAGTGATTGTATAACATTCAGCTAAAAATTGATAGGTTTCAGTCAATTTTTTTCTGAACCGTGGATTAAAATCCGATGGCCCAGATTCTTCCTCTCCCCCACTATACAATTCTTTCCTCCCCCTCCAACCCTAATGTGCTGCCGCCTCCAACCCCCACAACGTACGCCTCCTTCCGCATCCTCGCCGGCGGCTGAGTGGCACCCACCTCACCTACCACCGCCAGGCCCCCCACCGCCACCTCCGACCTTCTTCACCATCTCTGATGGCTCGCTGTAGCCAGATCAACCGCCCCACACTGACTCACAACTCGGATCTCATCGTCCCGCAGCCGCCCTCGTCCATCGTGTGGCCGGCAACGCCCCCGCTGCCTCGCCGCACTGCCCACCGCCGTGCCTCCACTGCCCCTCCCTCCCTCTATAGCCAGCCCCCCTAACCCGGTGAACTTCGCCATAACTCGCCACTGCTGCCGCCAGCGAAGGCAACAATACCACAGGCGGGAGCACGAATCCTCAAGCAGATCGGAAGGATAGAAATTCTACTGCTTTCGTCAAATTTTTGGTTGTGTTTTATAGCAATTCCGAAAAAACTCGTTCCCAGCAAAAACCAAAATTCAACCCACAAAAATGCCACAGCAAACAATTCAAACACATAAATCCACGCAATGCCCATACATATTCCTCGAGTACATAAGAGGGGTCAAGAACCCGACCTTGTTGCGCTCGCCATGGGGCCAGTAGCGCGCGAGGATGTCCCGCATGAAGTGCAGCTTGACGTCGCGGTCGGCCTCGAGGAGGCTGGGCGGGAGGTGCCGCTCCAGGGCGCTGTACACGGCCGGCGGGTACTCCCCGCGGACGTCACTGTAGTCCTGCGGCCTGTGCTCCGTGTTCGGGTTCAACCGCAGCCGCCGGTCCGCGTACGCCGCTGCCCCGAGGGCCGCCCGCCCGCCCGCGGCGGCGGCGGCGCCACGCCGTTCCCGTTCCCCGTCGCCACCTGCTGGGCCTCGTCCCGTCGCTCCGCGGGGCCGTCCAGAGCCATGGGCACGCGCGGTGGGATCACAGCGTCGAGCGGATTAGGGTTAGGGTTTGGGTGGGCGAATTGGGGGTAGGTTTGGGGGGCGAAGGTCTTTTCACGTACTCCCTGAGGGGCAGGGGAGGAAATGACACCGGATCGGAGAATTGCCGGGCGCCACTAACGGTGTATAGGTGGACAGCCAGGACTGCCGTTATTAGGGTTTAGCAAAACGTTATTGAGAATTACATCTACTGCTCATCCAAATTGCAAAATAAACAAGATTCAAACGGTATATGCCAAGAAATATTTCAAAAATATTTCTGAAAAACAAGCAAATACTTCAAAATAATTTTGTCAATCTGAAGTTCAAACAGCCCTAGGGTATGCTCATGCATCAAATACCTCGCCCAACATTGAGATGGGTATACCTAATGCATAGATATGTAATATAGATTTTATGTATTTTGCCGTTATGACGTTACCATATTTTTGATTTACTACCTTACTTTGCCTATTGTTTTACCATTGAAAAGTGCAATAAAAAAATGTTCATCCATGCCAACGTCATTAAACACCTTTAGCTATTTTGACGGTGGAATCCACGACTATCCATCGACCCTAAATGTTTTTTAAGTAGAAAGACAAGTATATTCATGCACATCTCAGCGAGAGAAATGTTCTAATAAGTGGGTCCCATATGCAAATTAGTGAAATCCCAGATTAGATCTCTTCATAAGCAAAGCATAGACATTTTCACCTTCTCTTCTCTCTCACTACCGTCAATAAAATCTAGGTCGTATAATATTCCTCATATCCTAATACAAGAGTCGCTCGATCTTCTCGACGTAGGATGGATACTCACGGGAGTCTTGATGAATCGTAATGATCCTCCAATGCCAATGCAAGGGACGAACACTCTTTAATCCGCCAAAACACACTCGTGTTGATTTCGCCGACCACCAAGCGAAGATCTATTGTGCACCCAATTCCCAACGGAAAGGCCGAACGATCTTGATTGAAGAAATTCACTCCTAATTCCCTATGGAACTTCGGTATCAATGTTAAACTCGAACAAACTTTAGTAGATTCATTATTCTCAAACGTGGTCTCCTTACAATGGGGGTCTAACCCTTAATATATAGGTCCATGTCCACCTCATGGCTGGCCAAGAGGTCCTAAACCAACTCCAACTCATCTCTACATGTATTTGGAAACAAACTCACATAAAATGAAAAACCTAAAATTAAGCCATCATAATGTTTCGGTCATAACTTTTTATCCGTGATGAATTTGAAGGTGGGGCTAGATCCATTGCGTAGCCCTTGAAATTATCTTTCCAACGAGTATAAGAACACCTGAATCGGACTCCGTTTGTGAACGTTATGGCCTTTTTAGTAACTGTCTATCAAGCTGTTCTGAACCAAATCCGAATTGAATTCTGAGTTGAATCCGAGTTTGAATTGGATTGAGCACGTGGGAGTTCCGAATTTGGCTTGAAAATCTTATCCAAAACTTGTAGTTTAAGTCCTTGTGCTCCTCCCTTTTGCCCTCCCAAGTCTTCACATGAATCATACCTAAGAATATATAAAATAATAGTATGATGTAGTATTCCAAGTTCATCATCAATTAAAAGAAACATCTTAAGAAATAAATTCACCTGACAATATTTAATGCGACTCAATACTTCTTTCCAGTGAAATAATATATTTGACTGAAAAGTGCTAAGCTTGTACGTATCCGCATCATCCTCCCCTTCTTCAAGAAAAACCGTCCTCGGCTTTTGGTAGCCTGAAATTGTACTAAGCAAAGAATACAACGTATATGCATGGTATATATATTTGTCATCAACACTTCTTTTGCTTAGCATATCAAGAACATCTGAAGGCGTAGTAGATAAAAAGAACAACACATATGCATGGTATATGTATGAATCAATTATCGTGTCATTCTCGTTATTCCACACAAACAAATTAATATAACGGCAACCATAAGATGTATACATTGCAACATTGTCTTTCATATCATTCTCCCTCCCATGAGAAAAAGTCGTCCTCGACTTTGCTAGCACATGGACAAGTCATTAATGGGCCAAACCAAATTAAGTTGTTCAAATATGGGGGAGAAAAATTTTAGTTCCTTCCATGCTTCAACTGCGCTACTCTGATTATTTGTACATGATTGTACATTAAAGGATGAATAAGTAGGCTTAAGAAATCTTTTGAAACATGCAGCACTATTGTTGAAACTCATCTCATTGTGATCATGATATGGCACAGAAGATTGTTTATCCAAAATATGCAATTTCAATTCAGCAAACTTATCACATGTAATGCATATTTGGTAAACATAAAACTTATCATTTATACCATAATTTCCAATCAAATTGAACTTATATGTATATGCATAGGCACTAATTAGTGATTTTAAACATGAAATTTCAGCAACATTCTCAATCACACTAGATAGTTCTTTAGGATCATCAAACATGATATAATATAAAGAATCATCAGGAGATATTCTCGTAAGAACTTCCTTATGAATAATCAATTCCACATTATGTAAATTGAGCAAAGAAATTTCAGAACATAGAATTTTCATTCGTATATATGAGTTCTCATAAGTACTCACCGTTTCACAATTAATTTCAGCACCAATTTGTTACATTTATTGTTCTCCTCAGTTGATGTAGGTGTTGTAGGTATTAAATCATCATGATGTAACAACGGATCAACAAGTACTTCATCTTTAACTATGATTATCTCCTCATCGTTTATCTCCAATGGTGCCAGTTGTTAAATATTTGACTCATCTTCTTTAATATCAACCTGCACAATGTGAGAAACAGCACTAGAAGTAGATATTAATGTGTTAGTTTCAAAATCAACCTCACTTTGTCCATCTTCTACTTCTCTCTTTTCTTTTGGTGTATCTCTCACACTCTCAGTTTGGATGCTCTCAAACTCGCATATGGTGGAATCACACAGCTCACTCTTTTTAACACTCTCACTCAATTTGGCTATGTGGCTCTCATTCTCACATAAATTTTGATGCATCTCAATTGTTGTATGTATCATAGGGGCAGCACAAGATATCTCCTTTACCGAAGGGAAAGTCCCATGCTCGGTCATCTTCGCATGTGTCACACTAGTGGAACCATAATAGCTGAAGTATGGACATGGATTGAACAGTGATGTACGTGTCTCATACACGCCTTCAAATCTAACCAAGATTTAATGAGTTGTTTTCCAATTAGTTGTTGCCACCAACTATAAGCATAGTCTTCAAACTCCGTTGTGGCACGCATCACCTCTTGGTCTTTGGAAAGTTTCTGAAATCTAAACACTTTCTCCATTTGTCATTCTCACTCAAGATACTCCTCTGGATCATCACTGTCATAGAAAGGAACAAGCTATCTTTTTGTTGTTGTGGACGAAGTGCTTGCACAATATCATTCACGATGTTTTTGTGTAACATCTTCATTTGTTGATTGAATTCAATATGGAAATCCTGCATATCCGCCTTAAGTTGTACGTGCTTAGAAGTGGTGCCTGATTGGAGCTTTTGTTGCAATGTACTTCTCAATGCCTGATGTTTAAAGCGAGTCACCGGGGCATTAAGATTAACTTCATTCTCATCACCATAGTTGTCTTCTCCACCTGACATGGTTAGATTGTGCAAAGAGAACACAAAGCAATAACAAGGTATATGGATGATTAGTATAAATCACTCGATCTCACTCTTTTCTCTCACAAGTAAAGTTCTCACCTTTCTGAAGTGAATTGAGGCCAAAAGAAACTTACACTTGGTGATGGCTATAATAACAAGTGATGATCAAGCGGATTTAAAAGTGACTCACAATTGCACGACATAGGATGTTTTGTGGAGCTTGGTTAGGAAGTATTTATCCTACACGATCTGAATTTCTCGATGTTGTAAAATTAAGTAATAATCCAAGGTAGAAAGTATGGCCCATGTGCTGATCCAAAAGATTTAAGTGAAGTATATGAACACACACGCAAAGATCAATGTGACTCGATGCAAACAAAGGAATGAGCTAACTAGAAGCAATATGAAATTAAAGATTAGATAGCTCGTTTTGCACCAAGTATTAGAAGAGACGCTAGCCAATCGCAATGATATGAATGTAAGGGCACAAGATTGCTCAAAGGAATTAAATACATATGCTGAAATTATATATTAGAATTAGCTAACCCCAATTTGGCCAATGCTCACTTTCCCTTTTTTTTGTCGGCCGCCTTCTTTCTTTCTTTCCTTCTTTTTTTTAACTTGTTGTTGGCACTAAGGTTTAACTTTCCCTTCCACAAAAGAATAAAATTTCAGCAGGTGTAAATTAATATCAAGAACAACCCTTAATGCAATTATCAAAGACTAGTCTCAAAGATGAACGGAAAAATTAAGGATATCTGTAACAGAAACAGCCACAGTGCAGATTTTTTTTCGCGTGGCACTGTAGCAGCACTATTCACGGTGTTGTAGGAGTACTGTTCACGCACTGTAGCGATCGGATTTTTTTTTTGAATTTTGGATTGGACATAAAGATTAAAGCTACACAAATAAACACGAACGATCAGCACGTAAACAAAATTTCTAATAGATCAAGACATAATAAAACTCACGAAAATAGCAGAAGCGAAACTAGGGTTTGGATTTTTTTTGTGTGTTTTCGGTTTATGGACTATAGGACAGTGAGTAATAAACTGAAATTTAAAGGGATAAGATCCTACCGAGTAAACCGCGCTCTGATACCAAGATGATACAGGGGTCGCCTGATCTTCTCGACGTAGGATGGATACTCACGCGCTGAACGATCTTGATTGAAGAAAATCACTCCTAATTCCCTATGGAACTTAGGCAGCAATGCTAAACTCGATCAAACTTTAGTAGATTCATTATTCTCAAACGTGTTCTGCCTTACAATGGGGGTCTAACCCTCAATATATAGTACCCTGTCCACCTCATGTCTGGCCAAGAGGTTCTAAACCAACTCCAACTCATCCCTACATGTATTTGGAAACAAACTCACACAAAAGGAAAAACTTAAAATTAAACCGTCACCATGTTTCGGTCATAACTTTTTATCCGTGATGAATTTGAAGGTGGGGCCAGATCCATTGCGTAGCCCTTGAAATTATCTTTCCAACGAGTATAAGAACACCTGAATCAGACTCCGTTTATGAAAGTTATGACCTTTTTAGTAACTGCCTGTCAGGCTGCCCTGAACCGAATCCGAATTGAATTCTGAGTTGAATCCGAGTTTGAATTGGATTGAGCACGTGAGAAGTCTGAATTTGGCTTGTAAATCTTATCCAAAGCTTGTAGTTTAAGTCCTTGGGCTTCTTCCCCTTTTGCTCTCCCATCAAACGGGCTTCTTTTCCTTTTGCTCTCCCATCAAACGGGCTTCTTTCCTCCTTGATCAACCGCATGGGCTGCTTGATTGAGAAATTGTTGGACAGATATATCATAGCTCCTTGCCCGCATGGACTCTCCTTCTCATGACTCGTGGTAGGTTGGTCCTTCTCCACTTGACCTTCTGTTGCTTCAAATCGAGAACATAACATATTTGCATTAGGTAGTATGTTATTCTCATCTAACGTAATAGAAGAATCTCTAAGGAACAAAAGCACCTGTTGTTAAAGTAGCTTAGCTCTTGCTCTTGTCATAGGACCTTCCGGAGCCTTATCAATAGCTTTGCCATGCACATTTGAAGTGGACGATGAATATGTAGTAGAGATGTCCTCATCACACTACATGTCTCCTTGACCGAAGGGAAAGTCCTATGCACGGTCATCTTCTCACATGACACACCAGCAGCGGCATAAGAACTGAAGGATGGACTTGGATAGAACTGTGTTGTATGCTTCTCCAAAAGTCTCTTCTCCTACTTAATATTCCGCAATTTATCAAATAGATCATGCTTGTCATGACGAGGAACAAAACAGGCTCTCATTTCTCGCTTCATCTCTTGCCATGATGCCACTGGGTCTGCTCCATTCTCAGCTCTTTGAGTAATGACTTGTTCCCACCAATCCAAAGCATAGCCTTCAAACTTCGGCCAACTGTATCTTTCTCTCATCCGTATAGTGATGCATACGGAATATTTTGTCAACCTTCAATTCCCAAGTGAGATACCCCTTGGGATCAGTTCACCTACAAACTTGGGCATGGAAAACTTGAGCTTGCCCAATCCATCATCTTCATTACGTGGACGACGATAATGGTCATTGTAATGCAAAGCAAAATCACCATCCCATTCCATCGCAGGTGCATCACCACCACGGCCTCCACCTAGACCTTGGCCACACCCTCCATGGCCTCCTCCTCGTCCTCCGAGCTGTGGTGGACGCACCACGTTGGACGCCACTCGGTGTTGCGGTGCAAGAGGTACATGTGCAGCAGCTTCTACTCCTTGAACACTTACTTCATTGCCACCATTGCGAGCTTGTATGAGCCTAATGAGGGCTCAAATGTTCTCCCGCAATTGGCGCACATTTTCATCAGCTTGTATCTCTATATTTTGCATCTTTCTTGCAATTTGATCAGCAAAAGCATCATGCTTCTCATGGAGTTGATCGATCCCTTGGCGTAGCTCACGTTGAAAGTGTTCACAGAATGCCCCAAATTGATATTTCTTAACGAATGCTTGAGTTTCATTTGTCTCACCACTCTCATCATGGTGTTCTCCTCCACCTGACATGGTTAGCTATGCAAGAAACAAGTAGCTATGTAGAATAATGCTTTATGGAAATCACTCAATCTCATTATTTTCTCTCCCAAGTAAAGTTCTTACAATTCCAAAGTGAATTAAGGCCAATAAAATCTTACATCTGGTAGAAGTGACAACAGCAACGTGATGATTAAGTGAATTCAAGAGTGTTCACTACTTACACAACAACAGTTATATGGTGAATTTGGTATGGAAGTGTATATCCTAGAAATCTGAAATTCTTGATGTTGTAAAGTTAAGTAATAATCCAAGCTAGAATACTTTGCCTAAGTGCTGATCCAAAAGATTTAAGTGAAGTATATGAACGCACACGCAAAGAACAATGTGACTTGATGCAAACAAAGGAATGAGCTAACTAGAGGCAATATGAAATTAAAGATTAGATAGTTCGTTTTGCACCAAGTACTAGGAGAGACACTAGCCAATTGCAATGATATCAATGTAAGGGCACGCGATTGCTCAAGATTAATAATCACACAATCTGAATTTATGGACAAGGAACTCTCCCAAATTCGGCCATGTTTTTTTCTTTTTCTTTTCTTCTTTTTTTTTCAGTTGTCTTTTTTTTGTAACGGCCAAACTAGCTTTAATCGTTCCTTTGATTTTTTTTTGCGGGCCTCAAATATTTAACAAAGTGTAAAATACTCAACATCAGCCCTAGATGCAATATTCAAAGCTAGTCTTAATTGATGAAAAAAATATCAGCAAGATTTTTTTTTGGATTTTGGATTGCACACAAAGATTAAGCTACGCAAATAAACACGAACGATCAGCACCTAAACAAAATTCTAATGGATCAAAACCTGACAAAACTCATAAAATTAACAGATGCAAAAACTAGGGTTTGGTTTTTTTTGTGGCAATTTTCGGTTTTAATGGATTATAGGAACAGAAGTAAATCAATCTAAAAGTAAGGGTAAATAATCCTACCGAGTAAACCGTGCTCTGATACCAAGATGATACGGCGTCGCCCGATCTTCTCGACATAGGATCAAGATACTCACGTGGATTTGATGAACCGTAGTGATCTCACGTTGCCAATGCAAGAATTAGCACTCTATAATTCGCCCAACCACACGTGCTGAACTTCACGACCACCAATGAAGTTCCATCGCGCTCCCAATTTCCAATGGAAAGGTTGAATGATCTTGATTGAAGAAAATCACCCCTAATTCCTTATGGAACTTCGGTAGCAATGCTAAACTCGAACAAACTTTAGTAGATTCATTATTCTCAAACGTGGTCCCCTTACAATGGGGGTTTAACCCTCAATATATTCCCTCTCCACCTCATGGCTGGCCAAGAGGTCCTAAACCAACTCCAACTCATCCCTACATGTATTTTGAAATAAACTCACACAAAAGGAAAAACCTAAAATTAAGCTGTCACAATATTTCAGTCATAACTTTTAATCCGTGATGAATTTGAAAGTGGGACCAGATCCATTGTGTAGCCCTTGAAATTATCTTTCCAACGAGTACAAGAACACCTGAATCGGACTACGCTTGTGAAAGTTATGGCATTTTTAGTAACTGCCTATCAGGCTGTCCCGAACGGAATCCGAATTGAATTCTGAGTTGAATCCGAGTTTGAATTGGATTGAGCACGTGGGAGGTCCGAATTTGGCTTGGAAATCTTATCCAAAACATGTAGTTTAAGTCCTTGTGCTCCTCCCTTTTGCTCTCCCAAGTCTTCACATGAATCATACCTAAGAATGCATAAAATAATAGCATGATGTAGTATTCCAAGTTCATCATCAATTAAAAGAAACTCTTTAAGAAACAAATTCACCTGACAATATTTAATGCGGCTCAATACTTCTTTCCAGTGAAATAATGTATTTGACTGAAAAGTGCTAAGGTTGTGCGTATCCGCATCGACGCGACGATGAGATGATCGGGTGGCCACGCATGAAGCGGCATGAAGCACGATGGGCGGGCCGTGCCGTGACGCACGACCACGACGCCCAAGTCGACTCTATGCAAGGCTAGCAGCTTGATGCAATGGGATTGTTGCGTGAGGCCTATCTATATCAATGTCCTTCTAAAAAATAGCACATTTGACCCTTCTGTTAGCATTGTTGATAGATGAAGTTGCATATAGATATAGGATCAACCTGGCAGTTTGATGTATTCCATATTTGCAGAAAGCACTTGAGGACGTAGCCACAAATCATTCAGAGTTGATAAAGAAAACCATAAAGCAAGGTGACCTCCTATCACGCATCTTTGGTCCTGATAGGTATGGATACATTCGTCCTATAGGTAAGAGACCAACTCTAGGAGATTTAGAGATGCCTGGAAAGCTTAAGTATAGATTAACCAAGCTCCAAATGGCTGTTGAAGGGCATTGACATGCTGAATTGGACAAAGAATTTCTACCAGTGTGCATGAAACAATGCAAGTAGATAGTGATAGAAAAATTGATGCTCTTAGTCAACAAATGGCGGAGATGAAGGAATTGTTACTTACTAATTCTCAGTCCACAATATGCGTCAAATTCACCCGTCAAATTCACCTATACGTGAGGATCAGCATGCCAAAGTGACAATGTTGGGCGGAGTCTAATGCTGCACAAAACATGTTGTATGAGGAGGTACATACTGCTCACAACAAAATGGATTCTTCACCATTGTCATACCATAGTTCATATGTAATGTAATGGTTTCTCTATTTGCACTGTAGACATTGAATAGACATGGAGTCCCTTCACAAAAAGCAAATGGAGGAGTAAGATTTCACATATCTCACTATTTGTTGGTTTGCTCCTTGCTATTTTGCAATTTATTTGACTACACTTGATTCACACATTCAATGATGACATGTTCAGAGTAGAAAAGAAGTTATCTTGTACTCTGTTATTGGACCACATGATATCCCTTTTGCAAAGGCTATTGTTATATCAACGGATCGGAAGACAATAGTGGGTGGTACAATATTGGGTGTTAAATGTTGTGAAGTTGTCATTAATCATGTGCTAAACAGGGCTGCTCCACTACCTCGTCCTTATGGGGATATGAGCGTCATGGCTGGTGCTTATGGGAGATCTATTGCATAGCCAAATCAGCATGTACGCATCCATCTATTGTATCCACCTATGGTTCGTTTCTTCAATTAATGTACTTATATCTATTGCAATATGCAGATAAAAGAAGATTGAAAGTTAGTGGGGCCATCACAATAAACTGGGCGAACATGAGGTAATTCTAGCTTGTTAGTTTTCTGTCCAATGTGATGGAAAAGATACAAACATCAATACACTTGATCAGAGATCCCTGCTTATTTGACCTGTTAGGTCCTTCAAGCTAGGAAATTGCTGATTTATTTGAGATTTAAAACAATCACGGTACACAATGGTAGCTAGAGAGACTGGTCAATGATGGTTTGAGGATCTAAGGGTCTCTTGCATGAAGCATCATGAGCTACAATACATGGGAAAGGCCTAGACAACAACCCATACCCTTCCATGTGCTCTCCCTTTCTCCTTTCTATCTTTTAGTTCCCTTTTCCTCCGTCCTATTGTGTGTTATTTTGCTAGTAAAAAAGAGCAAAGAAAGAAGGGCTCATTTGATCTTGTAGTTAATTTAGTGTTTTGAAGTTAAATGGTGGACTGGTCAAAAAGAATGAGAGAGAGATGGTAACCGCTGGAGCAGCTAAACAGTAGAGATCTACTAGCACTACTATAAAAGAGGCTAATTTGGACGCTTACATCACAAACGGTTCCTACGAACCGTCTATGCTGCAAGTATCATAGATAGTTCATACGAATAACTGTCTGTGGTTTCTCTACTACTTAAAAATTGGAGTTGGTGGCAGTCCGTCCGTCCTCCACAGGTGGGCCGACATGTGGGCCGCTCGGCTCGATTCCTCCGCAACCTCATCCGCCTCGGCGCCTCGATTCCCCCGCGACTCACTCCACCCTCCGTTCCTGATGGGATTCCAGCGAAGGAATGGTTCCCGATCTTTCGATGAGAGTGAAGATAACTTGATTTGGTGAAAGTTCGACGTTGTCTTTGCCCGACTACAACGACCACGGGGTTCTTCGCGCTTAGCGGCGCTTACACCGAAACCAAATTGTTCTTTGTTCTTGCCGTGCTAAGAACAACCTTGAACCTGCTAGCAATCGAGAACAAAGCAAGAACAAGATGAACAAGCATAAACTCCCGGATTCTAATCAAAAGATGAGACTGAAATACAAAGGTGGGGTTCTGAAACAAGTAAATCGGGTGGTCTAGCCAACACACGCGTTTACAACGTAGCAAAAGCTAAACTTGCATCTAATCAAAACCCAAGTTCATCCGTGGTGCTACATGTATTTATACATGGGCAACAGCAAGGAGGCGTGGGAGGTGTAAACCCTAAGCTAGAATGGGCCCTAGTGGGTGCACGAGATCAAGGGTTTCACCCAAGGCCGGAAGGCCAAACGTCTCTTTGTCAATTCTTTCGACTCGGTGGAATTTCGTCATGAGGTTGGATCCATCGAAAGTAGACTTCAAGATCTTTCCGATGAGTACTCATATTCCTCAAACAACATCCGGAGTTGAGAAATATTGCCACGTCAATTTGATGTTGCTGGTCATGTACGAACTTGAAGTCGAACTTGATGTCCAATCTTGTGCTTCCTTGTTGTGTGATCTTGATGCCCAAACCGATTGGTTGATCCATTAGCCTCCTCTCCATCATTCCTAATAATAATAAAATCATCACAATGATTTAGTAGCATCCAATTCGAGATGAGGATTTATGGACGATGAGAGCGAGTTTACGATAATTTAGCTCTCGTGCACGGGCTCTTGTCATTGGTCCTTCTGCGTAGTAGGCGTGGTTGTATCATTGGAAGAGATGTCCTCATCATCCTCCCTTCTTGCATTTGAGTCGTCCTCGACTCAAGTTCATCTTCCGTGCCCAAATATGGTTTCAAATCGCAATGTTAAATGTGGGTGACCCCAAAATCTGCGGCAACTCAAGTTTGTATGCATTATCATTGATCTTAGCTACAACTTTAAAAGGACCATCGACTCTCGGAAGCAACTTTGACTTTCTCAAATCAGAAACCGATCCTTTCTCAAGTGCGGCCAAACCAAATCACCCGGTTCAAAGTAACATGCTTCTTTCCTAAGCTACCAAAGAAGTTTATATTTAGCATTCATGTTCTCTATGTTCTCTTTTGTGGTCTCATGCATTTTAACATCAACTCAAAGACGTTGTTTAGCATCAAAATTCAATCTCTCGGAAGTTGGTAAAGCGACAAATCAATAGGGCACGAGGCACAAAACCATAAACAATCTCAAAAGGGCTCTTTTAGTAGTAGAGTGTTGTGAACGATTGTAAGCAAACTCAACATGAGGCAAACATTCTTCCCACATTTTATGTTCTTTTCAAAAGCGCCTAAGCATGGTAGATAAAGTTCTATTCACAACCTCGGTTTGTCCATCGGTTTGAGGATGACAAGTAGTGGAAAATAGCAACTTAGTACCCAATTTAGCCCACAAAGTTCTCCAAAATGACTAAGAAATTTTGCATCACGATCCGAAACAATTGTGTTTGGCACACCATGCAAACGAACAATCTCACGAAAGAACAAATCAAGAACATGAGTAGCGTCATCGGTCTTATGACATGGTATAAAATGTGCCATCTTAGAAAATCTATCCACAACCACAAAGACACTATCCCTCCCTTCTTTGTTCGAGGCGGTCCTAAAACAAAGTCCATAGAAATATCCTCCCATGGTGCATTAGGAGCAGGTGAGGCATGTACAAACCGTGAGGATTAAGGCGTGACTTAGCTTTTGGCATGTTGTGCGGTGAGCAACGAATCTCTCACGTCCCTTCGCATCTTGGGCCAAAAGAAATGATCGACAAGGATGTCTTCCGTCTTCTTCACACCAAAGTGTCCCATCGCCCTCCTCCATGCGCTTCGCAACAATAACATACGCACAGAGCCACCGGAATGCATAGCTTGTTAGCTCGAAATACAAACCCGTCATTGAGGACGAATTTGTTCCATGTTTTCCCTCCTTGCAATTCAAGAACACATCTTTAAAATCACCATCATGGGCATATTGCTCTTTTATTGTTTCCAAGCCAAAATTTTGAAATCAAGTTGTGAAAGCATGGTATAACGTCTAGACAAAGCATCGGCAATTACATTTTCCTTCCCTTTCTTGTGTTTGATGACATAAGGAAAAGACTCAATGAATTCAACCCAATGAGCATGCCTACGGTTCGGTTTTGCACGACTTGAATATGTTTCAATGATTCATGATCGAATGTATAACGAACTCTTTGGGCCATAAATAATCTTGCCATGTTTCCAAAGTTCGAACTAGAGCAAGCAATTCTTTATCATAAGTAGAATAGTTCAAACTAGGCCCGCTCAACTTCTCATGAAATATGCTCTGTGTTTTCCTCTTGTAACAAAACACCTCCCAACCCAATTCCACTAGCATCACATTCAAGTTCAAAAGTTTTAGTGAAATCGGGGAGTTGGAGCAAAGGGCATGGGTTAACTTATCTTTCAATGTGTCAAAAGCACTCTTGTGTCTGCACCCAAGTGAATGTAACGCCTTCTTGGTGAGTTCGTGCAATGGGGCTGCAATGGTGTGAAATCCTTCACAAAACGGCGATAGAATCTAGCAAGCCCGAGAAAGCTTCTCACTTGTGTGACCGTTGTGGGAACCGCCACTATGTATTGCTTCAACCTTGGCTTGATCAACTTCAATTCCACTGGGGTCACAACATAGCCAAGAAAGAGACTCGATCCGTGCAAAGGTGCACTTCTCAAGGTTACCAAACAAGCGTGCATCACGTAGAGCATTAAAAACATCACGCAAATGATCAAGATGTTCCTCAAGTGATCTGCGTATATTAAGATGTCATCAAAATATACCACAACAAATCGCCAATGAAAACGCGTAAAACTTCATTCATTAATCTCATGAAAGTCTTTGGGTGCATTAGTGAGACCAAAAGGCATAACTAACCACTCGTATAGTCCGAATTTAGTTTTAAACGCTGTTTTCCATTCATCTCCTAGCTTCATGCGAATCGGTGGTAACCACTACGCAAATCAATTTTGAGAACACAATTGAGCCACTTAATTCATCAAGCATATCATCTAGCCTAGGAATAGGATGACGATATCGATTGTAATGTTATTAATCGCTCGGCAATCTACACACATGCGCCAAGATCCATCTTTCTTAGGAACCAAAAGAACGAGGAACAATAGAGGGCTAAGAGACTCACGCACATAACCTTTATCGAGCAATTCTTGCACTTGGCTGAATCTCTTTAGTTTCTTGAGGTTGGTCTGTATGGCGCACGGTTGGGTAATGAGGCTCGGGAATAAGGTCAATCGGTGCTCAATCCCACGGGTGGGTGGCAGGCCGGTGGCACCTCCTTTGGAAAAATGTCCGCATACTCTTGCAAAGGTTAGTGACGGCGGGAGGCAAAGAAGAAGGTATCTCCTCAAGTGAAAACAAAGTTTGTTTGCAAATCAAAGCGTAGCAAACAATGATATTAGCATCAATCTCATCCAAATCAGATTTGGTTGCAATGAAACATGACCCTTTCGACTTGATCTCATTTTTATTATTGTGGGCGATTTGGTGTTCTTCTTTTGTGCTTTTCAAGTTCATTTGCCACAATCGATTTTCACTCTTAGCATGCTCCCGATTCTTTACTTTACTAGCTCTAGCAAGTTCATCTTTCAAAATAGCTTCAGGAGACATTGGGTGCAAAACAAGTTTCTTGTCATTATGCATAAAGAGTATTGATTTGTTTTACCATGATGCAAAGAATCAATATCAAACGCCATGGTCTACCTAACAACATAGAGCATGCTTGCATAGGCACAACATCGCAGATCAATAGAATCATGATAAGAACCAATAGCAAAATTAACTCTCACCAACCGTGTTACCTTCACCTTACCGCTCTTGTTCAACCATTGAATGTAGTAAGGTTGCGGATGTGGTGGGTGCACAATGCAAGCTTCTCCACCATTTCAAAGACTTGCCAAGTTGTTGCAGCTCCTCCATCAATGATGACTCGGCAAGAACGCTCCTTGATCACACACTTGGTTTGAAACAAAGTGTGGCGCTGATTTTGTTCACCTTCTCCATTTGTGCACTCAACACTCATTTGCACTACGAGGCTCTCATAGTGTTCAAGATGTTCCGTTCAATGTGTTCCTCATTTTGTTGTGCTCCTCATCTTCCCTACATTGTTAGCCGCAAGCAAAGCATATGTTTCTTCATCTAAATCACTAGCGAGGAATACTCACCATCGGGGCGCACAACTAGCACACGTGCGCTTGGGCGATCCTTGCGCACATGACCGTAACCTTTGCAATGGAGGCATTGAATGTCTCGTTCGCCTCAAGATGCAATTGAGGATGAACTCTTGGTTGGTGCAGCACTACCCCTTTGTTGTTTCGGAGGGCATGGTGAGGAGTTCGTTGTCGAAGGTCGTGATTTGTCGCTTGATGAAGATGGGCGTGACTCGATGCAGTTAGGCGTGGGGTTGGATGGCGTCCAAGAGGTAGCACGACTGCGAAATGTTAGTTCTCGTGCTAGCTCTCCGTCCTCAGACTTCCTTTCGACTTTACAAGCAAGATGAAACAAACGAGTGATCGAATTGTATTCTTTGTATGCCAAAATATCCTGAATTTCCGATTCACCCACCCATGAACCTAGCCATAGTGCATCCTCATTTTCTACCAAACCACAACGAAGCATCCTGTTTGCAACTCTTGATAGTACTCTTCTGATTTGTTTCCTGTCTCAAAAGTCGGAGCTTATGCAAAGATCACGTGCATGATAAGAGGAACAAATCTAGCTCGCATAACTCTTTTCATAGCATCCCAAGTTTGTGGAGTGTTGTTTGGGTGGTCATGCGCACATATTCGCTCCACCAAATAGAAGCAAAATTAGTAAACTCACTAGTAGCGACCCTAACACGTTTGTTTTCGGAAAATCATGACATGCAAATTTTTGATTAACGACTAGCTCCCAAGTAAGATATGCATTGGGGTCATATTTTCCATCAAAGAGGGCATGCTAAATTTAATCTTCCTAAAGAATCATCATTATCGCGTACCTCACGTCGTGGTTGACGAGCATGTCCACCATGTCGACCATATTCTATGCTAATTATGTTGCCCATTTACCTCCCCATCAAGCTCCGTGTCACCGAATATTCTTCCTCATCTTGCCCAAGAATGCTACCCTCGGTGTTGTTGTTGTTGCGTCGTCCGTACCATCACGACCCTCCCGGTCCATCCCGTCCAAACGCTCCAAAATGCCTACAAGAGAGATGTTAAGAGCCCCAAGCGTGTTTTCCATTGAGGTCGACTTAGTGTTGGTGTCGATCCGTGTGGCCTCCAATTGGCCAAGGCGTTCGTTGGTAACTCGAACATCCTCATCAAGGTGTTCAAGATGCACCCTCACTTGGCGTTCAAAGTGTTGAATGATGCCCCTTGTTCGAGGTGAATGAGCTTGGCCATCATGCTCATTTCACCATGGTTAGCTTGCGAAGAAAAGAACAAGAGAAAAAAATGTCCTATCAACTAGTGGAACTAGGTGGCGACAAACTCCATTCTCTCAATCTTGTGCCATCAAGTTCTTACATGTTCTTACCACGCTAGGAAGTTGGTGTTGGCAACCGAGAAGAATAGCAACAAATGGTGGCAACAAGCACGACTGTGACGTGGCGATAAATTTGTGGAGCTATAGGTGGTCGCAATATAAATCAAGGTACAATGGAACCACGTTAGTCAATGAAAGTTGAATAATCGCTCAACAACGTCTTGTCTTTGGTCCTAGGCTAAAACATGCTAGAGACGCGAGCCTAGACACAAACGTCATCACGCACCAAAAGTACCCAAAGAGCACAAGGGAATCGTGAGAGAACCCTTCTTCTTTCCTCTTTTCTTCTTTTTTTGTCACTTTTTCTTTTCTTTTCTTTTTCGTTTTTTTTTTGCACAACTAGCAACAATCGAAACTTTTCACAAGGATTTCACAAGGATATTACCAACACACAACTTTTTTTTACCGGGGTAGAAAGGTAATTAAAGATACTCTCTCTCTCTCTCTCAAAAGTAAGGGTACTCAAATCGAACCCAAAGGTTACGCAAAATGAAGGGTCGTTCGGACTAGTCTTGAGTGGTCGTTGAGCATTTCGAAAACTCCAAAGCATACTGACAGCGTTTGGAGATGGCGGTGAAATTAAAAAAATGGCAGCGGTGGATCCGGTGGAGAAAGTGGTGACTAAAAGTGAATAGAACCCAAACTCTAAATGATTAGACAACTAGAACCAGCAGCTCAACCGATGGTGCAACCGAAAACTCAACATGCAAGACTAAGTGGAACAAGCGAAGGCTCAACTTGTTTTCTTGGAAAATTTCGGTTCTAACTTTTTTTTTTTGGAATTTTACGGGTGTAGGTAAATGCAAAGAAATAATAAATCTCTCACCGAGCAACCTTGAGCTCGATACCACTTGATGGGATTCCGGTGAAGGAATGGTTCCCGATCTTTCGATGAGAGTGAAGATAACTTGATTTGGTGAAAGTTCGACGTTGTCTTTGCCCGACTACAACGACCACGTGGTTCTTGCGCCTTAGCGGCAGCTACAAAAAACCAAATTGTTCTTTGTTCTTGCCGTGCTAAGAACAACCTTGAACCTGCTAGCAATCGAGAACAAAGCAAGAACAAGATGAACAAGCATAAACTCCGGATTCTAATCAAAAGATGAGACCGAAATACAAAGGTGGGGTTCAAACAAGTAAATCGGTGGTCTAGCCAACACACGCGTTTACAACGTAGCAAAAGCTAAACTTGCATCTAATCAAAACCCAAGTTCATCCGTGGTGCTACATGTATTTATACATGGGCAACAACAAGGAGGCGTGGAGGTGTAAACCCTAAGCTAGAATGGGCCCCAGTGGGGTCGCACGAGATACAAGGGTTTCACCAAGACCGGAAGGCCAAACGTCTCTTTGTCAATTCGCTCACTCCGGTGGAATTTCGTCATGAGGTTGGATCCATCAAAAGTAGACTTCAAGATCTTTCCGATGAGTACTCATATTCCTCAAACAACATCCGAGTTGAGAAATATTGCCACGTCAATTTGATGTTGCTGGTATTTAACTTGAAGTCTGAACTTGATGTCCAATCTTGTGCTTCCTTGTTGTGTGATCTTGATGCCCAAACTGATTGGTTGATCCATTAGCCTCCTCTCCATCATTCCTAATAATAATAAAATCATCACAATGATTTAGTAGCATCCAATTCTGAGATGAGGATTTATGGACAGTAAGGAACGAGTTTACCTGATAATTTAGCTCTCGTGCACGGGCTCTTGTCATTGGTCCTTGCTGCGTAGTAGGCGTGGTTGTATCATTGGAAGAGATGTCCTCATCAGTTCCTCCGCACCAATCATTCCACCGCAGACCTCGCGCCCGCCGCCCCTCCCGCTCCGCCGACGCCTCCTCCTCCCCACCCGCGCTACCGCCGCCTCCCGCTCCTTCACTCCGCCGACGCCTCCCTCTCCCCACCTCGCGCCGCCGCCCCCTTTGGCTCCTCCGCTCCGTCGATGCCGCCTCCTCCCCAGCCCGCGCTGCCGCCGCCTCCCACTCCTCCACTACGCCGACGCCTCCCTCTCCCTACCGCGCCGCCGCCGCCTCCCACTCCTCCGCTCCGCCGACGCCGCCTCCTCCCCACTCCGCGAAACCGCTCCGCCTCACCTCCTCCGTGAAACCGCTTTGCCCCACCACGTGCAACCATCCGACGGTTAGCCTCCTCCTCACGATCCCCTCCCAAGCCGTCGCCGCCTCTCGCGTCAGCGCCCACCTCCACCCCTCCCCGACTTCCTCCCCTCCTCTCCTCGCTCGCAGTCTAGCCGGCGTCGATGCGTAGCCACCACCCCTCCATGGCTCCTTCACAGAAGATAATGATTTTAACCATGCTCTATGTTTTCTGGAGATTCTGCGATATTAGTATTCAACTCCTGGTATATAGATTTTATGAGCACCTTATATTAATCTCTACCAGTTCTGTCATGATGGTATTTGATAATACTCTGAAACTTTTCAAAATATTGGTATATGTTGATCATATATTTATTGAAACACTAAATTTTGTGCTAACTGGATCCAAATGAAATAGTATTGTTTGTCTTGTCAAATACCTTTTCTTTTCCTCTATTGCAGGGTTAAGTTGATTCCCATTTTATATGAAGACGGGCAGGTACCCTATTCTCTTGAAGAATCCTACTATTTTCAGTTGACTTTGGCTCTTTTGCACATGAGTATGGAGGCATATCAGATCTCCAATTTCCTTTTGTCCCTCAATACCTGCAAGTATGGTTCTATGTGTCGGTTCAACCATCCTGATCAACATTGTCAAGGTTTGTCATTTATAGTCACAAGTCATGACCAATCATTTTCACAAGTTAAAGGTATCATGATATCCTTTTGAGGCATGTCAAATTCTGTTTCCCCCCTGTCACTTCTGTGAAGGAGAGATCTCCCTTTCATTCCCAATTGTGTGATGCTTTCTTCGGGAAGTGGGATTTAGTGGATGATGGTGTGGCTTTGTATTCTTGGGAGGGGGCAATTTAGGGGTTCTGTTGGTGGGACTGGAATTGTGAAAGTCAAAATTTTGGGAATAAATTCTGTAAATATTGATATAACCATATCTTTTGTACTGATTTGATAAGTATATTATTCAAGTTTCTAAAGTATGCAAATGTCTTCTTTTGTGTAAGAATTTGGCATCTACAGAATGCCACGCAACCTTTATCACTACTATGAAACCAAAGGTTGTTTCATTGCCTTCATCTAACAGTGATTCAATGTGCTTTCTTCCAGCAGTGGCTGCTTAGGGCACAAACCTGTGCTAAATTAGAATATATAGCAGGCGGCTTGGCGCGGAAGGCCAGAGGGATCGAAGCGGCGCGTGCAATTGAAGGATAGAAACGGCAAGAAGCTCGTCAAGGTCTTAGAATTCCAGTCTAGGTAAATATAAGGTCTCATTATATGCCACAGGAATATAAGGTTTTCTGTGTACAAATTGCTTTGTTCATGAAATTATTAAAATGAAACATGTAAATGCTTAAGTGATAGAAAATATTAATTTTCAGTAATAGAAATTTGAAATATTGCCTAGATTTGTTTTCTATGTGAAGCCAAACCAAGAAGTTATTTGATCATAGTTATTTGCGGTAGGAAGCCTTAGATGTAATATGGAGGCTTTGGTGAGTGAAATAAGACTCTGAATATTGTGGTTGTACGGGGTGGGAATGATCAGTAAGCATATAGCTGTACATCAAGGAGATGACTATGGTCTACTAAGACTTCCAATTTAAAAGTTTTGTGAAAATTGATCCACATCAGTGTCTTGCTTCGGCATAGACGAAACTCAGTCATGGGTAGTGTGCATGTTTTATTCCCTCCCTAAGTTTTAATCATTGCTTCTTCATGTGTGGCTTGTTAATGTCACTTTCGCTGAGGCTGAGGTGAAGGAGGTGGCACGGTGGTGACTGTAGCATGCCTGGTGGATGTGGAGGCACTAGCTCTGGCTGATCATACTCGTGGATGTCGTGCTTCTCTATGTGCTCTTTGTTGCCTGGCTTGCCGTGTGCAATTGAGCTGCATTGTCTTGTTAATAGGTGAAAAAATAACTTCTGTAACTCACATGATTTATCTCTCTTTCACTTTTATTGGTCTCGATGTAGAGAGTGTAGTGCCATGGTTTGGATTCGAGGGTACAGACTAGCAGAAAACATAGTCAGTACTAGCAAAAAGGGGTTGTGAGGTGGATTGTTAAAACCTGCGCAAAATTGTGTCCTACAGCCACTAGGTTAGATGATAGATTTCTATGGTGTATCTGTTCTAGAATCCATTTAGTACTGTAAAAGCTAAGTTATGTATTTTATCTTAATTTCGTTTCAAAGACATGATGGTAGTATTGTGAAACCTGCAATTCCCTTGGAGTAATTTATGTGCTTCTTTTGGGAGCTAGAATTTTGTTATGTAGGGATTAGCTTGACCACGTGCAAGATACTTTTAGCAATTTAGCGAATATGATGCCAATAATAATTCTTTCTGCAGTGGAACAATTATTCTTCAGTGCTTCTTTTAGCATATGATTAGATTTTTTTCGACATAAGTTTGTTTGTTCGATCTATTTACTTGTTCTTCCCTCCAGACTATACCATGCCACTGCTCAGAACTTGCTCAACTTCAAGGCACATATATGAGCACCCAAATATTCAGGGGATTATGATTTAAAGATCATGCACCAGGAATACTACATTAACTGGCAGAAAACGGTAACCACATCCTTACAATACATATGTCATTTGTACATCTTCTATTTGTCTTCTATTTCTGTGTTGTCTTTTTGGTAGTGTTCTCTCTAATATTATGAAACTGAGGTGTGAATGAGATGCCTATTCAGATGTATCATGACTTAGATGCCTATTTCATTCTCAAGTTGTGTAGACATTATATCCGTAACAACGCACGGGCATTATGCCTATTTCATTCTTCTATAAGTTGATTTTATTTGTTCCAACTTCCATGAAAAGAAAACGAAACGCTTAGACAGCTCTATTGGTTTGCATTTTCTTTTTTTTAAATAAAAGGGTAACTTTTTGTTGCCAACACTTACATTTGAAATTTGAAGTAGCGCTTTCAAGCTTTTCTTTTGGAACTCATGACTATTCTCTTTTACTTTTGTCTGCAATCTGCAGTCATTGATGTGTGATCTTTCTTGATATGTTACAGGCTCTATCAAAGACTTTGACTGTTGATGAGCTTTTCTATCTGAAGGGACAGTTTTCTTTATTGGAACCAGACAGAAATGGATGCATCACTCTAGATAATATCAGAATGGTTGGTTCGTCATAGAGCTCTGATATGCTCTGTCCTGTTCATTTTTAGGCTACGCTGGTGACTCTTGTTGTTTCATTATGTTTAGGCCTTGACAAGAGAAACCACCGATGCAATGAAGGAATCACGAGTTCAGGAGATTCTTGTCTCGGTAAATATGTTGTTGATTTTAAGACAGCATTTTCATTCATGCACAAGTTGTACTCACTGTATAACTGGATCTTCCCTTTAGTTGAGCGCTCTTCAGTACAGAAGAATGGACTTTCAAGAGTTCTGCGCGGCTGCAGTCAGTGTGCACCAGCTCGAACCATTAGATAGATGGGAGCAACATGCCCGATCCGCTTACGAACTCTTTGACAAGGATGGCAATCGAGCTATTGTAATTGATGAACTAGCTTCTGTACGTGATATCTTCCTCCCCCATCCATTGTACATTTATGTTTTAGTTGATACGTGCGTGCAAGAGAAAATTGATGTTCATTGTACAGTTTAGGATTATATTTGATGATATGTATAATCTGCTTTTGGTACTCCTTTTGATGATATATGTACAACCTTTTTTTGGTACTCCATAGCAACGCATGGGTATCTTACTAGTTTAATATAAATCGTCTGTGAAGTACCACCGACGGTTCTAGATAAGAACCGACCGTCTGTGACAATGGCAGACGAACCGTCTGTGATACTTTACAGGCGGTTTGTATTAAAAACCGTCTATGATAATGAAGTTAGGCTTGTATTAAAAAATGTCTGTGTTATGTTTCTCGCCTCACAATCCTCCAAAATGTCATAATCTCCTACCTGAGTCCGAGTAGGATTCCGTTCCGAGACATGTTTAGTAAAACGGGCATAACTTTTGCATACGGTGTCCGTTTTCGACGTTTTTGTACTCGCTGGAAAGCTAACGACGAGCTCGATCCAAACAACAACCACTTGTGCCAATTGTGATACGGGGTCGCCCAATCTTCTCGACGTAGGATTGGATACTCACGTGTAGCCTCTCGAATCGTAGCGATCCTCTGTTGCCAATGCAAGAACGAATGCTCTTTAATTCGCAAGATCACACGTGCCGGACTTCACGACCACCAAGCGAAAGTGATGAGGATATCCATAGTACTTATGACGCTGTTTATAAAGCACGATCTATACTTCTCAAATAACAGGTGCAATTATTTCTTAACAAGTTTCTTTGTGTTTTCCGTGAGAATTGGATACTACATAAAAGCAATACTTTGTGCATTCTCAGGTTTGACAAGCTTCAAGTCTTTGGAACCGAGAGGGAGGCCGGAGCCAAAACTATAGAGGAGCACAAGAAGGAGGGTACCTATATTTGCTTCCTAGCAATGAAGAACAAGAAGGCCAAAGCAGTTGACAAGGAGAAAATCAAACAGCAATGCAGTTGATCAAGGAGGAAGGAAGCTCGGTTGATGGGAGAGCAAAAGGGAGGAGCCCGAGGACTTAAACTACAAGTTTTGGACAAGAATTTCAAGCCAAATTTGGACCTTCCACGTGCTCAATACAATTCAAACTCGGATTCAACTCAGAATTCAATTCGGATTCGGTTCGGGACAGCCTGACAGACAGTTACTAAAAAGGCCATAACTTTCACAAACGGATACCGATTCAGGTGTTCTTGTACTCGTTAGAAAGATAATTTCAGGGGCTACGCAATGGATCCACCCCCACCTTCAAATTCGTCACGGATTAAACGTTATGACCGAAACATTGTGACGTCTTAATTTTAGGTTTTTCCTTTTGTGTGAGTTTGTTTCCAAATACATGTAGGGATGAGTTGGAGTTGGTTTAGGACCTCTTGCCCAGCCATGAGGTGGAGAGGGAACTATATATTGAGGGTTAGACCCCCATTGTGAGGAGACCACGTTTGAGAATAATCAATCTAGTAAAGTATGTTCGAGTTTAGTATTGCTGCCTAAGTTCCATAGGGAATTAGGAGTGATTTTCTTCAATCAAGATCGTTCAACCTTTCCGATGGGAATTGGGTGCACGATAGATCTTCGCTTGGTAGTCGGCGAAATCAACATGAGTGTGTTTTGGCGGATTAAAGAGTGTTCGTCCCTTGCATTGGCATTGGAGGATCATTATGATTCATCAAGACACCCGTGAGTATCCATCATACGTCGAGAAGATCGGGCGACCCGGTATCAAAAGAAGCTTTGTTTTCATTTGAGGATATACCTTCTTCTTTGCCACCTGCTGTCACTAACATTTTGCGGGACATCCCGCCGGGGCTGCCACCGCTTCGTGGGATTGAGCATCAAATTGATTTATTCCCCGGTGCATTATTGCCCAACCGAGCACCATATTGGACCAATCCAGAAGAAACTAAAGAAATTCAGCGCCAAGTTCAATAGTTGCTTGATAAAGGGTATGTGCGCGAATCTCTTAGCCCTTGTGCTGTTTCGGTCATTTTGGTACCAAAGAAAGATGGATCATAGCGCATGTGTGTGGATTGTAGAGAAATCAATAATATTACCATTAGGTAGTCATCCTATTCCTAGGTTAGATTATATGCTTGATGAATTGAGTGGCTCTGTTGTCTTTTCCAAGGTTGATTTGCGTAGTGGTTATCATCAAATCGGCATGAAATTAGGCGATGAATGGAAAACAGCTTTTAAAACTAAGTTCGGGTTATATGAGTGGTTAGTAATGCCTTTTGGTTTAACTAATGCACCTAGTACTTTCATGAGACTAATGAATGAGATTTTGCGTGCTTTCATTGGTAGATTTGTGGTGGTTTATTTTGATGATATATTGATATATAGCAAATCATTATAGGAACATCTGGACCATTTACGTGCTGTTTTTAAGGCTTTACGTGATGCACGCCTATTTGGTAACCTTGAGAAGTGCACCTTTTGCACCGATCGAGTTTCTTGGCTATGTTGTTACTCCGCAGGGAATTGAAGTTGATCAAGCCAAGGTTGAAGCAATCCAGAGTTGGCCGACTCCTAACACGGTCACACGGGTGAGGAGCTTTTTAGGACTTACTGGGTTTTACCGCCGCTTTGTGAAGGATTTCAGCACCATCGCCGCACCATTGAATGAGCTTACCAAGAGGGCGTGCCATTTGTTTGGGGCACCGCACAGGAGAACATGAAAGATAAGTTAACACATGCACCTCTACTCCAACTCCCTGATTTCAATAAGACTTTTGAGCTAGAATGTGATGCAAGCGGAATTGGTTTAGGTGGTGTGTTGTTACAAGAAGGCAAACCTATTGATGCGGATACGCACAAGCTTAGCACTTTTCAGTCAAATACATTATTTCACTGGAAAGAAGTATTGAGCCGCATTAAATATTGTCAGGTGAATTTGTTTCTCAAGGAGTTTCTTTTAATTGATGATGAAGTTGGAATACTACATCATGCTATTATTTTATGTATTCTTAGGTATGATTCATGTGAAGACTTGGGAGGGCAAAAGGGAGGAGCACAAGGACTTAAACTACAAGTTTTGAATAAGATTTTCAAGCCAAATTCGGATCTCCCACGTGCTCAATCCAATTCAAACTCGGATTCAACTCAGAATTCAATTCGGATTCGGTTCGGGACAGCCTGACAGGCAGTTACTAAAAAGGTCATAACTGTCACAAACGGAGTCCGATTTAGGTGTTCTTGTACTCGTTGGAAAGTTAATTTCAAGGGATACGTAATGGATCCAGCCCCACCTTCAAATTTGTCACAGATTAAAAGTTATGACCGAACCATTGTGACGACTTAATTTTAGGTTTTTTCCTTTTGTTTCAGATTGTTTCCAAATACATGTAGGGATGAATTGGAGTTGGTTTAGGACCTCTTGGCCAGCCATGAGGTGGAGAGGGTACTATATATTGAGGGTTATACCCCATTGCAAGGCAGACCACGTTTGAGAATAATGAATCTACTAAAGTTTGTTCGAGTTTAACATTGCTACCGAAGTTCCATGGGGAATTAGGAGTGAATTTCTTCAATCAAGATCGTTCGGCCTTTCCGTTGGGAATTGGGTGCACGATAGATCTTCGCAGTGGTCGTGAAATCAACACGAGTGTGTTTTGGCGGATTAAAGAGTGTTTGTCCCTTGCATTGGCATTGGAGGATCATTACAATTCATCTAGACTCCCGTGAGTACCCATCCTACGTCGAGAAGATCGGGCGACCCCGTATCACCTATAGCATACTTCAGTGAGAAATTGAGTGGAACTAGTTTGAACTATTCTACTTATGATAAGGAGTTATTGCTAATGCTTTGTCTAGGAGATATGCCATGTTATCACAACTTGACTTCAAAATTTTTGGATTAGAGACTATTAAAGAGCAATATGTGCACGATGCTGATTTTGCAGAAATATTGTTGAATTGTAAAGATGGGAAGATGTGGAATAAATTTGCCATTAATGATGGGTTTGTGTTTAGAGCCAACAAGTTGTGCATTCCTGCTAGTTCCGTTCGTCTGTTATTGTTATAGGAAGCACATGGAGGTGGGTTAATGGGACATTTTGGTGGGAAGAAAACGGAGGACATACTTGCTGATCATTTCTTTTCGCCAAAGATGAGACGGGACGTCGAGCGCTACGTTGCTCGCTGCACTACATGTCAAAAAGCTAAGTCACGACTTAATCCTCATGGTTTATATATGCCTTTACCCGTTCCTAGCGTTCCGTGGGAAGATATTTCGATGGACTTTGTTTTAGGTTTGCCTAGGACAAAGAAGGGGAGGGATAGTATATTTGTGGTTGTTAATAGATTTTCTAAGATGGCCCATTTTATATCATGTCATAAGAGCGATGACGCTACCAATATTGCTGATTTATTCTTTCGTGAAGTTATTCGCTTGCATGGTGTGCCTAATACTATAGTTTCAGATCGTGATGCTAAATTCCTTAGCCATTTTTGGAGAACTTTATGGGCTAAATTGGGGACTAAGTTGTTATTTTCTACTACTTGTCATCCCCAAACTGATGGACAAATTGAGGTTGTGAATAGAACTTTGTCTACTATGCTTAGGGCTGTGTTGAAAAAGAATTTAAAAATGTGGGAAGAATGCTTGCCTCATATTGAGTTTGCGTACAATCGGTCATTGCATTCTACTACAAAGATGTGCCCTTTTGAAGTTGTTTATGTTTTTGTGCCTCGTGCTCCTATTGATTTAATGATCATTACGTCTTTGGAGAAATTGAACCCTGATGCTAAACAGCGTGCTAAATTGATTTTAAAAATACATGAGACAACTAAGGAGAATATAGAGCGCATGGATGCTAGATATAAACTTGCTGGTAGTCAGGGGAGGAAACATTTAACTTTTGAACCAGGGGATTTTGTTTGGTTGCACTTAAGAAAAGATAGGTTTCCCGAATTGAGAAAATCAAAATTGATGCCAAGAGCTGATGGTCCTTTCAAGGCGTTAGAAAAGATTAATGATAATGCATACAAACTTGACCTGCCTGTAGATTTTGGGGTTAGTCCTACTTTTAATAATGCAGATTTGAAGCCCTACTTGGGAGAAGAGAACGAGTTTGAGTCGCGGACAACTCAAATGCAAGAAGGTGAGGATGATGAGGACATCCCTTCGAAGGATACAACCCATCCACAGCAAGTGTTGCAAGGACCACTTACTCGAGCTCGTGCTCGTCAACTTAATTACCAGGTGAACTCATTCTTAGGTTCATATATTACTGAGAATAGATCGCTCGTGCTATTACTTGCGTCCAATGGGTTGGCTGATTATGCCACACATTGGTGGGAGCAGTTTGTTTGTAAACGTATGGAATGCCAGGAATTGCCAATTGTTACCGGGGAGCAAATGAAACAGCATTTTTGTGCACGTTTTGTACCTTACCAATACAAGCGTTCCCTAGTGGAAAAGTTGACAGAACTGCGACAAGGGTTGAAGTCCACTTATGTGACACAAGAGAAGGCGACCAAGCATGGGATTTTCCCTTCGGTCCTAGCTTCATGTAGTATTGCTCCATTGCTTCATGAAGAGATTGTGGTTACTCGTGATTGCTCCGTTGCTGACCCACAATCTTTGGGGCAAACCAATGTGAGAATGAGAGACAAATAGCCAAATTGAGTGAGCTGTGTGATTTCACCATATGTGAAGTAGAGAGCATCTCCATTGAGTGTGAGAGAGATACACCAATAGAAAAGAGGGAAGTAGATGATAGCCAAGTGAGGTTATTGCTAAAATTAACAATTTACTCTCTACTTCTAGTGTTTTTTCTCATATTGTGCAGGTCAATATTAAAGAAGAGGAGTTGAATTTTCAACAACCTCATCGTTGGAAGTAAAAGACGAGGAGAATATCTCGATAGGGGAAACGAGATCTACCCTCAGGACGACGGATATCACGACCAGAGGCAAATCAAGGATGAGAATTAGAGAAACCAGAAAAGCCAAGTCCTCGACTCTGCCTAAACACCTCAAGCTGATCAACCCTAGACCTCATGTTGGTCTTAGGTGCACTCAAGGTCTGGGGCTAACCCTGAATACGCCTAAAAGCTCAAACACGATCACTCCGCGCGATATTGGTGCGCTTGAAGCATCTCTCGATCCTGTGTCCATCCTTCTGTCAGAAGGTACAATGAAACTTCGCCTTCTGGAAGGTCGAAGCAACAGGTGTTACCACCTTACTGTCAGAGATCACTTGAACAAAGCCCATAGATTTGAACTCAACCTTTTTGGTTTGGGGCTTGACCTCGATCACACCTGCTGGTATGGTTCTGAGAACAGCAAGTGGATGCTTCCTAATATTCTCAAAAAAATCGTATCCTAGACCTTGATTGAATTTGCAAATTTTACACTTGTCTAGAATCGGATTCAGCTTCTTGCCTCCTACAAATCTCTCAAGAGTGTTCATAAGATACTAACACTCCTGAAAGAGAGAAGTGCAAGAAGAGTAGGGGGAAGAAGAGACAGCAGAGGGAGAGGAAGAATTACCAACAGTAGAAGAATGAATAGCACGTGCATATCTCCCATTATGCATGGCCGCCTCAACCTTGAGGGCTTCGCAGGACAGAAGGCATCATGTCCTTATCCTTTTCCAACACCTCAACACAGAAGACACAAGCAGAATGTGACTTTTCTAGTATTTCCTTAGTTAGCTTCACACAGTTGTCATTCAATGCAACGAGTTCAGATTTTAGTTTTTCACAATTATTGCATGGTGAGCTAACAGGATCCTTAGACGCATATTGAGACATTTTATTGTTGTGGCCAATCATTTCTTGAAACTGTTTTGGGACAGATTCAAGTTTAGCAGTCAATGTAGGACAATTTGTAACACCCCGATTCTTTTTATAATTCAAGATGCTACCACCACACCCTTGACGATTCAAAAGTGTTACTAATTCAACTTTTAGCAGCACCTCTCCTATTCTTTTTATAAGATTACCCACATGGAACACACCACAAGAACTACAAGATAAATGCACAGACAACTAGCTTCATATTTCACAAACCATAACATAAACAGAACCCTGGCTCGCAAGCAAGCTAAACCAAACAACGAGCCAACAAGACTAAACACTAGATTAAACATAAAGCCTCAGCGTACGGCTAAACTGTTATTCATATGTGCAGTGCCAAAAGGCCTGTCCCATTCCATGCATGTCGTCATCCTCCACCTAAAAACAACGACAAAGCAAGGGTGAGTCCGGAGACTCAGCAAGCACACGATAAAACAGTAACACCACTTTAGCAATTCAATCAATTTCACGAACTGTAAGATGTAAATCTATCCTATGTCTGTAAACTGAAATCCAATTCTATGTCTGTAAACTGTAAACTGTATGATGAGGACATCTCTACTACATATTCATCGTCCACTTCAAATGTGCATGGCAAAGCTATTGATAAGGCTTCGGAAGGTCCTATGACAAGAGCAAGAGCTAAGCTACTTCAACAATAGGTGCTTTTGTTCCTTAGAGATTCTTCTATTACGTTAGATGAGAATAACATACTACCTAATGCAAATATGTTATGCCTTCTCAGATTTGAAGCAACAGAAGATCAAGTGGAGAAGGACCAACCTGCCACGAGTCATGAGAAGGAGAGTCCATGCGTGCAAGGAGCTATGATACATCTGTCCAACAATTTCTCAATCAAGCAGCCCATGCGGTTGATCAAGGAGGAAAGAAGCCCGTTTGATAGGAGAGCAAAAGGGGAAGAAGCCCAAGGACTTAAACTACAAGCTTTGGATAAGATTTACAAGCCAAATTCGGACTTTCCACGTGCTCAATCCAATTCAAACTCGGATTCAACTCAGAATTCAATTCGGATTCGGTTCGGGACGGTGACATCTGATTACTAAAGGCCATAACTTTCACAAACGGAGTCCAATTTAGGTGTTCTTGTACTCGTTGGAAAGATAATTTCAGGGGCTACGCAATGGATCGGCCCACCTTCAAATTCATCACGAATAAAAAGTTATGACCGAAACATGGTGACGGTTTAATTTTATGTTTTTCCTTTTGTGTGAGTTTGTTTCCAAACTCTCCAAAATGTCACAACACTCTCCCCGATTGCACAACAGCAACGTGATGATTAAGCGAATTCAAGAGTGTTCACTACTTACACAACAACGGTTATATGGTGGAGCTTGGTATGGAAGTGTATATACTAAAATCTGAAATTCTTGATGTTGTAAAGTTAAGTAATAATCCAAGCTAGAATACTTTGCCTATGTGCTGATCCAAAAGATTTAAGTGAAGTATATGAACGCACACGCAAAGATCAATATGACTTGATGCAAACAAAGGAATGAGCTAACTAGAGGCAATCTGAAATTAAAGATTAGGTAGCTCGTTTTGCACCAAGTACTAGGAGAGACGCTAGCCAATTGCAATGATATCAATGTATGGGCACGAGATTGCTCAAGAAATTAAATCACATAATCTGAATTTATGGACAAGGAACTCTCCCAAATTCGGCCATGTTTTTTTTTCTTTTTCTCTTTTTTTTCAGTTGTCCTTTTTTTTGTAAAGGCCGAACTAGCTTTAATCGTTCCTTTGATTTTTTTTGCGGGTCACAAATATTTAGCAAAGTGTAAAATACTCAAGAGCAGCCCTAGATGCAATATTCAACAGCTAGTCTCAATTGATGAAAAAAAATAGCAGCAATATTTTTTTTGGATTTTGGATTGGACACAAAGATTAAGCTACGCAAATAAACACGAACGGTCAGCAGCTAAACAAAATTCTAATGGATCAAAACCTAACAAAACTCACAAGATGATAGACTATAGGAACAGACTATAGGAACAGAAGTAAATAAATCTAAAACTAAGGGTAAATAATCCTACCGAGCCGCGCTCTGATACCAAGATGATACGGGGTCGCCCGATCTTCTCGACGTAGGATCAAGATACTCACGTGGATTTGATGAACCGTAGTGATCTCCCGTTGCCAATGCAAGAGTTAGCACTCTATAATTCGCCCAACCACACGTGTTGAACTTCACGACCACCGATGAAGTTCCATCGCGCTCCCAATTCCCAATGGAAAGGTTGAACGATCTTGATTGAAGAAAATCACTCCTAATTCCCCATGGAACTTCGGTAGCAATGCTAAACTCGAACAAACTTTAATAGATTCATTATTCTCAAACGTGGTCTTACAATGGGGTCTAACCCTCAATATATAGTTCCCTCTCCACCTCATGGCTGGCCAAGAGGTCCTAAACCAACTCCAACTCATCTCTACATGTATTTGGAAACAAACTCACACAAAAGGAAAAACCTAAAATTAAGCCATCACAATGTTTCGGTCATAACTTTCAATCCGTGACGATTTTGAAGGTGAGGCCAGATCCATTGCGTAGCCCTTGAAATTATCTTTCCAACGAGTACAAGAACACCTGAATCGGACTCCGTTTGTGAAAGTTATGGCCTTTTTAGTAACTGCCTGTCAGGCTGTCCCGAACCGAATCCGAATTGAATTCTGAGTTGAATCCGAGTTTGAATTGGATTGAGCACATGGGATATCCGAATTTGGCTTGCAAATCTTATCCAAAACTTGTAGTTTAAGTTCTTGTGCTCCTCCCTTTTGCTCTCCCAAGTCTTCACATGAATCATACCTAAGAATACATAAAATAATAGCATGATGTAGGATTCCAAGTTCACCATCAATTAAAAGAAACTCCTTAAGAAACAAATTCACCTGACAATATTTAATGCGGCTCAATACTTCTTTCCAGTGAAATAATGTATTTGACTGAAAAGTGCTAAGCTTGTGCGTATCCGCATCACAAACTCCGCGAGTGCCAACTGATCCTCCCAGCTACCTTTCCACGACAAAACACAGGACCTCAACATGTCCTCTAGTGTTTGAATGGTGCGTTCGGATTGCCCATCATGCGTGGGTGGAAGCGGTACTAAACTGGAGTTTTGTGCCCAAAGCGCTTTGCAAGCTCTCCCAAAACTTGGAGACAAATTTGGCATCTCTGTCCGAAACTATCGTTTTGGGCACACCATGCAATCTCACTATCTCACGCACATAGACAGGTGCCAAATCACTCGCCGAATTCGTCGTACGAAAGGGATGAAGTGCGCGGACTTACTGAATCGGTCCACCACTACCCAAATCGCATCCTTACCTCGCTGGCTACGAGGCAAGCCGACTACAAAGTCCATGGTAACATCATCCCATGGCCACTGTGGAACATCTAAAGGCTGCATTAGTCCAGCAGGATGCTTATGCTCAGCCTTCACTTGCTGGCAAATCCCGCAGGACGCCACATATTGCGCAACATCCACTTTCATTCTCTTCCACCAAAAACACTTTTTCAAATCCCGATACATCTTGGTCTCGCCAGGATGTACCGTGTACGGGGTACGATGAGCCTCTTTCAAAATATCATCCTTGACCTGAGCCTTTTGTGGCACGCAAAGACGGCCCCTAAACCGTAATGCGCCCTCTCATCAAGGCTGAAGTCCCCCGATTTTCCTTCATCTAGACGCTTCCTCACTTTTTGAAGCAATCTATCGTCTTTGTTGCGCTTTTTCACCGCTAAGGCTGCCGATTCCAAAGAACAATTGTGTCTCTACATCTTTGTCTGAGGCATAGCAATAGGAAATTCCCATCCGTTCAAAGTCAGCAACGAGACAACCTACAGTGGAGAGTGTCGTCTTGCGACTAAGGGCATCAACAACCACATTTGCTTTACCTGGATGGTTCTGGAGAGTGAGATCATAGTCTTTGATTAGTTCCAACCACCTTCTTTGCCTCAAATTCAACTCTTTCTGTGTGAAGATATACTTGAGGCTCTTATGGTCAGTGAAAATATCACAAGATTCTCCATACAAATAATGTCTCCAAATCTTTAGAGCAAAAACCACTGCGGCCAGCTCTAAATCGTGAGTAGGGTAATTCTGCTCATGTTTCTTTAATTGTTGCGAGGCATACGCGGCCACTTTGCTATCTTGCATGAGCACGCAACCCAAACCCACTCGCGATGCATCCGAGTAGACCGTGAAACGCTTCCCTGGCTCAGGAAGAGTGAGAACATGAACAGTTACCAACTTCTCTTTCAGAACATTGAAACTGCGCTCACATTCGCCTGTCCACTGGGATTTCACGCCTTTCCGCGTGAGTTGAGACATTGGCTTAGCAATAATGGAGAAATCCTTCACAAAACGCCGGTAATAACCAGCTAAGCCAAGAAAACTTCTCACCTCCTTAACATTGGATGGTCTCTTCCAGTCTACTACTGTTGAAATCTTGGTTGGATCTACTGAAATGCCCTCCTGGTTGATCACATGTCCCAGAAAGCCCACTTCAGAAATCCAGAACTCACACTTTTTCAGCTTGGCAAAGAATTGATTTTTCCTCAGAGTCTCAAGCACAAGCCTCAAATGCTGCTTATACTCTTCCTCCATCTTGGAATAAATCAAGATATCATCAATGAACACAACTACAAAGTCATTCAAATACTTGTGTAGCATGCTGTTCATCGTTTCCATAAAGACAACAGGTGCATTTGTTAGTCCAAAGGACATAACTTTATACTCATAGTGCCCATACCTCGTGGAGAAAGCTGTCTTTTCAATATCTTGCTCCCGCACTCGAATCTGATTATACCCAGATTGTAGATCAATTTTGGAAAACACCTTGGCTCCCCTCCATGTGAGGCAACGGGTATTTATTCTTGATAGTCACTCGATTAAGAGCACGGTAATCTATGCATATGCGCCAACTCCCATCCTTCTTCTTAGTAAATCGGACGGGGGCTCCCCAAGGTGACACACTACGACAGATCAACCCCTTGGACAACAACCCATCTAATTGCTTCTTCAACTCTTCTTGGAGTGGTCGTGCTAAACGGTACGGGGACATAAAGATAGGTCGAGTGCCAGGAACAAGTAAAATCCTAAACCCCACATCTCTTGCCGGTGGCACTCCTGGAAGCTCTTCAGGAAATATGTCAGTGTACTCACATACCACTGGAATCTCCTCAATGCGCAAAGGCGCACTCGATTTTTCCACAAGTGATAGAAGTAACCCACACTTAAACATTCGTCGGCCAGAGAACAAGCTGGCCAACACAAAAAGAGAACCCGGAGGTGCATTCCCTGGAAGATTATCTCCTCCCCTGATGGAGCTTGCAAAGTGATTGTCCTCCAGAAACAGGAAATCACTGCCCGGTAGCGATGCAACCAGTCCATACTAAGGATAACATCAAAATTCTCTATCGGAATAACCATGAGGTTAGCCACAAAATCCTCGCCATCTATGGAGACTATGCATCCGGGAGAATTGACTGTAACCGACTGTGAAATCCGTTGCATACTCAATTTTGCTTTTCTAGCAAACTCACTAGAAACAAAGGAATAAGTGGCACCGGAGTAAAAAATAATGAGAGCACTGTGTAAATCCACTAACAGAGTACCTGTCACCACGTCCGGTCGACTCGCAGACTCAGTGGCAAGCAATGTGTAAACTCTGGGCGGCACTGGGCAGCAAGAGCCTCGATGGTCTGCTGGGACGGCATCGGAAAGGGAGGCGGTGCAGCATACTGAAGTGGAGTAACTGGGGTAGATGGCGATGTATCCGTGGCGGCGCCTGTGAAGGAGGCGTGGCGTGGAGCGATCGCAAACACACGGATCGACCCCGAGATGAGGCATTCGATGACGCAGATACCGGCTCCCACTTGATGATGCTAGAGGGATTCTGACGAAAGACCTTCTCCATGTGGCCATCCGGCCACAGTGTCGACACTCTCCCGTCTAGGAACATTCAGCAACTCGGTGCTCACCACCACACTTAAAACAAATCATGCCTTGGGACAGGACGCAAAGCTGGTGGTGCAGGGGACGACGATGTCAACGTTTTAGACTTGGATGACTGTGAAGAACGTCGACTCCACTAAGGCTTTTTCGGAGCGGACCGCTGAGATGACCCACCCCTCTCACTATAGCTCCTCTTCTGGTCACCACCAGAAGCACTCGAACCACCAAAGGGTTGCGACCCTTTAGTGAGGTGCAATTCCGTCTCCATCCCTCTGGCCTGCTCAACCACAGACCTAAAGTCACGTGGTGCAGTAGCACCCATAACATGCCGATACTCAGAATTGAGCCCTCGGCGGAACCTTTTGGCCTTCTCAAGGTCACTATTTGCGACCGACGGTACGAAGCGGATCAAGTCGTTGAACCGCGCCTCGTACACAGCTACTGTCATCTTTCCTTGCACAAGGGTCGACAAGGCAACCTCCATACTCTCCACAAAAGATTCTGGGTAGTACTTCGCCTTGAACTGCTCGACGAAGACCTCCCAGGTGGCTGGACCTTGGGCAGAGGTCTTGGCTGAAAGGACTCACTCCCACCAAATGTCTGCCTGACCTTTCAACTGAAATGCCACAAAGCGATCCCTCTGCTGTGAAGTCATCTCTAAGGCTTCGAACTGTCTTCCCATATAGCGCAACCAATCTGCAGCCTGGACTGGCGTACCCGTCCCGTCAAAAGTATCCAACCGCAATGCCATCCATTCGCGAAGGCCCATTCTTGGCTCTGATGCGACGAGGCAACGGCCGGGACGACAAAATACGGCCACGGCGGCGGCCGCAGCGCTTGTCGTAACGTACGGACCTCCTCTATAAACTCCCGCAACAAGGCTGAAGACCTTGCCTAAACCCCAGCTACAGACTGTTCAGCAGACCCAACTTCCACGTCAGGTGCCTCCTGCTGAACTTCTAGCGATGGCTCCGCTTGGACACGGCCACGACCACGGCCTCCACGGCCTCAGCTCGCACTGCGACCACGACCCCTACCTCTCGGCATCTCTGCTCACAACAGAGAAGCAATCACACAATCATCAACTTTAACAATACAAATCCACAACACAATTAGGGAAAACGCTTATGCAATGCAAATCCCAAACCCCATTTTAATGTGCAACAAAGTGTGTCAAATTTAATCCAATTACTTGGCCTAAGTCAAGTTTTAATTGATTAAGGTAGCCTAGGTTACCAAATTATCTAGCACGGACCTAACGCCCGCTCTGATACCAACTGTAACACCCCGACCCTCCACAGGGCCCAAGATGCTACCACCACACCCTTACCAATTCAAAAGTGTTGCTAATTCAACTTTTAGCAGCACCTCTCCTGTTCTTTTTATATGATTACCCACAGCGAGCAAACCACAAATACTGTAAGATAAATACACATATTACTAGCTTCATATTTCACAAGCTATAACATAAACAGAACCCTGGCTCGCAAGCAAGCTAAACCAAACAACGAGCCATCAAGACTGAACACTGGGTTAAACATAAAGCCTAAGCGTACGACTAAACTGTTATTTACATGTGCAGTGCCAAAAGTTCTATCCCCATTCCATGCATGTCGTCGTCGTTCACCTAAAAACAACGATAAAGCAAGGGTGAGTCCAAAGACTCAGCAAGCACACAATAAAATAGTAACACCACTTTAGCAATTCAATCAATTTCACGAACTGTAAGCTGTAAATCAACTCTATGACTGTAAACTGTAAGTTAAGTCTGTAACTGTATAGTGTAAATCTATTCTATGTCTGTAAACTGTAATCTAATTCTATGTCTGTAAACTATAAACTGTAAATCAATGTCAGAATCAGAAATCGTAAGTCAATCTTTGAATCAGACACTATAAATCACAACTATCATGAATCAGATCACTTCTTTGTCACTTCCATGCAATGCAATATCATGCAATGCATCTGATGCTCAGAATCAGAATCGTAAATCATAGCAGCATCAGATCACTTTCTCATCACTTTCATGCAATGCAATATCATGCAATGCATCTGTATGCTCTGTAACTGTAGCTTATACCGGTATAGCGGAGTGTCCACCCGTCGATGGACCACTCATTCACCTCGTCCTCTTTCATACGAGGTCATCCTCCACTCCCGTGGAGTGCCTACCTCTGTCGGTCTTATTCAAGAGCACTCCGGACTAGTCATATGACTTTCTCACCGACCTGGCTCTTATGCATTTGCATGATGCAATATGCCTCAAATGTGAATGTCTATTCATAAACGTTACTCGTCAAGGTATGATTAGCACATAATCACATGCAACATCTCAAATACTGTAAATCATAACATGGGAATACGAATAACAAACATTCGCCACATTTTACTGTTCTACCATGCACTTGCCTATTAACTTGGCGGACGGTGTGTGGACGGCACCAGACTCGAACCGCCACCTGAACAAGCATTAACCATTTCATAAACGAGCAAACGACATCGCCTTAACGTCCAACCCGACATAACCAAGTCATGTCCCAATGGGCGACCTCTCATTGTCTCGATGCTTAACCAGTTTATAAACTTAGCGATCTCATTATTTATACTCGCCAATCGATTTCACACGCTTAACTCATTTTAGTCGATTATGCTGTTTAACCTCAAATTATGCTCTCCTCCCTCTTTTGCCACGGATCGACCAGATCTACAGTGGCAATACCAATTTCACCGTTCAGGCATTCATGCTAGTAACGATAATTAATTATTCACATGCATCCATTCTAATTATCGGTATACTAACATATGCCTGACTCGGCAAATAAATAGGGAGAAGGGTTTACGAGGCGTTACCCTGGCCCCGAGCGACTGGGTCGAGGCACTACTTCCTTTTTCTTGGTCGGATCTGGTGGCAGCGGATCACATTTTTCCTTTCCTCTCTTCTTTTTCCTTTCTCTCTCTACTTTTTTTTTCTGGCGGACGGCGCTCTGGCTTTCTTCCTTTTCTCTTCACGCCCGGCCGCTCTCTTCTTCTTTCCCCTTTTTTCTTTCCACACCGACGCTCCTCCTTTTCTTCTCTTCTCTTCATGCCCGGCCGCTTCCGCTTCCTCTTTTCCTCCGTCGGCCGGCGCTCTTCCTCCTTCTTTTTCTTCCGTCGCCCGACGTCTCCCGCGCCTCCTCTTCTTCCTCCTCACGGCCGGCGCGGCCCCCTCTCGTCTTCTCCCCCACCGGAGCCTGGCCCTCCCCTCTCCTCTTCTTCCCCGCCGCAATCCGGTCCCCCCTCGCTTCCTTGCGCGGCGTGCAGCCAGCGGAGCGGCGACTGCGGCGAGTTGAGGCGCGGTGCGCGGCGCGCGGCGATGGCGGCAGCGCGGCAGACAGCGGGTGGCGGTGAGTGGCGGCGAGGCGGCGGCACCGGTGGCGGCGGTAGCCGGGCGACGAGCAGCGGCCGGTGGCGGCGGCGGCGAGCCGCAGTGGGCGGCGGCGGCAAAGAAAGCGAGGGGGAGCAGTAGCATGCGCAAGGGGAGGCAGCAACGCAGGAGTGGATAAGCACGGGGAGAAGAAAAGATCGGGTTTGGCTTCTCCCTCTGGCTCTCTCTCTGATATATATATATATACATATAGCTGTGGGTTGTGCTGGGCTGGGCTTTCTCCAGCCCAGGTATTACACAATTAGTGCAAGACACAATGGGCTCAAGCAAGGAAACATGCAATTCAGCAATTTTATGATCTGCCTTTTTTCGGTTAATCTTTAAGTTATTACAGCGCTCACAATTTTCAGGCAAATCAAGAAGCATAGTGTAAAGACCTCTACACATTGTCCTTAACCTCACATGAGGTGCAAGAAGTAGTGTCAATAGTAGTAGATGAACAAGCAGCTACCCTACTCATCTCTAGTTCAGTAAGTAGACTAATATTCTCCACCATAATCATGTCAAGCTCGGAAGTCATACTATCATGCAAGGTCCTTAGTTTCTCCATATCTCCAAGCAAAGAAGTACGCATATCACATTCGTCACGGGAGGGAGCAGATATAAGTGAAGTAAGCTCCCATGACAGTCTCTCTACTTCCATCTTAAGATCAACAACCCTAGCTCTAGATATCGCATAGAATTTTCCTAGCTTCAGAAATGCATCATTGAGCTGGTCCAAGCAGGGACATACCTCATCGGAGTCACTATAGAGCTCGCTGTGATGCGGATACGCACAAGCTTAGCACTTTTCAGTCATATACATTATTTCACTGGAAAGAAGTATTGAGCCGCATTAAATATTGTCAGGTGAATTTGTTTCTTAAGGAGTTTCTTTTAATTGATGATGAACTTGGAATACTACATCATGCTATTATTTTATGTATTGTTAGGTATGATTCATGTGAAGACTTGGGAAAGTAAAAGGGAGGAGCACAAGGACTTAAACTACAAGTTTTGGATAAGATTTTCAAGCCAAATTTGGATCTCCCATGTGCTCAATCTAATTCAAACTCGGATTCAACTCAGAATTCAATTCGGATTCGGTTCGGGATAGCCTGACAGGCAGTAACTAAAAAGGCCATAACTTTCACAAACGGAGTCCGATTCAGGTGTTCTTGTACTCGTTGGAAAGATAACTTCAAGGGCTACGCAATGTATCCAGCCCCACCTTCAAATTCGTCACAGAGTTTTTCCTTTAGGTTTTTTCTTTTGTGTGAGTTTGTTTCCAACTACATGTGGGGATGAGTCGGAGTTGGTTAGGACCTCTTGGCCAGCCATGAGGTGGACAGGGAACTATATATTAAGGGTTAGACCCCCATTGTAAGCAGACCACGTTTGAGAATAATGAATCTACTAAAGTTTGTTCGAGTTTAGCATTGCTACCGAAGTTCCATAGGGAATTAGGAGTGATTTTCTTCAATCAAGGTTGTTCAACCTTTCCATTGGAGATTGGGAGCGCGATGGAACTTCATCGGTGGTCGTGAAGGGAGATCACTACGGTTCGTCGAATCCTCGTGAGTATCTTGATCCTACGACGAGAAGATCGGGCGACCCCGTATCATCTTGGTATCAGAGCGCGGTTTACTCGGTAGGATCTTATCCCTTTAAATTTCAATTTATTACTTACTGCCCTATAGCCCATAAACCGAAAACACAAAAAAAATCCAAACCCTAGTTTCGCAACTGCTATTTTCGTGAGGGATTGGGCGAAAAACACAAAAAAAAAATCAAAACCCACGTGAGTATCTTGATCCTACGTCGAGAAGATCGGGCGACCCCGTATCAGAGGAGGTGTGCATCATGCACCTCGGAGCTGGGCTGACACGGTCGAGCGCTGGGATGACGATTTCCCGTCGTTGACTATGATGACCGACAGCGCCACCACCACAACAACATGCAGTGTCCTCACCACGACGACGCCGAGGATTGTGCCGCTAAGCCCAAGTTTATTCTTCCTATATTTTCAGGAGGTACAGATATGGAACAATACCTCACTTGGGAGCTGAAAGTTGATAAGTTGTTTCGGATGAACAACTATTCCAATGAGAAGAAGTTGTTGCTTGCGTCCAACGGCTTAGAAGATTATGCCGCATATTGTTGGGAGCATGCAGCGCCATGAGTTGCTGATTATCACCTGCGAGCAGATGAGGCAGCATTTACGGGCACGCTTTGTACCTCGCCACTAGAAGCGCTCACTATTTGAGAAGTTGACAGGGCTGCAAGAAGGTATGAAATCAATTGATGAATATCATAAGGAAATGGAACTATCATGATACATGCAGATGTCCGCGAGAATGAAGAACAGACCATGGTGAGATGTCTAGCTGGCATGAATCATGCTGTCAAGCGCATTGTCATTCACGATCCCTATAATGATATGATTGAGTTGCTGCACCAAGCACGCGAAGCCGAGAGACAAGTGATTGACGACGCACAGTTCGCTACCCGGCCATGTTAACAGGAGCACTTCAGCTGCAAGCAATTCAGCGATGCGCAGTTCCGTAAGTAAGAACCCAGAGAGTACACCATCACCGGTGCATCGACCTGTGGTGCCCGCTGCTCATGCGACCTCGTTTATGGGGTCGACAGGCCGTTCACGTGACGTTATTTGCCACAAGTGCAAGGGCGTTAGCCATTTTCAGAGGGACTGCCAAATGTCAGAACTATGCTTATCACAGAGGATGGTGGTTATGTTTCTGATAGTGATGACGAGTCGCCTAATGCACAGGCACTCTTGCACACTGATGACATATTACAATGTGAGTGCGATCCTGAGTTTCCTAACACTGAACAATATTCCATTGTTTGTACGCCAAGGTGCATAGTATGATACCATCGCCATCACTCGAACAGCGGTGCAATTTGTTTCAGACTTGGGCAAAGCTTGATAAGGGTAAGGTGTGCAAAGTAATCATTGATGGCGGGAGTTGTCACAATTTGGCTAGCAAGGATATGTGTCATAAGGTGGGTTTGAAGTATTTGCCGCATCCGCGTCCTTATCATGTGCAATGGTTGAGCAACAAAGAGGAAGTGAAGGTGAACTATATGGTGCGTGTGACGTTTTCTATTGGGAAGTACACCGATACCGTGGACTTGCTCTTGGGACGGCCATGGCAATATGACCGTTCCGCTGTTCACGATGGGCGTACAAATCACTACACATTTCGATGGAACAATATGGATGTCATTTGGAAACCGCTTACACCATAATAGATTGTCAATTCTTCCATGCAGAAAATTGAGATGAACGTTGAGTGTGCGCAAGAGCGAGAGAACCATCTGAGTAGTAACAAGAAACGTGAGGGAGAGAAGAATTTAGTGATGTTAGCCACCAAATCAAAGTTGAGAGAATCCAGCGATGATCCTAATTTGGTGCACGTTGTACTGTTGTACAAAGACATATTGCTTTTGACTAACGACACCAGCTAGGCTACCACCAATCCGCAGGATAGAACATAAGATCGATTTGATTTCAGAAGCGTCGTTACCGGACTGACCACCGTACCGCACCAATCCTGAGGAAACAAAGAAAATTCAGAAACAAGTACAAGAGCTTCTCTCCAAAGGGTATGTACGTGAAAGCTTAAGCCCTGTGCTGTTCCTGTTATTTTAGTTCCTAAGAAAGATGGTTCATGGCGTATGTGCGTAGATTGTCAAGCGGTTAATAATATCACAATTCGATATCGTCATCCTATACCTCGCTTACATGATATGCTAGACGTATTGAGTGGTGCTGTTGATATGGGGTCGTCCGATCTTCTCGACGTAGGATGGATACTCACGGGAGTCTTGACGAATGTAATGATCCTCCAATGCCAATGCAAGGGACGAACACTTTTAATCTGACAAAACACACTCGTGTTGATTTTGCCCACCACCAAGCGAAGATCTATCGTGCACCCAATTCCCAACGGAAAGGCTGAACGATCTTAATTGAAGAAAATCACTCCTAATTCCCTTATTCGGTCTTGACCTAATGCTAAACTCGAAAAACTTTAGTAGATTAATTATTCTCAAATGTGGTCTGTCTCAAACAAAGGGGATACAAGGGGGTTTTATAATGTTTCCCCGAACTCACGCAAGGAAAGTCTTGGCCGAATCAATCTCTTATTCGGTCAAGGCTTCTGATACGGGGAGGCCCGATCTTCTCAGTGAGGAACCGTGGATAGTTGATACGAAGCAAACGATGTCACTAGTTGAACACTCGCGCCAATGCACGAACCCTCAACTGATGAGAACATGTACTCTATGGATACAATCATATTTGTTGTGCTTGTTGTTCCAATTACAAGAATTTCTACGCATCCCTTAAATTATCAGGTTAGTTCGTTTCAAACAGGTTTTACTTTGTTTGATAAAGAACTTATGATATTAAATAATGAGAGTTTGTTGCGTTTATTATCATGTACCAAGATTGATGATCAAGATCATACAACACGTGAGGCTACCCATATGTTAAAACCGAGGACAGTTTTCTGTCAAGAAGGGGAGGATAATGTGACCACGCCACAAACACATAAGACCATACCGCCCAATATCAACGTTGAACTAAAGGTGAATTCGTTTCTTTAGCTTCAACATAGTTTAAATGAGAATATGATGCTATCTAATGATAAAAATATATATTATTATAGCACCATATCACTTTTACATTAATTCAAGCAAGAGATCCAATTCGGCCTCCAGATCAATTCGGATTCAGCCTGACAGGCCTAACTTCAAATGTGCATAACTTTCACATACGAAGTCCGTTTGAGGTCCACGAGTACTTGTTGGAAAGCTTTTCGCGTCCTCTTTCCAATGGATCAGGTATGACCTCTAAATTCCTTCTGTACGCACCGCAATCATCAAAAGAGTCAGCATTGGTTCGTACTGGAATCGGATTCTGACTGCTGCGATGTTGTCAAGTTCAAACGGACATAACTTTTTCATACGGACTCCGTTTGGGACGTTCTTAGACTTCATGGAAAGCTTACAAAGTCTACTTTCTAAAGGAACCAACCCCATATTTAAATTCTATCCGAGCCGGCCGTAATCATCAAAAGAGTCCGCGTTAGTTCGTACAGGAATCGGATTCGGACTGCTGCGATGTTGTCAAGTTCAAACGGACATAACTTTTTCATACAAACTCCGTTTGGGACGTTCTTGGACTTAATGGAAAGCTTATGAAGTCTGCTTTCTAAAGGAACTAGCCCCATATTTAAATTCTATCCGAAGTGGTAGAAATCATTAAAATAGTCCACGTTGGTTTCTGAGTCCGAGTTGAAAGGGTGCTGCGCCACCTCCACTTGGGTCCATGCACCTTGTAACCCTATATAAGAGCCACCGCCTCCCTATGTTAGGACTTGGATTTTGTTGAGTTTTGGTTTAGCCCTTGTGCAAACTTCTGTTCTTCAGTTGTGTCGGACGACCACCTGTCAAGACAGCTTCGGAATCCCACCTATTGAACTCAATATAAATAATTGCAAATTTCATATTGCTTGTTATCTTGTTCTTGCTTGTTCTTCGGTTGCATGCAGGAATAGACCTTCGTGGTCAGGTCAACCGCAGGCGACGTTGTACGGTTGTAGTCGGATCGCAAAAGTCACCTCCACCAAAATCGAAGTTATCATCCTATCGGAAGATCGGGACCCATCGCCCCCATCATCAACTCTTCGGAATATGCCAAAACACACCGGATAATGGTTCGTCGCGAGATCACAAACGACGAACGCCAAGTCCCCAATTCCCAATGGAACGACGGCTTGACCTTGAATTGCAGAACGAACAATGGATCACCTATTTCTCTCTCAAAGTCCTCGCATGAACTTTGGTGTTGAAAGAACAAACAATAGCTATGTTTCAATCTTATGCATAAAATTGGTCTCCTTAGAACGGGGGTCTAACCCTCCATATATAGTACCCTGTCTACCTCATGGCTGGCCAAGAGGTTCTAAACCAACTCCAACTCATCCCTACATGTATTTGGAAAAAAACTCACACAAAAGGAAAAACCTAAAATTAAACTGTCACGATATTTCGGTCATAACTTTTTATCCGTGACGAATTTGAAGGTGATGCTGGATCCATTGCGTAGCCCTTGAAATTATCTTTCCAACGAGTACAAGAACACCTAAATCGGACTCCGTTTGTGAAAGTTATGGCCTTTTTAGGAACTGCCTATCAGGCTGTTCCGAACCGAATCCGAATTGAATTCTGAGTTGAATCCGAGTTTGAATTGGATTGAGCACGTGGGAGGTCCGAATTTGGCTTGAAAATCTTATCCAAAACTTGTAGTTTAAGTCCTTGGGCTCCTCCATTTTGCTCTCCCATCAACCGGGCTTCTTTCCTCCTTGATCAACTGCATGGGCTGTTTGATTTTCTTCTTGCCAGCTGCTTTGGCCTTCTTGTTCTTCATTGCTAGGCAGCAAATATGGGTACCGTCCTTCTTGCGCTCCTCTATTGCTTTGACTCCAGCCTCCCTCTCGGTTCCAAAGACTTGAAGCTTGTCAAACCTGAGAATGTACAACGTATTGTTTTTATGTAGTATCCAATTCTCACGGAAAACACAAGGAAACTTGTTAAGAAACAATTGCACCTGTTGTTTGAGAAGTATAGATCTTGCCTTACAAACAGCGTCATAAGTGCTAGGGATATCCTCATCAGCTTCCTAATCCAATTCCTAAAATTCAGCAATCCATTTTCTTTAATTTCGGGCTAAGCCCTTATCTTATTACAAGACCGAGATTGAGATGGACTCAGTCACCCTTTGGGCACACAGGCCATATCTTGTGCGCGCCATGAGATCTCTAACTCTCCTTGCCCGCATGGTCTCTCCTTCTCATGACTCGTGGTAGGTTGGTCCTTCTCCACTTGATCTTCTGTTGCTTTAAATCCAAGAAGACATAACATATTTGCATTAGATAGTATGTGATTCTCATCTACGTAATAGAAGAATCTCTAAGAAACAAAAGCACCTGTTGTTGAAGTAGCTTAGCTCTTGCTCTTGTCATAGGACCTTCTGGAGCCTTATCATGCACACTTGGAGTGGACGATGAATGTGTAATAGAGATGTCCTCATCATCCTCCCCCTCTTGAAAATGAGTCGTCCTCGACTCTGTACCATCTTATCCAAAGAATGGTGATAACTCAGCAACATTAAAAGTAGTGCTTACCCCACAATCGTCTCCCGGTAGCTCTATCTTGTATGCATTATCATTGATCTTCGCAAGTACTTTAAAAGGACCATCACCATGGGGCATCAATTTTGACTTACGCTTCTCCGGAAAGCGTTCTTTGCGAAGGTGTACCCACACTAGATCACCTGGTTCAAATAGCATTTCCTTTCTAGTCTTGTTAGCTTTAGAATCATAAGCATGTACCTTCTTTTCAATTACCTCTTTAGTCTTTTCATGGAGCTTTTTTACAAAATCTGCATGCTTAGAAGCCTCCATATTTGTACGTTCTTGTAATGGAAGTGGCATCAAGTCAAGTGGCGTGATCGGTTTGAAACCATACACCACCTCAAAAGGACATAGTTGAGTTGTAGAATGCACTGCCCGATTATATGCACATTCAACATGCGGTAGGCAGTCTTCCCACTCTTTTAAATTCTTTTTTATCATTGTCCGCATCCGCATTGAGAGTGTACGGTTCACGACCTCCGTTTGTCCATCGGTTTGTGGGTGACAAGTTGTCGAAAAGAGCAACTTTGTCCCAAGCTTGGCCCACAAAGTCTTCCAAAAGTAGCTCATAAATTTGACGTCTCGATCAAATACAATAGTTCTTGGCATGCCATGTAGTCTCACAATTTCCTTGAAAAACAAGTCAGCTACATGCGACGCGTCGCCGCTCTTATGACAGGGAATAAAATGAGCCATTTTAGAAAACCTAACCACAACTACAAACACAGAATCCTAAAACAAAATCCATACTAATATCTTCCCAAGAAGCGCTAGGAACTGGAAGTGGAGTATACGAACCATGTGGATTGAGCTTTGACTTCGCTTTATGGCACGTCACGCATCGTTGAACAAACCTCTCGACATCTCGCCTCATCTTAGGCCAATAGAAATGATCAGCTAGCATCATGTACGTCCTCATCAATCCTCCTGCATGAGACTCCTGCAATAGTAGCAAATGCACAGAAGACTCTGGAACGCATAGTTTGTTCATGCGAAAGAGAAAACCATCATGAACATGAAACTTATCCCACCCTTTCCCATCTTTGCAATTAGAATATGGTGCTGAAAAGTCATGATCAGAAGCATATAAATCTTTCAAACTTCCTAGCCCTGGAACCTTTACTTCCAATTGAGTGAGAAGCACATGTTTCCTAGACAATGCATCAGCTACCACATTTTCCTTACCTTTCTTGTATTTAACAACGTATGGAAAAGTCTCAATGAATTCAACCCACTTAGCATGTCTATAGTTTAGTTTAGTTTGACCTTTCAAATATTTCAAAGCTTCATGATCAGAATGAATGACAAATTCTTTAGGCCAAAGATAATGTTGCCGAGTCTCTAATGCGCGCACAAGAGCATACAATTCTTTGTCATAAACAGGATAATTTAATTGTGCATCATGAAGTTTCTCACTGAAATATGCAACATGTTTTCTTTCTTGCATCAAAATACCACCAATACCTATTCCACTAGCATCACATTCAATCTCAAAGGTTTTAGTGAAATCAGGTAAAACAAGCAATGGTGCTTCAGTTAAATATTTCTTCAATTCAGCAAAAGCTTTATCTTGTTTTTCTCCCCACTCAAAAGTGACTCATTTTTTAGATAATTCATTTAATGGAGCAGCAATGGTACTAAAATCATTTCCAAATCGGCGATAAAAACTAGCAAGTCCGTGAAAGCTACGAATTTGACTAACATTGACAGGAGTAGACCAATTTTAAATAGCTTCAATTTTAGATTCATCAACTTCAATTCCTTGAGCTGAAACAGCATAGCCTAAGAACACCACTTTGTTTGTGCAAAAAGTACACTTCTCAAGATTATCCTACAATTGTTCGGTTATTAGCACTTGTAACACTTGTCTAATGTGTTCAACATGTTCTTGCAATGAGCGGCTGTATATCAAAATGTCATCAAAATAGACTACCACAAATTTTCCAATGAAGTGTCGCAAAACATAGTTCATTAATCGCATGAATGTACTAGGGGCATTAGATAAACCAAAAGGCATCACTAACCATTCATACAACCCAAATGTTGTTTTGAAAGCTGTCTTCCACTCATCACCATGTTTCATTCGAATTTGATGATATCCGCTACGCAAATCAATCTTAGCAAAGATAGTAGAGCCACTCAATTCATCAAGCATATCATCTAACCTAGGAATAGGATGACGATAACGAATGGTAATGTTATTGATAGCTCTACAGTCTACGCACATTCTCCATGTACCATCTTTCTTAGGAACAAGAATGACAGGAACAGCACAAGGGCTAAGACTTTCGCGTACATACCCTTTTTCCATGAGTGCTTGAAGTTGTCGCTGAATTTCTTTTGTCTCCTCCGGGTTTGTGTGGTACGGCGGACGGTTGGGGAGTGGAGCTCCCGGTACCAAGTCAATTTGATGTACGATGCCTCGAACGGGTGGTAGACCAGCAGGTACGTCCTCCAGAAAAACATCCTCATAATCCTGTAACACATGAGAAACCACACTAGGAAAAGAGGTTAAGTAGAAAGCAATACTTCTTTATACAGAAATACCAAATGCTCCCAAGTGGGATCATCATTCATCTCTCACAAATCAGATTTGGTGGCTATCATGACTAACTTTTTCTCTCTGTCACCCTTTCTTTTTCCACTCAGTTTTAGTTTATGGCTCTCACTCACATTTTGCTCCTTCACTTTCTCACTCTCAACTTTCACCTTAACCTTTTGCATGTTATCATGTATAATTTGAGGAGTTAAAGGTCGTAACAAGATTTCTTTATTATTCCATATGAACTTGTATTGATTAGTTCTTCCATCATGAATCACAGAACGATCATATTGCCATGGTCTACCTAATAACAGGTGACATACTTCCATGGACACAACATCACATTCTATAGTATCACGATAAGAACCAATCTGAAAGCTAGCATCTACTGTGTACCCGCGGTTCTTATGCATAACGAGACCAATTTATGCATAAGATTGAAATATAGCTATTGCTTGTTCTTTCGACACCAGAACACTTTGAGAGAGAATTAGGCGATCCATTGTTTTGATCTGCAATTCAGGTCAAGCCGTCGTTCCATTGGGAATTGGAGACTTGGCGTTCATCGTTCTTGGTCCCACGGTGAACAATTATCCGGTGTGTTTTGGGCGTATTCCAAAGAGTTGGGTTCGTGCATTGGCGCGAGTGTTCAACTAGCGACATCATCCACGGTTCCTCACTGAGAAGATCGGGACCCCGTCCCGTATCACAATGGGCTTTGAGGCAATTCCCCATTCAAACAACATCTCAGCCAAGCCAAAAGAACTAGAAATCAGAACACAAGCATCAACTGGGAAATGAAGAAACCGAAATAGAACAAGGAAAATGTACGCATCACATCACAGGAAGAACAGCTCAAAGATAGATGAGAAGACATGAATGATTGCATTGATGAGGAGTTCTACAACCAATTCATACATGATTTCACATCCTAGGCAACACACACACAGAGACCACAAGAACTCAACACCAACACCCAGACTCACGCGGACATCAAGACAGAACCAGAATAAACTCTGCACACCAATCCACTCCTCCAGACTTGGGAGAAAAGCAAAAAACTCCACCCACTCCAAGTGCACACCACCTCTATTTATAGCTTTCAATTACCGGGTTTACAATTCGCTTTACCCGCTAATTCCAACAACTCTGCGCGTTACCCGTTATCTCCAACCGAATCCGCTTCCACTTTGCAGCCTTGCGCACTTACCAAAATGCCACTCCTGCACCTTCCTCGTTTTTTGCTAAACAAGCCTCACAACCACCTCGAGTTATCGCCGTCTTCGGCATCTCCCGACCGCTTTGACCTGAGCACCGCCTGTGCCTAGTCCGGCCATCTCATGCCTCGCCACGACTCAGCTTCAAAGTCCTGCAGCCATCACAGACAAGAAAACAACACATATCACTGCTCGAAACACTGTAATCATACATTAGCATCAGAAGAAGGAACCTAAGCACGAAACGCCCAAAACAAACTCAAACTCTCCATAATACGTGTCAATTACTCATCACATATATGGGGTCACAACCACATGGTCTCTCACAACAGTTCTAGCCTAGGTCAAGGTTTTCAATCCTAGTGTGACAAGCAATCAAATTAATTCTATGAATGTAAATTACTTGCATATAAATTGAGCACAAGGAAACAACCACAATTGACACAATCTCTTTTTACCGCGGTGTTTGGAGACTTGCTGGTCTACTCTAATCAACGTTGAGGTTAGCCCAAACGAATTGGACCGGCTCCACGAATTAGGCCTTTCACCTCAATTCCACAAGTGGTAGCTCTTTCCCGCTTTGGGTGGGTAAACTCCATCATTCACACTTTTCTAGGTCTTTTCACAATCTTCTTTGAGAAGATCACCTGCATGACGCCTCCTACACCGTCTAGCCATTGGGGCCAAATCCCTGAAAATCAGGGAAATCGAAAGAACCACCGGCCAGAGGCTGGTACTTCCGCTCGCCTCACCAACGGTCAGAAAAGTAGTCATTGCAGCAAAAAACCAGTCAGACTGCCCACACAGGACCGGTCAGACCACAAGGTCCAGTCAGATCGCCCACACAGGACTGGTTAGACCGCAAAACACAACGGTCAGACCGCTTCTCAGAAACATCAGCAGAGTCGCTCTCTGGAAAAAAGGTTCCGCACGAAGGAACGGAAGTTCCGCAAGCCAGTCAGACCGCTCTCAACATGCCGGTCTGACCACCAGCAGCATGCCGGTCTGACCGCCGATCCAGACCGGTCTGACCGCCGAGTCAACTTTGGTCTGACCGCTTTACAGTCAGACTGCCCATTCGGCCTATGCAAAATTGATCAGGCTGGTCTGCCGCATGACCAAGGACGGTCAGACCGCTGTGCAAAGGCAGGGTTGATTGCAGGAAAATCCGGAGCTTCCACAGACCGGTAGTACCTCGCAACACATGCCGGTACATCCTTCTTCCGGTAGCACAGCCCACACAGAGCCGGTACTTCCGACGGTCGGACGAGCCGCTCACACAGAGCCGCTCAAACCACTCGCATCCGGTAGTACTACGCAACAGATGCCGGTACTTTCGATGTCCGGTAGTACCGCTCACACAGAGTCGGTAGTTCCGATTTTCCTAAGAAGTGCAGAATATCTCAACAAAGATTCCAAAACACATTTGCAAACTATAGTATCATGCACACATGGATAAAACATGATTCCCATCAAGTTGCAAAATACATTTGCACACTTTTAGAATCATGATACAAAGATTAAATATGAGCTACAACTGTTTGCAAAACACATTTGCAAATATAAGCCTCATATCACAAAGAATGGAAACATGGACTTCAAGTACTTACAAAACACATTTGTAATGCATAGTCCCATGTTACAAAGATTCAACACATGAGCTTTACTATTTGCAAAACACATTCAGAAATATTAGATTCATGCCAAGATGAGCTAGAGCAAGTGAGGTTAAGCCATCAACACATGATGAAACTCAAACTACTAGACATGACTTCTCTTTACAGTACCACAATCTATACTAGCAATCCGGTCTTCCAACCAAACACCAAGACCGTTAAAAGACTAGGAACACATCCTTAACCGTAGCTAGTCATACCTTTGCCTTAGGTCATCGTCTAATATGCATCAACTCATGATACATTCTTTTCATCAACTCCATCAACACATGAAGCCATCTTCTTCTTATGATGCGTCTTCTTCTTTGATGGCATTCAACACATGAAGCTATCTTCTTCTTGATAGTTTTCAACACATGAAGCCATCTTCTTCTTGATAGTCTCCAACACATGAAGCTATTTTCTTCTTACATCTTGACTTGATGATCTTCAATACATGAAGTCATCCCAAGTCATCCTCAATAGTGGAACCTAACTAATTCATCCAACTCATAGAAAATGTTAGTCCACAAAACAATTGTCATCAATTACCAAACTTCACCATTAACACATAATGGAGGGACTAGATTCAACAATCTTCACTTTTTGGTAATTCATGACAATCCCCATAAACAATGAGATAAAATTGATTTGTGAATATACAACTTGTACATAACAAATGTACACTCTAATATAAGCATTAAACAAAGCTTAGTTATTCAGATGTCATTAATCATCCAACCATTAACACATAACGGACAAGTTAGATGACAACCCGATTGCACATGAGTATATATAAATTACACAAGCTTTATATACTCAAAAATGTATTTCAAAGTAAAGATCCTAAATTTGCATACTAAAAGAAACATGGATCAATAATTATGAAATCTCAAAACATAGAGAGCGGCTCCGACGGCAATGACGGCCTCGTCACCGACGCTGGAGTCCACCGCACCGATGCGCTAGGCAGCTCCGAAGCGCAAGCCGTGGTCGCTGCGAACCCGATGGTGCAACCCGGTGCTCCGGTCGCCGCAACCACGTCGATGGTGGAGGGCGCTCTACTGACGGCCCTCGGCACACTGCAACGAGAGCTAGCAGACCTCCGCGGAGCTGTGCGGAACATGCAAGAGGCTCGCAGCCAGCAGACCCCGTCGGTGGTGGCGGTGGGGCCCACGCCGAAACAGGCGAACAGCCACGACGGCCCTACATCCAGTCGCGTCCCGCTTCGGCGTGTGGATCCAGAGTCCCCCTCTCCGCGGGCCTGCAGCAATTGGTGTGACCGGAGGACTTCAAGTTCCCCAACACCATCGAGCCGTACAAAGGCGACATGGACCCTCAGGAGTTCGTGCGCGTGTACGAGACCGCCATCGAAGCCGCAGGCGGGGACGACTCCACCAAAGCGAAGGGATGCTACAGGGGGTGGCACTCTCTTGGTTTTTTACCATAGAGCCAAACTCCATCCACGCATGGGAGCAGATCCGTGACCGCCTCTACAACAACTTCTAGGGGAATTACGTCGAGCGCATCGATGCGGATCAGCTCTTCGCCATCAAGCAAAAACCCTCAGAGAGGCTTCGAGAGTACTTCAAGCGCTTCGCTTCGAGAGTATGCCAACAAGATAACCACCATCAACGCAGTGATACCAGACCTCCGCCCGGGGCCGTTGGCCGAGTACAATGCGTGCAAGTCAATCAAGATGGTCGCAAAGCTCTTCGATAAGATGGAAGAGTATGCGAGGGCGTCTTCCAGAGCCTGCATGGCTTCCCATGCCACCACTGAGGAGTCACCCAGAGTCCGGTCCCTTTCTCCCAGGGACACAGCGAGTTGGGCCCTCTCCCCCTCCAGCGTTGCGATCTGCTGGAGGAAGCCTCGCGCTCTTCGATGGCCACACACTGCGCCTCCGTCGTTGCAAGCTGTGCCTCCGCTGCGAGCACCTGGGCATCGAAGATCACCTTCGCGCCTTCCGTTTCTGCGCTCGTCCTTCGCGGTGTGGGCCTCTTCGGCAGCGCGGAGTCGGTCCTCTAGCGTCCCCCGCTCGTGGGCACGTGCCTCCTGCAGGGCCCGAGCGAGGGCAAGAGTCTGCATAGCGCAATCGTTAGGCAAGCCACAAACAACGATGTAAACTGTCGAGGTGATGTACTTACCCTCATCTCCAAAGCCTCAAGAGCGCCCTCCAGGAGCTCCAAGCCGCAAGACAGTAGCGCCCGTCGGTCCAAGCCGGAGTCGACGCAGTCCACGGCCGCTTGGAGAGCACGCAGCATCTCCGGCCGAAGAACGAAGTCCGAGATAGCTGCCCGTTGAGTCTCTGAGCCGGCGACTTCGAGCAAGTATTGACGTCACGTCTGGAGCAAAAAGGCCGGAGACTTCGCGGCCATCTCCGTTCCTTGATCCTTGACCGCATCTCGGCTGATGTTGACGACGGAATCAGCGAGCAGATCGAAGAAAGATTCGCGAAGTCGTGGGGGGAGAAAGAGTTGCGCCCACCTTCGACGTGCCCAGGTGAGGCACGAGGGGGTGTTCGCTCCACCGAGGTCCGGGCCGCGGGGGGCTCATCTGCATTAGAGGCCGACCCGACCCCGACCGCCACGACGAACACCTTTGGCCGGGAAGGCGATCCTATCTGGGGGCGCATGGCTTTCGGGAACTTTGGTGATGCTTCCTCGGCCTCTAAGGCTTGCACGAGCGATGAGGCCTCGCCCTCTTGCACGTGAGCGCCGCGCCCCTTGTCCATGGTGCCGCCCGAGGACTCCATGCCAGGTGTAGGGTGCTGTGCCGCCACCTCCAGATTCGAGTTGGCGTACTTCGCCATGTCGGCTCCGACAGGAATCACCGGAGGAGCAGCTGGCGAGCTGGAAACAACGGCGGGAGACCGGGCCCTGCGCCGGGGGGACGCCTCCCCAATATCGACGCCATGCGCGCTAGCACGGGGATGCCTAGAGCTTCGCATGCTCGATTTATCCGCCCCAGCGTCGCCGGGGCGGTCGCAGATTCGCGCAGGTCATGCTCCTTCGCAGTGTATGGCCTAAGGAACACAAGTACTAATGAGGATATCCCTAGTACTTATGACGCTGTTTATAAAGCACGATCTATACTTCTCAAACAACAGGTGCAATTGTTTCTTAACAAGTTTCTTTGTCTTTTCCGTGAGAATTGGATACTACATAAAAGCAATACTTTGTGCATTCTCAGGTTTGACAAGCTTCAAGTCTTTGGAACCGAGAAGGAGGCCGGAGCCAAAACAATAGAGGAACACAAGAAGGAGGGTACCTATATTTGCTGCCTAGCAATGAAGAACAAGAAGGCCAAAGCAGATGGCAAGGAGAAAATCAAACAGCCCATGCAGTTGATCAAGGAGGAAGGAAGCCCGATTGATGGGAGAGCAAAAGGGAGGAGCCCAAGGACTTAAACTATATGTTTTGGATAAGAGTTTCAAGCCAAATTCGAACCTCCCACGTGCTCAATCCAATTCAAACTCGGATTCAACTCAGAATTCAATTCGGATTCGGTTCGGGACAGCTTGACTGGCAGTTACTAAAAAGGCCATAACGTTCACAAACGGAGTCCGATTCAGGTGTTCTTGTACTCGTTGGAAAGATAATTTCAAGCGCTACACAATGGATCTGGCCCCCACCTTCAAATTCGTCACGGATAAAAAGTTATGACCGAAACATGGTGACGGTTTAATTTCAGGTTTTTCCTTTTGTGTGAGTTTGTTTCCAAATACATGTAGGGATGAGTTGGAGTTGGTTTAGGACGTCTTGGCCAGTCATGAGGTGGACATCGTACTATATATTGAGGGTTAGACCCCCGTTGTAAGGAGACCATTTTTGTGCATAAGATTGAAACATAGCTATTGCTTGTTCTTTCAACACCAAAGTTCATGCGAGGACTTTGAGAGAGAAATAGGTGATCCATTGTTCGTTCTGCAATTCAAGGTCAAGCCGTCGTTCCATGGGAATTGGGGAGTTGGCGTTCGTCGTTTGTGGTCTCGCGACGAACCATTATCCGGTGTGTTTTGGGCGTATTCCAAAGAGTTGAGGGTTCATGCATTGGCGCGAGTGTTCAACTACCGACATCGTCTACTTCACATCAACTATCCACGGTTCCTCACTGAGAAGGTCGGGCTTCCCCCGTATCATATGGTATCAAATTCTAGGTTTACTCGGTGAGAACTTCTTTACCCGTAGTTAGATTCGTTTTCTGTCCTATCGTTTATTAAACCGAAAATTACAATACCAAAACCGTAGTTTAATCTGTTATTTCTCGTGACTTTTGTTAAGTTTTCGTCCATTAGAAATTTTGTTTACGTGCTGATCTTTGTGCTCATTTGCGTAGCTTGATCTTTGTGTCCACATAAACCCTAGAAAATTGCTGATTGATTCCATTAATTAGCACCCAAAAGTAACAAATATCAACCTGTCTTTGCTTGCTTTCGGCTCGGATTAGCAACCCTAGCTGCACCTCGCTGTGCCGTGCTCCAAGTTGCTCCATTTGCGTCCGAACCACTTTGGTTTCTTTGAGCATCACTTATATCCTTTCATCTTTGAGACTAGCTATTGATATTGCTTTGGGCTACTCTTAGATTTTGGTTTACACTTTGCTGAATTGTGGATCTGGCGCAATCAAGAGAGTAGCACAACACACTTTCAGCCATTAAGAAAAGAACAGAGAAAGAAAAGGCAGCCGCATATAGAAAGAGCCACGGCTAAAAAAATAAATAAATAAATCTTTTGCCGATTGCTACAAAAAAAACGATTTTTGCTATGGTAATCACAATAATGTCGATCGCTATAGTACCGTCCCATCATATTTCAGATTGTGTAGTCCTTTCTTTGAATAATCTTGTGCCCTCCTATATTCAATTGCAGTTGGCTAGCGTCTCTCCTAGTACTTGGTGCCAAACGAGCTTGTCACATCGCACTTTTCGTTTACTTCTCGCTAGCTCATTCCTTTGTTGGCATTAAGTCACATTTATCTTTACGTGTGCGTTCATTTACTTCACTTAAACCTATTGGATCAGCACATAGGCAAGATACTCTAGCTTGGATCATTACTTAGCTTTACAATACCTTGAAAATATCAGATTGCATAGTATATCCACATAACTGGCCAAGCTCCACCTACACCCGTTTGCGCACTCCTTGCTCTTGGTTACGTTCATACATTACCGGGTTGAGGTCGTTCGCTCTCACAAGTGTCGGTTTGCAGTCCTTGATTCACTTTGGAACGGTAAGCTTGTCTTGTTTTCAGGATAGTGAGTTGCGAACATAGAGAGAGCTATTTTGTTTTACTAATCTAGATATAATCTCGTTTGCTATTTGTGAGTTGTTGCCATGTTAGTTTATCAGGAGGATCTATCGGTTACTGATGAGGATATCCCTAGTACTTATAACACTGTTTACAAAGCACGATCTATACTTCTCAAACAACAGGTGCAATTGTTTCTTAACAAGTTTCTTTGTGCTTTCTGTGAGAATTGGATACTACATAAAAGCTATACTTTGTGCATTCTCAGGTTTGACAAGCTTCAAGTCTTTGGAACCGAGAAGGAGGCCGGAGCCAAAACAATAGAGGAGCACAAGAAGGAGGGTACCTATATTTGCTGCCTAGCAATGAAGAACAAGAAGGCCAAAGCAGATGGCAAGGAGAAAATCAAACAGCCCATTCTGTTGATCAAGGAGGAAGGAAGCCCGATTGATGGCAGAGCAAAAGGGAGGAGCCCAAGGACTTAAACTATAAGTTTTGGATAAGAGTTTCAAGCCAAATTCGGACCTCCCACGTGCACAATCCAATTCAAACTCGGATTCAACTCAGAATTCAATTCGGATTCGGTTCGGGACAGCTTGACAGGCAGTTACTAAAAAGGCCATAACGTTCACAAACGGAGTCTGATTCAGGTGTTCTTGTACTCGTCGGAAAGATAATTTCAAGCGCTACACAATGGATCTGGCTCCCACCTTCAAATTCGTCACGGATAAAATGTTATGACCGAAACATGGTGACGGTTTAATTTCGTGTTTTTCCTTTGTGTGAGTTTGTTTCCAAATACATGTAGGGATGAGTTGGAGTTGGTTTAGGATGTCTTGGCCAGTCATGAGGTGGACATCGTACTATATATTGAGGGTTAGACCCCCGTTATAAGGAGACCATTTTTGTGCATAAGATTGAAACATAGCTATTGCTTGTTCTTCCAACACCAAAGTTCATGCGAGGACTTTAGAGAAATAGGTGATCCATTGTTCGTTCTGCAATTCAAGGTCAAGCCGTCGTTCCATGGGAATTGGGGAGTTGGCGTTCGTCGTTTGTGGTCTCGCGACGAACCATTATCCGGTGTGTTTTGGGCGTATTCCAAAGAGTTGAGGGTTCATGCATTGGCGCGAGTGTTCAACTAGCGACATCGTCTACTTCACATCAACTATCCACGGTTCCTCACTGAGAAGATCGGGTTTCCCCCGTATCATATGGTATCAAATTCTAGGTTTACTCGGTGAGAACTTCTTTACCCGTAGTTAGATTCGTTTTCTGTCCTATCGTTTATTAAACCGAAAATTACAATACCAAAACCGTAGTTTAATCTGTTATTTCGTGAGTTTTGTTAAGTTTTCGTCCATTAGAAATTTTGTTTACGTGCTGATCTTTGTGCTCATTTGCGTAGCTTGATCTTTGTGTCCACATAAACCCTAGAAAATTGCTGATTGATTCCATTAATTAGCACCCAAAAGTAACAAATATCAACCTGTCTTTGCTTGCTTTCGGCTCGGATTAGCAACCCTAGCTGCACCTCGCTGTGCCATGCTCCAAGTTGCTCCATTTGCGTCCGAACCACTTTGGTTTCTTTGAGCATCACTTATATCCTTTCATCTTTGAGACTAGCTATTGATATTGCTTTGGGCTACTCTTAGATTTTGGTTTACACTTTGTGAATTGTGGATCCGGCGCAATCAAGAGAGTAGCACAACACACTTTCGACCATTAAGAAAAGAAGAGGAAAGAAAAGGCAGCCGATATAGAAAGAGCCACGGCTAAAAAAATAAATAAAAATCTTTTGCCGATGGCTACAAAAAAAACGATTTTTGCTATGGTAACACAAGATAATGTCGATCGCTATAGTACCGTCCCATCCATATTTCAGATTGTGTAGTCCTTTCTTTGAATAATCTTGTGCCCTCCTATATTCAATTGCAGTTGGCTAGCGTCTCTCCTAGTACTTGGTGCCAAACGAGCTTGTTACATCGCACTTTTCGTTTACTTCTCGCTAGCTCATTCCTTTGTTGGCATTAAGTCACATTTATCTTTACGTGTGCGTTCATTTACTTCACTTAAACCTATTGGATCAGCACATAGGCAAGATACTCTAGCTTGGATCATTACTTAGCTTTACAATACCTTGAAAATATCAGATTGCATAGTATATCCACATAACTGGCCAAGCTCCACCTACACCCGTTTGCGCACTCCCTTGCTCTTGGTTACGTTCATACATTACCGGGTTGAGGTCGTTCGCTCTCACAAGTGTCGGTTTGCAGTCCTTGATTCACTTTGGAACGGTAAGCTTGTCTTGTTTTCAGGATAGTGAGTTGCGAACATAGAGAGAGCTATTTTGTTTTACTAATCTAGATATAATCTCGTTTGCTATTTGTGAGTTGTTGCCATGTTAGTTTATCAGGAGGATCTATCGGTTACTGATGAGGATATCCCTAGTACTTATAACGCTGTTTACAAAGCACGATCTATACTTCTCAAACAACAGGTGCAATTGTTTCTTAACAAGTTTCTTTGTGCTTTCTGTGAGAATTGGATACTACATAAAAGCTATACTTTGTGCATTCTCAGGTTTGACAAGCTTCAAGTCTTTGGAACCGAGAAGGAGGCCGGAGCCAAAACAATAGAGGAGCACAAGAAGGAGGGTACCTATATTTGCTGCCTAGCAATGAAGAACAAGAAGGCCAAAGCAGATGGCAAGGAGAAAATCAAACAGCCCATTCTGTTGATCAAGGAGGAAGGAAGCCCGATTGATGGCAGAGCAAAAGGGAGGAGCCCAAGGACTTAAACTATAAGTTTTGGATAAGAGTTTCAAGCCAAATTCGGACCTCCCACGTGCTCAATCCAATTCAAACTCGGATTCAACTCAGAATTCAATTCGGATTCGGTTCGGGACAGCTTGACAGGCAGTTACTAAAAAGGCCATAACGTTCACAAACGGAGTCCGATTCAGGTGTTCTTGTACTCGTCGGAAAGATAATTTCAAGCGCTACAAAATGGATCTGGCTCCCACCTTCAAATTCGTCACGGATAAAAAGTTATGACCGAAACATGGTGACGGTTTAATTTCAGGTTTTTCCTTTTGTGTGAGTTTGTTTCCAAATACATGTAGGGATGAGTTGGAGTTGGTTTAGGACGTCTTGGCCAGTCATGAGGTGGACATCGTACTATATATTGAGGGTTAGACCCCCGTTATAAGGAGACCATTTTTGTGCATAAGATTGAAACATAGCTATTGCTTGTTCTTCCAACACCAAAGTTCATGCGAGAACTTTAGAGAAATAGGTGATCCATTGTTCGTTCTGCAATTCAAGGTCAAGCCGTCGTTCCATGGGAATTGGGGAGTTGGCGTTCGTCGTTTGTGGTCTCGCGACGAACCATTATCCGGTGTGTTTTGGGCGTATTCCAAAGAGTTGAGGGTTCATGCATTGGCGCGAGTGTTCAACTAGCGACATCGTCTACTTCACATCAACTATCCACGGTTCCTCACTGAGAAGATCGGGTTTCCCCCGTATCATATGGTATCAAATTCTAGGTTTACTCGGTGAGAACTTCTTTACCCGTAGTTAGATTCATTTTCTATCCTATCGTTTATTAAACCGAAAATTACAATACCAAAACCGTAGTTTAATCTGTTATTTCTCGTGAGTTTTGTTAAGTTTTCGTCCATTAGAAATTTTGTTTGCGTGCTGATCTTTGTGCTCATTTGCGTAGCTTGATCTTTGTGTCCACATAAACCCTAGAAAATTGCTGATTGATTCCATTAATTAGCACCCAAAAGTAACAAATATCAACCTGTCTTTGCTTGCTTTCGGCTCGGATTAGCAACCCTAGCTGCACCTCGCTGTGCCATGCTCCAAGTTGCTCCATTTGCGTCCGAACCACTTTGGTTTCTTTGAGCATCACTTATATCCTTTCATCTTTGAGACTAGCTATTGATATTGCTTTGGGCTACTCTTAGATTTTGGTTTACACTTTGCTGAATTGTGGATCTGGCGCAATCAAGAGAGTAGCACAACACACTTTCGGCCATTAAGAAAAGAAGAGAGAAAGAAAAGGCAGCCGCATATAGAAAGAGCCACGGCTAGAAAAATAAATAAAAAAATCTTTTGCCGATTGCTACAAAAAAAACGATTTTTGCTATGGTAACCGCGCATAATGTCAGACTGCTATAGTACCGTCCCATCATATTTCAGATTGTGTAGTCCTTTCTTTGAATAATCTTGTGCCCTCCTATATTCAATTGCAGTTGGCTAGCGTCTCTCCTAGTACTTGGTGCCAAACGAGCTTGTCACATCGCACTTTTCGTTTACTTCTCGCTAGCTCATTCCTTTGTTGGCATTAAGTCACATTTATCTTTACGTGTGCGTTCATTTACTTCACTTAAACCTATTGGATCAGCACATAGGCAAGATACTCTAGCTTGGATCATTACTTAGCTTTACAATACCTTGAAAATATCAGATTGCATAGGATATCCACATAACTGGCCAAGCTCCACCTACACCCGTTTGTGTACTCCCTTGCTCTTGGTTACGTTCATACATTACCGGGTTGAGGTCGTTCGCTCTCACAAGTGTCGGTTTGCAGTCCTTGATTCACTTTGGAACGGTAAGCTTGTCTTGTTTTCAGGATAGTGAGTTGCGAACATAGAGAGAGAGCTATTTTGTTTTACTAATCTAGATATAATCTCGTTTGCATTTGTGAGTTGTTGCCATGTTAGGTTATCAGGAGGATCTATCGGTTACTGATGAGGATATCCCTAGTACTTATAACGCTGTTTACAAAGCACGATCTATACTTCTCAAACAACAGGTGCAATTGTTTCTTAACAAGTTTCTTTGTGCTTTCCGTGAGAATTGGATACTACATAAAGCAATACTTTTGCATTCTCAGGTTTGACAAGCTTCAAGTCTTTGGAACCGAGAAGGAGGCCGGAGCCAAAACAATAGAGGAGCACAAGAAGGAGGGTACCTATATTTGCTGCCTAGCAATGAAGAACAAGAAGGCCAAAGCAGATGGCAAGGAGAAAATCAAACAGCCCATGTAGTTGATCAAGGAGGAAGGAAGCCCGATTGATGGGAGAGCAAAAGGGAGGAGCCCAAGGACTTAAACTATAAGTTTTGGATAAGAGTTTCAAGCCAAATTCGGACCTCCCACGTGCACAATCCAATTCAAACTCGGATTCAACTCAGAATTCAATTCGGATTCGGTTCGGGACAGCTTGACAGGCAGTTACTAAAAAGGCCATAACGTTCACAAACGGAGTCCGATTCAGGTGTTCTTGTACTCGTCGGAAAGATAATTTCAAGCGCTACACAATGGATCTGGCCCCCACCTTCAAATTCGTCACGGATAAAATGTTATGACCGAAACATGGTGACGGTTTAATTTCAGGTTTTTCCTTTTGTGTGAGTTTGTTTCCAAATACATGTAGGGATGAGTTGGAGTTGGTTTAGGACGTCTTGGCCAGTCATGAGGTGGACATCGTACTATATATTGACGGTTAGACCCCCGTTGTAAGGAGACCATTTTTGTGCATAAGATTGAAACATAGCTATTGCTTGTTCTTTCAACACCAAAGTTCATGCGAGGACTTTGAGAGAGAAATAGGTGACCCATTGTTCGTTCTGCAATTCAAGGTCAAGCCGTCGTTCCATGGGAATTGGGGAGTTGGCGTTCGTCGTTTGTGATCTCGCGATGAACCATTATCCGGTGTGTTTTGGGCGTATTCCAAAGAGTTGAGGGTTCATGCATTGGCGCGAGTGTTCAACTAGCGACATCGTCTACTTCACATCAACTATCCACGGTTCCTCACTGAGAAGATCGGGCTTCCGCCGTATCATATGGTATCAAATTCTAGGTTTACTCGGTGAGAACTTCTTTACCCGTAGTTAGATTCATTTTCTGTCCTATCGTTTATTAAACCGAAAATTACAATACCAAAACCGTAGTTTAATCTGTTATTTCTCGTGAGTTTTGTTAAGTTTTCGTCCATTAGAAATTTTGTTTACAATACCAATACCTTCAAATTTGATACGGGGTCGCCCGATCTTCTCGACGTAGGATCTGGATACTCACGTGGATTTGATGAACCGTAGTGATCCCCCGTTGCCAATGCAAGAGTTAGCACTCTATAATTCGCTCAACCTCACGTGCTGAACTTCACGACCACCGATGAAGTTCTATTGCGCTCCCAATTCCCAGCGGAAAAGGTTGAACAATCTTAATTTCAATGAACTCCCAATTCTCTCAAGCTGGTTTGCCCAACGAAAGAACAAGAGTTTTCTATTATCAAAGTGGTTCCCCTTTACAATGGGGTCTACCCTTAATATATAGTCTCAACCCAAG